>JAESUZ010000638.1:0-1212500 GCA_017311185.1 Proteles cristata cristata
CTGTCACTGCATGTAGTTTATTTTGCACCTCATTTACAGAATTTCTTAATTTGTCATGACTATTTTTTAGTTCCTTGATCTCTTGAGCCATAGATTCTCTGCTGTCCTCTATGCTTTTTTCAAGCCCAGCAATTAATTTTATGACTATTGTTCTAAATTCTTGTTCATATATATTTATATCTGATTTGAGCAATTCTTTAGCTGTCATTATCTCCTGGAATTTCTTTTGAGGAGAATTCTTTCTCATAATTTTGGATAGCTTTCTGTCTCTTATGTGTTTTTAAAGTTTTTTATGTGTCCTGCACCTGTGAGTACCACTATATTAAAGAGGGGTCATACCCTGTCCAGGACCTGGCCCTTCAGGAGTTTTGGGAGTGTGTTATGTGCTCTCTGTTATTGTGACTCTGGTTGAATTATCTCCCTACTCATAATGATGTTTTGGGCTCTCCACTAGGTGTGTTTTGATTTGTTTGTTGAAATAGCCCTGGGAAAAATAATAATAATAAAAAGTTTGAGGGGTGGTGGTGGTGATGGAAGAGGACTTATCCCATACAAAGAGATAAATGAAAAGGGCAGGGAAAATAAAATAAAATAAAATTGAACAGGCAGAGAAACTATAGGGCTTCATCCAGAGAGAGAGAGAGAGAGAGAGAGAGAGAGGAAAATGAAGAAGTAGATATTGAACAGGTGTAAAAAGAATAAATTAAATATGTCTGCTTAAACAAAACCAACAACCAGAATAACCAGACTAGAGAAGGGAAGAAATAAGGAGAAAAGGAAGAATACACACACATACATACACACACACACACACACACACACACACACACACACACACTCATATAGATATATATGTACATATATCATATATATAATACATATATATACACATACATATATACATATATTTATATATTCAAGAATTCTTGTTCAGTATTCAAGAATACTTGTTCAGTCATAAAATTCCCTATTCCTGAAGCAGAATGATTTACTAAAACTATTCTAAGTATCAGTTTCCTCACCCATATCATTATAGTAATCAACTAGCTTTGGTATAAATAATATAAATGTATATAATGGACTTAGTTCATTGGTTGTCATCTAGTTTTTTTTAATAAATATTTATATTTATTCATATTTATTTGCATGTAATTTATTTTGGGTGTGAGACTGATGTGCTTATGTTCTTTGCTTTGTCTTGTATTGGGTGTTGTTTCATTTCTTTTTGAAATATGAATATTTTTATCTTAGAAAATAGAACTATATCTTGTTAAAACGTGATAAGAATTTTTATTCCATTTTTCATCTTCTAAACTTAGGTATATTTTTACTTTTGTTTTTAAAATGTTTGGCAACTTATTCACTCATGAAAAATTTGTGTTACTTTTGTACATTTGGTATCATGTTAGGCATGGGTGATATCAAAATGTCTTTACTCATAAAGGTTGTACAAGATACAGAGAAATAACCCTTTGCAACACCATGTAATGAGTGCTATTATGACAGGTTGTGTAATGAAGAGAACACAAAGAAGTAACACAACAAAGAATAAGACCTAACTATATTCCTGAAGAAATGCAGGAATATATATTATTCTATAAAAATATTTCTGTCACTTCTCTCTTGCATAACTGAAAAAAAGGAAGCAAACCTCTAGTCCAATCCTCCTATACCATTGAGGCTCTTTCTATACACATTATTATAAGAAATAGTGATTGTCAGCTGTCAGATGTTCCCACATGAGGACATAAGGGAGTGCTGGGGGTATGGCATCTGGTTACTTATTTTTGTCTATATTTATTATATCATTTGTACTTTAAAAAAAAAGATTTAATGTTCATTTATCTTTGAGAGAGAGAGAGACAGAGCAGAGCAGAGGGGGTGGGGCAGAGAGAGAGGGAGACACAGAATCTGAAACGGGCTCCAGTCTTGGAGCTTTCAGTACAGACCTCAGTGTGGTACTTGAACCCATGAACCGTGGGATCATGATCTGAAGTGAAGTTAGAAGTTTAACGAACTGAGCCACCGAGTTGCCCCCATTTGTATTTTTTAACAAAGTACAACTAGACACATCAATGTATGATGAAAAGATGGAAGGAAGAAAGGAGGGAAGGAAAGAAGGAAGAAAAGAGAAAAGGAGGAAGGGAGAAAGGGAGGAGAAAGGAAGGAAAGGAGGAAAAAAGAAAGAAAAACATGGAGACTTGAAGAATATAAAGCATCAAAATATCCCTTAGACAACATCTACTCTTTTTTTGAGTAAATAATATTAAAGTAATACCCCAAATTAAACACAGTATCTAGAAATTTTAAAAGAAGAAAGTTCCTAACAAAGTTCAAAATTTTGGAAGGTCCAGAAGTAGTAGAAAGCATCACATAGTGATAACATTTTTAAAAATTCAAAATGACTGAAGTGTTTAATGTAAAGTGACAAGAGACAAACTCTGAGGCTGTGGTTAATGTGGTCCACATTTTCATGCTTTCTTATTTCCTGTTTTTTCTACTAGAATAAACTTTAAAAAATTAAAATTTTCAACAGTCTTCTTCACCATAATATACCCATTACATGGTAAAGTGCTAAGACAAATGTATTTCCTGGGACAGCACCTACTTTTATCACTTTTCCATTGCAAAGTGTCCCAATTTGGACAATGCATTATATGGTTATCCTATATAGCAGTCATTTCAAAGTTGTTTGTTGAATGGATGAATGACTGTACCATCATGGAGAACATATTATTTCTTGTTTAATAGTTAAAATATTAAAGATACTTATTTGTCTCTGAGTATACCAATCAATCATCCCAGAGAGTGAAATGTAGATGGGAAAAAGTACTGTAAGTAAATAAGTACCAATTGTATAGTACAATTGTAATTATGTTTGATAGTTTGGATTAAAGAGATAACAAAACAGCTTGGGAAAAATCATTGGATTTATGATATTCTTGCCAGAAAATGATAAGATTGATAATTAGTAAAGGAAAATATCTAGATTTGGGATTTGTACATGTTGGTAGTGATGGTGCTATTCACAATATAGAGTACACTGGAAAGAGACTAGAGTAGAGGAAAGTTCTGAGTTAAGTTCAAAACTTTGGAGACTGAGCTTCTTTTGAAATACCTGGAGTATCAGGCAGTTGTCAACCTGTTAAGGTGCCCAGAGGAAAAGACGTAGAGGAAGATGCAAATTTATTTATATTTGTGTGTTTTTGTAACAGATCTTGCACGTACATATAAAATTTATTCAGGAGATAGAATGAGAAATAATAATGCCTTTGGCCTTAAGTAAATTCAAAATGTAATGCCTCTATAAAAGAGAATAACCAAAAAATGAGAGAAAGAAATTAATGAGCAAAAGTCTGGGAACAAACCAAAGATTTATAAAGGAAGCTAAAGAAAAACATTTCAAAAAAGAAAAGAGCTGAGCAGTCTTAATACTGCTAAAAGATAAATTAAATTACAGATTAAAATAACATCTGTTGGATTAATATTTGGTTGTTATTGATGAGTTTGGAATAAGATTTTTGGGAATTATCCACGTGAAAACAAGAAAATAATGTGTTGAGACTGAGTTGAGCTGGAAAAAAATAGAATGAGTGTAAACAGATCTTTTAAGAAAATTGTGAAGAGGAGGGGATAGAGAATTAGAGAGAAATAAGAGATAATATAAATGGAATATGTTGGAAGGAAGAGATTAAATATATAGGAAACTGTTGAGGAATAATATTTCAAATATTCTCAATTTATAGTATAATATTACTGATTCTTTATTGCATAGATAAAGAAAAAAATTGAGAAGTTGAGACAACATTGCATTGAAAATTTTGGCGGATGCGCTACAAACAACGAAAAGAAAGGAATTCTAATAACACTGAAACACAGGTACATAAAGGCAGGGAACAAGAAGACAGCTAATAGATTGGAAATAAGTAAGAATGGCCAATGAATTTAAGGTCTAAATAAGTAAAAATTGATTGAATGAGCTTAAAATCGTGCTGGAAGATGCATCATTCACCAATAGAAAATTCATTGCTTTAACTAGTGATTTTTTAGTTGAAGCCATTATGACTAATGACAGGATGCAGCAATATATGAGCATGGGAATTAGAAATCAATGCAGAATGGAAGACAAGGTCAATATAGATGAAGATGTCAAGTAACTAGAAGCTGGTAGGGAATTAACTGTATGGATCTTACAATTCCTCCTGATTGTGTCAAGGCTAAGGTGTAAAGGCCAAGTGAAGAAGAGTACAAGAGACCAGTAGATAACAAAGAAGTGGTTTGAAGATGATGGATGACTCTATCTGAATGATGTTATCATCAAAGGAATCTAATATATATATAAATATAAAATATTACACATATATGTAATATATATTATTCACATATATTACATATATATTATATGTTGTTTCTACATCATTATGATTTTGGTACAGTATTACTCTGGAAATGGTAAAACAAAACTATCATCACTTACACTTCCTGACACTGAGTTATATGTAGCATAGGAAAATAGGTGAACACAGCATAAGATGACTAGAAATGAACTCATTTTTTTTCTGTTTTTGGTACTAATGTAAATAATATCAATTTATTTCTTTCTCACAAAATTTGTTGTTAGTGCATAGAAATGTACTCAATCTTATAAGTTAATTTTATATCCTGTAACTTTATTGAATTCATTGATTACATCTAAAATTATGTCATCTGCAAATACAGAAAATTTTAATTCTTTCTTTTCAATTCTGATGCTTTTTATTTATTTTTCTTGCTTGATCATACGAGGTAGGACTTCCAATAATATGCTGAGTAGTAGTGGTGAGCATACTCCACCAAGGGTGCCAAGGTGGGCACCCTTGCTTTCTTCTTATTCTGAGAGTGAAAGCTTTCAACCTTTCACCATTGAGTATGTTAGTTGTGGATTGTCTTACGTAGGCTTTAACACGTTGGGATATATTTCCTCTATGCCTAATGTATTGAGTATTTATCATGAATGGATAAATGGTTGAATTTTGTTAAATGCCCTTTCTTGTATTTATTGACATGATGATATGATTATTGTTTTTCATTCTATTAATGTGATTGGTTTGTGAATGTTATACTATCGTTGCATTCCTGGGATAAATTCTTCTTGAACATGATAACTGATCCTTTAATGTGCCAAATTTGACTTGCTAGTATTTTACTGGGAATTTTATATCTATTTTCATCAAAGATCACTATTTTGATTATCTTTTCAAAGAATCAACTCTTAGTTTCATAACTTTTTTCCTATTTTTTTGTCCCCTATTTCCTTTATTTCTGTTCTAACCTTTGTTTTCTTTCTTCTGCTAACTATAACTTTAGCTGTACTTGTTTCTCCAGATCCTTAAATTGTAGGCTTAGGCTGTTTATTTGGGATCTTTTTTTGCTTCTTAATGCAGGTGTTTATTGCTATAAAGTTCCTTCTTAGATCTGTTTATCTTAATCCCATAAATTCTAATATGTTGTATTTTCATTATTTTTTTAATCTAGTTTCCTCTTTAGTTTCTTATTTGATTGATTGTTGTTTAGAATAGTGTTGATAATTTCCATGTGTTGGTAAATTTTCTGGATTTCCTCTTGTTCATTTCTAATTTCATCCCTTTATGGTCAGAGAAAATATTGTTATGATTTCAATCTTCTTGAATTTCCTAAGACTTTATTTGTGGCCTAACATGTGATCTATCCTAGAAATTTCATATGCATGTGAGGAGAATGTGTATTTTGTTTTTAGATAAAATATTCTGTATATATATGTTAGGTTCATTTGGTCTACAGTGTTGCTTAAATCTGTTGTTTCCATATTGACTATTGTCTGGATGATCTATCCATTGTTGAGAGTTAGGTATTAAAGTCCCCAAGTATTATTGTATTGATAGTTATTTTATTCAGCTTTTACAGGTTTTGCTTTATATATTTAGGTGCTCCAATGCTCGGTGCATAAAAGTTTTAAATTGTTATGTCCTCTTGAAATGTTGACCCCTTTGTCATTATGTAATGATCGTTTTTATTTCTTATTACTATTTTTAGGTTAAAGTCTACTTTGAACTGTAAGTATAGTTACTACCATTTTGACTGATTGATTGATTTGGTTACTTCTTGCTTGAAATATCTTTTTCAGTCCCTTTACTCTCAGTCTACATGTGTCTTTAAGGCTAAAGTAAGTCTTATATAGGTAGCATATTGTTGGGTCTTGGGTGTTTTGGTTTGTATGCTTTTTAATTCAGCTAGTCTATGCCTTTAATTAGTGATTTCAGTCTGCTCACATTAATAAGTAATTGATAATTGAGAACTTAATATTGCCATTTTGCTAATTCTTTTCATTGCTTTGAAGATGTATTGTTCTTGTTTCTTATAATGCTATCATTTTTAATGTTTTAATATCAGTGTGATTTGAACCTAATTATGACTACATATTTAATATTACCAGTGAGATTTACACATATTTTTAAGTTTTTATAAAAGTTCTTTTACTTCCATTTTAAGTAATGCTTTTATCATTTCTTATTAGAGAGGTCTGGTGGTAATGAAATCCTTACTTTGTGCTTGTTAAGGAAAGTATCTCCCTTTTGCTTTTAAAGGACAACTTCTCTGGGTATAGAATTCTTGGTTGACAGTTATATTTCTTTTAATATTTTGAATATGTCATTCCATTCTCTCTTGGCCTGTAAAGTTTCTGTTAAGAAATTTACAAATTGTATGTGACTTTGTTTTTTTCTTTTGCTGCTCTTAAAATTATTCCTTTGTTTTTGACTTTGGACAAATTTTAATTGTTTAATGTTTATTTTTGAGAGAGAGACAGAGAGGCAGAGCACAAGTAGGAGAAGGACAGAGAGAGAAAGGGGGACACAGAATCTGAAGTAAGCTCCAGGCTCTGAGCTGTCAGCACAGAGTCCAATGCGGAGCTCAAACCCATGAACTGTGGGATCATGACCTGAGCTGAAGTTGGATGTTTAACCCACTGAGCCACCCAGTTCCCTGACTTCAGACAATTTAAATAAAATATGTCCTGGTGTAGCCTTATTTAGTTTCAATCTATTTGGGGTCCTTTCGTTCTCATGGATCTAAATGTCCATTTCTCTACCCAGATTTAAGAAGTTTCCAGACATTATTGTTTTAAATATACTTTCTATTCCTTTCTCTGTTTTTGTTTGTTTTGATGGTTGCTATTTTCTTATTAAATGTATTTTTTTCATGCATTGTTTTTCTAATTTTATTTAGTGTCTGGTCATGTTTTCTTATGGTTTACTAAACTTCGTTAAGAAGATTATTCTGAATTCTTTGTCTGGATGTTCATATATCTTTATTTATTTAGGGTTAGTTATTGGAGCTTTATTGGTTTCTTTTGATGTTGTCATATTTACCTGATTGTCATGCTCCTTGATTCTTTACATTGGTATCTGTACATTTGAGTAATTGGGCTCCTCATTCAGACTTTATAGATTTGCTTCATAAGAGATCATATTCACCAGTCAGCTCAGTTTGCATTTCTGAGTATGTGGTTAGTATGTCCTCGGGTAGGTGGGACTTATTATTATTATATGTTGGGGTGTGGTCACTGATTAAGTTCTGAGAACCGGGATAGGGTGTGTTTTGACCTAAAGCAGTTGGATAGAATGCTGACTTGGTCTCCTAAACAAGTGAGGATCTAGGATAAGTTTTATGGTTGCCTGGAATCTCTGATCAGATAACTAGATGGTTAAGAATGAACACTATATTCAGTAATAGATCACGCTATGGATTAACTTCCCTGAGCTGCCAAGGCAACTAGATGGCACTAGGGATCATTGTTTGGGGACATGTGCCAGGCCAGACCTTGCACTGAAATACTTGGAAAGATGAGGCCACTGGTTTTGCTCTAAAGCTGAGGGTAGCCACAGAGCATGCTGTCTGTTCAAGTGCTACTGTACCTAAGGCTATTGAATGGCTTGTGCATCTTCCCATGGGTTCTGGTTAGTTTTCTTGGTTGAATAAGCTAAAGCCTATATTCAGTGATAATTAGGATTATGAATTAGATTTTCTGCCCAGACTCAGTGGGAGACCAGACTCAGCTCTAAAGCTGCTAAAGCTCTTTGTTGTTTTGGCTCAAGCAAACCACACCCCAATTTCCCTGGCTGAGCAGGACCATCCACCATCTTTGTTTTGCAGATGATCAAACCCCTTGCCCCTCTCCAGGTTCTAGCACCACTGGGCTGTACAGCTTTTAGGAGTTGTCCATAGCTCTTCTGGTTATATGAGTCCAGAAGACACCCTTCACTCTAAGTGGGGCTGTGGTTCTCCTTCTTTTGTGTGCATAAGCAATCCAGACTGTAGTGCCAAAAAAACTCCTTGTCTGAGGGTTTGAATCAGGTGGATCCCTACTCTGCAATGTTCCCCAGTCAGCGTGTGCCCCTGACTTGACTCTGTAGGTAAGCAAAACCACTGGTTGGGATTGCTTCTTGAGCGTAGCTCAGTATGAATTCAGTCTGCCCAGATCTATTTGTTGGTGGTTGCAAGTCTTTCTCTGCTTATCTGCACAATCAGATTTCCCTGCAGTCTTGTTGGTATGAAATATAACTACTGGCTTTCACAAAGCAATTCCAGTGCTTGGATGAGCTGGATGTGTCCCTAGGTTCTCTTTTCCTACTAGGGAAATCAGAGGCTCAGAGGAGACCTCTCTTTGGTGGTGCTGCATTGGCCTAGGAAAGGCACAATGTGGTCAATGTGTGGCTGCCTCTCTTACCCTTCTAATGCAGATTCATGGTCTCTGTGGTGCTGAGATATGCTTCAGGACTCTCTCAGTAGTGTATTATTCTTTTTTTTTTCTTTTTTATAATCATGTTGGTGCTGAGGAACACCTTTTTTTTTTTTTTTAATGTTTCATTTATTTCTAGGAGAGAGAGAGACAGCGTGAGCAGGGGAGGGTCAGAGAGAGAGGGAGTCACAGACTGAAACAGGCCCCAGGCTCTGAGCCAGCAGTCAGCACAGAGCCCGACGCGGGGCTTGAACCCACGAACCGCGGGATCATGACCTAAGCGAAAGTCGGACGCTCAACCGACTAAGCCACCCAGGCGCCCCAGTAGTGTATTATTCTTGAATAGTTGTTGTTTTCCTTGTGAGGAGGAGCGAAGTCATGAATAACCTGTTTCACCACCTTGGAGACATCATTACCTAAGATTAGTATCTTTAAGACTGTCATAAACTTGGGGCGCCTGGGTGGCTCGGTTGGTTAAATGGCCGACTTTGGCTCGGATCATGATCTTGTGGTTGGTGAGTTCAAGCCCCGCATCGGGCTCCGTACTGACAGCTAAGAGCCTGGAGCTGCTTCAGATTCTGTGCCTCCCTCCTTATCTGCCCCTCCCCCACTCATGCTCTGCCTCTCTCTCTCAAAAATAAACAATAAAACATTTTTTAAAAAGACTGTCATATAGTTATAAAATGTTATATCTTCAAGAGATAGAGAGTATAAGCAAAAGAAAGGGTTTAAGGGAAAAGTCAGACATTTTATCTTAAACATAGTGAATGTGATGTGATAGGAAGACATTTAAGTAGAGATGTCTGGGAGACAGTGATAAGGGACTAGGCAGAAATAAAGAGGACAGAAATGAGAGAAATATTTCTATCAATGTAGATAGAAAGCTGAGAAGGAAATGGAAGCTTTAACAATATAATTATAGAGAGGTAAGAAACCATAAAATATAAAAGAAATTACCAGTGGCGCCCACCAAAGCAGACTTTTTGGTACTAATATCATTATAGCCTTTTGCAATTTATGAAAAGCCTTCACATGCATTATATAATCATAGTAATGTCCATAAGAGTAATACTTATCATTATTTCATAGACACTAGTGGTCTTGTCTATTGATTTAGCAGCTATGGTTTTATGGTTCAGCTATGTGCAGAAATGTCTTTAAAGAGTTCTTAGACTTATCTACTCAAGAAGCATTTTGAACGGGAATACATTTGAAGGAAATGTATTCTTTAATTTAGCATCTGCTCCACCCTAATAATATGTTGAATATCTTTATATTGTCTAGCTGCTAGCCTAATCTTTTCTGTCCACCTCCTTTATAAATACTGCCAAATTTCCCCAAATTTCTGAGCAAACCTCATTTTCACTAATCCAGTGCTAGTATAATAATAACAAACAATTTTATAGCAATTAAATTTTCTAGGACTATTTTATATTTTATATGGACAATTATTTATACCTCACAGCACCATATGAGCAAGAACTATTATCATTTTCATTTATTAGATGAGGAAACCAGGACATCAAGAGAATAGTGATTTTTCCTTCAAACAGTAAATGTCAGCACTGGAATCTGAAAGTAGAGTTTTATTCTGTCTGTGTATGTGTGTTCCACTGAGGCATTGTGGTTCTGAAAAAATAGGCAGTAATTTATTTCTTGGTAATTTACATATCTGCTTTCTTATAAAACAAATACTCTCATATTCTAGAAAAAACTTGTAAGCATCCATTATGTCATGGACATTTTTTTACACATAAGGATATAGTAAGTAGCAAGACAAAGTGTTATGTCTATGGTAGGTCAAATCTATTATATAAAAAATGCTCTGAGACCTCTTAGCTAGATAGTAACTAATCTTATTTCAGTTGATCACTTAGCACATTTTGATATACAAATATAGAATAATTAGGTTGTACAACTGAAACTAATACAATGTTTCATGCCAGTTATCTTTCAATTAAAATAAGAAATTCAAATAAAATCCCTAAAAGGAAAATGTACATGTATTACAAACCAAAAGGATAAAAGAACTAACACATATCTCACAAAAGGTAATATAAAACTGGCCAGTAATCACAGGAGAAAATGTACTCAACATTATTAGTTATTAAGAAAAGGTGAATTAAACCCACAATGAGATACCACTTCACATTCACTTAAAAAGTTTAAAAACAAAACAAAGCAGACAAAAGCAAATGTTGGTTAGGATGTAGAGCAAGTGGGACTCTGCTAACTTGATGGTGGGACTGCAATATGGTATAACTTTTAAATAACTATCCATGAAGAGAAAGGGAAAAAATGTCAAACAACAAAACAAAATGTATTTGAGTGAAATTGATACAGCATATTTATTCATGGGCCCCAAACATTGGAAATACTCCATAAGTCCATCAATAGAAGATTAAATAAATAAATTGTCATGTAGCCAATAAAATGAAAAATTCATCAGCAATTACAAAAATACAACGTGCACAAAATCTCAAAACCACTATATAAGCAAAAGAATGTAGAAATGTAAAAGTGAATACAGTCTTATTCAGTTTTACATGTAATCCAAATACAGGCAAAATTAAAACATTTTTTGCAATTATATATATCAAAATCATATAGGAGTTCTGGAGAGTATAGAGATAGAATAGAGATGGGGAAATAGAACACTAACTGGTTAAGAATTGCCTTTGGGAAAGAAGAGATGGAAATGTTTCATATTTTATTTTCAGTAGAGGTCACTCAAGTATATACAATCGTCACAATACCCCACTAAATAGTTAAGATCAATACATTTTATTGCATACTGACAATATGTCAACACTGAACAACTCTTCATTCATATTACATGACTTCATTAATTTTAGTTTAATTCTGATTCTTAATAGCCTCCTTTTCCCTCTGTTACTGAGTTCCTTAGATATATTTTTTTTCACCATAGTTATAAAGTTACCTTTACCACTGTTTTCCTCAGTTCAAACAGAGTACTATGTTAAAGAAGTTGCCAAAGAATGACATATATTATAAATTGACATTGATTATAAGCAATAAGGAAACCACTTTAAATCAGAACTATAGGATGAATAATATCATTGCTTGTAGACTAGATTTTCCATTAAAATCCCAGTTCTGCTGCTTAGTAACTATGTAATCTTTGGCAAGCTTCTGAACTTTTTATGCCTTAGATTTCTCTTCATGTTAAATAAGAATAAAATAAATGTTTTATAAGATTCATTAACATAAAGATTGACACTATGTTATACATGATGAATAGACTGATTGAGCCTGGCTATCAAAGACTTTGTAATTTTAGTTCATTTTGCATTGACAATTCTCTTTTTCTGTAATATAAGAAGTTATTATATCTATTTCTAGATGACATAATCTTAAACATATAAAATTCTAAAGATTCCACCAAAAAACTATTAGAGTTCAGTAATTTGTAAACAAGTTCAACAAAGTTGTAGGATATAAGAATGATATACAAAAATAAGTTGTAATCCTAAACATTAACAATGGATAATCTGGAAATAAAAGTAAATTGAGAAATAAGTTAATTATTAATGCATTTAAATACTTGCAACACTGGTACACTGAACATTACACATTATTTAATGAAATGTAAAAAGATATGGAAAAACATATGTTTTCATGGCTTGGAAGTTCTAATATTGTTGAAGGGCCAATATCTCTAAACTGATCTGCAGATTCAAAACAATACCTATCAAAATTTCAACTACCTTATTTGCAGAAATGGGAAAGCAAACACAAAAATACATAAGAAAATTAAAGGATACTGAGTAGTTAAAACAGTTTTGAAAATAGAGACAAATATGGAAGACTCACACTTTCCAATTTCAAGACATTTTATCAATTTACAGTAACCCAGACAGTATGGTACTGATATAAGTTTTAGACATATAGATTAATAAAATAGAATCAAGAGTCTAAAAATCAACTCATACATAAATAAATGCTCACATATACAGTCAATTGATTATCAACAATAATATCAAGACTACTCAGTAAGGAAAGAATAGTCTTTGTAACAAATGCTTCTGGGAGAAACAGATGTTCATAAAAAAGAATGACATTGAACCACTTTCAGACCATTTATAAAAGTTAACTAAACTTGGATCAAAGATCTAAAAGTGAAAAATGAAAGTATAAAATTCTTTTTTATTTATTTTTAATTTAATTTAATTTAATTTAAATTTATTTTATTTACTATATATACACAGAGAGCAAAATAGGGGAGAGGGGCAGAGGAAGAGAGAGAGAATCTCCAAGCAGTCTCCACACCAGCACAGAGCCCAGTGCAGGACTTGATTCCTTGATCTTGGGATCATGGCCTGAGCTGAAAGAGTCCAACACTCAATTGACTAAGCCACCCAGGGACCCTGAAAGTATAAAATTCTTTATAGAAAATCCAGCTGCACATCTGCATAATCCTGGATTAGGCAAAATTTCTTAGATATGACACAAATAATGCAAGCAGTACAAGACAAAATAGATTAATTGAACTTATATTTTTAAAATGGTTACTTATTTTGAGAGAGAGAGAGTATGTGAGCAGGGGAAAGGGGCTGAGGGAGAGAGAGAAAATTTCAAGCAGGTTCCACACTCAGAGTGGAACCCAACATGGGACTCAATCTTACAACTGTGAGATCATGACCTAAGTCAAAATCAAGAGTTGGAAGCTTAACTGACTGAGCTACCTAGGAACCCTGATAAAATGAAACTATATTGGGGCGCCTGGGTGGTTTAGTTGGTTGAGCATCCGAGTCTTGTTTTCAGCCCAGGTCCTGATCTCAAGGTTGTGAGATGTAGCCCCACATTGGGCTCCACGCTGAGCATGGAGTCTGTTTAAGACACTCTTTCCTTCTCCCTCAACCTCTCCCCTTCTGTCAAAATAAATAAAGTGAAACTTTAAGAAAGAGTTGAACTTTATTACAACTAAAACCTCTGGCATCTGAGTTAGCTTAGTCATTAAACATGTGATTTCGGGTTCAGGTGATGGTCACATGGTGAGTTTGAGTCCAACATCGGTAAGCACGAGCCCCGCTTAGGGTGAGCTCAAGCCCCACTTCTGGTGAACATTAGGCCCACTTTGGGTGGGCTTGTGCACCACTTCTGGTGACTTCAGCCCTGCTTTAGATGAGCTCTGGCCCCATTTTGGGTAAAAACAGGAGCCCTGGGTGAGCCCCTATTTTCTCTCTTTCTCTTCCTCCCTCTCTCTCTCTCTGCCCCTCATGGGAACTCTCTCTCTCTTCCTCTCCCAAGTAGCTTCTCTTTTATGTGCTTCTTCACTTTAGTTGAAGAAAGGATACCAGATGAAAAATGTGTTTAAAAATCATCTATTTTAGAAGATTAATTTCCTTGCTATTAGCAAGCATGTGTATCTTACCATATTCTAGCAAAGTGATCAGAGGCTTGAAAATGTGAGTTTCCTCTTGACCTGCAGAGTATTACTAACTTCCTGAGATATGATATGTAACTAATGAATTAAACAAGGTGCTGTAATGATAACAGGTAATTTTAATCAGAAAAAATAAATTCAAATAAAGGGGAAATCTTCAGGTGTAATATGTCCATTTTTTATCAGAATTATAGAATTGGAGAGTTCCTGTGTTAGGATTTCTACAAAATTAAAATTAAAGACCAGATCTGAAAAAAATGTAAGAATCTCTTACATTTATGCTTAGGAGTACTGTAGCAGGATTCTCACACAAAGAGTCGTGACACCGAGGCTTTTCTTTACAGGAAGGAAGCAACTTTATTCCTGCTGGCACCACTCAGTTGGGTTCGTACCCAAAACTGAGCCCCAAACGTCACATGGTGTAGTTTGTTATATGTTTTTTACTTCTTTGTCTCCCGTATACAGTAACACACAAATATGTAGTCTGATTAAGTGGTCTCCTGTTACAAGGTCGTGAGAGATGTTGTCAGAGTAGAAAGCCAGGTTGCCTTGAGGTGTTTTTTTGTTTTTGTTTTTTTATTTCCTTAGGGAGAGGACTGAACCACAGCAAGGTTGCTAAAAATGAAATATTTCACTTTTTCCGTTCCAGAAAGTATATGAATAGAGATAAATTAACTTACTAGATTCTGCTTATATTTCAATAAGAGAATACTTATTTTAAGTAATTGATTAAATATAAATATTGTTATTAAATATCAAAGAAACAATAATCTTAAGATTTATGAATCACAAGAAGCTATTTTTCCTTAGGACAAAATATGTAAATAAGAGGGGCACATGGGTGGCTCAGTCAATTGAGGATCTAACTTTGGCTCAGGTCATTATCTTATGGTTTGTGCGTTCAAGCCCTGCATCAGGCTCTCTGCTGTCAGCACAGAGCTCACTTCAGATCTTCTGTCTCCCTCTCTCTCTGCCCCTCCCCCACTCATTCTCTCTCTGTCTCTCTGTCTCTGTCTATCTATCTCAAAAATAAACATTATTTTTTAAGTAAAAAATGCATGTAAGATAAAAATACAATTTCATTCTGCCAGAATATCTGTATTTGACTCTATTAGTTAAGGGTCTACCCTATGTCATTGAAAGAAGCAATATTTAATTTTTAATTGAATGTTCAGCCATCTTTAGATGGCATGATATACAAAGCTCAATCAAGTTCTGATCGTCAGTTAAGACAAGTTTAAAAGCTAAGACCAGAAAGACTGTATCCACTGTAGAATTCACTTATCACCTGAAGTAGGTGATAAGTTTACATTGTAGCTATATCCTAATTTAGCAGAATAAATATCTGCCATTAACAGTACTATGGAACCAAAAACATGTGCAGGTGGGTTGTGGCCTTCATTTGGCCTTTTGAGGAAACTAGAGATTTTAGTGACAGAAGTTGTTGATTTCTGTCCCTGACCCTATGAACAATAACATTCTATAACTCAGAGTCCTTCTAAAAAACACAGTCAATTAACTGCTAAGAAAAATGAGGGAGGTTTTTGACCTCAATTCCACAAGCACTTTCACCTTATTTCTGAAAGCATCCCACAGTCACCAGGCTGGCCACATGTGTGGCAGCTGAATTCCCTAGCAGGTGCTTTATGGTGAGGTAAAACCTGGCTGGTAAGTTGGAGAAGCAGTTTAAGGGCACTAAAGCAGAAATTAAAGTGGCACAGTACAGTGGCTTGTCTGCTGGGAAATAAGAGAGTAGCAGATGGAACAGACTAGAGAGCAGCAATCAAAACTATGTACTATCGGAAACTTGGGGAAGATACGGTACAGAGCAGGGAGAAAAGCAAATTCTGCCCGGCTCTGCAAAATGTGACTAGCATCAATGGATAATTCTCATGGGTTCTTGTGAAACTTTATCCCGTTGATTATGTTAGCATAGCATTACACAAATAGATAAGGAAAGGCTGTTTGAAATCCGATTTAGTATTTTAAATGCAAAAGGCACTATGCTAGGTCTTGGAAGGAATCAAATAAGAAGCAATCTATATTCTTAAGTACAACCCAGAGGAAAACTAATGGCTTCCACATGATGATATTCAACAGCTATATGGATTATCTCTTCATCTACACACTTTGATCGGTGCTGATAGGATGGACTAACAGGGAAACATGTTTCCAAAAATCTAATATACTGTAGCCAGACACGTGGAACTCCATTTCTAAAGGAAACTTGGCTTCCTGGGAGTAGTTATGGGGGCAACTGTGGCTACATAACTGGATATCTGGACTAAAAACATCATACAAAACAGAGGTGATAAGGATTGTCCTTAAATATGTACACAACCATTTTTAAGGGCAGGGAGAATAAAATGAAGATAAATATATCAGGGTCTAGTTCTAAAAAAATACAACATTCAGTGATAAAGTATAAATATGGAAAGAATTACAAGGGAGCAATAGGTGAGAATTGCTCTCTAGGAAAAAAGTATAAAGGAAAATATACATGGAAAGCACAGAGATAATGATTGGAAGGCCTTAAATAATAAGCGGCAATTTGCCAGACAGAAAAGGGAGGATAACATTCCATGTACACCTAACTGTAAGTAGAAAGACACAAAATTTTAAGTACACTGCCATTCGATTCTTCAATCTGCTTCTAATTACTGCACTTTCTTAACATTTTTGTAGCATATGTTAAGATTTTTAAGTTCTAAACTTCCCAAACTCTCTAAGGCAAATGTTGCATCCCCTGTATCTAATACAATGCTTCTGACTTAATAGATGTTTAGTAAATATATTAATGGATAAATAGGATAGTAAAATTTTGGTTATTAATATTTGCTTGTGTCATGATTCATGTTACATGTTAGCTGCTCTAGTGGATAAATCTCAAGATATCAGGGGCTTCACACACAGTTTTTACTCATACCACACATTCCAAAGCAGGTGTAGCTGATCCCATAGCTCACCTGCAAGAGATAACATAGGCTTCAGGCACGTTTCATTTTGTAGATGTTTACCATCTTCTGCTTATGGCTCCCAAGGTTATCCTGAGGATTTAACTACATTTCTGCCAGCTAGAAGAGGAAAAAGAAATCAAGTGGTGTGTGTGAGATTCTTTGATTTAGGGGACTGAAGCCAGTTTATACAGTCTCATGGACTACAAGCATGGACTATGTCACCATACTTTTTTGTCCCCTAGTTTCTGGTTGAGCTCAGTCATTTGGAGGGAGAGGTAGGAAACTGAAAAATTAGAGCAGATTGGGATCAGGATCAGAATACTTATCCCCTGCCATATCTTCATTGCTTTCCTCCACCCCCCTCACAGATGGCCACAATCCTACCAGGACACATTGTATAAAACTGTCATGAGATATTTATTTCTCCATTATACAGAAGAGGACGTGTTTAGGTCTTCTCTTATTTATGCCTGGTTTCATCTGCTCCACTTATTTATGTGTGTACTTTTGGAAAGTTTGCTGAGATTTAGAATTAAGTGTACACACACACACACACACACACACACACACACACACACACACACACTTCAGACTATGTGGCTGCTATGTAAGTAGTTTGCAAGTTCTCTAAAAATGTAGGCTTTTGCTCTTGATGTGTTCAGGTATATCTTGGGTTTTTATGGCAAAATGGACTTTTAATAAATTATAATTGTCAGCAAACTACCATAATTTAGGTAGTAATTTAATGCCTGTAAAAAAAAAAAGGTGAAATGGAGGCAAGTGTGAAGCCTAAAGATGTTACTTCATGTTATTGGTAAAATTCTCTATTTTGATTATTGAGTCGCGGTAAAATTCTCTTTTTATTTTTTATCAGTAACTATGCTCCAATTGTGCTTGAAAGTTTTAACAGTTTGAGTTGGAAAGCCAATATATTATTTGAGAACAACTATTGATATTTTAAGCAAGATGTATAATGGGTTGATACTATAACATGAATTGTGATTTAAATTAGTCCTTAGCTGGAGGGGAGGCAAGATGGCGGAGGAGTAGGGAGCTCTGTACATTTCGCTCGTTCCCTCCTCTCACAGGGAGAAGGTCTGAAGCCATAGGAACCCTTACAGAATCCAGGAGTTTGGGAGGAAAAGGAGACAGAGTCTGCTGAGAAAACCTTATAGTGTGAGTGTGAACTGAGGAAGATAAAAACAGGCCGGGACCAGAGACACAGAGGGAGAGCCATATCCCCCTCTGTGGGAAGCAGCGGTGAGTCTAGGGGAAAAAAAGAGTGGCCAAAACTGCTCAAGATACTGGCCTGTCGCTGGAGAAGAGAACAACCTCTGCCCAGGACACGGAGATCTGGTTTCCCACTGTCCAGCTGACTCTAGGCGGGAGGCACTTGTCCCAGGTGACCTCTGGGGAAACTGCCCCCCACCCCCGCTCGCCAGAGGACATGCAGTGGCCATGCCTTTGTGTTTCTGGCTCGGCTTGGGTCCCTAGAGGGGAGGCGAAATGCTAGTAACTGTTCTGAGAGATTTGCCTGAGACTTTATATTTAGGGCGATGGGACACAGAGGGACCCGGTTTCCTGCTGTCCAGCTGACCGTAGGCGGGACACATTGGTCTCAGGTGATCCTGGGTGAAACTGCTCCTCATTAGCCAGCCTGACCTGGAGGAGACAGGAGCAGCAGCTTCTGGCTTGATCCCCAGGGGGAAAGTGAGAGGCTTGAAACTGCTCTGAGGGGTGCCTGCGAGTTTATATTTCGGTCAGTTTCAATGGAGCACGCCGACTATCTGGAAATGAGGCCTGGCCTGGGATATAGAGCACGGCACACCTTGCTACGCCCCCGGCACAGGGAGACTGCATACCCAAAAAAGTGAGTTGCAACGCATGGTTCAAGAAGGGACTGGGGCGCCACCACTCTTCTTCCCAAAAGTGCCAAAGCAGGACTCCCGTGGGAAACACTGGACCAAACCACGCCCATCCCTGCTAGAGAGCTGCCTTTTTTTTTTTTCCGGAGCTGGGTGCATGGATGCAGTGCCGTGATTAATTAAGGTCACTGGCTTGCTTAAACAGTCACATTTAATCCATTCTCTAGATGTAAATTCACCTACCTACCTTTTCATCTCTTTCTCTCTGGAGTAATCATACTATATAGTTTCTCTGGATAGCATCATTGTCATTTCTTTCTCCTCTTCTCCGATCATATTCCACTCTTTCGCTCTTTGAAAAAAAAGCTTCTTATTCCTTCTGCCTACTCATTTCATTTCCAATTTCGCTTTATCCCTGCCCTGTCATTTCACTCTTTCTCTATGCTCTTCCACCAGCACTGCCTACACCCGGCTATTTATTTGTAGCTGCGAAATCTGTTTACATGCTTTAGACTGTTCTTTGTATACCGGGTTTCTTCTTTTTTCCTTTTCTTTTCTTCTTTTTTCTTTTTTATGTATTTTTATTTCTTATTATTCACCTTCTCTCCTTCCTCTTTTCTCTTTTCTTTTTCGTTTTCCCTTTCAGTTTGTGTGTTTGTTGGATTTGTCAGCGCATTAGTGTCTTTGTTCCCTGTATGTTTGTCTGTCTGTTTTCCTTTCCAGGGCTACCTCAAGAAACAAACCAAAGTACACATGGTGGAGAGTCCCAAATACCACTACGAGTAGGAAAATAACATAACCAAGGCCTCAAGAAGAGAGACCAAGAGATATCATTCAAAGAACATTTCCTGAATGGACATGCCCTGGGCAATCAAAGAGCTTTCTTTGGTACTGCTGCACTCATAGGCGCAGAGTGCATAACAAGCTTCTAAAACTAACAAGAAATTGAAAGCTAATGAAAATGATGAAATGAAAGAGCTCTACTCCAAAGAAATTCCAGCCAAAGTAATATTGAAGAAGAAAACCAAAATGGGAGGCATTACCATTCCAGACTTTAGCCTCTACTACAAAGCTGTCATCATCAAGACAGTATGGTATTGGCACAAAAAGAGACACATAGACCAAATGGAGTAGAATTGAGAACTCAGAGCTGGACCCAAAAGTATACAACCAACTAATCTTTGACAAAGCAGGAAAGAGTATCCAATGGAAAAAAGACAGCCTTTTTAACAGATGGTGCTGGGAGAACTGGACAGCAACATGCAGAAAAATTAAACTAGATCATTTTCTCACACCATAAACAAAAATAAACTCCAAATGGATAAAGGACCTGAACGTGAGACAAGAAACTATCAAAACCCTAGAGGAGAAGGCAGGAAACAACCTCTTTGACCTCCACGCAGCAACTTCTTACTTGACACATTCACAAAAGCAAGGGAATCAAGAGCAAAAATGAACTATTGGGACCTCATCAAGATTAAAGGCTTCTGCACGGCAAAGGAGACAATCCATAAAACTAATAGGCAACTGACAGAATGAGAAAAGATAGTTGCAAATGACATATCATATAAAGGGCTAGTATCCAAAATCTATAAGGAACTCATCAAACTCCACACCCGCAAAATAAACAATCCAGTGAAGAAATGGGCTGAAGATATGAACATACACTTCTCCAAAGAAGACATCCAGATGGCAAACAGACACATGAAACGATGCTCAGATTCCCTCCTCATCAGGGAAATACAAATCAAAACCACACTGAGATACCACCTCATGCTAGTCAGAGTGGCTAAAATGAACAAATCAGAGAACTCTAGATGCTGGCAAGGATGTGGAGAAATGGGCACCCTCCTACACTGTTTGTGGGAATGTAAACTGGTACAACCCCTCTGGAAAAAAGGGTGGAGTTTCCTGAGGAAACTAACAATAGAACTTCCCTATGACCCAGCAATAGCACTGCTAGGAATTTACCTAAGGGATACAGGAGTGCTGATACATAGGGGCACATGTACCCCAATGTTCATAGCAGCACTCTCACAAATAGCCAAAACATGGAAACAGCCTAAGTGTCCATCAATGGGCGAATAGATCAAGAAGATGTGGTTTATCTATACAATGGAATACTACATGGCAATGAGAAAGAATGACATCTGGCCATGTGTAGCAACATGGATGAAACTTGAGGGTGTTATGCTAAGTGAAATAAGTCAGGCAGAGAAGGACAGCTACCATATGTTTGCAAGTATAGGAGGATTAGGAGGAACTTAACGAAGGACCTTGGGGGAGAAGAAGGTTGAAAATAGTGGGGGAGAGGGAGAGAAGCAAACCATGAGAGACTCTTGAATGCTGAGAACAAACTGAGGACTGATAGGGATGGGGGGAGGGGATGAGGGTGATGGGCATGGAGGAGGGCACTTGTGGGGATGAGCACTGGGTGTTATGTGGAAACCAACTTGACAATAAACTATTTTTAAAAATAAAAATAATAAAATAATAAATTAGTCCTCAACTTCAATTAAAAAACTGTTCTTGTAATGATATTTCTGACAATTTTTTATTCAGAAAACAAAAACTTAATAGCTTACGAAAGTACTGCATTGAAAAAAAGTTTTGGGACACCTGGGTGGCTCAGGCAGTTAAGCGTCTGACTTTGGCTTAAGTCATGATCTCATGGTTCATGGGTTCAAGCCCTGCTTTGGGCTCTGTGCTGGCAGCTAGCTCAGAACCTGGAACCCCCTTCCAATTCTGTATCTCCCTGTCTTTCTGACCCTCCCCTGCTCATGCTTTCTCTGTCTCTCAGAAATAAATAAATCATTAAAATGTTTTGAAATTTCACATTAATAGTTAGTCTAAAATACAATGGAATGAACATCACATTTTTATAATGTAGACAATCTCTTCCTTATATCTGATTAGACTTGGATATATTTACAAACTCTACAAATTTCTGAAATGTCAGACTTGAAATAAAATGGATTGGATGGCCTCCAAAGAAAATACAATTTCAATAACTGAGCGTATTCAACCATAGGCTTATGACCATTTCAGGGAAGATTCTTCATGCACAGTCCAAATGTTAACCATTTTGTTGATCTTAGCTATTTTTAAGGTTAACCCATTAAATCTTGACTTTATTGAACACTATTTCCATGGCTCATACATAAAATTAATTGCCATTTGAGTACACTTTGCCAAACATTCATTCAAAGCCATTCAAATCAAATTAGATAAAATTGATAAGGACACAAAGAAATTATTACATGTTCTTGTGATAAATTCAGTGAAAGACAGTAAAATTTACTAAAAAATATGTGAGAAAGCTTGAGGGTTTTTTCTCAGTTAGACTTAACATATATACAACTATCCTATTTTGAGTGTTTGATTATCTAACTACTGATTTAATATGTACTTATTGAAACTACCATGTACAATACACTTTCTTTGTTTCTTGTATATTTTCAAAATAAACAAGTTACATACTTTTCTCAAAATGTTCTTCCTATATATGAAGGAAAATTAATAAATAAAGCTCACTAGAAAGGCCTATTTAATTTCTAGAATGGAGTAAGCATCTTTATTTTGTACTTCAAAAAGCTTATTCCTAGTTCTGTGATAAATTTATTGTATTCAAAGGGATCATTTATTTGTTTCACCAACTAGCCTATTGATTTCTAGAGGGGAAAGCACATATTTTATTTATTTATTTTATTAATTCCAATTATCTGGAACAAATGACAAAATAAAGCAGAATCTAAATAAATATTTATTTATTTTGATTTTCAGTTTGATCTGCTGGATTAATCATGTTCATGGAGAAGAAAGACGTCACATGTAACCAGGGTAAGCTCAAAAGTGTTGGTGGGGTAATTTACAAAGCTGTAGGTAGACATAAGGAACCTAACAAAAGTTAGTGTAGTATCTTGGGACTGCAACAACAGAAAACCTTTTACCAATACCTGAAAGATTGTCCTGCCACCCCCCCCCAATAAAAAAAAACAAAAAAATCACAGTTTTGTGGTGAGATTTGATTCATAGGAGTTGTGAACTAAAAACTTTATGTGCCTCCAACTCTCCAGTTTCTTCCCAAATCCACGCATTTGTTGTATCCAAATGAAAGCCAGAGAAGGAGTCTGTTAGGTCAAACTTCTAAGGAAAAGAGTAAAACAGACAATGGTAAAATGTGAATATATACAGATATTAGAGAATATCCAAAATACATTAAATATCAAGATAACCCAAGATTATCAGCAAGGGAGGAAAGAAATACAAATGCAAATTCAAGAATATTAAGATACAACCATGAAAACAAAAACCTGTAACTTTCACTTGAGAAACTATCACCATAAACAATTATTTTTCTTAATAAAATAATGCATATTTACTGGCTCACAACACTGAAAAGTCTTAGAAGCCATGGCAACCTAGCATCAGTGAAGACCCTAATGCCTAACTTACCATGTTGAAACACCATGTCTTAGAAATGATTTGGGCTTCGTAGGAATTTGACTAATTTCATGTGTGACGCACAAAGTGCTCCAGACGAAACACAATCATGTTGTTGGGCCAGAAAAAATGGAAGGCAAAGATGTCTAAAGTTTTGGGGCACTTGGTTGGCTCAGTTAGTTAAGCATCCAAATTCAGCTCAGGTCATGATCCCCCAGCTTGTGGGTTCGAGCCCCGCATCGGGCTCTGTGCTGACAGCTCAGAGCCTGGAGCCTCCCTCTTCCTCTTTGCCCCTCCCTGACTTGCATTTTCGAAAATGAATAGATAAATACACAAATTTTCTCTCAAGAATAAATAAACATTAAAAGACATTTTTGATGTCAACTTCAGATGACTGAAGTTTTATAAAAAGGATACAAGAAATAAAATGGATGGATTATGTCAATGTCAGTTTTTTCATTGTGTTATTGTACTATAAATATATAAGGTGTTGCCACTGGGGAAATTGGCTGAAGAGTATAAAGGGAGCCCTAAATCTCTTATGTCTTGCAATTACATGCAATTATACAATGATGTAAAAATTAATTTTTGAACACCAAAAAAGAATAAACCAGAAGTTTCTAAAAGGATGTGAAAGCTCTTTAGATTCAAAGATTCAAAACGGAGGCACGAATTTCTAGAATATTGGTGAGGAAAAGAAAAAATTCAAATATTTATACTAAATGGTAAATTGTGTTTCAGTTAAGGAATTAAATCAGGAAAATGTTTTCTATTTAGGGGATTTGGACCTAAAAATTTGATTTTTTTAAAATTATTATTTTGCAGTATCTAATGAGACAATTGACACATGCCATAATCATCAATGCAAATAAAGCTATTGGGTAAATAGTCTTTGGGGAAATTCATTATAAATAGATCAGACTGATAATATCTGATACTATTGTTGGGACACAGGACAAATAATTCAGTAAGTTTTTTTGTTATAAATACAGTATAAACCATATAACTTGTGGAATATTCTTGTCAAATGAAATTACTTAAATCTAATAAATAGCCAGCTACCAATTTAGAGGAACTAAGGGGTCAGTGGAGGAAAAGCTAAACAATTCTATTAGGAAGTCAATTGCAGTTTGTAAGAACTTCTGAGACCAAAGACCCATTTTTGCCAGGGCATAGAAAAAAAAGGAGAGATGAAACTGCTAACATATTAGAGTGATATCAGACCATAGCAGCAGAGTAAAATGTTTGAGGGTTTTGGTATTCTGATTCTGTGTAAATGGCTGCATTTGATTTTCTTTGAACATTCTATAATGAGAAGTGGGGAAAATTTAAGAAAGATAAAACACTAAAAATGTTGGGGTGCCTGGGTGGCTTAGTCGGTTGGTCGTCCGACTTTCGCTTAGGTCATGATCTCGCGGTTCGTGGGTTCGAGCCCCGCGTCGGGCTCTGTGCTGACTGCCAGCTCAGAGCCTGGAGCCTGTTTCAGTCTGTGACTCCCTCTCTCTCTGACTCTCCCCTGCTCTCTCTCTCTCTCTCTCTCTCTCCTAGAAATAAATAAAAATATTAAAAAAAACTCTAAAAATGTTATTTAAGGATGAATTGTAACCTGTTTGAAGCAGGGAAATTGGGAATTACCACAATCACCTCAAAAAACAAAAAAGGAGAGAGGACAGGGACAATGAGAAGAGAAGAATGATGAGAGATCAAAAGAAGAGGAGAAAGGAGAGGAGGAAGAGAAATACTCGCAGAAAAAACAATGTGTGCCACATAACTAAAATTTGAAGTTTAGATATTTCCTTGACCATTCCATCAAGGCAAAGGCCTTATTCATTCAAGCTGAAGTAAATTTACTTAGATGAAATAACTTTTAGTGACTTTTTGAGGAAAGGCACTTCCTCTTTATTTTTACTTTCCTTGCTTTTGGATTTTAGAGTTGATAAAGAAAAATAAAGTTTAATAATTTGTGAAACTGAGCTTTGATATGTGGAGCCATTTTGTGTATTCCTTTTCAGATTTGTGGTCTAATCCATAACTCCAAATATCTGTGGTGGTGAAAATAAAGGTTCTTACTTTATTCTAAAATATTTTTTAGAAGCTTAAGAGTTGAAACATACTTTATTATATTGCTTAAAAAGCAGTTTGAACATTTTTGTATTAAGGAGGTGATCATAATCAGTTAATTTGCTGTAGCTTTTCTATTCCTGCTCAATTTCAAAAATTTCTTCCACATTTAACTGAGAACCATTATATTTCAAATGGATTATTTCAATTCTGGTTTGGTTTGTCTTGCCAATATTTAGAATAATTGTTGTAGCGGCAGCATTAACAGCCTGTAGTTTTTAATAAGAAAATTATGAGCACATAAGATAGAAACTACCTACTATACTATATTTTTTTCATCCATTTATTTATCTCAAAAATATAATCTCCCTATTGTTCCATTTATTTTGTTTTTCTGAATATCCTTAAAATTAGAACTGCCACCATCTCAAATGACATTTTTATTTTTAATTTTAATGTCAGTATAATTAACATAGAGTGTTATATTAGCTTCAGTTGTACAATATAGTGATTCAACAATTCTATATGTTACACAATGTTCATCATGATAACTATGCTCTAAATCTCCTCCAACTATTTCATCCATCCCCCTTACACTTCCCTACTGGCAACCAACAGTTTGTTCTCTATAGTTAAGAGTATGTTTCTTGGTCAATTTCTTTCTTTCTTTCTTTCTTTTTGTTCATCTGTTTTCCTTCTAAAATTCCACAAGAGTGAAATGATTTGTCTTTCTCTGACTGACTTATTTCACTTAGTGTAATACTCTTCAGCTCCATCCGTGGTGTTACAAATGGCAAGATTTCATTCTTTTTTATGGCTGAGTAATATTCCATTGTGCATCTTCTTCATCCATTCATCTATCAATTAACACGGGTTGTTTTCATAATTTGGTTATTATAAATAATGCTAAATAAACAGAAGGGAACAAAATTCTATTTAAATCAGTATTTTTGTATTCTTTGGATAAATACCTAGTAGTGGAATTACTGGATGTTATGATAATTCTATTTTGACTTCTGAGGATCTGCCATACTGTTTACCAAAGCGGTTGATAAGTTTACATTCTTACCAACAGTGCACAAGTGTTCCTTTTTCTCTACGTCTCCACTGGCATGTGTTGTTTTTTGTTTTTTATTTTAACCATTCTGACGTGTGTGAGGTAATATCTCATTATTGTTTTTATTTGCATTTTCTTGATGCTGAGTGATGTTGAGCACATTGACATGTCTGATGGTCATCTCCATGAATTCTTTGGAAAAATTTCTATTCATGTCTCTGCTACTTTTAATTGGAATATATGGGGGTAATTTTGGTGCTGTGTTGTATAGGTTCTTTAAGTTCTTTATATATTTCAGATACTAACCCTTTATCAGATATGTCATTAGAAAACATCCTCTTCCATTTGGTAGGTTGTCCTTTAGTTTTGTTGATAGTTTCATTTTCTGTACAATGAAAGCCTTTTATCTTGATGTATTCCAACAGTTTATTTTTGCTTTTGTTTCCCTTGCCTTAGGAAACATTTTTAGAGAAATGTTGTTACAACTGATGTCATAGAAAATACTGCTCTCTTTTAGGATTGTTTTGGATGTAGACTCATGTTTGAGTATTTAATCCACTTTGAGTTTATTGTTGTGTATAGTGTACGAAAGTGGTCCAGTTTCATTATTTTGCATGTAACTGTCCAATTTTGCCAACACCATTTGTTGAACAGACTGTCTTTTTCCCATTACATATTCTTTCTTCCTTTGTCAAAGATTAATTGACTCCGTAATTGTAGATCTTTTTCTTGGCTCTGTATTTAGTTCTATTGATCTGTTTATTTAGTGTTTTAATTTCTAAAACTTTGTAGTGTATCTTGATATCTGGGATATTTCATTACAATAAATCTGTAGATTGCTTTGGGTAGTAAGAATATTTAAACAGTAACTGTTCTTCCAGCCCATAAGTATGCAATGATTTTCCTTTCGTTTGTGTCAATTACTTTGATGATTGTTTTATAATTTTCAGGGTACAGGTCTTTCACCATTTCAGTTAAGTTTATTTGTAGATATTTTATTATTTTTGTTGCTGTTCTAAATAGGATCTTTTCTTACTTTCTCTTTCTGCCCCTTTGTTATTACTGTTTAGAAATGCAACAGAAATATACAAAAGTATGTTGACTGAATTCACTCATCAGCTGTAGTAGTTTTATTTATTTATTTATTTATTTACTTATGTAAATAAATTTACTTTTTTGATGGAGTCTTTAGGATTTTCTATATATAGTATCATATCATCTTCACATAATTAATGTTTTACTTCTTTCTTACTAATTTGGATGCACTTTTCCTTTTATGTGTCTGATTGCTGTTGCTAGAATTACCAGTACTATGTTAAATTACAGTTGTGAGAGTGGACATCTCTGTCTTGTTACTGGTCACAGGGGAAAAGCTATCAGTTTTTCACCACTGAATATGATGCTCACTTTGGGTTTTTTACTTATAGCTTTTATTATAATAGTGTATGTTCCCTCTAGACCTACTTTGTTCAGGGTTTTTTTCATGAATGAATGTTGTTCTTTGTCAAATGATTTTTCCACATCTATTGAAATAATATAATATGGGCTTTTTTTTAATCCCTTCTCTTGATCTAATGTATCATGTTGTAAATTTGTGAATATTGAACCACTCTTGCATCTCTGGAATAATTCATATTTAATCATGGTGAATGATATTTTGATGTATTGTTGGAGAACTTGGTTTGCTATTATTTTATTGAGGATTTTTGCATCTATGTTTGTTTTTGTTTTTTTAAATTACTGATTCATTTTTATTTCTTGTTATCAGTCTGTTCAAACTTTTTATTTCTTCCTGATTCAGTTTTGTGAAAGTATGTGTTTGTAGGAATTTATGTTTCTCTTCTAGATTGTCCAATTTGTTGGCATATAACTTTTCACAAACTTCTCTTACAATTCTTTGTATTTCTGTGGCATTCACTCTTTTCCTTCTATTAGTTGTGATTTTGTTCATTATTATTATTATCTCTCTCTCCTTTTTTTTTCTTTTTTTGATGAGTCTGGCTGAAGGTTTGTCAACATCTCATAATATCGATACAAATAGAATTAAAGACAGTAAACATGAAATCTTTCTTCATTCATGTAATCAGCCAATAGTCTTATACCATTATTATCTTGATTGTTTTACTATTAATTTTATAGACTATAACCATATTTTATTATCCACATCCCTTGTGATTTATTTTCATACATTAATCAGCAAATATTTATTAGAGATAATTTTGAGTGATGATACAGATCTCACCTATTTGTAGAATAGAAGACTAAGGGTGAAAAATACAATTTTGTCTATCATTACATAAAGCCAGTAGTTTGAGTCTCTGTCTTGGTACTCTTTCTGAATTATTGCATAATTATATATCAATAATGGAGATTTTATAGTACTCAATAGAAGTTTGTTATTCTCTGTTACTTCATGATATCCTATTAGTGCAGAATACAAATATAATTCTTTATAATGTCTAATTTCAATAGATTTAATTATAGTTCTTAGATTGACAGGAACAATCTTTATTCCATTATGTTTAGGAGTTAATAACTTTCTTCACTTTTAGAATTTCCTTTCCTCTATATCCACTACTTCAGAGCTGTCCTATCTCCAAGAAGTTAGTTTTTCTAGGTATTTTTCTCTCACAGATTCTAGGCTACTGGCTTCTTTTCTTGAATGACAGCTCTTTTATTCTATATTACTGACTTACTGCCTGGAATTTACCCTATTTCCTCAAAATTTCAGCCAAGAGATATGATTGTCCCAAATCATAATGATTACTAAAAAATATTTCTATTAATTGGGCTGGGTTCTAAGCATTTTACATACAAAATGTGTTAAATCTTAACTTAAAAATCTCTTTTAACAGAGGAATCTTTGATAGCTATTTCCTCTGTCAATTCCATCAATATCTAGCTCTATAGTTGCAAGGACACAGAAGGTTTCACAGTTCCATTAACTAGAAGTTAGACATGCTCATGTGACTTAGGTTGGCTAATTAAATATGAGTGGAAATTCTTTATTTTACTTAAAAGTAGGATTGCTTAATTGTCTGAGTTCAACACCCTAGTCTCTTCATGGAAACTGTAGGCTTATGTGATATTCTGGAGATGCTTTAGGATCAAAGGATCCTCACTTGTGGAAGACAGCTGACCTGTCAGTTTATACAAACCAGTAGTAGACTATGCATGAGTAAAGAATAAACTTTAGTTGTGTTAATTCACTGAAGGTTTGATATCAAGATTTTAAATATCCTAGATATTAATAAAGAATTCTCTGGAAATAAAAGCACTCACATACATAAGAGTGATTGATGTATAGATAGTACTACAAGCCATGGGACTGGAGGAGATATTCAAGAGATAAACTGAACCATGTAAACATTCTCAAATTAAGAAATCAAAGAGAAAAATAGAGAACATTGAAAAATTAAGAGAGGAAGGAAACAAAAGGGGCATAATCTCTTAGTGAAAACCTTCTGATAAATCAAATCAATTCACAGTTAAGATTTGACAATTGCATTTGACAACAGGTGGAATGTTAATGATATTGACAGAAATATTTTCAGAGGAGTGATATGAGAAAAAATTATTAATTCACAGCCATAAACTACACTAAATATCAAGGGGCTCATTTCATTAATGCAAGTGAATGGTTGAAGTGCAATAAATATTTGGGTGACGCCATAATTTGAGATTGTGCAATTGAAATTATTACTTTGGTGGTCACCTGAACTGTGAAAAGTTTGCTATACTAAACACACCAATATGAGAACAGACTTGGACTGGAGATACAACCATTTATATATGCCACATTTATATCATTATTGAAATTTGGAAATAGTACTAGTGGTTGCAATAGTTTTTAAATCTTACTAATGTGTATTTTTCAGACTCTATTGATATGAATAATTTTTAAGTTATTTAGCATTTCATATCAACATCTTCCTGACTAGCAGCAGAGTATTTAATAAAACTGTATATTTCCCTTATTTCTTAAATAAAATGACAGATTCTTATGACCAAACACTGACCTCATTACAAAAGTCAGTTTGTGAGATGATAAAATCCAAACTATACTAATGCTAGCTTATCTTTTTTTTTTTTTTTTTTTTTTTTGTCTTTCTGGTGATTCAGAAGACATTTTGAGATCCAGAAATTATTTTAGGTCATTCTGGGAGCAAAGTTATTGATGCACTAAGTGTGAGAATTCTTGCTACTTTGTTAAGTGAAGAACAAATCACATTTTACTAATATGTGATAATGAGATCACCATTTGTACTGACATTGACTTTGTTTGCAACTATTCTCACACCATCAATGTTGTGATAAAATTATAATTTTAGTTTCTTTTAGCAAGGATATTGACATGTAAATCATGGTATTGATAGACTTTCTGAGTACATTGTAGGTTATATTTTGGATTAGAATTTATTCAAAATGTATTCATTCTGCATGTGTTATGTACTTAAACTTCCATGTTTGTAATCGTTTGCATGAAAAAACACTTTATTTAATAATATGCATCTATTTAAGCAATCCGGCGACCAGAGTTAATCAGGTCAGTGTTCTGGGGAAAAAAGAGAGAAAGGAGAAAGAAGAAGAAAAAAAGAAAAGGAAGAAAAGGGAGGAGGGTAGCTCTCAAGCAGGGATGGGCGTGGCGTGATCCAATGCCTCAGGCGGGAGTTCTGCCTTGGCGGTTGTGGGAAGGAGAGTGGCGGTGCTCCAGTCCCTTCTGGAACCAAGCGTTGCACCTCGCTTTTTTGGGCGTGTAAACTCCCCCGTACCGGGGGTGCAGCGAAAGTTGGTTGCACTCTTCAACCCAGGCCAGTTCCAATCTCCAAATCCCAGTCCGCGTGCCCCGCTGAAATTGCCTTAGACACAGCTTCCCAGGTAACCCCCTCGGGCAATTCCACGCCCCCTGCCGAGCTCTGGGGGTGGAGTCAGAATCGCTGCTTCCTTCTCTGGGTGGGGCTGGCGCGCATGCGCAGGGGCTTGCCTGCCGGGTGCGCGGAGCCCGCTGGAGTGAGGAAAACCTGGTCCCTCTATGGCTCGTCACCCAAAACACGAACTCACAGGCAAATTTCCCAGTTTTTAGTTCTTTGCCTTCCCTCTCGAGTCCCAGCCAGCCAGGAGCGCGGACGCCCGGTGCCCGCGTGCGGCTCTTTCAGGGGCCCAAGCCGCCCGGGAGCTACAATGGCAGCAGGCGCACCGCCACTCTGAAGTCCAGCCGCCGGGAGCCAGCACAAAGAAGCAGTTTGTGTGCTCAGCACCCCTGGGACCAGTTGGCGCGAGGGGACCTGGCATGCAGGTATTTGGCAAGTACAGTCTTTCTCTGCCCCGAGCAGAGGTTTTTCCCCTGAGCAGAGGTTTTTTTCTGTTTTGAACTCTCTCCTTTTCCCCTCTCTCTCCCCATAGAGGGTAGAGGGGGATCGCCTCCCACCCTGGAGTCTCCGATCCAGCCCGATTTTATCTTCCCCAGTTTGCACTCACATTAGAAGGCTCTCTCAGTGGATTCTGCGTCCTTTTTCTCCCAATCTCTCAGGTTTTGTAAGGATTCCAATGGCTTCAGATCTTTTCCTTGTGATGTATGGGCGCGAGTGTAAGTACGGAGCTCCTTACTTCTCCGCCATCTTGCCCCCTCTAATAATGTGCATCTATTTAACGACTAAATAAATAAACATAAAATAGATTATATCAAATATATATTTGATGAATTATTGGAATTATTTAGACAATGGAAATCTCCAAATTTTAATCACTAGATCAAAATGTTGCCTTCTCATTTTCATCACAAGTTAGAAAACAAGAAATTTTGAATATCTTAATAAAAAGATTACAGATGAGTATAATAAAATCTTGCTGTGTTATGATTGTAAAAGTAAGAATGTTAAATATATTTACTCAGATGTTTCTGTTTTAACACTTATTTCCACACAGAAGGAGCTGAGTCGCTTCCATGAGCAACTGATGACAAAGTTATATTTTAATCGACAATGTCGCTGTTCCATTGTATCTATTGTTTTTTTAAGTTTATTTATTTTGAGAGAGACAGAGACAGAGTCAGTGGGGAAGCAACAGAGAGAGAGAGGGAGAGAGAGAATCCCAAGCAGGCTTCATGCTGCCTGTGCAGAGCCTGATGTGGGGATCGAACTCACAAAACCACAAGATTGTGACCTGGGTTGAAATGAAGAGTCAGACCCTTAACCAATTGAGCCACCCAGGCGCCCCTGTATCTACTGTTTTTAAAAGTACTAATATCGGTAATGCATTTCTATAATTTCTAGTCTATGTATAAAGGGTGCAAGACCTCAGTTGTCTTGTAAAATAACTCAGTGAGAAATCTGAACACCAGTGGCCAGGTGTTTGTCATCAGAGTTGTCTAAAAATGACAGAGATTTACAAATAGTAAACTTTTGAGGAAAAAATGACCTCCAATTCAATGTTTCAGTAGTAAATGAAAAGTGGTAAATCTAAAGTAAGGTCTAGATTCTCTGTGTCATTTGAAAAGTAAATTTACTGAGTCATCTGTGGAGAACCTTATTGATAATGGGAAATTATACACATAAGTCTGGCCTGAGTGACTGCACTGAAGCAGAAGTAAAAGCTGAATAGTGCACCTTAAATCTCTTCCATACAGCTGAGACAGAAAAAAATCTCTTTCATTTTCTCAATTTCTTTTTGTTATACTCTTGGAATTATGGGATTTGGTAAAATAACAGTTTAGGAAACTAAATGCATTAAGTCTATATCTCATTTTGACAACTAAACTTTTACCAAGAAAAATTCCACTGAATCTGGACTTATTTCTCTTTCAGTTTTTCGTAATGTAGAATTTCTGTATTAATTTTATTTACAGCTTACGTATTCGGTCCTCCTATCCTTAGTATTCTATCAATTGAATAGTGTCGTAATTAATATAAATAAAGTGAATTTAAAATATTGTATATTTTTTCACTTATATGATATTTTCCTTACTTTATACTTACTATTTGATTTCTATTCTGTGCAAAGTAAGTTAGTGATGTTGAATATAGTTTCATGTGTCTATTGGCCATCTGTATGTCTTCTTGGGGAAAATAACTATTTGGTCCTCTACCCATTGTAGTCAGATTATTCAGGTGTTTTTTTTTTGGTGTTGAGTTGTATAAGTTTTTGATTATTTTGAATATTATGTTAAATGAGATAAATCAGACAGAGAAAGACAAATTCCTTATTATGTAACTTAAATGTGGAATCTAAAAACAAAGGAACAAACAAAACAGAAACCAACTCATAAATACAGAGAACAAATTGATATTGCCAAAGGGGAGAAGAGTGGAGGGATGAACAAAATTGGTGAAGGGAATTAAGAAGTAGAAACTTTTTGTTATAAATAAGTCACAAGGGTGAAAAATATAGCATAGTGAACATAGTCCATTTTAATGTACAAAGGTTCCATGACAGATGGTAATTGAACTTTTCATGGTGAGCATTGTCTAACATATAAAATTGTTAAATCACTATATTGTACACCTGAAACCAGTATAGCATTATGTATCTACTGTTCTTCAATAATAAATATTTTTTAAAAAGAACACTGTGGCCCTGATTATCCTTAATGTGAATGGATTGAAAGATGAAAAGTGAGGGAGACTATGAATTTTCAAGTTAAAAAAGTAATAAATATACACACAAAAAAAGAGAGAAAACAATGCTATAGAATTCTAAATAAAAATAAGTTTTATTCTCTTGCATGCCAATGGTAGTTAAGAACAGAGATTTGGAGATAGCCACTTGAGTTTTAACTTCACTTCTGCTACTTTCTACCTATGTATTCTTGGGATATTTATTTAGTCTCTCTGTATTTCTGCTCTACATGAGTATAATACTCCAGACTGTAATAGTTCAAAGTGATGTTATTGTGTCCTTTTTCAGGTTCCATATGATATGCCTATTAATTCTGATCACCCAGATCAAAAAGATTCTGGTTTCTCTACTGTATTGCTATTATTTTATCTACCCCTTGCAACTAATTATCAATCTGTTGAGAGACAATTGGAACCATGCAAACATCCTTTTCCCCATGACTCAGCCTCTTTATCAGCTTCTGAAAGCATTATATTCTATAATTCTGTATACATGTTTATATAAGTGCCTTTTATTTCCTTTTTTTTTTAATTTTAGCTTTTTATTGAACAGGTTACAGAAGAGGTTTACTCAAAAAGACCAAAGCCCATGTCATCATCAGACTCCTCTAATTCTTCTTTCTTTGTTTCTACTTTATTCTCAGCTGGGGCAACCACATTGTTGCAGATGGAAGTACACCTGCTGTTTGAATAGCAGCATTGATCTTATTCTCTGTGACCAGCACCTCTTTGTCATGCAGGATGAGTGCCAAGTAGATGCAGGCAAGCTACCAGACAGAAACCACTAGGCAGACAGACAGAGGAGTGCTGAGTGGTGCTCCTTGCCAGATGAAGTGAGGGCCTCACCTCACTGGGGCTTTAGCTCCCTCAGAAGGACAGAACACCTTACCTGCAACTGAAGTGAAGGTATAAGTGCCTTTCTTAATAGAGTAACAGAATCATAGTTATGTTTAAACCTGAATAACGTTCATCATTTTTGTGCTCCAAGTAGCCTAATTTAGGTCCACTCCACTGGTCCATGATAGACATTCAATAAAGTATGTTTGAGAATAAATTAGCAGTTGTTCACTGGTATTAGTTAAATCAATGAAATTTAGCTTTGGTTTAATTACTTAAACCTTAATCCCCATTGATAATTACTTTACAAGTAAAACAGCTACTACTAATATTTCCTCTATAATTTGTCATTAACATCAATTTTATGTCACTTTTATGAGGTCATAATTATTATGGGTATAAAAAATCACTTTTACAATATTCATTATTAACATTTATTCTTTAGACTCATAGACAGGCCATCTTTTTCACTTGCCAGCATGCTGTGCTCATAAGCTCAGTCTCACATTGCTCCCTCCTCTCATCTCTAACATTTAAAATCCTACATCTATTTAAAAATTAGCACATATCAACCCTGCTAGAATACCTTTATTTATTTTTACAACTCATTTTACTTTTACCTTTCTATATCTTCTAATTTCATATTATGATTATAGTATGTACCAATTACGCTGCCCTAATTATAATCAAATTACTCACACAAGGAAACTCTTTTCTATTTGATGGCATATTCTGACACAAATATATCCTTTGAAACTCCCATAGTGTTTAAAAAATTATTGTATTTAGAATATGTTCTATTTAATATAATATCCTAGTCCTTAGCAAATTAAAAAGTTTAGTATTATATTAATGTATATAAGCCTTGCAATAAATTTATTATGCAGAAATAAACACTTTTGACATACGTTGACCAAGAAAAAGATCTTTGCATGTTTACGGTTTATAAATAAATGATGCAGAATATTATAATTAATTACTAATCATGATTTCCTTATTATAATGGGAACAGAGTTATTTTTTATTTATTTTTATTTTTGTAATATTTATTTTTGAGAAAGAGAGAGAGAGCACAAGCAGGTGAGAGGCAGAGAGAGGGAGACAGAGTCCAAAGCAGACTCTGCACTGTCAGTGCAAAGCCTGATGTGGACTCAAATCCATGAACTATGAGAGCATGACCTGAGCCAAAGTCAGAAGCTCAACTGACTGAGTCAGCCAGGTGTCCCTACTTTTATTTTTTGGTAACACATAAATAAGTGATTTTTAAAAATTGTGATTCAAAAGATAGTACTTACAGACTCAGTTAACACTTGGATTAAAAAAAAATCAGATGCATTATCTTCCAGTCTATCTTTGGTGAATCATGTTTCTCTATGTTAATTATTTAATATATTTAAGTTCTGTGAGCAAAATACTGGGGAGATGGCAGAGTAGGATGACCCTAAGCTCACCTTCTCCTATGGATACAACTAGATAGCTCTCATATCAGTGTAGGTAACCCAGAAAATAACCCAAACCCTGGCAGAACAAACTCTACAACTAAATATAGAGAAGAGGTCACATTAAAGAAGGTAGGAAAGGATGGAAACACAGTGGGGAGCTAAAGTAAACTGTGGTCTGTGTGTGGGTGGAAGGGATCCAAGAATGCATGAAAGGGAGAGAAATAGACTCTCACACCAGGGAGTCCACACGTGGGAACACAAATTACCATAACATTTGGCTTTGAAAATCAGGAGGAGCCGATTTCATGAGTTCTAACAACCAGCAGGACTTAAAATCTGGAACTTTAAATCAGATCATCAGGATGTCTCTGGGATAGCTGGTGGGAGCATAGGAAACTGAGTCCTTGCCTTTAACAAGACACAACAACAAACAGCCCTCAGATACAGCATAGAAGACACAGTTTGAAAAATGCTTAGGGTATACACATGAGGGAGAGTTATACTCATCTCAGAGCATGAGTTAGAAAGACAGAGATCTTTGGGAGACTCCTCCAGGAACAAGGGAGTTGGCAAGTGCCATTTCCCTTCCCTACTCCCAAATATAAACACATGGTGACCTGGGGAAACCAGTGCAGCACTCATCTTTGCTACCTGACTGCTTATTCTCCCCCCAACTCCTCTGTGCTTTGGCAGATCTGCCCCTTCAAGTCAGACCTGCCTCGGTCCCAGTACTGTAGGTTCCCCTGGCCAGAAGGGACAGAAAGAAAGAGACAGAAGATCCAAAGAGGTCTCTGTCCTTACAGGTGAGAGCCCAATATGGGGCTCAAACTCACAAACCATGAGATCATGACCTGAGCTGAAGTCAGATGCTTAACTGACTGAACCACCAAGGTGCCCCCTGACCCACATATTTTTCAGATGCACACCCCCCAACCCATCTGGACTTGGTCCCGCTCGCAAGAGTGACAGGTCTCCTCTTGCAGAGGGCCAGTGCACAAACTTTGCTAAAACTGCCCCACCTTGTGTTTGTTGGGGATCTGCCCCCTTCAATGAGCTCTTGGACAGAGCCCATTCTAACCACAGTCACAAGCCTGGCATGTGCAAGCAGCCCCAACAGGGCCCAGTAGCACTTCAAAGTGATTTCTACACAGGAAAAAGGGAAGATAACCACATACAGATGTCATACTGTGGTCCCAGCACTGTGCAGGGGCGTATAGCTGCTCACATACAAAATCTTCTCAGGGGAAAACATGGAGGAAGCACCCTGCAGTTTGGTACTATTTTATCTGTGGCAAATGCCTGGTCTGACTCAACTCAAGCCCAAGGCAGCCTCAAACTGGTTCACTGTCACCATAAGGGTCAAAACTGCTCACATAGGGTGAAGAGAGTCACTTTAGAGGATTGGACTGAAGGAAAATAGCAGGTCAACAATAACATCAGGGCCAGGCAACACATAGAAGAGATATCCTTGACATAGCAGCTTCTGATAAATAGAGGATACTGCACTGTAGTGAACTACAGGACCACTTCATCATAAGACCACTACTTTCAATAGCAAGAGACATAGTTGACTCTCCTAACATGTATAAACAGACACAGAGAGTTGGACAAAATAAGGCCACAGAGAAATATGTCCCAAATGAACAGGACAAACTGAGAGCAAAAGATGTAAGAAAGTGGAGATAAGTGATATGCCTGATAGAGAATTTAAAGTAATAATCATTAAAATACAGGAATTGATAAAAGAAATGAAGAATATAATAAATTAAATTAAAAATAGAATATTTGGAAAAAATAGCAGGCTAGAGTCAGCAGAGAATAAATCAGTGATGTGGAGGACAGAATAATGGAAAGTGGGTAAGCCGAGCAAATGAAGGAAAAAAAATATATGCAAAATGAGAGTATTCAGGGAACTCAGCAATAACATAAAGTAATAACATTATGCATTATATAATACATATTGTATTAACATAATGCAATAACATTAGCAATATAGGGATCCTAAAAGAAGAAAGTGAAAAGGGAGCAGAAAATTTGAGAAATAGTATCTGAAAACTTTCCAAATCTAAGGAAGGAAACATAAATCTAGGTCCTCAAGAAAATCAACTGAAGGAGGTCCACACCAAGACACATAGTAATAAAAATTACCAAAGGTAGTGATAAAGAGATTATTTTAAGCTTTTAATGTTCATGTATTTCTCAGAGAGAGAGGAGAGAGAGAGAGAGTGCATGAGTGAGGGAGGGGCAGAGAAAGAGAGACACACACAGAATCCAAAGCAGGCTCCAGGCTCTGAGCTGTCACTACAGAGCCTGACGTGAGGCTTGAACTCACAGATGGTGAGATCATGACCTGAGTTGAAGTCGATCACTTAACCAACTGAGCCACCCAGACACCCCAGGAGAGAATTTTAAAAGGAGTAAAAGAAAACAGTTTCATACAAAGAAACCCCATGAGGCTGTCAATTGATTTCTCAGCAGAAACTTTGCAGATCAGAAGTATGTAGCATGATATATTCAAAGTTCTTAAAGAAGACAATCTGCAGTCTAGAATTCTCAATTCAGAAAGTCTGTCATTCAGAATAGAAGTGGAGATAAAGAATTTTCCAGACAAACAAAAGATTTAAAATCAAGAAACCAACCCTGCAATAAATATTAAAGGAGGCTCTTTAATCAGAAAGGAATAATCGTAAGTAGTGAGAAAATTATGAAGGACAAAAGGAGTAAAATTATGTATATTATAAAAATCAGTCAAAGAATCTCCAAAATTAAAAGATGTGAAGTATGAACCATATGCCTAAAATGTGGGGTGGGGAAGAGGAGTAAAGAATGGAAGTGATCATCAGTTTCATGTAGAACTGCTATATACATAACATGTTATATATAAACTTAATGGTAACCATGAATCAAATACAGTAATAGGTATGAAAAAATAGAGAGGAATCCAAGTATATTATTATAGAAAGCCAATTTATTGTGAGATAAGTAAGCAAGGGAAGAAAACAAAACAACTGTAACACTGTATGTTTATATGTATATAAACTTTTTTTCCATTCATCTACCAATGGACACTTTGACTTCTACCATAATTTAGCTATTTTTAAATATGTTCCAATAAACATAGAGATGCACAGATATTTTCAAGTTACTTTTTTTTAATTCCTTGCGCAAACACCTAGAATGGGACTACTGGATCATATGGTAGTTCTATTTTCAACTTTTTGAAGAACCTCCATAGTGTTTTCCAAAGAGGCTGTACCAGTTTACATTCCTACCAATGGTGTATGAAGGTTATTTTTTCTTCAATTCCTCGCCAACTCATGTTGTTTCCTGTGTTTTTGGTATAAGTAATTCTGACAGACGTGAGGTGGTATCTCATTACAGTTTTGATTTACATTTTCCTGATGGTAAGTGATGTTGAGCACATTTACATACTGGCCATCTGTATGTCTTTGGATTCATGGAGTCATGTCTTCTGTCCATTTTGTAATTGGATTATTGGGTTTTGTTTGTTTTGTTTGATTTTGTTTGTGGGTTATTGTTTTTGTATTTGTGGAGTTTTTTTGGTGTTGAGTTGTAGAACTTCTTTATATATTTTGGATACTAACCCTTTAACAGATACATCATTAGCAAATATCTTCTTCCATTTCATAGGTTGTCTTTTAGTTTTGTTGATAGTTTCATTTGCTGTGCAATGAAAGCTTTTTATCTTGATGTATTCCAATAGTTTATTTTTGCTTTTGTTTCCCTTGTCTTAGGAAACATGTCTAGAAAAATGTTGCTACAGCTGATGTCTTAGAAAACACTTCTCTTTTTTAGGGTTTTTAGGTTTGTAGGTTGATATTTGAGTATTTAATCCACTTTGTTTATTTTGGTGTATGTTGTAGGAAAGTGTTCCAGTTTCATTCTTCTGCATGTAGCTGTCCAGTTTTGCCAACACCATTTGTTGGTCTTTTTTCCCATTGGATATTCCTTCCTCCTTTGTCAAAGATTAATTGACAATATAATCTTGGGTTCATTTCTGGTTTAATTTTTCTATTATGTTCTATTGGTCTATGTGTCTATTTGTATGTGTGTGTGTGTGTGTGCCAGTACCATACTTTTTTGGTTACTACAGCTTTGTGTATAACTTGAAGTTTGGAACTGTGATGTCTCAAGCTTTGCTTTTCTTTTTCAAGATTGCTTTTGCTCTCTGGGGTTTTTCGTGGTTTCATATAAATCTTAGGATTGTTTGTTCTAGGTCTGTGTAAAGTGTTATTGGCATTTTTGATGGGGATTGTATTACATGTGCAGATTGCCTTGGGTTGTAAAGAGATTTTAACAATATTGGTTCTTCCAATCCATGAGATTGGAATATCTTTCTATTTCTTTGTGTTCTCTTCAGTTTCTTTCATCAGTGTTTTAGTGTCCACAGTACAAGTCTTTCACCTCTTTGGTTAAGTTTATTCCTAGGTATCTTATGGATTTTGGTGCAATTGTAACTGGAATTGATTCCTTAGTTTATCTTTCTGCTGATTTATTATTGATGTATAGAAGTGCAACAGATTTTTATACACTGATTTTGTATCTTTTGACTTTATTGAATTCATGTATCAGTTCTAGCAAATTTTTGGTGGAGTCTTTTGTGTTTTCTATGTAGAGTATCATGTCATATACCAGTAGCAAAAGTTTTACTTCTTCATTGCTAATTCGGATGCTTTTTATTTCTTTTTGTTTTCTGATTCCTGTAGCTAGGACTTCTAGTACTGTGCTAAATAACAATGGTGAAAGTGGACATCCCTGTCTTGCTCCAGACTATAGAGGAAAAGCTCTCAATTTTTCTCCATTAAGGACGATATTAGCTATAGGGTTTTTGTGTATGGCATTTATTATGTTAAGATATTTTACCTATATCCTTACTTTGTTGAGGATTTTTATTATGAATGGATGTTGTACTTTGTCAAATGTAGATGGCATGCTTAATAAGTAGATTAATGTGCATATAAGATTTGTCTCTGGAGGATACAACAAAGCTTTATATAGAGGCCTTTTAGAGGTTTAATCATATATACAGTTTAGTTGGTCTGAACAGTATATTACTCTCTCAAGGTTGTCTACTTTAATGACTCTGGCTATGGGAACTGTGGATAGAATGTACATTCCAAGGACAGGGTAGCATTTAAGGTTCCTCTCCTTAGGTACAGTTCTGTCCAGCTTCTGGGTCAATTGGCAATCACATACTCTCAATGACCTCCCTGACACTATCTCTCGTGACTACTCTTACAATCTTACACGTTCCCTATCTGTAATATGCCCTGAGAAGTCATCAAGGGGTATTATTAGCATAGAGGTCATTCATTTGGTGGCTAGCTGACTACACTGGAGGCTGATGCCACAGGAACAATATAAGCACATGCAAGGAAAAGCACAGATGAAGATGATTCCCAAAACAAGTAACTATTTTTTCCACCAAGAGCTCCCATGATCCAACCGTAGGTTGTGTTGTCCTGATGACTTCCTCCCACAATAAAGAGCTAGAAAGAGGGGCGCCTGTGTGGCTCAGTCAGTTAAGCGTCTGACTTCATCTCAGGTCATGATCTCATGATCTCATGGTTCATGGGTTCAAGCCCCGTATCAGGTTCTGTGCTGACAGCTAGCTCTGAGCCTGGAGTTTGCTTCCAATTCTGCATCTCCCTCTGTCTCTAATCCTTCTCTGCTCACGCTGCCTCTCTCTCTCTCTCAGAAATAAATAAAACATTAAAAAAATTTTTTAAAAAGAGCTAGAAAGAGACAGAGATTCTGATTTTCAAGTATGAAAATATTTAACTTCACTCTATATTTCCAAATTGGTTATGTATTGATCTCTCATTTATAGTTTTTGAGAGTCCATTGTTTGCCATACCTTCACTGGTATTTGACAGTTTTAATGAAGTCACACTTTTCTCAGACCTCTTATTTTTCCATGTGAAGGTATTTCAGTTACATTAGCTATCATTTTCACAGGAGAGTCTGAATGCTAGAGAAAGGCACAGACCATGCCCAGTGATCTTTCCTCTCGTCAGAACTGTGTGCTTGCAGAGAAGGTTAATTCTGATCTTTCAATATTGTATGAAAAATACGGTGGAACAGGCTCTGACCCTTTGCATGTAGCCTGTCTTTGATCAGTGCTGCCTCTGACTAGATAGGCACAATTACCATATTTACAGTGTGTTGCTAAGTTCATTTGTCTGCACATTCAAGCCATGTCTTTCATTTAAGTCTTTAGCATGTAGCTATCATGTAGCTGCTGAATACTTGAAATCTATTATTTGATTTCCTGCTTAGACATCAGATAGCAAGGAAAAAAATTAAATCAATCTCTTAAAACTTCAACAAGCATTATAGCCATTTCAATATTTAATTAAGCTCATTTTATTTTAATTTGCATCCCTGATTATCAGTAAGGCTGAGTAAAACTTTCTGTTTATTTAACATTTGTATTGTTTCCCCAAAATGGTATGTTCAGATGTTTAATCCAGTGAAAACAAAATGTGCAGATACAGAGACCACAGTTTCAGGAATTTTCTAATTTAATAATGTTCAAAACTAAGACAAACCTGAGTTAAGTTATTGAATATTAAGTCAAGAGTACTTTCTTATGCAATCAAAAGAAACTAAAGAAATTATCTACAAGAGGTAAAAATGAGCTGTTTCCAAAATATTCATAGTAGTATTCAATATCATAAAATAATATTTGTAAGTTCAAAGTGGAAGTAATGATATATCAAGGGTATTATATTCATCTAAGATGTTATTTAAGTATAACTGCAATAGGCAAAATTTTCAAACCTGAAAAAAATGTTAGCTATATGATATACATGAGATACTGATGGAAATTTTGAGATGTGAATCAATATAATTTAAGGATAGCAAAGCCACAGTACAAGGACTGGTGATTAGCATAGACTATTTAAGTCAATGAATCCCAAGGAATTTCACTACTTAATATGGTTACAGAATAACCTATGTAATAATTAAAACAATAGTTAACTGTTTCATAGGGCTTACATTTTGAGGCAGATATAGTACTACTATTCCCACTCAATGCATAGAGACACTAAAGAAAACTTAAATGTTATATAGAACAGAAAATAAAGTATAAACCTTAGATAGAGAAAAAATTAAACATTATAACAATACTCAGCAAGAGTAAAGATGAAAGACGGGGCGCCTGGGTGGCTTAGTCGGTTAAGCGTCCGACTTTCGCTCAGGTCATGATCCCGCGGTTCGTGGGTTCGAGCCCTGCGTCGGTCTCTGTGCTGACTGCCAGCTCAGAGCCTGGAGCCTGTTTCAGTCTGTGACTCCCTCTCTCTCTGGCCCTCCCCTGCTCATGCTGTCTCTCTCTCTCCCTCCTAGAAATAAATAAAACATTAAAAAAAAAAAGAGTAAAGATGAAAGAAAAAATAGAAGATTAACTATCATAACACATTATAATGAATAAATGTTGACATTTAAAAAATTTTTTAATGTTTATTTTTGAGAGAGAGAGAGAGAGAGTGTGTGAGCAAGAGACCATCAGAGAGAGAGGGAGACACAAAATCCCAAGCAGGTTCCAGGCTCCAAGCTGTCAGCACAAGCCCCTCGCGGGGCTGGAACTCATGAACCATGAGATAATGACCCATGCTGAATTTGGACTCAAAAACTGAGCCACCGAGATGCCCCTAAATGTTGACACTTAAAAAAAAAAAGTTTAGCTAAATGAATTGCATTCTTAGGTGTGTTTTTCATAATCTCTTTTTTTTTTCTTAATCTTGCTGTCATCTCTTCAAAAAATGTCTTTCATGGTGATAATTACTTATCTGAAGTTCAGAAATTCAATTTTATTTCAGTGGTGGTTTTTTTCTTTAGAACACAGAAAAAATTAATTATACAGAATAGTTTTTAATAAAACATCATCCCTAGTGTACTTTTTATTTTTATATGCAATTTATATCTTTTACCTGACATATGCATCGTAAGATGTCAGGCACTGAGTAATATTACACTGTTTAATGATGGTCTGGGTGGAGAAATCCAAGGTATTTATTGTCCTTTTTTTTTTAATTTTATATGATGAATTATTTTTGATGAACTTGTGACCTGTTTAATCTGTTCAAACTTTGTAAATTATATTTATGAGTGATATTTTGTGTTCATAACTTTTATTTATGTGTGTATCTACATCTTTACCCTGCATTGCTATGTTTAAAAATCTGTTCCTGATTAGTTACCCATTGTTAGCTCATCCACTTAGCCCTTAACCACTCTATATACGTATGTGCATTTGAAATTTTATTTCAAAGTTAACATTCTTCATTATATGCATTTAGTTTCCTCAACCTGTTTGCATATTTACTGAAACTATTCAAAGGTTATGCTTTGAAGTGTACAACTTTGAAAACACATAAAAAATAAAAATTTTCTCATAACTATAAGTGATAATAAACAAGATAAAATTTACATTAAGTTTTATTCAAAGTAAAATGTTTAAAACTGTTTGTATATTTATTTTAAATTATTTTAAATGTTTTTATTTATAAGAGCAAGAGGCGGTGACAAACACAAGCAGGGAAGGGGCAGAGAGAAAGGGAGACAGAATTTGAAGCAGGCTCCAGATTCTGAGCTATCAGCACAGAGCCCAACATGGGGCTCAAACTCATGAACCATAAGATCATGACCTGACCCAAAGTCAGACACTTAACTCACTGAGCCACCCAAGTGCCCCTAAAATAGTTTACTTTTAAGACATCACAATCTTATTACTTTCTGTCAGCCTCTCAAATGCTAACCAAGAATGTTGATAAAATTCTTTAAATATTTTTATTAGAATCATAAACATCTTTACACAGAATATTAAGTTGTCTTCTTCAAATTAAGATTTATTAAGCACTGATAATGCACCAAACACCATGCTAAGTGCTTTATACATATCACTCAATTTATTCCTCATAGCAATTATACTAAGTATTATAGCTTCATTTTACAGGGAGACTACGGGATAATTAATTTGTAACTTGCCTAAATTTATATAGTTATGGTAAATAAAAACAAAATATTGGAATCCAGGACTGATTATAGATCACGTACTCTTAACTTGTGCAATATACTCCTTCATAAATTTTTGAATTTTACCCATGTTTTGGTCCCACAAAAACATTAATGAAAGACAACTTGGGAAGTTTTTAATCACTTAAGAGGTTTTGGAGCTTCTGGAGAGTTCTCAGTTATGGTAGACTGCATGTTTGTGGGTATGACAAAGAGGAATAGGAATTAATGCAAAGTATGCTCTGTTAGAATTTAGTGAAATGGTTTTAAGTGATGGCTATCCAGGGGCACCTGAGTAACTCAGTTGGTTAGGTATCTGACTCTTGATTTTGCCTCAAGTCATGATCTTGTCATTCCTGAGTTTGAGCTCCACATCAGGCTATGCACTCACAGTGTGGAGCCTGTTTGTGATTTTCTCCCTCTCCTCTTTGCCTCTGTCTCTCAAAACAAACAAACAAACAAACTTAAAAGAAATGTATGAGGGTATTGCTGCCCTCAAAAGTTAAAATAAAACTGAAAATTTAATCTTAAGAACAAGAAATAATCAGTGAAGAGTTTCATGAAATAAAACAAGTATGTTTTGAAAATAAAAACATTTAACATTTTTTGACACTTGTTTTCTTAGTATTGGTTATAGTCTGAGTGTGATGGATCAGAGGGGAGAGCACATGATGAGTGACATCACCTACAACAACCATGGTAATCAATTCTGAAAGCTATAATTAATCTACTGCTCTTTTGTGGCATAAATGACAGGATTAGCCAGGAGGAATATGCTGGTAGGTAATTTTAAAAAATGAACATTGTAGAATAATTGCCCCTTATGCCTTAGGTGCATAATGACATGTTAGTCTAAAAAACATTTTCATTACCTAAAAGTTGCATGAACATTTGTGCAAATGAATTTGATGATACCTAATTGGTACTATGGTATTAACTTTGTAAGTAAGCATATGGGAATTAGTCAGTTTTATCCTGTTCATAATTGACATGGGTAGAATATTTTTAGGGTCAATTAAAAAACATTAAAAATTCACTATTCCTATTTTGTTCTCTAGAGAGTTTCTTTTCATATAACATCAATCATCAATCATCAATATTGTGGTGATTATTTTTAAATATACCTGCCTATTTAAAGGACATTTGGTAAAGTACTCTTTATATTTTATAATTCCCTGGTGTCTTATTTTTGTAAAGAAAGTTACACAGAAACAGGCTCTAACTTAATTCATAGAGCAGTTTCTGAAAATTTGCCAACTTAATCTGAATTTTGTGTATTTCAAAAACATCCAATTGTTTGGTGGCATTTAATTAAGGAGATCTATTAAATTGTGGAAATTACTGTAGTACTGTCTGTTACTAATTCAACTTTTATGGTATCTATGAGAAAGTTTTTTTCTCTAACAGGTTGCATATATAAATTACTGATTAATAAAAATGAGTAGCACTTTTATCACTCTCTTAGCACGTCTTAAAGTTAAGAATTGCATTAGAGAAAATAACTTATTCAGCAACTGACTGTATGGCTATCTATTAACATTTTAGACTTAGTAATTGTTACATATAATCAGATGGGAATGATGTCTCTTACTTGCATAAGAGACAGTGTGATGATAAGAGTTCATTATAAAAACTAAAATTATTCCTCACGTTTTAGTTTGGTCTCATAAGTAAAGTGTAAACACATTTACTAGATAATTTATTTTCTTTCTATTATTTAAGTACATGAAATATGTGTAGATATAATGCATAAGAAATTGTATATGGAATAAGATAAGCAAAAAGAAATATGCACAGAAGCATATATATTTACTTAAAAATATAATTCTCTATTCTTCATTTTGTTGATTTACTGTATAATATCAATTGATTTGCAAATACTGAACCATCCTCTTATCCTGAAATAAATCCCACTTGATAGTGGTGAATAATCATTTTCCTATATTGTTGAGTGCAGTTTGCTCATATTTTTTTGAGGATTTTTGCATCTATGTTCATTAGGGATATTGGCCTATTTTCTTTTTTGTCTGGTGTCTGGTTTTGGTATTAGGGTAATGTTGGCCATTTTGAATATATTTGGAAGCTTTTCTTTCTCATCTATTTTTTGAAATACATTGAGGAGAGAAGATATTAAGTATTTTAATTTTTTGATAAAATTCACCTGTGAATCTGTCTGGTCTTGGAATTTTATTTTTGGTAGTTGATTACTGATTCAATTTTGTTATTAGTAATTGGTCTGTTCAGCTTTTCTATTTCTTCCTGATTCAGTTTTGGAAGACTGTATTTTCTAAGAATTTATCTATTTCTTCTAGGTTGTCCAGTTTTTTACATGTAATTTTTCAAAATATTTTATTATCCTTCATATTTCTGCATTGCCCATAGTTTTACCATTTCACTCTTAACTCCTTTCACTGCATCCAAAGACTTGGACTGTTGTTTTCATTTTCATTTGTTTCCATGTATTTTTCTATTTCTTTTTTTACTTTGTTCTTGACCAATTGGTTGTTTAGTAGCATGTTATTTAACCTCCATGTATTTGTGTTTTGAGTATTTTTCTTTATTGTTGATTTTTAGTTTCATGTTATTGTGGTTGGTAAGATAGATCTTATCTTAAATCAAGGCTATTCACCTCTGGAAAGTGTCTTTTTATCTATTCAGTGTTTAAAAATATGTACTTAGTAATTATTATTAATAGGCATTCTTATGTTTTAAGATGCAGATATAATAAGATTTCTTTACTAACCATCTCCAAATCAATGAAGTGAAACAGAAAAATTAAAAGACAATTACTATATAGGTCTCTCCAAAAGAAAACCAATGAGATACATGGGTGGCTTAGTCAGTTGAGCATCTGACTCTTGATTTTGGTTCAGGTTATAATCCCAAGGTCATGGGATCGATCCCCATATTGGACGCCACACTGAGTGTGGAGCCTGTTAAGATTCTCTTTCTTGGGGCGCCTGGGTGGCTTAGTCGATTGAGCGTCCCACTTTCGCTTAGGTCATGATCCCGCGGTTCGTGGGTTTGAGGCCCGCGTCGGGCTCTGTGCTGACTGCCAGCTCAGAGCCTGGAGCCTGTTTCAGTCTATGACTCCCTCTCACTCTGACCCTCCCCTGCTCACGCTCTCGCTCTCTCTCTCTCCTAGAAATAAATAAAACATTTAAAAAAATAAATAAATAAAAAAGAAAAATAAAAAAGAAAAGTGAGAGAGATCGGTAATTAAACACTGAATATAATAAATGAAGAAAACTATTCAAGTTAATTTAGTCCCCAAATTCCTTTTTTTCTCTTAACAGTATTTGTTTTTCTCTCTGGAAATCAGATAAATATATATTTATCAGGATAAAAACATCTACTTATCACTTTTGCTTTACCAATATATATGTATCTCTCTTTAATGCACCCACAGAGACACCATCTAAGTCCTTGAAATAATCCATTTTTAAACTCCTTGATGAAGTCAATGAACGAATAACTTAGAGGACTATACATTCCATAATATATTCCAAACACCATACCAAGCTATTCTAAGCTTTAATTTAGACACTAAAAGGGTATGACTAGACACATATTTATTTTGATTTTTAGCTGAATTATGATAGCACCACACATAAAATCATATCATCCACAGTAGTCACAGCATTTTTATCTGTAGCATATAAAACACTATTCTATTTTAAGTTAGCATTCATAGCATTTAGACAGAACAGACAAAGGTAAGTTGGAGAAATCACTGGGGAAGTGAAGACATATAACAGTCCAATTAGGTACTTACTTAAAGAGCTGCAAAAATATCTGCTAACTTCTGGTAGAGGGAAACATGGAAAAGTGTAATCAGTAAAATGAGAGGTCATGATTTTTACATTATTATTGTTTATCCTGACAGCTAGTAGGTGTATGCTTATGTTTTTCTAATTAATATAAAGGAGATTTCCTTTGGAAAAGAGATGTAATTATTTTCAAACACTGAGATACTAACTGTATATACTTAGTTTAGGCACTGTTTCCTTATCTGTATAAGCGAGACTATAATAACTTCTGTGTGTGTAATGGTTAAGGTAGTAATGTATGCAGAGTGCCTGTCCAAAATCTTTGGTATGTAGCAACAGCTGTTCTATGAAGGATGTTTCTAGCAATATAGGTCTACCTTAAGAAGCAAAAGAAATCTCAAATAAACAACCTAATTTTACACATAGAGGAGCTAAAAAGGAACAAACAAAACCTAAAACAAGAAGAAAAAAGGGAATAATAAAGATTAGAGTAGAAATAATCAAAACAGAAATTAAAAAACAAACATATATAAACACTAAAACAGATCAGGATAGCAAGGAGTTGGCTCTTTGAAAAAATTGACAAAATTGATAAAGCTTTAGAGAGATTCAACAAAGAGGATTCAAATAAACAAAATCAGGAATGAAAAAGGAGAGATAAGAGACACCAGAAGAATACAAAGATTGTAAATTAATGTCCTGAAAAATTATATGCCAACAAGTAGGACAACCTAGAAGAAATGAATAAATTCCTGGAAATATATAACCTTCTAAGACTGAACAGGAAAGAATAAAAAATTTGAACAGACCATGGGGCGCCTGGGTGGCTCAGTCGGTTAAGCATCCGGCTTCAGCTCGGGTCATGATCTCACGGTTCATGGGTTCGAGCCCCACATCGGGCTCTGTGCTGACAGCTAGCTCACAGCCTGGAGCCTGCTTCGGATTCTGTGTCTCCCTCTCTCTCTGACCCTCCCCTGCTCACGCTGTCTCTCTCTCAGAAATAAACATTAAAAAAAAAAATTGAACAGACCAATTATCAGCAATGAAATTGAATCAGTAACCAAAAAATCCCAACAAACAAAATTCCAGTCTCAGGCAACTTCACAGGCAAATTCTACCAATTATTTGAAGAAGTGATACCTATTCTCAAACTATTCCAAAATAAATAAATAAATAAATAAAATAAAACAGGAAAGAATATTCCCAAATGCATTCTATGAGACCAGCATTACCCTGATGTTAAAACCAAATAAAGACACTCTAGAAAAAGAGAGCTCCAGGTCAATAACTCTGATGAACATAGGTGCAAAAATCCTCAATAAAATATTAGCAAACAATAAAAAATTAAAACCTCATTTATCATGATCAAGTGGCATTTATTCCTGGGATGTAAGGGTGGTTCAATAAAAAGAAAAAAAAAAGGCAGAAGACATGAGCAGACATTTCTCTTTCTCCAAAGGAATTATACAGATGCCCATTAAACATGTGAAAAAATGATCAATATCACTCATCATCAGGGACATGAAAATAAAAACCAAAATGAAATGTCATCTCACACCTGTCAGAATGGCTAAAGTCCAAAACACAAGAAACAAGTGTTGGCAAGGATGTAGGGAAAGGGAACCCTCTTATATTGCTCGTGAGACTGTAAACTGGTCCAGCCACACTGGAGAAGAGTACGGAGGTTCCTCAAAAAACTAAAAATAGAAATATATATATAACACATATATATGTATGTATGTATGGTATGTAATACTATAAGATTTCATGCATATGTGTATTTTAAGAAATAAAACAGACGAAAATATGGGATGAAGAAGAAAAAGAGAAGAGATGTAAACAAACTAAAAGAGACTCTTCATGATACAGAACAAACAGGGTTGAGGGAGGGAAGTTGCTGGGAGATGGGCTAAATGGGTGATAGGTATTCAGGAGGGCACTTGTGATGTAACATGTAAGTAATGAATCACTGACTTCTACTCCTGAGACCAATATTACACTATATATTAACGAAAGGAAGGAAGGAAAGAAGGAAGGAAGGAAGGAAGGAAGGAAGGAAGGAAGGAAGGAAGGAAGGAAGAAAAGAGAAGTACCATAAGATCCAGTAATTCCACTACTTGGTATTTACACAGAGATGAAAACACTAACTTGAAAATATGTTTATTGCAACATTGTGTATCATAACCAAATTATGGGAGCAGCACAATGTCTGTTAGAGATGAATGGATAAAGACATTATCGATTTGTAACAGCATGGATAGAACAAGCACGTATAATGTAAGTGAAATAAGTCAGAAAAAGACAAATACCATATGATTTCACTCAGGTGGAATTTAAGAAACAAACAAAGGAAAGAATAATGAGACAAACCAAAATTCTGTCTTTTAACTATAAAGAGCAAACTAATGATTACAACAAACTGATGGTTCCTAGAGGAGAGGTGTGCAGTGTAATAGGTGAAGTAGGTAAAGGGCTTAAGAATAGTCATCACGATGAACACTGAGTAACATAAAATTGTTGAATCACTATATTGTGTTTGAAACTAATATAACACTGACTATTAACTATACTGGAATTAAAAGAAAAATACATTTTGGAGATTCAGAGGCAATAGAAGCTCCAGAGATTTCAAATACATTAACAAGTTCTACTCATTTGTTATTTGAGGCAATATACACAAGCTTACATCAAGGGATATTTTTCCAAATATTTTCTTAAAAGAGTTGCCAAGATTTTGACCATAACAAAATGTAAAAAGTAATTGGTGTAGTGCTTCCTAAACTGTCCTTAAAGTGTTTTTGGAATGGTATTACAGCTACTTTTCGATTCTGAATTTTATAAAATTATACAAATATTACCACAAGCTGCTCTTTTAATATCATTTTCTTGCAGTCACAGAGCTCTATAATTTCTGGTCATGCACATTGTAGCTTTTAATAACGTCTTCATATTCCATTAGTGGTTTTGATTTTTAGTAGTTATATATCAAGATCCACAGTCTAATCACATGCAATTTAAGTTATAGTGTAATTTTGCCATAACAACATATCAGTACACTGTAATTTTGATGGGTGATTTATCTGCAAGTCTTCGTGAGAACAAAGCTACAAACATGAGATGAATTAAATGGCGACAGTCTTGGTATTACTGATCACATATATAATTTTACTTTTAAAGAAGTGAATCCATTTGGAGATTGAGTGTTAAAGATTTACTTTTCATGATGCCATTTAATATCATTAATGTGTATATAGAAATTATGATCTTTATATTCTAGCCAAATATGAAAAAAAGAAGAAATAAGTTCTGTGACTCAAGGTTTTTTATTAATCACATATAAATAGTATTAATAGTATATTAATAAATATGTATTAAATAAACATATCCATAAAGCTTATTGTTTCTATAATTGTACACTATCATGCAAACAATATTTTTGAAATGACATATTTATGTATCTTATTAAAATTCATTCATAAAACCTTAGTTATTTTTCCCAACTGACTTGAAAAACCCAACAACAGAGATTTTTGAATTAAGATGAACTGTTTAAAATTGATCTTGAACTTTATCCAACTAGAGAAATTAGAAAAATACAAAATAGAAAAAAAAATTGGAAAGAAAAACCTTAGTGCTTCAGACTTCTTCACATACCAGAATTATATCTCAACTTTTATTCTCTGTATATTTATTTCCCCTTCACTAAGCAAATTAAATAAAAAATTTTGGCTATGAGCTTAATTTGGAATGTTCTTTTTATCTAATCCAAAATATGATTAGGGAAAGATATTTTATATACTAAGAAAATACTGAGTGAAATGACTTGTGCAAAATAAATTATATACACAGATAAAATTTTGTACACACAAATTGTGTGTGTGTGTGTGTGTGTATGTGTGAGATATAGTTCAGAAGTTCAAATGGAGAAAGATCAAGTTAATTGTCGTAATGTAAACTTTAAGCTAGGTTGTGAAAATAGCAGCTAATTTAGCTATTTCTAGCTCTACACTTTTCCCAGAGTGTTTTTTAGTGCCTGTATGCCTGTCTGATTTTCTCTCAAATAATGTCCTTGTTATCCTTCCCAGAAATGTAGAGTGTCATTTTCTTCATGAGATTTTCCTAGTCTGTACATTTAACATTCCCTGATCCTCATTAGTCAGCTTGCATCAACCTCAGTCAATTTCAGGTTTTAATGTGTATTATAGTGGAAGAATTACTTTTACATGTGGGTTTGACTTACTAGGAATAAACTTTTCTCTGTTACTTAATTCATTAAATATTTTTGTGGAGAATGAGTTGTTTGGATTTTATCAATAAATGCACTTATTATTTTTTTTAATGTTTTATTTATTTCTAGGAGAGAGAGAGAGAGAGACAGCGTGAGCAGGGGAGGGTCAGAGAGAGAGGGAGTCACAGACTGAAACAGGCTCCAGGCTCTGAGCTGGCAGTCAGCACAGAGCCCGACGCGGGGCTCGAACCCACGAACTGCGAGATCATGACCCAAGCGAAAGTCGGACGCTTAACCGACTAAGCCACCCGGGCGCCCCAATAAATGCACTTTTTAATATAATTTTTATCTTGAATTAGCTGAAAGACATAGAAATATATGTTATATGTCATGCTAGGTAATTTGCATAAAGAATATTTTTCACTTCTAAAATGGGAAAAATAACTTCCACTTCATAGGTGCAAGGGTAAAAATGAAATAAAGCATTTAGCACAAGACTTAGGTATAATAAATGGTAACATTAAATTAAAATGATTTGCCACATCCAGCTTTATGTAAGGAATTCAGCTGAGTTGTTCTAAAAAAAAAATAGACAATATGAACAAGCAAATCTTATAAGACCATAAACCAAATGAAATATTAACCTAGGAAAAGGTCCCTTTTTTTTTTTTCGCAACCTAGTGACGTGTTATTAAATTAAAAGCACAATTCTATTCCATTCTTTTCAGTCTGGCAAAAAATAAAGTGGGCATAATATTTCTTGTTATAAAACGTGACATGAAATGAGTACTTTTGTAAACACTACTGCAAGGAAGACATACATAAAAGACTTTGGAAGGGAAATGTGGTGGTATATTTTTCAGAAATTAAAATGGAATTAATTTTTGCTAAGGAAAAATAAATTCACTTTTATGAATATATGGTGCTAAATCACACAATAAATGGGGCACCTGGGTGGCTTAGTCGGTTAAGCGTCCGACTTTCGCTTAGGTCATGATCTCGCGGTTCGTGGGTTCGAGCCCCGCGTCGGGCTCTGTGCTGACTGCCAGCTCAGAGCCTGGAGCCTGTTTCTGTCTGTGACTCCCTCTCTCTCTGACCCTCCCCTGCTCACACTGTCTCTCTCTCTCTCCTAGAAATAAATAAAACATTAAAAAAAAAAAAAATCACACAATAAATAAGTACATGCTTTTTCACATCAACACTTTTTGTAATTACTTTTTTCCCACCTTTGATCAAATAGGGAGAAATAAATGAATAAAATATGGTTCATCTAGAATATTTAGTCATTAAAATAACAGGTTTTACTGATAATAAATGATCTCCAACATATATATTTATAGAGACCCCTTCTAGATTCATAACTTACCACTTATTTTCTTTTTATTATTTACTTTTTAAAATTTTGATATAGTATTCAATACCTGCTCTGTACATTAAGAAAACATATAACTAATATGGTAACCAAAATTTTAAGATCCGTAATTATTTCAAATGCATTAATTGCTTAAATATATGTGATTTTACCTAAATACATTCAAATGTATGCATTGTCAAGCAATTTAAAGTGTGATATATTCAAAATAATCTCCATGAATTCACACATACATTTGTCATTAGTGTGCATATGTAGAAATGTAAATGTAGTCATATACCATGATTTTTCAGATTTAGTCACTGAGCAACCATAAGTTTATTCTGTAGAAATGCATAGTTTTAAATATTAATTGCACTTTGCTTCTTTATCTAATGCATTGAATTAGATTCTTTTTCCCTAAGGTCTTGCCTCAAGGCACACTCTGATGAATGAGTGGATTATAGATAATAACATAGAGCAAGTATTTTTAAACATTTTAAAATGTGTAAAGAAGTAGATACAAGTACTTTTTGTGTGTGTGCTGAAGAATAGCCTATGTGTGTTTTACCTGCCCTAGGGATTATATGTATTTCATATATGTGAGTTTAGGTTAATGTCGAGTTAAGGTAAACTGATATAAAAAATCAAAATATATATTTATAAATATGTTGGTAATAGTATTTGCCAAGTAGTATTTTTATTTACAAAGATTTTATATTGCACTTGTTCTTATTGAAATCAATAGTGTGGGGCACCTGGGTGGCTCAGCAGGTTAAGCCTCCAACTTTGGCTCAGGTCATGATCTCATAATTCAGGAGTTCAAGTCCTACATCAGGCTCTGTGGTGACAGCTCAGAGCCTGGAGCCTGTTTCAGACTCTGTGTCTCCCTCTCCCTTTGCCTCTCCCCTGCTTATGCTCTGTCTCTCTCAAAAGAAAGAAAGGAAAGGAAAGGAAGGAAGGAAGGGAGGGAGGGAGGGAGGGAGGGAGGAAGAAAGGAAGGAAAGAAGGAAGGAAGAAATCAAAAGAGCTTATAAATAATGAGTTGAGTATTCAAAATATTATTCACCATTTACATAAATATATAATATTTATAGTAAGATCAGTCTGTATTTTAGCAAGCAATACACCAGACAGTTGCTCTATCAACAACTTTGGTCTGGCAAAAGTCATTTGCTTAAAATACATGTTTATGGATGAATGAGTGAGGATGTTGTTAGCTTTTGAAATTAGTGTTAAAATCAGATGTTTTCCTATCATTTTTATAATATATTTTTACCTTTCATTTCTTTCTAAAATTCGATTGACTAATGATTTATTAAAACATGTTAAAAACTCTTATTTGAAACCATCAGACTTTATGCTCGGGTCATAATCTCAGTTCTCATGGGTTTGGGCCCCACATCAGGCTCCATGCTGATGGTGCAGAGCCAGCTTGGGATTCTCTCTCCCACAGGCTCCAGGCTCTGAGCTGGCAGTCAGCACAGAGCCCGACGCGGGGCTCAAACCCACGAACCGCGAGATCATGACCTAAGTGAAAGTCGGACACTTAACCGACTAAGCCACCCAGGCGCCGCGAGAAAAATTCTTTTTACAATGAATGAGGTTGAGGTGCCAAGATAAGAGTGTAAGCATATAACACATATTAATTTCATTATAATGTTCATTTGAAATTAAATTACTGCCATTAATATATACATTATTTCTCCCTTTGAACTATAAAGATAAATATTAAAGCCAATAATTTGGAAAGATTTGAAATGATGTAAAACTCTGCTGCACATATATAATGTATTTCATATTTTTATTAAAATATACTTAAAATTTATTTTTGTGTTTGTTTCTGTTTTTGATTTAGAAAGAGAGAGAGAGAGAGAGAGAGCAAGCATGGGAAAAAGAGAGAATTTTAAACAGGCTCCATGCTGAGTGGACACAGGGGCTCAACACAGGGCTCAATGCAAAGCCCGATACCACAACCCTCGGATCATGACCTGAGCCAAAATCAAGAATCAAAGCTCAGGTGACTGAGCCACCTTGAAGCCCCTATAATTAAAATTAATTTTTTTGCATGTATACATGGTTACATCTTTAAAAAAATAGAAATCATTTTAGCATATGGTAGTTTTGGTGTTATTTCCATAGATTTGCTAACTGGTTCATTGTTTATCTTGAGTTAATTAGGTTATTTACCTATATTACAGTTTTATTACTATATAATCATTGCTTGTCTTTTGTATTGGAATTATAGAAGCCATTTTTCCTTTATTGTTGTATGGTGAGCATCACTATTTCATCTGGATAGAAACTTTCAAATTGTAAACTTTTGAACCTATTCAAGTAGTTTTACAAAAATCTGCTCAGCTAAAAGAAAACAAGAAGTATGTGTATAATGAGACAAAAAAATTCTGCTTGTGAAAATAGCAAGGCAGATGATTTTTGCAATAACTCTTTTGTTATAAACAAAAAAACAGACAAAAGCAAAACCAAATATATATGTTTTGGCACCAGCCATTTGTCAAATGAGTGAAAAATTGATTCATGAAAAAGAAGGAAATACATTTAGGGCAATAACCAGTTTCTGGGACTGCTTTACTCTTTAAGAAGTTTTCTAATTCCTAAAAGAATAACACAGAACATTAAAAAGTAAAAAAAAGGGGGGGGCACCTGGGTGGCTCAGTCGGTTAAGCGACCAACTTTGGCTCAGGTCATGATGTCACAGTTCGTGGGTTCGAGCCCCGTGTCAGGCTCTGTGCTGACAGCTAGCTCAGAGCCTGAGCCTGCTTCAGATTCTATGTCTCCCTCTCTCTCTGACCCTCCTCTGCTCACACTGTCTCTCTCACTCAGAAATAAATAAAACATTAAAAAATTGTTTTGAAAGTAATAACACAGAAGATGAAAACAGAGTCCCTTGCAGATTTATGAGACAGACACTAAATAGTGTTCAGGGTCCACCAATGTTAGGTGATCCTGGTAAAATTGTAGGTTTTCCTGTGAGACCTTAGAGGAGTATAATCTAGGAATAAGAATAAAGTCCAAATGAATTGAGTCTGTCTGAGATTGACACATATATTCAAATAATTTTCCTTCCTAAGTGTATGTAGGGCAATTGGATAATTTAACTTTAATTAAAAGCATGAAATACATCTGTATTTTATATGTACTGTCTAAAACTCAATAGAAATACCAAGTCAACGAAGAAGACAGATAAAACCAAAAATTAGTAAACAATAAACCATAGGAATGACCTGTTATCAGATAATAATTTTAGAATAACTTTTTCGTAACATAAATAGGAAATTTTAATATCCTCACAGCTAATAGAGAAAAATGAAAACTGTAAGAAAAATAATAGAAATTCTAGAGTTAATTTATACAATGCTAAATAACCGAATTTAAGACCAATCATAGTTTTAACAAAAGATTAAGTAGAACTGTAGAAAAAATTAGGAAAAATAGTTGTAATTGAAGAAATATCTAGAATAAATTTCAGAGTAATACAAGATTAGAAAATATAGAAAGAGTATAATATAGAAAGAGTATAAGATTTTAGTTGAATATAGCCATAAATTTATGTATCATATGAATTCGAGAATGAGAGGAGAAAAAATGGTGCTTCCAGGAAGAAATAGCACCCAAACTGTATTATATTGGATGATGGCAATAAGCCATGTCATATAAGCTTATATGAACAATGCTTGCACTAAGAATTCAGCTGTATTTGTTAAAAAAGTATTTGTTAAAATATACAAAAATAACAAAAAGTGTTTGTTAAAAATTACTATGTGAGTATGAAACCTATAGAGACCTCAGACATAGGGAGACTCACACACATTTTCAAGCTATTCTTCCAGGAATAAAATATATCATGTCAGTTATAAAATTACAGGGAAGACAGGAGAAAAGGCAGAGCCTAACTACTTTAAGGGTATGTATATAGTAGGATGTACATAATGAGTTGTTTCTAGTGAACAGAGTATAGAATTGTAAGAATTCTAAGAATAATCATCTTAGAATGGAGAAATTTGGCAAATACTGCTATACCCAATGAACATCACTCATCACGAGTTATATTTATACTCTGTATTCCTGATAGGATGCAATAAGAGCATATAAACTCTTTGATAATTTTCCAAAAGTAAATATCCCTAACCACAGTACAAATATGAGAAAACATCAGACAAGTTCAGTTTGAGGGACAGTCTATAAAATTCTCGACCATTACTCTTCAAAAGTGTCAAATAAGAAAAATTTCTTTGGAAAAATATCAATTTTTAATGACATAAGCCTGAGTGGTGGTTATTACAGGAAGGGAATACAATGTTGATTATGAAGAAACATGACTGAACCATATAGAGGGATGCAAATGTTCTTCTCATCATGGACGTGGTAGATGTCCATGGGTGCATTGGTCTATACTATTTATATTTATAAAAACTCAGCGAGCTATGCAATTAAGATTTCTTTGTTCTACACAGTGTGTGTGGGTGTGTATGCGAGTGCAAATTTTATAGATAAAAGTAAGAAAAGAATAATGAAATGAATGACTCCTAAAAGATACATAGATACATCTGAGTAAATGAGAAGACTTCTTCCTTTCTTGCAAAGGATGGTTTAGCAGTGTAAAAACGCTAATTTCTTTCATGTAAATATGCAAATTTAGTGTAATACACATATAAATACAAACAAGTTTTTCTTTCTCCCAGAAATGGCATAATCGTTTTAGAGGTCATATAAAAAAATATTTACATATAGTAAAGAACATCTAATTAAAAGCCCAATGTGAGGGCAAATATTCTCTTATATTAAAATATTTATCAGACTTCTATAAATAATACAGTGTACTGGTACATAAATAGACTGGTCAGGGCAACAAAATATAAAGTCCAGAAACAGAAACAAATACATCAGGAAATCCAGTATCTGTTAAAATATTAAATAGGTTAAGTTGAGATATTTTGATAGTCACTTGCAATTGATAATCCTTGATTCACAACTCAAATCAAACACTAGAAAATTTTAGTATTGGTAGAAGGTTTTAATATTAAAAACATCAGGACACTTGGTGACTCAGTCGGTTAAGCTTTGACTTCGGCTCAGGTGACGATCTCATAGTTTGTGAATTTGAGCACTGCCGTTGGGCTCTGTGCTGACAGCTCAGAGCCTGAAGCCTGCTTCAGATTCTTTGCCCACACTCTCTCTCTCTCTGCTCTTCCCTCGCTTGTGCTCTCTCTCTCAGAAATGAATAAATATTAAAAAATTATTATATATTAAAAACATAAATATCTTAACTTAAAACATCAATTAATTGACATATCTGCATATAGGGAAAAGCTTCCAGCTATGATTCAACATTGAGATCCAAAACAATAAAAGATTAACTAATTATGACTTTTAAAAACATTTTATAGTGAAAGAAAATAAAAAACAATGTTGAAAATTACAGAATAAATGAGCTAGAAAAATATTTGCAATATATATACATCACAAATTTTCTTTAAAAGCCAATGTTCCATATATGTGTCTCTTACATATGTGTATACATATAAAATGATTCTATATTATATATACATATTTACATACATACCTATATACATTATGTGTGTGTGTATATATATATATATCAAACGATTATTATATATATGTGTGTGTGTATACGAGTGCATGATTCTCAAAAGTTGAGGGAATCAAAGGATAAAAGAAATGAACAGCAGTTCATATCATTGTATACAAATGACTTTTAAACCCATGAAAAATAAATTCTGCATTATTCACAGTAAGAAAAAAGTAGATTTAATTACACTGATGTGGCACCTCTGGACTCTTTGGAAATATTCAAACACTTGACACGAAACTATCTTAGTGAGGCAGTAATGGAAATTGGTATTCTCAGACACTGTAAGTGATAGTGGAAAATAGTAAAACACCTATGGAAAAAATTGGTGGGGTGCCTGGGTGGCTTAGTCAGTTGAGCGACCAACTTCCACTCAGGTCATAATCTCACAGTTTGTGGGTTCGAGTCCCGCGTCGGGCTCTGTGCTGACAGCTAGCTCAGAGCCTGGAGCCTGATTCAGATTCTGTGTCTCCTTCTCTTCCTGACCCTCTCTTGCTCACGCTGTCTCTCTCCTTCAGGAAAAAATTTAAAAAAATTATAAAAAAGAAAAAAATGGGCAATATCTAACTAAATAGACATTCATTAATGTTAATATATTGGTGGTGATATAAAACTAAAGGTTTCCTAGATATTACTATTGGGAGAAACTAAGTACAGGATGAACATTACCTCTCTGTAATATTTCCTACAGCTGTATATGAATATTAAATCTTCTCAAAGTAAGAAGTTTAAAAGAAAAAATTACATCAGCTTAAAATAATGGTTATTTTTAGAAGGAAAGAAATATTTTAGTATGGGGGACAATCAGGATTCTGTGTTGTTGTAATTTTCTTAACAATCTGAATTGTGGTTAAACAGAAGTATTTATTTTGTGATGTCATTAAGGTGAACAATTGTTAGATTTTGAATTTTGTATCTTCATGTTATATTTCAATTTGTAAAGAATTTTTAAAAAGTCAACATGGAAAATTTAACCTTAACTTGTTAGGCATTTTGGTTTATGACAAAACTTTTATAAAAGAGTAGGTACCGTGACTAGAGTCTGTAGAAACACTGAGATGTAAGGAGCAAAGGAGTGATTTTTCCCTTTAAGCTTATACACACAGAAATAGTTTTCTAAATTAGGTCGGGGTTTTCTTCAATTGGGTCTTTAATCTGATTACATCTTAAACCACTAATAATTCTGTTTCTAGCTGTAAAGTGACCACTGACCATCCATGGCATGATCTAACAATAGAAACATGCAAAATTTCATCATTGGATACTTGTAATCAAATATTTATAAGTAGCAAGAATCCTGGTGACCAATAATTTAAAATATATTTGTCAAACTGATAAGTATAATGAAATTGTCTGGTTTCTCCTCATGTCACTAGACAAAGTAGGGAAAGAAAAGAATGAGCCCAGGATTTAAATTCCCAGCTAGAGAATCACATAAATGACCTGAAATCTTCTACATCTGCCTTAAAATCAACCCTTATCTCTTACAGACACAGGGCTGAGATTGACAAACTTCAATCTCAGAATCCTATTCTGCAAGTTGGGAAATCAACACTCCAATTAAATTCTCATCCTTGAAGGTTTCCTACTGTTAAAAAAGGGACAATGACTGGAAAGGGTTAAGATCCTGAACATTGGAATGGGATGTTTGATGTTTGAAAAGACATGATGGTACTAGGGAATTGAGCCCTTAAATTCTGATGAGTCTTCATTGCCAGTAGAAGCAGCCACTCTGTCTTCAGTAGAAGCAAGCAACCCATTACTAATACAAGTCCTCTCTCCTCCCACTTCTGAGGGTATTAAATTTACATTACTGGAACAAACTCTAATGACCTTCCCTGGACCAGTTGCCTTGTAAGACAATTCTGTTTCTTTTCAGGATCCACCCTACAGCCCTTCTTATCTTCTAAGCATGTAACCATCAGGGCCCTAAAAGTGAAATACAAAGTATGACGCATGAGGAGGTACACTACACTCCAAATAAATAGCTGCTTTCTAATTTGCATAGACAGAAATCTGGGGAATATTGTCCTGGACCTGACTCCCTGAACCGGGGACTGACCTCCAGAGCTCAGAATCTCCTAGAAACATTTGCTTAACTGTCACTCATACCTTTTAGAAACTAGCACATTGCTGGAACAAACAAACAAACAGTTAAGATGAATCAGAAGGTGCAAGAAGAGCCAAACAGTTAATTTATCCTCATTGTAATGTTAAAATCCCCTCTGAATATTCATCCCACACCCTGATAAAAGAAGCCTGCTTTCCCCTGTTTGGGAGTCACAACTTTGGAAATTATTCCCTGTGATCTTATTTGTACAAATAAAGATTATAGATTATCTTGCAAGGCAATGACACCCTGTGCAGTCTTTGTCTATAACTCACCAACAAGCAACAATATGTGTGGGGATGGATATTAAGGGTGTGAAAAAATGGTAGAAAGAATAGAAAGTTGGATGAGACTGAATTTATTGATAAGGGCTCACTGAGCAGGGATTTTGCATTTAATATCCTGTTAGGAAGTTAGAAACGGCTCTTTTTGGATTATTGGTTGGCTAAAAATGTACCCAAAAGTGGCTTACAGTAAGTGAGTTAGAAATGCCATTCTTGGGGTGCCTGGGTGGCTCAGTTGGTTAACTCTGACTTCAGCTCAGGTCATGATCTCACAGCTTGTGGGTTCAAGCCCCGCATCATGCTCTGTGCAGACAGCTCAGAGCCTGGAGCCTGCTTCAGATTCTGTGTTCCCTCTCTCTCTGACCCTCCCCTGCTCACACTGTCTCTCTCTCTCTCTCTCTCTCTCTCTCTCTCGGAAATAAATAAAACATTTTTTAAAAAATGCCAGGCTTGCCTTGTTTAACTAGAGAACAGGATTCAAAGTCTTAGGGGTGTTAGAATGTTAGAGTGGATTTATCATTTAAAACCTGGAGCGCCTGGGTGGCTTAGTAGGTTGAGGGTCCAACTCTTGGTTTTGGCTCAGGTCAGGATCCCAGAGTTGTGGGATCAGCTTCCGGGTCAGACTCTGTGCTGAGCATGGGATCTGCTTGAAATTCTCTTTCTCTCTCTCCCTTTCTCTGTCTCCACAACTCGTGTTTGCACTCTTTCTAAAAAAATAAATAAATAAAATAATAATAATAATAATAATAATAATAATGAAATATTTCTTGTATAAGCATAATTAGTATCATAAATTAAATTTCTATTTTATCAGAAATTTTGATAGTATTAAAATGTATGTGGAACATTTGTCATTTAACTTTCCTTCCAACAGTGAGATGTAGGATTCTAAAAATAAATTCTGAGTTCTTTTGCCAAATAAATTTGCCTAAATCAAATTCAATTACTTGGATGAGTATATAGACTTTATAGAAGAATGGCTTTCTAAATATATTCTTTTTAGGAGAGTAGACATTATTCTAAATTTATTTTTCCTGGCTTTGTAGGTTCTAAAAAAAATACTGCGTATTCAGCCAAATTTGAGCTGACTTTTTAATATCCCTCATTATTTTATTTCAGCATGAATGGCCATTCATACATTTCCCTGTTACCAAATATAGCACTCATGGGTCATGAAGATATTAACAGCTCACACTTGTTCCAAACACTGAAGCATTTCAAGTGTAAATAAAATATATTGGTCAAAATAAAGACTCTGACACCACACCATATGCCACAGTGCTATTTTTATAACATGATAACGAACTCTGAGCTCTAAAAAAATACCCTGATCTTTCTCATTAGTTTTTGCCAACTTCCTGAATAAGCCCTGCACATTTTTGCTTTGTCTTGCCTTTTTTCAGCTCATTACTTTATTCAACAAACATCCATTGAACAGCGACTACATATCAAACAATCTCCTATGTACTGTAAAAACTAGGAAAAAAACAAAAAACTGTCTAAAGAGAATTTTATACATCAATGGAAGAAAGATATAGAAAAAAATGTTACAAACACAACAACACGATATTCAATAATGAGAAGGATTTAGGAGAAAAACAAAGCAAGAAAAGAGATACAAAGTCTGGGGAGAATGGACACTGCCCTTTTATTTAAGTGATTAGGAAAGAACAAACTAATCAGAGGGACTGTGATATATTTAGGTATAAATCCAACAAAGTTCTTTCAAAATTATAGAATAATGAAAAAAACTTAGAAAATGTAGAAATATGCTATATATATACATATATATATATATATGTATATATATAGGTATGTATGTTATATGATATATGTATATATCCCATTGTCTGAAAATTCTTGAAGAGGAGCTAAGTCGTTGAACTAATGTTTCTATTTATAATCCTGCATTGGCTAATACTGTAGAGCATGGTGAAGACCATTGTGAGGACTGCTCTCAGACAAAACATGCAGTTAGATCATTGCTGGACAGATGTATTAAGCTGGTTTTGAGGAAATTTTTTTTTTTTTTTTTTTTTTGTGATGCTGTTGTGCTGACACTCAGGAAGAAAATCCATCATTGATTTTCCACCATTATCTAAGTCCTAGTACTTTCCTGTGTTATAGTACAATGGAATTGTTTAACATCACCAACTGGCTAGACAAAATGTACCTTTCTCCAAACATGGGCAAGCTTATAACCATTTCTTTGAGTTTCTCTACCAGTATTTTCCATTCCCTTTTTTTTCTTTTTTCCTTTTTACTTTTTTCCTGAGGCCTTGAAGTTCAGCTGGCTCCAGGGTGGTAAAGATCTCAGTTTTTATCTACTTATTTCCTGTAGATCTACATAAGTTTTTGAAAGAAAAAAAATTGCTTAAAAAGTACTACACTATAAAAAACAAAACTGGAGATCTGTACAGTGATCAAGATCTAAATATAAAGATACACTACTCAAGGGAATTAGTACTGATGTGAGGATTGATAATTAGACCCATATATTAAATGGAGTCCAGAAAAAAAAAAATCATCCATTCATGTAATTATAGCAATATGACCTGGACTAGAAAAATAATGATTCAATAAATTGTTCCAAGTCAACCTGTACCTTTTCTAACATACTGAATATAACTCAGTATGTACTTCATTTTCTAGATAAACAAATGAGAAGGTAGCCATCATATGGCACTCTTTTATTGAAATGGTAAGAATGCTGATTACTCATATTTTTCTTTGTTATTAAATAAATTCTGTTATATGTACAATATATATATTGTACAATACATATATATGAGGTTGGCAGTGACACATACCAATTGATTTATACCTTGGTGACAGAAAGTTTACTTTGAAGAATTCTGAAAATAAGTGTGATTGCCCTGAAATTTTGAGCAACTGGATGATATTTGAGGATCAGATCCCCTCTAAAATATTTTCCATTTTATTTCCATAATTTCAACTTTTCATGTAAAAAAGTAGTCAAAATTAATCTTTATTTCAAGCTCTTTGTAAATCAAATGTGAATATTACCTAGAGTGAAATTTTCACTGTGATTTCTTAGGTCAGTTCCTAATACTAATTCTATATGCAGCCATTGTCAGATTGCCATATACAATGTTTTCTACTCCCTTACTAACTCCAGTACCTTTTGTTCAGTGTTTAATTTACAGACCTTAGAAAAAAGTCCAATGGTTGTAACAGAAAGACTTTAATGGCTGCTGTCAATTTTTCCTAAGCATATTTATATGCAGAGAATTAAAATCAGTTTAATGAATCTTGGCTGGAATTGCAAAAAGTATTTTTAATAAGGCTCTGATAAGTGTGTGTGTGTGTGTGTATGTGTGTGTGTGATCAATAGATAGGTCATCATTTTATTTTAACTTTACAACAAATGATTGTAGTAATAGTTTAGGAAAAGTTAATATTTTTTCCCATTGTTGTTTTAAAATCCAAGTTGGTTATCATACAGTGTAATAATGGTTTCAGGAGTACAGTTTAGTGATTCAACACTTACATGTGAATATTTTTTAATTTTGTAAATTATTGTGAATGCCTAAAGAAAAGGTTATCAGGAAGATTAGCAATGAAATAAACACATTGTACTAATGATGATAAATATTTAGGAAAGTGTAATTTTGTAGAAAGTAGTGGAGAAAAAAAACAAGAGGAGAAATTCTAAAAGAATATAAAACAAGGCTTATCAGTTTGATTTTCACACAATTAAAAAAAGAAAACATCAACAACTCCAACATATTGAACCACGGCTCTGATTAAGCATCTGAAACAAAGTGAGTGATTCGAACATCTAGTACATGATGTTTGGAAAACTTGCAGTGGCCTGCAGCTACAACTTTCATTTCAAAAGAAATTGTCAGCAGGGAAGGAAAACCAGTTAAGATAAAGTAAGAAATGAAAGAAACTTGACTCAGGTTTCTAAGCAATACATTTTAGACATTGGGGGAAAATACTGCCTGAATATATCTTCAGAAAAAGACTCAGGAGTCTAGCTTATTAAAAAGATAGACATTATTGTGAAACTTCTCCAGTATTTAGATGAGATTGGTCTAGTGTTCAATTATCTTTGATGATTGCACATCTATACATAGTTTTCATGTCTGTAAAATTGCTTCAATAATTTAATACATACCATAGTGTTTTGATAAACAGGTAAGACAATGCATATAAAGGGCTTAGCACAGTGCTTGACAAATATCAAACAGTACATGGTAGTATGTGGTCAAAGCAAGGGAAAAATAATTTACTATCAAGTAGTGGTAGTAATGGTAGTAGTATATTATTAGTACTACAAATAATATGACCTCTAAATGCAGTATCTCATTTGTTACATAAACAAATGTACACATCTCTATTTAACAAATATAGAAACACATATTAATCCAAACCTGGCTGAATCTAGAATTCTTAATATTAATGCTTATCAGTTGATATGTAGTAGAAAGTGCACTAAATAACATACAAGACTTTTCCAAGTATTAGATACCCATATCCACTTCTCAATATATAATATGTAAGGGTTTTGGGGCCCCTGGGTGTCTCAGTTGACGTCTGGCTCTGTGCTGGTAGCTCAGAGCCTGGAACCTTCTTTGGTTTCTGTCTCCCTCTTTCTCTGCCCCTCCCCCACTCACCTTCTGCCTGTCTGTCTCTCTCTCTCAAAAATAAATAAACATTAAAAAATTGAGAATGTGTAAGAGTTTTTAAAATATTTAGCCATTTGTGTTCAGAAAGTAATTTTTTAGAACAAATTCAAACATCATATCAATTCTTTTATTTAGAATCTTTAGAGCTTCTCCTAATCCTGATGTTATTATATTGCATTTTTAAAGAATTTTTTGTGACCAATCCTGAAGTTAAACAAGTGTACAATTTGTGGTATACAGATTTTTTCTGAGTGGATTCTCTAGAAGACATTAACCACGGATAGGGTCCAGGATGATAAGCTGTTCTACAGAGTTTGTTTAGTGCTGATCATGGACCAGGTAGGAAAAGGAAACAAAACAAATTAGTTGTTGGTTTGTATGTGCCAAAATCTGAGCTGGGTTGATTATTATTTCTAAAATTCTCTCAGTTCCAAGAAGCAGTTTCCATGATCTCATTTTATTAAGAAAATAATTAACTCAGGGAAGTAAAATTCCCAAAGACAAAGAATTGCTGCCAAGGAATTTCATGATCTATTTTCAAGTATTTCCAAGGAGTAAGCACTCATCTTTATAGTGATGTATGCTTTACGAAAAATCATAGAATAAATATGCTGGAGCATCCTTGAACTTGAATTGTATTTTATAGGATGGCAACCTGTTTACTGTAATTCAAATTCATAATAATAATTCTCAATGGTATTCAAAACTTGAAAAGTGAGATACTTTCCACCTATCTGTGAAATATTGCAAGTTATGACCAGCAGCCTTTGTATAGGTTTCCTCATTTTAACATGCTTGACAGAAAACTGGTAAAATACATGTTAACATACACAGAAAAAATTACATCATCAAATCTCTATCACTAAGTGTATCCAAGCATTTGGGATTTCTTCAAAAATAATTTGTTAACTGGGAAACTAAAATCCTTATGCATATGTCATTATTGCCTTCATAAAAGATGCCACTGCTAATGGCAAGTTAGAAAGTAAGAGCTAGAAAATATTTACTTCATTGCATAATTTACCAATATTTTTATATTAAATATAATTGTTGACATATACGATATTGAATTTATATAATGATACAAGGTAATTTTTACATGTAAATGTATTTTACATTCCCCGCAGTAAAATATTGGTAACATTTTTTTGAACTAATAGTCTAAAGTAGAGAAAATTATAAGAATTCATTGTCTAAATATCAAAGTTATGAAGAATGTGTGTGTTGCTTTCCGTTGCTTTAGTTTTACTTATTGTGTATTCTCAGTATGATCAGAATAATTGCTACTATTTAAGCAACCATCAGAAATTTCCCTAGGAAAAACACTGATTAAAGTGAAGCCAGAATAAAAATATCAGATACTCAAATCTTTATGAACTACCCTCATTATGTATCATAGTTTAGTACCAGTTCAAAGGCCTTTGGGGTTTATAATTATTATCATTCCTCTTTTCCACATGCCATTTTATCTATACTGACTACAAAGTAGAAACTATTTGATTTAATATTTCATATAGAGGACAAATTAGTATGTCCCTTAAAGTGAGGTTAATGTTAGAAGATGGACCAAATGTAGTCCGTCTCTTCCTCTCCTTTCTGCTACTTAAATGTACAATGGCCCATTGTTTCTGAAGGTTAGAGAGTTTCTTATAAAGCTAGAAATGAAAATTATATTTCCACAATAATTACTAGTCATCTTTTAGTCAATTCCCTTTTAAGAATTCATCTTTCTGCAGGATATATTTTGCTTCATTTAGACATAATAGTGATTTCGATTATTTTCGTCTCAGATACTTAATTTAAAATAGTAATATAATAATTGGGAACTTTTTCAATTCCAGGTGACTGTTAGATAGATTTTAAAAATATTGACTTATTTTGGTTTATTTATTACCAATTTAAGGTGTCTTTTTATAAGTATTCATTTATTTGGGGGAGAGAACAAGCAGATGAGGGGTACAGGGAGGGGGACAGAAGATCTGAAGAGGCCTCTGAACTGACAGGCTCACAACCCTGTCCGGAGCCATGTGGGGCTGAAATTCACAAACCACTAGACTCTGATCTGAGCCAAAGTCAGACAACCAACTGAGCCACTCAGGTGCCCCACCAATTCAAGGTCCCTTATTCATAGCCTTTCAGTGAGATATGTTTCCAATTGAGAGGTTTTCCAATTTTGCAAATGTGATACAGTTTGTATGATGATGCATACCATTCTCAGGATGGGCTCCAACAGCATCTCCTAACTAAGACTATTTCATTTTTCAATAAAAATATTGATTAAAATATTAATTATAAAGATAGAATGCAAATAATCATTTGCATTTGTTTTCATTTCAAATTGTTTGCCACTAAAATAGTTTCAGCAAGTCAGATTTTGCAAAGGGTATTTTTAAAAACTTTTTTATTTTATAAAAGAAAAATTATAGAATTTGATATTGAAGATGACAGATTTTGCAATATGTATGCACATTTCATACCTGGTCACAAGGTCTAAAGCTTAATTCCTTTTTAATGAAAAATAACAGCATCTAAAGAACTAAATTACCAGTAAATCCCCTACCACACATAAACACCCAACCTGTATTTCGAGGATTTCCAGTGTGCCCTTTCTCTGCAATATAAGAAAAATACCAATTGACTGCCAAAGAACAAAAAAAAAACACTTTGTTTTTAAAGAATCGCTCTTAGATCTGCATTTCACCCCAATTTTTTAAATTGAATATATGCCTCTGTCATAAAACTATTGAGTTTTGTCTTGTTGTTCTTATTGTTTTGTTAGGTCTAAAGTATATTTTCACATTCACTATTATTCATCTTCCTTTTTGCCCTATTTGGCAGGTAATACAAATTATGACTCTGAGTCCCAGAAAGTTTATAGCCTCACCAAGCCTATGTACTCAGTACATGGAAGAGAGGTTTAGAAGTATAATAGAACTGAATGTCTTTTTGAGTCTTATGCTTTAGCCAAACAGTACAAAGATGTCGGAGGCAAGGTAACATGGATTAAAACCAAAAATAAAAAAGGAGGAGGTTGTGGAGTTATTATCTGAGACTGAATTTAGATCTATATCTTTGAGACTGTATAACATTGGGCAGATTACTTATGTTCACTTAATTGTGCTCTATTTCTTCCTTTCACTCTGAGCATTTTAACGACAACCTATTTTAAAATCTCTTTCACATGCTTTTATTAACTGTGGCTCCTTCCCTTTTAATTTTCTCATTTCTTTTAACTTCTGAATTTATTTGGTATCTGTGGGTTTCCTGATGTGTTTTGTCATTTTATCTGTGAGATCAGTTTTAATGGAAGCTGCTTTCTGATGGAGAAATCAGCCCCTCCAAAACACATCACTGCAAATCAGTAGTTAGAAAAATAAATGATAGGCTGTTAATGTTTTATGGGACAAAAATTGAAATCCTTACATTAAACCATTCAAATTCCTTTCAAGCGGCTTTTTAAATTTTGCTCAGACTACAAACCCTACTTCTCCTTACTTTGTGGCTGTCCTTAAATATTCTTCACCTTATTAAAGTTCCATGACATTCTTTCTTTTTTGCTAACCCCTAAGCAATTTGAGGAAGCATTCTAGGTTGTTCCTATCTATATAAGAAAACCTCCAATATACTATTTCCTTATGTGAAATGAGAAAGAAAATGTTTCCAAGTTACTGGCTTGTAGGCATGTTTGTCCTTTACTTATGCAATGCATTTTTAAAGTAAGTACTAAAATGTATGTTAAATTTGGTATCCAGGGAAGTTTTTTTCTATGACACTTTCTTGGGAATCAACCATATGTCATGAGAGGTAAACATTTTAGTATATAGAAGGAGCATATTTTGTATTTATAATGCTAAAGCCCAAGAGTTTCATGAGATCTCTCTGTCTCTCTCTTTCATTTTTGATTTGTTTTGTGTTTTAATTTTGAGTCGAAATTTCTGTGGTGGCAAGTGATAATCATAGACCAAAATCTATTCAAAGAGCAAGATTTTTTTTTCTTTCTTTACTCTCTCTCTTTCCTTCCTGCCTTCCTTCCTTCCTTCCTTCCTTCCTTCCTTCCTTCCTTTCTTCCTTCCTTACTCCTCTCCCTCTCCCTCCCTCCCTCCCTCCCTCCCTCCCTCCCTCCCTCTCTTCCTTCTTTCTTTCCTTTTCCTCTTTACTGTGAAATAAATTCCAGTTTACAAAAAAAATTCTGGAAAGCAACACATATAACACTTTTTTCCCCTTAATTTCAGAGAAAGTTGCCAATATGGTGCTGTATCATTTTCTTTTTTTTTTTTAATGTTTTTTATTTATTTCTGAGAGAGAGACAGCGTGAACAAGGGAGGGTCAGAGAGAGAGAGAGATACAGAATCTGAAACAGCCTCCAGGCTCTGAGCTAGCAGTCAGCACAGAGCCCAACCCGGGGCTCAAACTCACAAACCGTGAGATCATGACCTGAGCCTGGCAGACGCTTAACCAACTGAGCCACCCAGGCGCCCCCATTTTCAATTATGTTTTAGTGTATATTTCCTAAAAAGAAGGAAAGTATGCACCTGATCACAATATAACAACCAAAACCAAAAAAATTCATATTGATATAATAAACGCAAGAAAGTTTCACAAAATTCCTCATTAATATCTTTATAACAAAAATATCCAGGCCAGAATCATTTTTGTATTTAGTTTTCATGTCAAGCTCTTTGCTAAGTGGTTATCAATTTATTCTCCCACAAACTGTATATAATGGTTTTAGTGTCTCAACAACTGGCCAACATTTGATGTTTACAGACACCGCCCCCCCACCTCCACCCCCGGAACACCATCCTCACCGTTATTGTTTGTTGTGTTGTTCTGTGACATTGTGGTTTTAATATGCATTTGCCTGATGATAAAATATTAAAAGATTATAAAAATGACTTAGCAATTATATAGTGAAAGTATGTCAAATATTTTATTTTTGTAGTTAATTAATGAGGGAAATGATAGTGTGTTCAAACGAGTTCAAAGTTCATTTGTGCTGCTAGGTAGTCATGGCAATCTAATAAAAAATGTGTTAGGATAAAATTTTTTTTAGTTACAAAATTGGTTGATGGCATTTAGAGCAATATATTTTAATCTTTAAACTTATCTTTTCTACCACAGAAATATTGTGTATCTTTCCTTGAAAGTAAGCTGCAAAATAAATCTGCCCTTACAAAATGTATAATAACCAGTCAGCAGAAAATCAATTAAAGGTACAAGGCCAGAAATGTCCTACAGGAATATCTAGCAATCTTTTTGCTTATTTCCAAGCTTCAGATAACTTTTCTAACATTCTCCTACTACTCCCCCATGACTTTTTTTTATTTTGTATGAGAATTCCTTCCCATACAGTAGAAAGGGAATAAAAGAGTCCTAAATGTTTCATTGTTCTAGAAATTTACTTCAAGGTCAAATTTCATGAAGTCTTTATTTGGCTATAGAATATACAGGCTTTGTAGAAAGTATATATGATTTATGCCAATAAACTAAATTTCTTCAAACTATGAAAAGAACTATCAGGCAATAAAATAAGCCATAAAATATGCTTTCAAGATATACAAATACTAAATTTAAAATATTCTAGCTTGCTAGGAGACTGGACCTTAAATTAACACTAAAATATTATGAAAATTGATTACTATGTTGCCATTTAAATTGTATGTTGGGTACACTTTTGGGAGCCATTCTGAGCCCACTAGTCGAGAAAGCTCCTGGTGAGGTTAAAGCAAGTTTGCACGGCCTCCTGCCAATCAGATGACGACCGATATCCACTTACAATGATTTCTTCTTGAGTACTAACCCTTAAGGTATCGTGTTGATCAATATTGGGGGTGACTTGTCCTCTTATTCTGGTCCTGGTTTGATAATGATTGCACCTTGTGAAGGAACTTACTGTGGGAACTTCTTCTTTCGATTATGGGAACAGACATCATGTCTCCAGCAGGTCCTGTTTCCCTCCATACTTTCCCTTGAGCTATGAACAGGCTAATGACCCTTATTCATAAAAGATTGACTTTTATATGTACAATCCTGTTTCTACCATTGCGTTAGTCCAAGAGGTTCATACAGCTCAACATGTAAATCAGCTAACCAAAAATGTCTTTCATGCTCTAGCTGTTCAAGAAATCATCAAACTAGACACAACAGTAAATGCACTCGAAGACACTATTCTATGTATTGGAAATGAGCTAAACTCTTTAAAGGTATGGCTGACTCTCTGGTGCCATAACAAATATAACTGGAAAATCAAGTCTTGCCCAGAGACAAAGAACCTAACTTAGAGAGAAGGAACAGATAAGAGCAGAACATAAGTTACTACATATACCTTTGCTAACTGGTGATGTATAGCAACCCCTTCCCTAAGGCCTACATTCCAGAAACACCTTCCCTTTCACTGGCAGCTGTGATGAGGATGGATAAGAATATCTACAAACCTATGACTTAATTTTAGCCTTATTAAAATGTGAACACCCTGTTATTTTCTTAGTTACTCAACCTCACTATAATTGGGGCAGTTCAGCAAGAATACTTCTGTAAAACCTGATTCTGTACATTTTCCAAAAGCATCTTATCACAGAGAACTATCCATTGTAAAAATTCCATTTTGATGCCATGTTAACATTTGACCTATAAATAAAGACACCAAAACCGACAGGACAGAGATGCCTGCCTGGTAATCAGAAAGAATCTCAGGGCTCTCTCCCTCTCTCCCTCACTGACACCGTGCATCCTTCAGGGACCCCTGGACTTCCTGGAGCCGGCCTCCGGCAGTACATGGTACAATTTGAAGGGGCAGCTCATAACCCTTCTAAATAGACTGAGTGGTTACAGTGTTAAAAGTCATATTTTATTTTATTGTGAGTTTAGATGTGTTGCCTTTTAGTCTGTAAAACTCCTTTGGGCCAAAAGGTGAGGGGCTTGCAAATCAGGAAATACCAACCATTGTTTGATCTCAAGCTATTCTGGTAAAAGGTCAGGGGTTGAGCAACCTAGCTCCTCCTGGATCCGGCAAGTCCCTGAGATGTAAATCCTTAATGAATATTGTGATTAGAAAGATCAAACATGTTTTTCAAGCAACTATTAAGCAACTCCCACCTCTAACCGCAAAATTCTCACTTCTGTACACGGGCTTTGCCTCCCTATATAAACTCTGAGCTATGGCTCCGCGGGGCTCTCTTCCAAGGACTTTTCAGGTGCTCAGGAGGGGACGTCCAGCCAGACTAAAATGAACCTGAATAACCAACTCCTTTTGTGTTTTTTGGGCTTTGTTCTCAGTGATCCTCCATTGGAAAGGGAGGTCTAACATTTTGGAGGCCCCAGCGAGATCCTGAGGACAGGAAAGCCTTTCAGTCAGGCCTTGGCACCAGGCTGTAGCCTTGGAGATTGGTCCAGGTTTATTTTTTTCCCACCCCCTCCAGAGGTAAATTTTTGCCAGTTGCGACCAGTTTTGGAAGGATTGGTTTAGAGGAGGCTGACGAGCCTGGAACCTTGCCAACCGTCCTGGCCAAGACGTTGGCCCCCGGGACTTCGGTATAATTTGGTGAAACTTGTGCCCAGGACTTTGGTCTACGTTGATGTAACTTGTGTCTGTCAGTCACGTCCTGTCTTTGTCGCAATGTTTCGTTTTCGTCTACTTTTTCGTGCTGTGTTCGACATTGTTCCATCGATCAAAATGGGCAGTTCAGAGTCTAAAATCAACACGCCACTAGAATGATTCTTGGTTAACTTCAAAGCCATATATACATCTGAAAGGGCAGACAAATATGGCATTAAATTCTCAAAGGGTAAACTGCAAAACCTCTGAGAATTGGAATGGCCAGTTTTTGGAATTGGATGGCCTCCGGAAGGTTCGTTTGATCCCTCCCTGTGTCCAGCCTTTTAGTGAATAGTTACAGGTAACCCAAGACACCCAGATCAGTTTCCTTACATCAACATCTGGGCACAAGCATGTGAACAGCCACCCGTTTGGCTGTGACATTGTTCTCTTAAAACTGGTTGCAAGGTTTTAATAACAGCGAAGAAACCACGGCTCCTAAAACACCCGAGTTAAAACCTATCCTCTTCCCACTAGTGGAAGATCTACTCTATCTCTCCAACCAGCCCCCTTCTTATCCTCTATCCCCCAGTTCCTTGGCTCCCTCGTCTCCTCCAGACTCATCCTCCCCTTCGCCCATGGTTTCTTCACCTCCCCGCCCAGCTTCACCTCAAAATCCCCTTGTCACACCTCCCCATACCCGCACTGGGCTCCCTTATGGCCCTCGCTTAGCCCTCCCTACACCCACACCTCTCCTACCCCTTCAGGAAGCCACTGACGGAGAGAGATATATTTATGTGCCTTTCACTGCAAGTGATTTATACAACTGGAAGCATCAAAACCCTCCCTTCTCTGAGAAACTGCAAGCCCTCATTTCTCTGCTTGAGTCTGTTTTACATACTCATTTACCTACCTGGGACGATTGTCAACAACTCTACAGGTCCTTTTTACTTCTGAAGAGCTCAAGGGCATCTTCAACCATATCCCCCTGCGCCGCCTTAGGCACAGACGGGACAGCTCTTCAGGCGATTCAATGTGACCGCCTGGAAGAGGAAGTGCCCTCAGAGTGCCCAGATTGGAACTACAATTCATCATCAGGTATGAGGTCACTCACCAATTACCACTAGTATCTCCTGGCCGGCCTCAGGAGAGCCGCTTGTAAGCCTACCAATTTGCTGAAGGTAAGCGAGGTCCTACAGGGACCCGAAGAATCCTCTGTCACCTTTTTGGAGTGCCTTTTAGAGGCACACCAGAACTATACTCCCACAGAACCAGATACCCCTGAAAATCAAAAGACAATTAATTAACTTAGCATAGTAACCCAGGACTAAGTTGGCCCCAGATATCCGTAAGAAGTTGCAAAGGTTAGAAGGATTTGATGTGGAGAACAGGGTGGAGCCATGAGAGTCTTCCATAATCGAGACCCCCCCAGAGGAGAAATTAGCCAAAAGCGTAGGAAAAGTGACCATTGCGGCCTATTGGACCAAGGGATCATAACATCCTCAAAGAGAAAAGGAAGAGGGCCTTTAAAAGAGGCCTCCTCTCGGAAAAGGTCAGTGTGCTTACTGCAGAGAGAAGGGACATTATAAACGGGAGTGCCCTGGACTCTGAAGAAAAAAGGAGGCCCAAATTCTCCCCTTAGCAGAAGAAGAGGACTGACGGGGCCCGACTTGCAGCTGCTAAATCCCCAAGAGCCTATGGTCACTTTAAGAGTGGAGAATAACGATGTTAATTTCTTGGTTGACGCAGGAGCTTCACCCTTGGTCCTCAAAAAATGAAAACCCTTACATGCTCTTGAGTCTCATTCCTCCAGATCACGTTGTCTATTCTGTACTAGACCTCAAGGACGCTTTCTTCAGTATTCCCCTGGCTCCTATCAGTCAACTGATATTTGCTTTCGAATGGGCAGATCCAGATACCAGGACCACCAGACAGCTGACATGGACTCGACTGCCTCAAGGATTTAAAAATTCCCCTACCCTGTTCGGGGAAGCCCTAAGTAAGGACCTGCTGCTGGTAAGAGGCCACTTTCCAAAGGCCACTATTTTACAGTATGTTGATGATCTACTTATTGCCAGACCAGACCAGGTTACTTGGCAGGAGGCAACTGAGGGAGTTCTACAGATGTTACAGGATTTGAGGCTACTGAGTCTCATGGAAGAAAGCCCAAATCTTCCAGGATCGTGTCACCTATCTGGGGTACACTCTACAAGAAGGTAAGAGGTCTCTTTCTGCCTCCCGGGTTAAAGCAATTCTCCAGATACCTCCACCCACCAGGAAAAAGCAAGTCAGAGAGTTTCTTGGAACTGTGGGTTATTGTCGTATCTGGATTCTCAGGTTTGCTGAAATGGCAAAACCATTGCATTAGGCCACTGCAGGGGGATCCAATTTGAATTTGATTTGGACTGAGGCCCAACAGGGAACATTCAATAAGCTAAAGCAAGCATTAATTTAGGCCCCAGCACTGGCTTTGCCGGATATCTCAAAATTCTTCTTCTTATATGTGGTTGAAAAAGATGGGGTGGCCAAGGGAGTCATCACCCAAACTGTTGGGCCATGGAAGAGGCCTATTGCCTATTTGTCTAAATGCTTGGATCCTGTGACACTAGGGTAGCCCGTCTGCCTGCGAACTGCTGCTGCAACCACCACCCTTGTAAAAGAGGCCGATAAACTTACTTATGGCCAAACTCTAATGGTTATCACGCCTCATGCGATAGAACCCCTGCTCCACAGCTCCCTCGACAGATGGCTCTCCGATGCCAGACTACTTCAATACTGGGGCCAATTGTTGGACCAACCGGGGCTCAAGTTACAACAGGCATCAGGACCCAATCCTGCTACTCTCTTGCCGCAATCTAATGAGGGACCACCAATTCATGACTGTCTTGAGATCCTAGAGACTTATAAGAATGGATAACCAAATTTGACTGATCAGGCAATCCCAGATGCAAGTAAACTTTCTTCACCGACGGGAGCAGTTTCATTTTCAAGGGCAATGGTATGCCAGAGCTGCTTTGGTAAATCACCAATTTCAAGTAATATGGGCCCAACCCTTACCCCAGGGGACCTCCACCCAAAAGGCAGAATTAATTGCCCTAACCCAAGCACTATGAGCAGGAAAAGATAAAAGGTAAACATATATATGGATAGTCACTATTCCTTTGCCACCATGTGTATCCACAGAGAGATATATAAAAATAGAGGACTATTGACGTCTGAGGGAAAGTCCATAAAGAGTCAGGAGGAAATCTTAAGCTTACTTGAGGCTGTTTGGCTTCCCAGGAAGGTGGCCATAATTCACTGTAGGGAGCATCGAAGAGGTAATTCCACCGAGGTCCTAGGAAACCAAGCCACAGATGGAGAGGCAAAGGCAATTGCCCAAAAATCAGTAGGAAGCATTGGACAGCTAGTCCTCCATCCTCAACCTACACTATCAGTTAACCCGTCCTATTCCCCCGAGGAAGAAGCCAAATACTCCCATAAAGGTTGGGAATGACACCCCGATGGTTGGTGGCAACACCCAGATGGACCCCTCATCATTCCAAGGACTCTGGGGAGGACCCTATTAACTCAACTTCATGAGGTTACCCACCTGGGTGAAAAGAAGATATCTCGACTGGTGTCCCCCCATTTATATATTCTTGGGATAACTCCCATGCTTTTGGACTTGGTGGAATGGTGCCTGATTTGTGCTAAAACAAACACCACAAAAATTATTGGGTCACCTGGAGTTAACTACCAAGGGACAAATCAGGAGAACACTGGGAACTAGACTTCACAGAAATAAAAAACGGAAGTTATGGATACAAGTACTTGTTAGTATTAATAGATACTTTTTCTAGTTGGGTTGAGGCATTCCCCACTAAGGAGGAAACAGCAGAAGTAACCATAAAGAAGCCTTTACAAGAAATAATTTCCCAATTCGACTTGCCCTTATTTCTGGAGTCTGACAATGACCCAGGCTTTATAGCTAAGATATCTAAATCGATTAGCAAAACCTTAGGAATAGAATGGAAATTACAGTGTGCCTACCGTCTCCAAAGTTCAAGGCAAATAGAAAGGACAAATAGAACTTTAAAGGAGACTTTAAGAAAATTTTGCCTGGAGACTGGAATGAATTGGATTGATCTCCTGCCTTTCACCCTCCTCCGAACTAGATGTGCTCCTACACAACTTGGGCCCAGCCCATATGAGATAATATTTGGGTGGACACCCCCATTGCTCCCCAGGCTCTCTAAAGAGCATCAGGAGGAATGGGAAAATAAAACACTTCTTTCCTAATAAGCCCTACAGCTGATCCAGGATCAGCTCCATAAGCAACGAGTGGGAACTGTTAACCCCCTAACTAGCTCAATAGGGTTTGAATTAGTATAAGTATAGATCTTAACCTGATAATTCTTCTAGATTTCATTACTTTGGGTACCTTAATACCACATTTAAATTTAGACCTTTTTCAGTCACTGGCAATAATTCTATATTTGAGAACAGATACTGTAAGAAACTCAAGGTCAGGATTTTATGACCTCAGCATCAACTCATTCTCGGCATTACTTTGTCTTAGTACATTGATTTTTTGTAGTTAAGCTCTTTCTTTGACCTCTTTAATCAAACCTCTTCCTATACATAATAGTTGAATACCTGTGTTTTCATCTATAAATGAATCCATTCCTATTTTCTTGCACATTATCCTACTTCCTTCTAGTCTAAATTGCTATTTTGCTTTTTGTTTGCTTACAACTGTATTTTATTTTATTTTTTTTCATCATGATGAATTCTGTTTCTTAATTCCTATTCCTCCTCTTGCCTCCTCTATGGTTAACCATCAGTTTGTTCTCTATAGTTAAGATTCTATTTCTTGGTTTAACTCTTTCTTTTTTCTTTGCTTATTTGTTTTGTTTTTTAAATTCCACATATGAGTGAGATCATACGGTACTAGTCTTTCTCTGACTGGCTTATTTTGGTTAGCATTATATATATATGATATCCTCATATCCTCTTCTTTATCCATTTAACTATTGAGGGACACTTGGGCTGCTGCCATAGTTTGGCTATTGTAGATAATAGTGCTATAAATATATTGGTACATGTATCCCTTTGAATTAGAGTTTTGGATTTTTTGGATAAATACCCAGTAATGTAATGACTGGATCTTGGATAGTTCTATTTTTATTTCTTGAATAACTTCCATACTGTTTTCCAGAGCTGCTGTACCAGTTTTCATTCCTATCAACACTGCATGAGACTATTTCTCCACATCCTCACCAACACTTATTGTTTCTTGAGGTTTTGATTTTAGCCATTCTAACAGTTGTAAGGTGCTATCTCTTTATAATTTTGACTTGCATTTTCCTGATGATGAATGATATTGATCAACTTTTAAAAAAAATGTTTAATGTTTATTTATTTTTGAGAGAGAGAGAGATAGTGTGATCAGGAGAGGGGCAGAGAGAGAGGGAGACACAGAATCCAAAGCAGTCTCCAGGCTCTGAGCTGTCAGCAGAGCTGACATCTGTGTTGAAGTCACATGCTCAACCAACTGAGTCAACTAAGCACCCTTACGTTGAAAAATTTTTAACGTGTCTGTTGGCCTCTGTATGCCTTCTATGGAGAAATGTCTGTTCATGTCTTCTGCCTATTTTTTAATTGGATCATTAATTTTGGGAGTATTTTATAAATTCTTTACATTTTTTTGGATATTAACCCTTTATTGGATATGTTATTTGCAAATATCTTCTTCCATTCAGTAGGTTGGCTTTTCATGGTCTTGATTGCTTTTTCACTGTGCAGAAAATTTTTATTTTGATGTGTCCCAATAGTTTATTTTTGCTTTAATTTACCTTACCTCAAGAAACATATCACTGTCCTTTGATGATAATCTCCAAACATTAATCATTTTTTAAGTTTATTTATTTATTTTGAGAGAGAGAGAAAGTGCAAACAGAGGAGGGATAGAGAGAGGAGAGAGAGAATAGCAAGCAAGCTTGATGCTCAATGCAGAACCCAATGAAGGGCTTGATCTCACAATGAGTAAGATCATGACCTGAGCTGAAATCAAAGGTCAGGTGCTCAACTAACTGAACCACAGAAGCCCCTCCAAAAGTAATCTTAATAATTTTAAGACTCATCTCATAATATTTGGTTAGATTATTACATGTATGGGTCCAATAAAAGTATTAATTAATTATATAAGTGTCCTTGATCATGCAATGTTGAGCCAGAGAATTAACTTTCATATGAAAATTTTCACAAGGAATGTAGATTGCACTTCTAAAGGGCTATATTATTTATTCTTGTATAACACGGCTAAAAAACAAAACCCACACATACAAAACATTCTTTTTGCCTGTTCTTAGACACAGTATCTTTAAATTTTGATAAACTGCACTCTTTTTGAAGCCCTCAAAATTTGGTAAGATTTATGAACTTCCTAACTTGTAAAACTGAGGTCCTGAATAAAACAATAAAAACATTGCCAACAATATTCCAAATAAATAAGAAGAATAGAATTTTTCTCATTAATTAGTTTAGTTTCATATAATTAATTCTTAATTCTCTGGATTTGGGGTCAGTTGTATCTCTGCTTCTAAACTAAAAACGTAAAATTCTAACAAAGACAACTTGCACAGTCAAAAGTTGTATGAGCAAATTCAGCTTGGTAACCTGCACAAAGGACTGTATTCTCTGAGGTAAAAGTATTTCAAAGAACTTGAGGCAGTGCTTTCCATAGAACTCTGGGACTGTGAAGACCACTTCTAAACTATAGCAAGGAATTTATAAAGAATACATAGGAAACAAATCTGTTGAGAGTTAAGATTGAGTGACTGTGGTCAATTTATTTCAATAACTATATAAAAATGAAGGAATGTAAAATTATTTTTGAATTACAATACATGACCATTTCAAAAGGATGTGATCCATGTTTCCTCAATGGTAAGAACATAGTATGCACAGGGAAAGCATGGGAGATTTCCAGTGCTCTCCCAAGAAGCATACAATTTCTGGTGTATTTTTATTAGTAACATTTAACCTTAGGAGCTTAATTAGTAAAGACTGATTGTGTCTTTTGACTTTACAATTCTTCCCATAAATTCTCTACTCTAGTGAAGTAATATACGCTCTATACACATGGATCATTTCTGTCATCTTTTTTTTTTAGGTATATGAAAAACAAATCATTGCGATTTCTAGAACTTCGGGGAAATCTTAAAGGTGGTTCATGATGCAATTTTTTTCTATATACAGCATCAGATATTGGAAAAACAGATACAAGAGTTTTGAGAGGAAGTGTCATCACTTGTCTAAGAATCATGAGTGCACAGAAACAACTTGATTCCAAACTGACAATTTATTTAAAATAAAAAGAGAAAAACGATATAAATGTTAGAAAATTCAGTTCTTTGATAAGCAAAGAAACTTCGTTCACTGTTTTTTCCTTTTGTAAATAATTAAGGGAGTAGTAAAGTCACCATAAGCAGATAAAATTATTCTTCTGGTGAGATAATAGAATCTCTGCCATCTGGACAGATTACATAGAAGGGCTACAGAGAGTGTTGCCTTTTACTTCCCCTAATTAAGAGCACTGGAACCAAAACAGCCTTTTAACAAAGAGAAAGTTAAACTCTTATTTTTCACTAATATAGTATTTGATTAGAAAGCTATCATGAGATCCTTTTTTTGTTCCTGAATTTTTATAATAAATTTATTAAAAATAGTGAACTTTGCAAAAAAAGTTATAATTAATGATAACATCTTTATAAACTCAGGTATTAGGAAATGAGGCACAAAAAGAATTCTCTCCCCTTCATATTCCACAACTTTCTGCCATCTCTTATTTTTGTCTTTCATTATGCTTTCAAATTCAGGACCAAACTGATGTTTATAGAAAACTAGTTTAAAAAAGAAAAAATTCACCCCATTACCTTGCATACATGGTGATATTTTCGCAGTATTGCTTCTAGATAAGCTCAACCACTATATTTATTATAACTTTTAAGCAAGAAAATAACCTTATTTCACAGAGAAAACAGAGACCTATAAACTTTAGAGCTGTTTTCCACACACATATTAACAAACTAGCAAAATTTATGAATAACCATAACTCAATGTTTTATAACTATACCAGCCTTTGTACATTTTGTATGTGAAAAAATAAACATGTCCATTTCTGTAATCCAGTAATATAATCATTACATAGCATATTATAAGGTATATACATGTAATATATATATAATGCTTATTTACCAGCCTCTGTTATTGGTTTGAAATTATGTAATTACTTAAGAATTATTCATTAACTATCCCAGTTTAATATTCCTTTAAGACTTCAAATGTACTGAAGATAATTGGAATTTATTTTCAAGTTAATATACTAAAAATATAATTTTTACCATAAAAAGTCCATACGTATATTACTTAATTTGGTTGAACACAAATTTGTATTTTTCATAATTTTAAGTATTATATAGAAGTAAAGGTCAATATTTTGATCAGGAAACTGGTTTAAGAAGCTTGGAAATTTAGAGGAGCCTGGGTGGTTCAGTTGGTTAGGCTTCCAACTTTTGATTTCAGCTCAGGTCATGATTTCACAGCCATGAGATTAAGCCTTGCATTGGGCTCTAGCTGAGCATGGAACCTGCTTAAGAATCTCTTTCTCTCTTCCCCTTTACCCCTCCCTCCACTTGTGTGTGCTCTCTCTCTAGGTGTCTCTTTCTCTGTTTAAAAGAAAAAGTTAAAACAAAAGTGTTAAGTTCTAGATATCTAAGAACTATTCTAATTGGGCACAAAATATTTTATTGAATCTGTTTACTGAAAGACAAAGAAACAAGTCTAAAAACTAGATTTTCTGTCATCTCTTACTTGATAGGATATATATTTCCAACATTCACTTGATAGGATTTCCCAAATTATCAGACTAAAAAGCAAATTCTAAAATATGCCACCATTGGTAAATGACTTGTTGGCCATGAGTGAATTAGCAGCAAAAAGCAAAACAGAAAATTAGTAAGAGTAAGAAGGGAAGGGAAAAACCAACGTTTGGGAAAATGAAAATTCTGTCATTTCTTGGATTTTCCTTTGGAAGACAAGAAAGAAAAGACATGGGTGAGCTTAAGCCACCTGTGAGGTCAACTGCTTATGCAGTAAAAATTGCTTGGACCCATCAGATAAATCCACTAGGACAACTCAATGGGACACCTAAAACTATAAATATAAAATAAACATGTATCAAAAGTTGTATTCAAATAATTTTATTTAATAATGGAACAGATAAGATATAAAACCAGTTCAAGTGAATGGAAAGAGCTGGATATTTATAAACAATTTAATGAATGTTATGCCAGGTTGATAAAATTGGTTCATGTCCAAGAGTACAATTATCCTTTGGATTATCTTCCTTAATGGCAGAAAATATTTGAATTTTTCCCAGTTAAAAACTTGTAAGTTAGCTTCTAATCCTATACCTTAAATTAGCTTAGTAAATACCATATCCATTACAGTTGCAAACAGCACCTTACTACAAGAAGATTCAATATTTTCTTTGTTTTATTTCTAAATTTCAGATAATTTTTTAGACAATCTTTTTATTAAATTATTGGCTATTTATCTTCCATTAAAAGTATCCAAATTTTTGTCCATTATAGGTCTGTTGTATTTCCTGTATTTTTCATATTATTTAAAAAAAAAATATATATATATATATATATAGGGGTTTTTATTCTGGTTGTTTTTTTGTTCTTCTTTTTTGTTGTTTTTTTCATCATTGCTACAACACTTGGCATAACTCATTTTCACAAGGTTTTATTTTTAGTTTTTTGTATGTCTAGAATAACAACAGGGTACTGGGATGATTTATAGAAGATTAAATAAGACTCAAAGGGAATAATTTTTTTATTCTAGGTAGTCCAACAAAGCAGTGTTAACATAAGAGTTCAGATTTGTATTTAACGTATGACTCTTGTTTAATACTTTAACAGTATCTTGAATAGTTTTATTCTGAATTTTTACAATGTTAACTACACAGAAGGGGAAACTATAAATTTTATAAGCTATTGTAATTTTAAATTCACTTCACATCAAGAATTGAGAAATAAAAGTCCCAACTCATGTTTATAAGTCAGAACTTCATATAGTTCTATAACTTAAAATTTAATTTTTATCTCACTGATTATGGGAATATATTTAGTGTCCTTTTCTCATAGCAATACTTAGAAAGAGATGTAGGGGAGATTATAAAATACATTTTAAATGCCACACTTTGAGGAGAATAAAAATAATTAGATCAAGAGAAATTACACAGGTCTTGTTTCAAATGCCTATTTAGTGTTAAGTACTACTAACAATGACAAATGTTACTTGCAACTATTCTAGAAAATTGAGGACTTGGATAATCATAATAATGTAAAAACTATTGGGTCAATAAATACATATGAAAAAATCAAGTAAAGGGGCGCCTGGGTGGCTCAGAAGGTTTAGCATCCGACTTCTGCTCAGGTCAGATCTCTAGCCCCACATCAGTCTCTGAGCCTGGAGCCTGCTTCAGATTCTGTGTCTCCCTCTTTCTCTGCTCCCTCCCCCCACTCATGCTCTGTCTCTCTGTCTCAAAAAAAAAAAAAAAAAAAAAAGAGAGAAAAGAAAAGAAAAGAAAAAAGAAGAAGTCAAGTAAAATTTTTAGAGTATAGAATATGAAAAGAGAAGCTCTTATTTGGTCTGTTGTCCTGTTTAGAAATATATCTTCTAAGATATCTGAAAATAATAACAGTGTTTTAAATTCAAAGAGAACTTTATCATTTATGGTGCAATCTCACCTTCATTTTCTATTTACTTTTGCCTTTATTAACATTCTAAAACCTTTCATTTTACATTTAAACAGAAAAACCTTTTGAACCAAGTGAGATGCTATTATAAGAACTGCCTTATCTGAGTGTATCAATGATGTTAACTGATTAGCTAATTTCACTTGTTAAGTTCTGGTAAATAATAATCTATTTTATTATTCTTTATTATTCATCACCATCAAATATTACCAGGTTATACTGGTAACAAGAATGACTTAAATGGGAAATTAGAAGTTTGGCGTATATAATTTTTCTTGTGTATTCATAATGCAATACCATATAAAAATTAAGAGCATCACATATATGTTCATGTGACAAAAATAAGTAAAGTCACACATAAACTATATTTCTATAGTTCAATATACTCAAGTATCTTAGAGATGAGTGGTTCCCAGGTAAGTATGTGTCCATATTACATTCACAGCAGCCTTTCTTACAAAATCTGTGATGTCATTGAACTTTTTCATTCAAAATATTTATAGTAAATATTATAACCGATTTGGGAATACTATGTAATGAGAGAAAAAGAGAGAAATAAAATGAAAATCTTCATTATTTAAAAGAATTTAAGTATCATATATGCATGCACATACACACATTAAAATTTGAGATCTTATATCAGCATTTATAAGAATGGAAAATGCACATTATAATCCAGGAGATGGAAGGTTGTCTTAGTTTGTGTTTTATAAAGAAAATATAATTTGACCTAAAGCTTGTTAGCGTAATTGGAATTTTGCATGTAGAAATTCAGGGATGACAATTGAGTAGGGGAAACTAAGTACAACAAAGATGAAGGGTTTGATAGCAAGATGGGATATTTAGGCAGTGTTGAGAAAATGTAATCAATCCTTGCTTTTCGAGCTTTCAAAATCAATATAAGCTAACTTATGTGTATTGAGAATAAATAAAATTGTGTTTAAGAGTACAGGATTTAGAAACTTTGTCTGGGTTGAAATCTATCTTAACCAATTACTATTTTGTTGTTTGTATGTAAGCAAACAATTTGGCTTCTCTGTTCCCCCATTTTCTCAGATGTAAATGGCACCAATGTTGATACTTATGTCGTAACTTGTGAGGATTAAATTGGCTAATATAGGTAAGAGAATTTTAATAATACATGACAGAGTAATTGTGACATGTTTGATTAATGTTATTTTTTAATCAATACTATTATTACAACAGAGAAGCTATTTACATAGGTATCTATGTCAAATTAATAAATGGACATTATTATTGTGGGAAAATATACATAACATAATTATGACTTTAAGTTATAAATAAGAATACTTTAAATAAGAAATCAGAGGTTTGGTATAAAATTATTCTTGTGTGTTCACAGTATGGTAGATACCCCTACTGTCTGGTGAGCACACTACTCTATCAATTGTTAACTGTATCCCACATTATTATAATTTCTTATTTAAGAATATCTTTGCCAATAGAGGTTGTGAAGAAAAGGATGACATTTGTTCATTTTTGTATCATCAGATATAAGGACAGTGTAAGGTAATTATAATTCTCAAAAATGATTTCTTTGTTGGCTTACCTGAGAATTTTGCTTTCAGTATATACCCTTTTGTTGTGTGTAAAATGAAATTGTGTTCATTTGTATGTGTTGTTCGGTGGATGAGAAGAGCATTGGTGTAACCATTGTTTACCAAAGACTTTGCTACTTAAGTTAGAAAATATTGCTATGATCTTGCAAATTCTCATTTTATGTCATCTGAGATCTATGCTACCTGATGCTGGCTCAGTAACCTCCAAAAGTCCACAAAAGGATCTACAGAGAACTTGCACACGTTAGCTGGCTAAATGATCTATACATATCTAAAGTGCTGCTTTAATCAAATGAAATGTTGAAATAGTCTAGTAAAGATAAGATATAGATTTTGACAAAGATAGAGTGGAACTTAGTTAATACATCAAATATATAGAAAATATCGGTAACAGTGCTAATTGTTGTAGAGAATTAAAAGGAGGAATAGTCTGTCTTAAAGAAATGTTTAACTGGCTGATAAAAATGCATATATAATACACTCACAAGTGTGTTTTTATTGTTTTGGTAGGAAATACAAATATATAGTTTTAACAAGAAAAATATTCATGTATAAGTGAAATACTATGGTATTTGTCTTCCTGTTTGACATTTCATTTAGTATAATACCCTTTATACCCATTTATATTGTTACAAAAGGCAAAATTTCATTCTTTATTATGGTGGAGTAATATTCCATTGTGTATATATACCACATTTTTTATTCATTCATCTATCAAAGGACACCTAGGTTGCTTCCATATTTTGGCTATTGTAAATAATGCTGCAATGAACACAGAGTGCATTTTCATTTTGAATTTGTGTTTTAGGAAGAGATTTAATATGATTCAAACTATCTTGTTTAATTAAATTTCAAAACCACTTGAAGGGACCTTAACCTGTTTTATTAGATCTCTGTGATAACTGCACACTAAAAAAATAGATTATCAGGGTGTCTGGGTGCCTCAGTCAGTTAAACATCTGACTTTGGCTCAGGTCATGATCTCTCAGTTAATGAGTTTAAGCCCTGCATCTGCTCTGTGCTGACAGCTTGGAGCCTGGAGCCTCCTTCAGATTCTGTGTTTCCCTCTCTCTTGCAGCTCCCCTGCACTCTCTCTCTCTCTCTCTCAGAAATAAATAAACATTTAAAACATAAAGATTATCAAATAGCTACAAAAACTGAGATGACAAGATGATCTCAATTTTATAACTGTGAGATCATGACCTGAGCCAAAATCAAGAGTTGGTTGCTTAACTGATGGAGCTAACCAGGCACCCCTTCACCTTTTCTTTAAAGATTTTATTTTTAAGTAATTTCTATACCCAATGTGAGGCTCATGACCTTGAGATCAAGAGTCACATGCTCTACCAACTGGGTAGAGTTGGCACCACAATCATTTCCAACTTTTAAATATTTAACAGATTTTAATAACTTTCTTTACATATATTGCTTCACATAAGTTGTAAGCGGCTCTGTGTAATGCAACATTGGATAATTTAAATTAAACTATTCATTAAACTTAAGGCCTTTTAAAAAAGAAAAAACAAAAGACATAAGATACTTTCATTACCTAAGGTAAAGAGGGCAAAAGCAACATATATAGAAATGCTGACATTTTGATGGCTAATTTTTCAGCCTTTTTAGAAAGGAACATACCACATATAAAGTGATTATGTTATTTTGCACCGGTAAAAGAAGAGATGAAGTCTTGTTTTCTGGGTCCAGAATGTTTTTATATTACATTTCAAAGACAAGAAATACAAATTTACTAATAAATCACGACATAACTAATTATTTCAGAGGTCAGAATAAATATATTACTTTTCTGATAATTGTTTGCAAATGAGTTAAGAGACAATAAATAATTAATTCATCAATCTCATGCTAACTGTAGAATTAATATTTGAAGGGGTTGTATTTTTTTTTGAGTACAAAAAGTTAGCCATTTAAAAAATAATGATATAACTTCCAAGTAAATGTGGTAATTGGAGAATAGGTATCGAGTCCATTTTTCTAAATTTCCACTAATATGACTAAGGGACTATGCAAACAAGGAAAAGAGTTAAGAATTCTATAGTGATACTTATTCACATAGGTTACATTGAAATCACACAGTGTGATGTGATGTAAATAAAGAGATTGGACCCAGGAATCAGACCAGCTTTGGGAAGGGTCTGGATCTCCTACTGAATAGAAGAGTAATCTCAGTTAAGTTACATGATAAATTTGTGTCTGACTCTGCATCAGTAGAGTTCTTTTTAAATTTTTGAAATAAAGTTTAGAATAAAGTGTGCACAAATGCCTTTAGGAAGTACTATATAAAGCTTTGCCAAGGCAGGGGTGCCTGGGTGGCTCAATCGGTTAAGCGACTGACTTCAGCTCAGGTCATAATCTCACTTTTTGTGGGTTCGAGCCCCATGTCGGGCTCTGCGCTGACAGCTAGCTCAGAGCCTGGAGCCTGCTTCAGATTCTGTCTCCTTCTCTCTCTGACCCTCCCCTGCTCACACTGTCTCTCTCTCTCTCTCAGAAATAAATAAAGCATTAAAATTAAAAAAAAAAATAAAGCGTTGCCAAGATAAACTTCAAAATCAGTAAAATGGTCATTTTTCTGGGTTTAAGATATATATTGCCAAAATTACCTCAGTAAAATGAACATTCCAAATATGTAGAGTATTTCAAAAATTTATCAGAAAATTATCTTCTCTTGCCCTGAATGTAGAGGATTCATGAACTTTAACAACATGATCTTATCTTCTTTTCTTTTTTATAATGCAAATATTAAATATTCAAATATGAAACAACACATTACTGCACAAAAAAATGAGCAAAATAAGAAGTCAATCAGCAAATCAAAATGTGTCTTAAAACGGAAAAAAAAGTAAAACACAATATTCCAAAATTTAAGGAATGCAGCAAAAACATACGTTAGAGTGAAATTTATGCTATCAATGTTTGTACTAAGAAAAAAATATGAATAAACAATTTAACATTACACCACAAGGAACTAGAAGAAGAAAATTAAGTAAAATTTAGTACAGGAAGGAAATAAAAAAGAGTAATCAGAAATAAATAAAATAGAGACCAGAAAAAGCAATAACATGACATTGAAAGTAATGACCAGTTAAGGAACATACGCAGGGGCACCTGAGTGACTTAGTTGGTTAGGCACTTGATTTTGGCTCAAGGTCACAGTCTCACAGTTCATGAGTTCAAGCCCTGCGTTGGGCTCTGTGCTAACAGCTTAGAGCCTGGAGCCTGCTTTGGAATCTGTGTCTTCCTCTTTCTCTGCCCCTGCCCTGCTCATGCTCTGTCTCTAACTCTCAAAACATGAATAGACATTAAATTTTTTAAAATTAATAAAATTGAGACTGCTTCAACTATATTGGGTAAGAAAAATGAAAAAAGAAAGAAAATGTAAGAATCTAAATGAAAAATGGAAGAGAAAACAATACAACAGATAGCCAGGGTAATGCATAGTGTGATAACAGATTACTATAAGCTATATACTAAGTAATCAGATAACTTAGAAAAAAAATTCCTAAAAACACACAAATTACGCAGAATTAATCATGAATTTTGAATATAAGAGGTAGGAAATCTTTTTAGACCAATAACAAGAATGGAAGTTGAATTAGGAATCAATAAGTTCCCAGCACAGAAAGGTTCAAAACCATATGGTTTCATTGGTGAATGCTATGAAGCACTAAAAAATAATAATTAATGACAATCTTTATCAAACTCTTATAAATAATGGAATAAAGGCAATATACTCAAAACCATCCCTTGAATCCAGTACTATTCTAATACTATAGCAGGATAAAAAAAACACAAGAACAAAAAAGTTTAGTTTGTCCAATATAAGTACTGCTACTCAAACTTTTTTTGACATCCATTTGCATCATCAATATTTCTCCAGCCCCTCACTTTCAATCTGTATGTGTCTTTAGGTATTTAGGTCTTGTAGACAGCTTATAGATGGGGCTTTCTTTTGTTGTTGTTGTTCGCTTTTTTAATCCATTCTGATGCCTTATGTCTTTTGATTGGAACATTTAGTCCATTTACATTCAAAATAATTATTCATAGATATGCATTTAGTACTGTTTTATAACTTGTTTTGTCCATTATTTCTGGAGACCTTTACTGATTTTCCTTATCTTTGTCACTCTTGGACTCTCCTTAGCATGAAAGGAGTCCCCTTCATTATAACTTGCAGGGTGGGACATCTAGGTGTATCAGTTGGTTAAGCATATGATTTCTTATTTCAGCTCAGGTCATGATCTCACTATTCATGGGTTCAAGCACCACATCAAGCTCTGTGCTGAGAGCATGAAGCCTGCTTGAGATTTTTCTCTCTCCCTCTCTCTCTGCCACTCCTCTACACTCTTTATCACTCAAAATAAATTATATATATATATTCTCACTCAAAATAAAGTATATATATATATGTATGTATATATTAATTATACTCAAATTAATTAATTTGAGTATAGTTGACACAATATTAATTTCAGGTTTACAGCTGAGTGATTTGACAAGTTTATACATTGTGCTATGTTCACCACAAGTACAGCTGCCATCTGTCCTGTTATATTGCTATTACAATATCATTGACTGTATTCCTTAAACTGTGCCTTTTATCCCTGTGACTTATTCATTCCCTGACTAGAAACCTGTATCTCTCCTTTATCCATTCTTCCCAACTTCTCATCCACCTCTCCTCTAACAACCATCAGTTTGTTCACTCTATTTATACAACTGATTCCATGTTTTATTTGTTTATTCATTTATTTTGTTTGTTTCTGTTTTGGTTTGAAGATTCCACTCACAAATGGAATTAAATGGCATTTGTCTTTGACAGTCTGACTTATTTCACTTAGCACAATACCTTGTAGGTTTATCCATGTTGTCTCAAATAGCATGATCTTAACCTTTTTAATGTCTGAGTTATATCCCATTGTCTATATATACCACATTGTCCTTATCCATTTGTTTATTGGTATTAACTTCTATGGTTAACTTCTGTTGGTTGCTTCTATGCTGCAATAAGCATAGGGGTGTATATGTCTTTTCAAATTAGTGTTTTCATTCTCATTGAGGAAATACTCAATAGTAGAATTATTGGATCATATGTATGTCCCTTTTTAATTAGTTTTTCAATCCTTAATTTTTTTAAAAAATTAAATTTTAATTTCAATTGTTAACATACAGTGTTTTATTAGCTTCAGGTGTATACATTTTTTAATTTTTTTAAAATCCCCCATACTGTTTTCCACAGTGGCTGTACCAATTTACATTCCCACCTACAGTACTTAAGGTTTCTTTTTTCTCCACATCCTTACAAATGCTTGTTACCTCTTGGCATTTTGATTTTAAGGATTCTAACTGGTATAAAGTGGTATCTCATTGTGGCTTTGATTTGCATTTCCCTGATGATGAGTGATGTTGAGCATCTTTTTATGTGTATGTTGTCCATCTCTATGTTTTCTTTAGAGAAATGTTTGTTCAGGCTTTCTGCCTATTTTTTAATCACACACACACACACACACACACACACACACACACACACACACACACACTGAACAACTAAACATATACATACATATATATGTATACATAAGCATGTAGCATACAAGTATATATTTAGTTGTATCAGTTCTTTATATATTTTGGATATTAACTCTATATTATATGTATATTATTTGCTAATATTCTCTCCCATTAAATAGGTTGTGTTTTTGTTTTGTTGATGATTTTCTTTGCTGTTCAGAAGCTTTTTATTTTGATGTAGTCCCAATAGTTTATTTCCGTTTTTGTTTCCTTTGTCTTAGCAGACATATCTAGAAAAAAAATGTTGCTATAACTGATGTCACAGAAATTAGTGCCTCTGTTCTCTTCTAGGATTTTTATGGTTTCAGGTCTCACATTTAGGACTTTAATGAATTTGTAATTTATTTTTGTGTATGATGTTAGAAAACGGTCCAGTTATATTTTTTAACATGTAACTGTTCAATTTTCATAGTACCATTTACTCAAAAGACTGTTTTCTCTCCATTATATATTCTTACTACCTTTGTCATAGATTAATTGAACATATAATTGTGGATTTATTTCTGGTCTCTCGGTTCTGTTCTATTGATTTATGTGTCTATTTTTTGAGCCAGTACCAAATTATTTCATTATACAGCTTTATGATGTATCTTAAAATCTGGTATTGTGATATCTCCTGCTTTGTTCTTCTTTCTTATGAATGCTTTGGCTATTCAAGGTCTTTATGATTTCATACAAATTTTATTATTTTTTTAGTTAGGTGAAAAATGTTATTGATATTTTGATAGATATTGCATTGAATTACAGATTGCTTTAGGTAATACAAAACTTTTTAAGAATATTAATTCTTTCAATCCATGAGCATGGAATGTCTTCCCATTTCTTTGTGCCATCTTCAATCTTTTTCATCAATTTTTTATAGTTGTCTTTCACTAAGTTTATTCTTAAGTGCTTTATTATTTTTTGTGCAACTATAAATGCTGTTAGTGCTTTTAAATTTCTTTCTGCTCATTTGTTATTAGTGTATAGAAATGATATCGATTTCTAGATATTAGTTTTGTATTCTGCAATTTTTCTGATTTCTTTTATTACTTTTAGAAGTTTTGTGGTAGAGTCTTTAAGATTTTATATGCATAGTATTATATCATTTGAAAACCATGTCATTTTAACTTTCTTTATCAATATGGATGCCTCTTAGCTCTTTTTCTTGCCTGATTGCTGTGACTGGGACTTTGAGTATTACGTTCAATGAAAATGGTGACAATGGACATTTTTGTCTTGTTCCTGACCTTAAAGTGAAAGTTCTTAGTTTTTCACCATTAAGGATGATGTTAGCTGTGGATTTTTCATATATGCCTTTAATTATGTTGAGGTATGTTTCCTCTAATCACACTTGTTGAGAATTTTGTTCACAAATGGTTGCTGAACATTTCCTTGTGTTTTTTCTGCATCTTTTGAGATGATCATATGATTTTTATCTTTGTTTTGTTGATGTGGTGTACAATATTGATTTATTTGCAAATATTGCATCATTGTTGCATCACCAGAATAAATCCCAACTATTCATTGTGAATCATCTTTTTAATGTATTGTTTTATCTAGTTTACTAGTATTTTGGTGAGAAATTTTTTAAACCACCTGTAAGAACAGAAAAATATTGTCTGTGATGTGATGATGAAATTAGGGGATAGAAGTACACCAAAAAAATTGTGATTCTAAATTCCCAACTGGGAATCAGACTCCCTCAAAACAAAACAAAACAGAATAGGAGCAGAAAATAAATAGATATTATTTTTTTGTTTCTTATTTTGAGCTATTCTACTTATAGCTAACTTTTTAAGCAATCATTCATAAAGCACATTAAAGATTTCCATGTATTTTCCTTACCTTTCTAAAAATATGATCCTCACAGAAAGCCTATGAAATAAAAAGGAATTTTTATCATCATTTTATTGCTGAGGAAACTATGGCTCTGTGAATTTCCACAATGGGTTTATAGCCGTACAATTGACAATGAAAAAGCAAGGACTTGAACCTGTCCTCTTCTCATGTTACCAACCTATTATACTTTTTATAATAGCTCACAGTTACATGAAGGTTTGCTGATAACATGTGAAAGATTTAGGGCAATTCATATGAGTATCCTACTGCTGATATATCAGAATTCAAACTAAAACCTACGTTTATTGCTACTTATATATAATTTTACTGTGATGCCTTTTTCTCCTTACACTTATGCATTATTTTCTCTTAGAAACTGAAGCACTTTGCAGACATTATCTAATTAAATCTCACAAATTTCCCTTTGAGGTGATATGGAGTAACTGTTAATCATTTTTCCCTTCTATATTTATATATCTGTTAAGAGCTACAGAGGGCTTAGAGAACGGATAGCTTATAATTAGCCTTTTTGATTTTAAAGGGGAAAAGAGCTCATACCACTAGGGCAGCCTCCATTAAATTTATATAATAACAATAGAAAGGAGAAAGCCTGGAAATGAAATAATAATACAAATAATGAGTTTGGGCTCATATTGTGAGAGCTAATATGTGGAGAGAAATTCACCTTTATTGTTGGCTATGATAGAATGGCTTTTTGCATTGTATTTTCCTTTTAATTGAGATGAACTAATACAAAAAATGCACATACAATCTCTTCAAATATAGTGGATACAATTGAATCTTTTGACATGTTAAAATTAAAATATGATTTCTCTAATAACTGAGATAAAGAGTTGTTTTTTAGTCCTTCATATTTAACTATCTTATTATTTTAAACTATTGAATGACAACATCCTTATCTTGGGAATATTATTCCCAAAACCTAACTAATTATTTAAGAGTAAACACTCTTTAATATCTAGCTTAGCATTTGATATCTTGATTATATATATATATTATTTGTTTGCTTGTTGTTTATGTTCTAATGCAAATATTCCAAGAGATTTTCAGAAATTTATATTACTGCACAATTACATTCTCTACTCTTCCCTTTTCTAATTCATCTTCTATTCCCTATCACCAATTGATGTAAAAGGTCTTTAAGGTTATTTTATGCATTACGCTTGAATGTATTTGTCAACATATAAGATTTCAAGATATAACTGTATACTGTAATACCTAATCATGAATTCATGGAGAATTATTTTGAGGTAAATAAATGAAATCAATTCATCTGTGAGAATGTTTAACATCTGTCAGATATTTTCTTCTTTTGATAGTCTTCAATATTTTGGAATGTTAGCTCTGCTTCCATTAGGGCAGTTTTCTTTTTTTTTTTTTCTTATACACAAATAATACTAACCTATAATTATTTTTTCTAGTATAAAATTTTATTTCTGCCTTCATTCATACCCCTATTCTATCATTTTCTTCTATTTTTTATTATATAGCTATCACCTTACTGGTCAAAAACCCAGTATATTCTTTAAAAGTACATCTATTCAATTATAAGGACACAGCAAGAAAAGAATTAATAGTCCACATAAGCAACAAGAAAAGGGTTTAATAAAAGTCTTCAAAGTTTATAGAAATTTGGATGGGGAGGAGCTTGGCAAGGTGGTAGAATAGGAAGACACGTTAAGCTCACCCTGCCCCCTGTTTACAACTAGATATGACTGAAGAGTGATCTGATGACTGGCAGAACAAACTCCACAACCAAATGTAAAGAAGCCACATCTGAGAAGTTAGAAAGGGCAAAATGTGGTCTGGATATGGTCACAGGTATAAGGGAGCTGCATGTGGAGGGGAGAGAAAATGTCCTTAGATATCAGGGAGCCTACATGGAAAGGATGAATCCCCATAACATCTGGCTTTGAAAACCAGAGGGACTTAATTCCATAAGTTTATATAACTAGCTGGACATGGTACCTGTAGCTTTAAAAATCAGCTGACTCAGAAATGGGCAAGCCAGGAATGTGATTGAAAGCTGAGTCTCCACCTTTAAAGAGACAGTAGCCCACAGAGAGGAAACATAGAAGAGATAGTTTGCATAACACCTGGGACAAACAGGAGGAAATCTATACTGATTTTCAACCTTGTTGGGGGCTCTTCTCCAGGAACAAAGGAGCTGGCAGGTTTCCATTTCCCTCCCCCACCCTCTAGCATAAAAACGGAACCACCACCGTTGGTAGGCAGTACCTCATAGCCACTTGCTACCTAACCTACTAGCAGTGCACCCTACCTACACACTCTCCTGAGCTATTGCAATAATGTTAAGCCTACTGGATTCAGCCCTGGGTGTAGTGGAAATTTTGCTAATGGCAAAATGCTTATGCCCTGCCCAGCCACTACTTGTACAGATGCAGTGCACTCATGGCCACTGCCACATGCCATTCTCCCAGCCACAGTTCTTTTGAGAATCTGGCCTAGGACTACAGACTTATCAAGTTTTGCTAACACTGCTGCCCAGCCACTGAGTCCCCCTGAGGTCATGCTTTCTCAGAGCCAGCCTACCTGGCTCTCAAACAACACAAAGAGGAGGCACACCTCACAACAAGCAAGGAGTCAGTGTGATCTTCTAAACTGAAAGAAAGAGAAACTCAGACACGTTAGGGTGCAAGCAACACATATAGGAGACATTCCTTGAAGTGCAACGTTCAGGTGAAAAGGAGATACTGCTCTGCAGGTCAATATAGGACCTCTTCTTCATAAAGACACTACTTTCTAGTGCAGAAGAGGTAGCTGGCTTTCCTAACACAGAGAAACAGACACAGAGATGTAGATGAAATGAGGAGACAAAGGAATATGTCTCAAATGAAAGAACAGGAAAAAAATCATAGCAGGAGAACTATGCAAAACAGAAAAAAGGTAGTATGCCTGAGAGAATTTACTTTAAATTCACTTTAAATTCTCTCATATGAATGACACCAGTGAGACCCTTGCAAAAAGACTTAAAAAATAACATATTAGAGATAAACAAGTCAATAAATGAAATTAAAAATACAATAGATAGAATAAACCATAGGCTACAGGAAGCAGAGGATCCTATAGGTGACCCAGAAGATATATACATGAAAATCAAATCAAGTTGAACAGGTGAGAGACAAATACTGCATGGTGACAACAGATTTAGAGAACTCAGCTACACCACCAAGCATAATAACATTCACGTTCACTCCCTCTAATATCTCAGAGAGAGAAGAGAGAGAAAAGGTGGCAGAAAATGTTATTTAAATAAATAATAACTAAAACTTTCTGATTCTGGGGAGGAAAATAAAGGTCCAGATTCAGGAGGCACAGAGATTCAATTTCAACACATGGAGGTCCACACCAAGACAAATAATAATTAAAATGGCACAAAAAAAAAAACTAGTTGTAAGGGAAGAATTTTAAAGGTTGTAGGAGAAAAGAAAAAAGGTTACATGCAAAGATAGCCCTATGTGGCTATCTATTGATTTTTCAGCAGAAATTTTGAAGGCCCGAGCACAGTGGCATGAATACTCAAAGTCTTGAAAGGGAAAAATCTGCAAATAAGAATACTCTATCCAACAAAGCTATCATGCAGAATAGAGGGAGAGATAAAAATTTCTCGCACAAATAAAAGATAAAAAATTTCATGACCACTAAAACAGCCCTATAAGCAATGTTAAAGAGACTCTGTGAATGGAAAATAGAAAACATAAATAACAGTAAGAAAAATAGAAAGGGAAAGCACAAAAGCTAAAAAATTAAGTATATCTGTAAAAAATCAGTCTACAGAGCACAAAACAAAGGCAAATAAAATATGATACCAATGATATGAAATGCGGAGGGCAGAGAAGTAAAGAATGAGTTCAAAATTAAGTCAGCTTTCTATAGATTGCTATATGCAGATTTTAATATAAATTGAATAACAATCACAAATCAAAAAAACAGTAATACATATGTACAAAATGAAGAGTAAGTAACTCAAATATTTAGTTAAAGAAAGCCAGCTAATAATAACTAATCCAAAGTAATTATTGATATGTGTATATTTATTGCCACTTGGATACTTATTTTATGGTTGATTTTGTAGTTCTGCTCTGTTCCTTTCTTCTCTTAGACTTTAAAACAAAGGCTGTAATAATAGAGAAGGATACTATACATTCTTAAATGGCATAACCCAACAAGAAGATACAGTAATTGTAAATGCTTATGAACTTAATAAAGGAGCATACAAGTACATAAGGCAGTTGAAACAAATGTAAGGAACTAATCAACAGCAATACAATAACAGTAGGGGACTTTAACTGCTCCTGTACATGAAGGAATATTTCATTCAAACAGAGAAACAAGAAGCAAGAACACTATCAAGTAAACAACCTAACATTACACCTAAATGAGGCAGAAAAATAACAACAAGCAAAACCCAAAACCAGCAGAAGAAAGGAAATAATAAAGATTAGGGCAGAAATAAATAATATAGAAACTAAAACAAATTGGTAGAACAGACTAATGAAATTAGTCTGTGAATGATTTCTGTGATGAAGTCTGTGAAATGAACCAGAATTAGGAGCTGGTTATTTGACAGATTCAAAAAAATTGATAAACCTCTAGTCACACTCATTAAGAAAATGGAAAGGATTAGAATTTAAAAAACCAGAAAACCTCACCAATGAAAAGGCAAAATAACAACTAACAGTAGAGAAATATACACAATTATAAAAGAATATGAAAAATGTATATACCAACAAATTCAACTGAGAAAAAAGGATAATATCCTAGAAGCATATAACTGTCCAAAATTGAAGCAGAAATAAATAGAAAATTTGTACTGACTGATTACCAGCAAATATATTGAGCTGATAATAAAAAGAAAAAGTCCTAGCAGACAAAAGTCCAGGATCACAAAGTTTCACAGGCAAACACTACCACATATTTAAAGAAACATTAATACCTATTCTACTTAAACTATTCCAAAAAACTATTCCAAAAAATAGAAGAGGAAGGAACACCTCCAAGTTAATTCTATGAGGTCAGTGTGACCCTGTCACTCAAACCAGATAAACACACACACACACACACACACACACACGCCAAAGACAACTATTATCACATATTTCTGATAAACATAAATGTAACAAAAATGTTCGACATAGCACTAGCAAACTGAATCAAACATTACATTAAAGAAATATTTCACTATGGTCAAGTGTAATTTATTCCCAGGATGGTTGATTCAGAATTCGCAAATCAATCAATGGAGGCATCACATCAATAAGAGAAAGGATAAAAACCATATGATCATTTCAATAGTTGCAGAAAAAGAATTTGACCACTACAACTCCAGTCATGATAAAAACACTCAACAAAGTAGGTTTATGGGAAATATACATCAACATAATAAAAGCCATATATGGAAAACACACAGCAAACACCATACTCAATGGGAAAAACTTGAGAGCTCTTCCCTTAAGATCAAAAACAAGATAAGGATGGCAATTCTCTCCATATATACTTAACATACTAGTAGAAGTCCTAGTCACAGCAATCAGAACAAAAATAAATGAATAAATTAAAGCAAAAGAGATAAACAACATCCAACTTGGTAAGAATGAAGTAACACTTTCACTCTTTGTAGATGACAAAATACTATATACAGGAATCCCTAAAGACTCCAGAAAAATAAGCTATTGGAATTGATATATAAATTCATACTGTAGCAGGATACAAAATCAATATGCAGAAATATGCTACATTTCCATACACTAATAATGAAGTAGCAGAAACAGAAATTTTAAAAAACAACCCCATTTGCAATAGCACCATAAATAAGACACTTAGGAATAAACCTAACCAAAGAGAGGAAAGACCTGTACTCTGAAAATTATAAAACACTGATGAAGAAATTGAAGATAACACAAAGAAATAGAAAGACATTCTTGATCATGGATTAGAAGAACAAATATTGTTAAAATATCTATCCTACCCAAAGCAATCTATATATTTAATATAATCCCTATTAAAGCTCCAAAAGCATTTTTCACAGAACTAAAACAAGCCATCCTAAAACCTGTATGTAATCACAAAGGACCCTGAATAACCAAAGCATTTTTGAAAAAGAAAAGCAAAGCTGGAGGTATCACAATTCCAGACTTCAAGTTATATTACAAAGCTGTAATAATCAAAATAATATGGTCCTGGCATAAAAATAGACAGAAAAATCAATAGAACAGAATAGAAATTACAGAAATAAACCCACAAATACATGGTAAATATTTGACAAAGTACAAAAGAATAAGCAATGGGTAAAAGACAGTGTCTTCAACAAATGGTGTTTGGGAAAACTGAAAAGAATGAAATTGGAGCCCTTTCTTACATCATACCCCAAAATAAACTCAAAATGAATAAAGACCTAAATGTGAGACTTGAAACCATAAAAGTCCTTGAAGACAGCACAGCAATAATATCTCCTGACATCAGCCATAAGCAATGTTTTGTCTAGATATGTTTCCTGAGACATGGGTAATAAAAACAGGAATAAGTATTGGGACTGCATCAAAAGAAAAAGCTTCTGGACAGCAAAGGGAATAATTAAAAATTAAATGGCAACTACTGAATGGGAGAAGATATTTGCAAGTGACATATGCAATACAGGTTTAGTATCAAAAATCATACAAGTCAACACCCTAAAAACAAATAATATACTTTAAAAACGGGCAGAAGAAATAAACAATCATTTCTCCAGAGAAGACATAGATGGCCAATAGACCATGAAAAGATACCCAACATCCCTCATCATCAAGGAAATGCAAATCAAAACTACAAAGAGATATCACCTCACTCCAGTCAGAATGGCTAAAATTAACCACACAGGAAACAATACGTGTTGGCGAGGATGCTGAGAAAGGGGACCCTCCTTACACTGTTGCTGGGAATGAAAACTGGTACAGCCACTCTTGGAAAATAGCATGGAGTTTCTTCAAAAAGTTAAAAATAGAACTACACTATGATCCAGCAGTTGCTCTAATAGGTATTTACCCAAAGGATAGAAAAATACTAATTTGAAGGGATGCATGCACCCCAATGTTTATAGCAGCACTGTCAATAATATCCAAATTATGGAAAGAGCCCAAGTGCCCATTGACTAATGAGTGGATAAAGATATGGTACACATGCATGCACGCATGCATGCGAGCACACGGGCACTCACACACACACACACACACACACACACACACACTGGAATACTACTCAGCCATTAAAAATAATGAAATCTTGCCATTTGCAATGACATCAATGGTTGTAGAGGATGTAATGCCAAGCAAAATAAGAAGTCAGAGAAGGACAAATAAAATATGATTCCACACATATGTAGAATTTAAGAAACAGAACAAGCAATGGAACAAAACAAGGAGAGACAAATGAACTAAGAAAGAGACTCTTAACTATAGAGAACAGACTGATGGTTACTAGAGAGGAAGTGTGGGGGAGAAATGGGTGAAATAATTGATGGGGATTAAAGAGTAATTTATCACGATGAGAATGAGTAATATAAAGAATTGCTGACTCGCTGTATTGCACACCTAAAACTAATATAGCACCGTATGTTAATTATACAAGAATTAAAATAAATTAATAAGTATTGTGGACAGGGTGTTGTGGACAGGGAGGGGTCAGGCATAGATGAGCAATCTAAGAATTGTAAACTTAAGGTGCCAATACCACTCTAGACCTAAAAGATAAAGAAGAGAATATTTGCTAAAACTTGGAGAGGATGGTTGTTTGAAGAAGGCTATGTTTTATTTTGTTTGTACAGAGTCAACAAACCTGTGACAAACTAGCATAAATGGAAACAGTAGAATGGATGTCTTATCTCCTTTCCTCTCACTCTCTGATCCTTGCTGGTGCCTTGCATTGATAAATTTCAACAAAAGTCATAAGACAAAGAATTTCATTGATATATCCCACGTGAGTCCTTCCTCTGGGGCATATAGCATGATGGGAGGTGGAGTAGGGATATGGTGTAGCAAATGGGATATACATAATCCAAGGGGATGTAATACATTTTTATTCTGTCTACTAACAATGTTGTGACCGAGATGCTACATACAAATTGAAATTATCTTGTTATGATTTATTCCTTTTTTCTCATTTATAATTCTTTTTTCACCATTATTTTACATTTATTTATTTACTTTGAGATAAAGACAGAGAGAGCATATGCATGCATGAGCAAGTGGGGAGGGTCAGAGAGAGAGGGAGAGAGAGAATCCCAAACAGGCTCCACGTTGTCAGTGTACAGCCTGACCCAGGACTCAATCCCACAAACCCTGAGATCATGACCTGAGCTGAAACCAAAAGTCAGCTGCCTAACTGACTGAGCTACCCAGGCACCCTCACCTTTATAATTCTTATGATATTTTTTCATATATAGAGATAAGTAGGTTGTATAATCTATGAAATATTTTAGCAAAATGTAAAGGGAGTGCCAGAAATTAATAGGGTGGATAAGATCAGAACTACATTTTTGCAGAGCATTAACAAACCTACTTTGTATAAATGATTTCAAGATCTCAAGGTGAAGTTTTTTCTCTCGATTTCAAATCTTTGAATAGTTTAGCCAATAACTGACAAGACTTTGCTGCAGTCACATGATCTTTGTTTTATTCTGATGTTCGCCATTATGTTTTTGTGACTTAACTCCACGGAGCTTTTTCTTCAACTTCAAGGTCTGATTTCTGTTTGGTTTTGCTCTGTATTCTTCAAAATGATTTCCTCTAGAATTCATGGTAGAAACCTTAAGTCTCTCAGGTTATTGATTCTTTGCTTTTTTGAATCTTTATTTACAACTGTATTATTTTCCTCACCCTGCACCATATAATTTCCCCCTCTGCCAAGCCGTTGTGTCTAGCCTATTAGAGATATCAACATTTCAGCCAAGTTGGATTCCATAATAGATTTGTCTTTAATTTTCAATTTTCACATATTTAATTGAGACACTGTAATTTCTATGTTTATTATTTGACTCTGGGTCTCATTTCCAAATCTGCCTTTGCGTGTTCCCCTTCGTATCACCAGAGTGTAGAAACAGAAACTGCATTTCTCTTGCTCCCTTGCAACCCAGTGGGAGGAAATGAAAGAAAACCAGAAGGTTAGAGGAAGAATGGATTGTGTTTCCCCTTTCTGGTTCTCTTGTGGTGTTCAGTAACAGCAATAGCATCTTTGTGCTTAGACAGTGTGCTGCCAGTAGGAGCCTTAGAAGGACCCTGCAGCCTCATAGTTCCCATGGACCTGGTTCAGACTGTGAACGCATTCATCTCACTAGCAGAGTCCATAGACTGGCTTCTGCAGTAACAATCAGAGTAAAAGCCTTTTGTAACCAGAGACTGAAAGGTTTGATGAGCATAATGGGATTATAGACTCCTGGCTCCTGCAAAGCTTTAAGGAGATTGACTCTAGCAGCCGCAACACCCAGACATGCTCCAGAAGCCCCAGTGGCAAGGGCCATTGGCTCTGGGTGGCATAACTATCATTTCTCTTTCCTTGGGAGGGGGTAGCATTCCTTGCAGTTTCTCATCCTTGACTTCCCTTACTTCTTTCATTTATATGTTTCCAACACTTTTGTGCCTAGTGCTATGCATTAAAATATTCTGATATGCTTAGAGTGTTATCTGCTTTTCTGACAGCATTTTGACAAATATACCTTTCTTTAATTCTCCCATATCTTGAGTATTTTAAATGTATTTAAAATAAATTTTTATTACATAATGTGCTACTGTATAATTTCAACACAGTTTACTATCTGTATTATTAAATTCACTTAAGTACTTGGAGGAACTGTCTTCTCTTTGCTAACATTTGATTGAAATACCATTTTATTTCTCTTACCTGTGAATTCAATTACCTTACTTATCTCCCAACTAATTTAGGATGCTTTTTAATGTATTGTTTTATTCTTCAGCGCTCCTCAGATTAGGAAGTGCTTTTATCACAAATCTTCTGAGAATACATTTATATTGAAATTATTAAGTCACATTCATAAATCATTAATCTAAGAAGGCATCATTAAATATTAACAGTATTGCTAAAAAATTAGTTTCTCTTCTTTAGTACATATTTATTTGCACATCCAAATTTGAAAAATATCTCTCACCTTCATCTACTGTATTGTAGTATTGTTCCAATTTAGTGTTGTCTGAAATGATATTTTAAATACCCATATACCCTCACCTGGGTAAAAACTAACTATAGGCTGTAATATACATAAGAGTGTCATGGGTGGAAAAAATATTTATGGATAAATTATCTCTGGAAAAAATGATCAGTGTGAATTCTCTCTCATTTTTACAAGTGTTAATATAAATTTGTTACACCTGCAACTGTCATATGTATCTCACAGATATTATAGATTTTTGAATGTGCCTTGTGGAATTTTATTATTCATAGAAAATTACTACATCTATATTTAGACTCCAAAACAAGAGGCTAGCTCAAATCTTCTTTTGTAAAGTGAATACCATCATGAAAATTTCATTACATTTAGAAAACTACACTGACAAAGATTTTGCAAACACTGGTTTATATTCAAGCTCTTCTCCATAATTCACTTATTTATTTCTTTTACTAACCATTACTGTGTTTCTATGGATTCCATTTGATTCCCTGATCCCTCACAAAATCAATCTTAAGCTCCATCTCATCTTACTGCTCTATTTCAAATCTTTTCATGGATAAATAATAAATTGCTGCTTCTAGTAATGCTTGGTATTACACATCTTAGTCATTTTTCTCTCACACTATATAGCTACAAATGGCACAATTTTGCCATAGTAATAACAGTTAACTTACAGCTGAATGCACAGCCATCACCATATAGGAAACATCCTATCATGTAATTTATGCAAATGGGAAATCTAAGACAATATTTTATTGCTTCCTTTCTACATCCAATGATGTCATTCCTCCTAGTTTTTAATGTTATATACAAATAGACATTTCATTCAGTGTTAATTCATTTCTATACGGAATTATTTTAGTATAATTCTACTTGGACAACATAGCGTATCTGAGATAAGTCACAAACATTTTATGTAGATACTGCAGTAACAAACTTTGCTCACAGAATTGCAGTTTACTCCAACGTTCTAAAAGTTTACAGTAACAATTTACTTTAACTAGAGGGTTCAATAGCCTCTAGAGATTTACTAAAATTAGACAAATGTTATTTCACTTTATGATCTGTATCCTCAATTCACTTAGCCATATAGCTACATAGTATAGAAAGTGAATTTGGTTTATCTGCCACAGGCTCAATGCTCCAAAGTTATCCATCAATCAGTAGTGTTAACAAACACTTGATTTTTCCTATTAAAGTGCTCTTAAAAGAAATTAAGTAAAAAAGGGGGCGCCTGGGTGGCTCAGTCGGTTAATAAGCGTCTGACTTCTGCTCAGGTCATGACCTCACAGTTCGTGGGTTCCAGCCCCACGTCCCGCTGACAGCCCAGAGCCTGGAGCCTGTTTCAGATTCTGTGTCTCCCTCTTTCTCAATTCCCTTCCACACTCATGTTCTGTCTCTCTCTGTCTCAAAAATTAATAAACTCTTAAAAATTAAAAACAAATGAAGTAAAAAAGAAAATAATAGCAAAATGGTCCTTCAGAAAAGAAATTTTCAGAAAATATCATATTAATACAAAAAGAATATAAATAGAAAAAATTTTCAAATGTAAAATTAAAAAAGGAAGATATCAAAAAAAGTCCCACTTGATTGTGAAGTTGTCTAATTATTGAAAATGTATTCAAAGAATATACAAAACATTTCAATGACATACGGAGTTGAAGGTAAGTTAAGAAACAGTTTCTGCCCACCTTTCATGACTAAAATTTCACTATCTGCCCATTACTACTAGTGATTCTCTCTTTTTCTTATAGGTACAAGATTTCATGATACAGTACTTTCATTTGGAATTCAATTTTTGTAGCTTGGTCACTACTGAATTACAGAAATTCTCTTTGAAATATTCTGTCTGATTTGAATTAATCACTCTTCCTGAATGCTCAGAGGTTTTGGTTTTCATCCAAATCCCCTCATTTTCTAAGACCAAAAAGATAAAGGTATCTTTTACCTGCCTTCAAAAAAAAAAAAAAAGCATGTAAGACTTATCTTCCTTAAAAAATATATCTGACTTTGCATATTTTTTGGAGAAAATATTTTTCTTCACTGCAACAGAGTAATTAGACTATTGGATTTAAATTTATGTCATTCTAATACACATTATCACTGGCTTATTGCTCTTGCTGAACCTGATAGACTCATCTACCCATGGGAATAATAATAGACCAATCTTTGGATTTGTTACCAGGATTAGATGAGATAATGTACATAAAATGTTTATCAGAGTAAGTTTAGTACATATTAGCTCTAGGTAGACTTAAATTTATATCACTCTTTGATTTACATTTTATTTTTTCTTATACATACTCCAAATTTTGATAAATTGTGAGCCCCTTGATTGTAATCATTTATTCTTTATTCATATTTAAAATTTTCATCACGCCTAAAAATGTGCTCTGAATATCATTTTAATTAAACAAATATATATTTTTACATGTGAAGTATACCATAATGAAAACACACTATAAAACATGTGAGATTTCAGTCATATACATAAACTTAATTTTATCAACGCATTAATATCTAAGTAGAGAAAAACTATGTAACTCAACTGGCTGTGGGTCATTTTAATAAGTGTAGTATTTTGTCCCTTTAAGCTTGTCTTAACTACTTCTTTTTAGTGATTTGTATATAATTTAATAGAGCTTGAGCTACTAAATTTACAAGTGCCACTGTGGACACAAAGTGAATTCACTTATTCTTTGATATGCATTACATGCCAATTATCATTTCTAGAAATGTACTGATTGTTTCCTATGTTTCATTTGGATAACGCTGATTATGCAACAGATACTTTTGTGGATTCATGTTGATAGCAAATACTTTTTGGTGAGATAAAAGTATCTCTGAGGTAAGAGTAATTAGCGTAAGTTTGCAAACTTTTAAAGGGCTTATTTTGCAAAGGCACCACGATTTCAATAGGCTCAAATATTTTGACACTCCAGATTTGAAGTCGTTAATTTTATTTCCACCTGACTTTAAGGGATTATTATTTGTATTAACACACCCAATTGCTTTTGGAGTGTGTAGCATTATGGAGTGTGTGTGTGTGTGTGTGTGTGTGTGTGTGTTTGTGTGTGTGTGTTTGTGTGTGTGTGTACCCCAGACCATCCAGAATTTTGGATTGTATAAATTAACACACTGTAGCATTGTATTTCTAGTGCTTTCCCTTATTAGTATCCTTTTCACTATGTCTGGCTACTGTCATGTATGACAGTAAGATGAAAAAAGTAGTTATTATATGATAAGATGATGTGCCAAACTATCCAGGTAATGTTTTCATAGACATTTAGAAGGTAAAGTTTATGTGCAAATTTTTGAATGAACTGGAATTATGTTAGATGCTACAAAAAAGAAATCTACAAAAATGGACACATGAGAATTGTCCACTTTTCATATGCTTTCAACAAGCTCTTCATTCATGCACTGAATAAGTTGGATATTTAGTATAGATCAGGCGCTGTTTTAGGTATAAGGGGGAAAAATAGGGTGATGAAAATCTCTGCCCTCATCAGACTTCACTTCCTTTTTAAAAATTTTTTAAACATGTATTTATTTTTGAGAGACAGAGAGAGAGAGACAGAGCATGAGCAAAGGAGGGGCAGAGAGAGAAGGAGACACAGGATCCGAAACAGTCTCCAGGCTCTGAGCTAGCTGTCAGCACAGAGCCCGATGAAGGGCTTGAACCCACAAACTGAGAGATCATGACCTGAGCTGAAGTCGGTCACTCAACTGCCTGAGCCATTCAGGTGTCCCCAGACTTCACTTCTAATAAGTAGATGTCAACAATAAAAGTAAGTGTAACATTTAAGTGATTCAGTTGTCTTTAATAATGGCAAAAGTGATGTTATGGGAAAACAAAAACAGAAAAAGTTTATGGTATTGTTAGGGTAGCTTCACTGAGAAGCTGACATTTATGAAGAAGCTTGGAGAAAGTGAGTGTGATTGTGGGTATATGATTCAAGAGCATACCATACAGAGGGAACAACATGTGAAAGACTATTATGTTCCAAAAACAATTAGAGGGCATTACAGCCAAAGGGACTATTGTAGAATATGAGATCAGATATCTAAGAAGTAACAAGTTTTTAGAGCTTTGTAGGCTATTATAAATTTTTGCTTTTATTCTCAGGAAATGGCAAGACCTTGGAAATTTCTAAGGAGAGAAATGGTGGTCACTGTTAAAGATTTTAGAAGGATCACTCTTGCAACTGTGTTGAGAACATACTGTAGAGAATCAAAAGTGGATATTGGAAGGTATATTGTGTCTTTTACAGTATCTCAAGGGAAAGATTCTGGTGCTTGGGTATCTGGTATCCATGGAGATAATTAAGAAATTATATAATTGGGGAGGAGGGGCAAGATGGCGGAGAAGTAGGGAGCTCCGTGCATTGCACTCGCCCCCATATCTCACACAGAAAAGATCTGAAGCCATAGGAAACCTGACAGAACCCAAGAGATTGGGAGAGAAGGGACGCAGAATCCACTGAGAAAGCCTTCTAATGTGAGTGTGAACTAGGGAAGATAAAATCGGGCAGGGATCGGAGACTGGAGGGACGGGGGAGATCCCCCTCTGTAGGGAGTGAGAGGGGAAAAGAGGAGAGTCTGAAACTACTCAAGATATGGTCCCTGTTGCTGGGAAACAGAAAAACCTCCTCTCGGGGCACAGAAGGACCGTGCACACCAAATCCCTGCCCGCCAGGTCCCTGTGTGCCAACTCGTCCTGGAGGAGCTGTGTGGGCGCAGGCACCACTCCATTGGACTCCTGGCTCGGATGGATTTCTGGAAGAACTGTGTGCATACCTCCATGCTCCTAGCTGGCTGGAACTCTATAGGGAAGGCGAAGGGCTTAAAACTGGGAGATTTGCCTGCGAGTTCCTGTTTCGGGTGACGAGACACAGAGGGACCTGATTTCCCTCTCTCCGGGGGCCAGACGCGCCCTGCAGACAAACCCCCGCCCATTCTCGCCAACCCGACCTGGAGGACCTACAATGACCTCTAAGTGTTCAAGTGAAAAGAAGAGTTTCATGTTTCTTATTTTAATAAAAAGCTAGAAAAGACGAAAGCGTGTTCAAAGTCAAAAGAAGCTGAAAAGGGCCTCTTGTGCCAAACAGTTTGCCAAGTTGTGAATACACATAAAAAATTCTTGCAGGAAATTAAAAGATACTCCACTGAAGACACAAATAATAAGAACGAAAAACAATTTTATTTCCAATACGGAGAAAATTTTAGTGTATGGATAAATGATCAAACTAGATGCAACATTTTCTTAAGCCAAGCTTAATCTAGAGCAATCCCTAACCCATTTCAAATTAATGAAGCCTAAGAGAGGTGAGAATCTTGAAGAAGAAAGTTTTGAAGCTAGCTGAAGTTGGTTCATGAGGTTTAATCTCCATAGCAAAATTGTAAGGTGAGGCCGCAAATGCTGATGTAGAAGCTGCAGCAAGTTAGATCTGGCCTAAGAAATTAATCAAGTTAGCTACACTAAACAATGGAAACACATTTTTAAGGTAGATGAAATAGCCTTCTAGTGGAAGAAAATGCCATCTAGGACTTTCACAGCTAGAGAGAAGTCAATGCCTGTCTTCAAAACTTCAAAGTACAGTCTGACCAGTCTGACTTCTCTTATTAAAAAGTAAATCAGCTGCTGACTTTAAGCTGAAGCCAATGCTTATTTACTGGGAATCCTGGGGCCCTTAAGAATTAAGGTAGATCTACTCTGTGGTCTATAAACGGTCCAGCAAAGCCTGGGTGACAGCATATATCATATATATTTACAACATGGTTCACTGTATATTTTAAGCCCACTATTGAAACTTATTGCTCAGGGGAAAAATACATATGTACTTTTATATAATAAAAGATTATATAATATTTATAAAATAAAGTATTTTATAAAATTTTTATATAGATATATATATTCCTTTTAAAATATTACTGCTTATTGACAATATACCTGGTCACCCAAGAGCTCTGATAAAGATGTACAATGAGATAAATGTTGTTTTCATTCCTGCTAACACAACATCGTTTCTGTAGCCTGTAAATAAGAAGTAATTTCAACCTTCAAGTCTTATTACTTAAGAAATACATTTTATAAGGCTATATCTCTGTCATAGGTAGTGATTCCTCTGAAGGATCTGGGCAAAGTTAAATAAAAACTTTCTGGAAAAGATTCACGATTCTAGATGCCAGTGAGAACATTCATGATTCATGGGAAGAGGTCAAAATATTAACATTAACAGGGCTTTGGAAGAAGTGGATTCCCACTATTATGGATAATTTTGAGGGGTTCAATCCTTCAGTGGGGGAGGTAATTGCAGATGCGTTCGAAATATCAAAGAACTAGTATTAGGAGTGGAGCCTGTATATGTGACTGAATTGCTGAAAACAAATTTAATGGATAAGGAGTTGTTTCTTATAGATGAGAAAGAAAGAAATTTGTTTAGTTAGAATCTACTTCTGATGAAGATGCTGTAAAGATTATTGAAATGACAACCAAGAACTTAGAATATTCCATAAAATTATTGGATAAAGAAGCAGCGGGCTTGAGAAGATTGACTCCAATTTTAAAAGAAATTCTACTATGGGTAAAATGCCACCAGATCGCACTTCGTGCTACAGGGAAATACAAGAAAGGAAGAATCCAATGATGTAGGAAATCTCATTGTTGTCTTATTTTAAGAATTGCCACAGTTACTCGAATCTTCCTAAACCATCCAGATCAGTAAGCAGCCATCAGAATCAAAGCAAGACCCTCCACCAGCAAAAAGGTTATGACTTGCTGAAAGTGAAGATGACGGTTAGCATTTTTTCACAATAAAGTATTTTTTAAATTAAAGGACATGCATTGTTTTTAGACATAATATTATTGCATACTTAATAAACTATAGTATGGTGTAGACAAAACTTTTATATGCACTGGAAACCTAAAACAATTCATGTAATTCACTTAATTATGATATTTACTTTAGTGTGGTGGTCTGGAACTGAACCAGCAATATCTTTGAGATATGACTATATAGACATTCTTTTAAGACTCAGTCTATATATATAAACATATTTGAGTAAGCTCATAATAATCTAAGATGATAATAGCGATCAAACCTCTATTTTATAAGATTAATATTTGGGGCAGGGAGGAAGAGAAGCCGGTGTACATTGAACTCAAGGGTTATTTCTAAGTACTTTATGTACCAGCAGGAGTTTTTTTAGTCCTCTCTAGAAAATCTTAATTGACATGAGGTAGTTACTTTCAGGTATAATTTATGTCTTTAAGGTTGTCTTTGCTCTGACATCACCAGTCTTTCAGATGACTAATTTGCAGCCAATTATTTTGGTTTGCAAACTGAAAAATGAGTTATGGAGAGAAATAGATGGTTTTTGAGGAAAATGGATTCCTAAAGATGGCATTATTATGAAATAAAACTTTTAATTTTTCTCTCAAAAATTTTTTTTTCACATGAAGACATATTTTATCATATTTCTGTTCATATTTTATTTACATTTAGTCACTAAGTCTTGATGCATGTATCTGTAAAATATTTATCAAATCTGTTCAGAGATTTACATTTTTCATTAAATCACCTTAAAATTTAGTTTAGTCTTTGTTTTTAAAAATTATTTTCACTCTTAATGTTTTTTAAGCCCTTTGAAACAAGGACTGTTTCTGATTCTTCCTTTGGATGTAACTTCTAGTGAAGGTCTTGGCATGTAGTAAATGCTGAGGATAATTTTAGTTTAATGACCTAATTGTTCTGACCCTTATCATGAAAATCAGTATTGTTAAAATATCTTCCTAATTGGCTTTCCTAGCATGTGTTGTATGAGAAATGTCTTAGGTTTCACTTCACAATCTACTGGCACAACTTTTATACTAGACATTATGCCACAGATAGCTTTTATTTTTTATTTTTTAATGTTTTATTTATTTCTGAGAGAGAGAGAGAGAGAGAGAGAAAGAGAGCGTGAGCAAGAGGGGGTCAGAAAGAGAGGAAGACACAGAATCTGAAACAGACTCCAGGCCCTGAGCTGGCTGTCAGCACAAAGGCAAATGCAGTGCCCAAACTCACAAACCGTGAGATCATGACTGGAGCCGAAGTCGGGCACTCAACCGACTAAGTCCACCAGATAGCTTTTAAAAGTCATTACTTGGTGGGGCACCTGGGTGGCTTAGTCGGTTAAGCGTCCGACTTTTGCTTGGGTCATGATATCGCGGTTCGTGGGTTCGAGCCCCGCGTCGGGCTCTGTGCTGACTGCCAGTTCAGAGCCTGAAGCCTATTTCAGAGTCTGTGTTTCCCTCTCTCTCTGACCGTCCCCTGCTCATGCTGTCTCTCTCTCTCTCTCTCCTAGAAATAAATAAAAATATTTAAAAAAAAAAAAAAGTCATTACTTGGGGCACCTGGGTGGATCAGTCATTAAGTAAGGATCCATTCCATTCTTGATTTTGGCTCAAGTCATGATCTCATGGTTCAAGGATTCGAGTCCCACATCAGGCTCAGTGCTGATAACATGGAGCCTGCTTGGGATTCTATCTCTTCTTCTCTCTTCTGTCCCTTCCCCCAACTCTCTCAAAATAAATAAATACACTTTTAAAAAATATAAAATCCAAAAAATAAGTTATTACCTGACAAAATTTCCCATGAAAGGAGGTATTTGTCTTATATTCTATACCAGTGCTTTTTGGATCCATTATGTGTGATGTTACTAGGAACTACTTGTCACTCATACATGTGTAGCCTAGAAGTATGTATTATGGCTAAGTCATTGTTAAATAAAAGATATGGTGAATATATATTTACACCTTCTTTTGCTGAGGTAGGAAGTACGAAGACAACATTATACATATTCCTTTAGAAGGTTCTGGCGGAATTAGGCTACTTTTGCCCATTGTGGTGACCAAAATTGAGATTACACATGTGTAAGAATTTTCCTTTCCCTTGGCTTTGCTTTCCCAGACGCCATTTACACTCCCATGAGTTTTCCTCACAAAATTAACTACAACAACTATATATTCACTTGTTAGAGGCTCCTACTTTTGTGAGAAACGTCATGTATCACATGTGCACTCTACGTGTACATATGTGATCCATTGTGTAGATACTGCCAGATCAAGCTTAGAGAATGCAATATTCACCATATTTTTTTTTCCCGCCTAGAAAATATTTGGGATCTTCACTTCCATCATAATAGATACCATGCCTTAATGTGTATGCAGGAATTCCAAAAAAATTTAATATGTATGACTATGTCAAGGTCACAAATGTTATTTAATTTTTGTCTTTTTAAAAAAATTTTAATGTTTTTTATTTATTTCTGAGAGAGAGAGAGAGACAGCATGAGCAGGGGAGGATCAGAGAGAGAGGGAGATACAGAATCTGAAGCAGCCTCCAAGCTCTGAGCTGTCAGCACAGAGCCCGACACAGGGCTCAAACTCACAATGCATGAGATCATGACCTGAGCTGAAGTCGGACGCTCAAGACTGAGCCACCCAGGCGCCCCTAATTTTTGTCTTATTAAGATCAGATTTTCTCTCCAAGATAGTTATTTTCTTGGAAGAAGTAAATTCCTTCATAAGAAGTATGTCTCGATGACATACTTCTTGGGGGCGCCTGTGTGGCTCAGTTTGTTAAATGTCTGACTTAGGTCATGATCTCACAGTTTGTGAGTTCAAAGGCCCACATCGGGCTCTGTGCTGATAGCTCAGAGTCTGGAACCTACTGTGGATTCTGTGTCTCCCTGTATCTGGGTCCTTCCCCTGCTCATTCTCTATATCTCTCTGTCTTTCAAAAAAAATAAATGTTGAAAAAAAAATTTTAAGTATTTTTCTTACAGGAGCCTAGCAACATATTCCCATAATTAGGCACCAAATAGTTTTTGATGGATTGAATTAATGTCAAATGTTGGGTTGGAATTTTGTAAATTTCTAAATCCTACTGAAAACATCATTTTGAGAAAAACAACACAGGAAGTAGATAATAAAATTGTGAATACCACCTAATCACTCTAGAATATTTTAAGCTCTTTTTTAAAATTTTACATTTATTCTTATAAAAATAAGAAACACCACATTAAATACAGCAGATTGCAGTTAAAATGGCATTTTTGTTTGTTGCCTTGTTTTTGTTTTTTTGAGCCATGGGACATGGATCTATATTTTGTTTGTAGACTGGTCAATCCATTAAAAAAAAAACCCTTATTGAAACTTCCAAGTTTAACACAAGGACATTGCAGGAAATAAGATGCTTTCAACATTATATTTGTTACAAATCATCTACACAATAATTTATTTCCCTAATAACTAAAAAGTAGAAAAATAAATTACAAATTTTAAAAAATGTATTTGAATGTTATGCTGGGGATATATATTGGATGTGGTTTACAAACCATAAAAAGCCCACTTGCACAAATATGTGTAAAATATTGAATTAAATTGAACAAAAAGTGAAAATGATATTATTATATAAGTTTTTTTAAACTGTTTCAATTTCTCTTTGGGAAGAAATAGATGTAGCATGTGGTAAGAATCATAATAGTATGACACAATTTAGTTGTTTGCTGTTGAGATTTTATGGAGTTTTATTTAAGATTATGTTTTTTCTTACCTTAAATTCATTAACTATTTGTTATTATTGTGGCTTTTGCTTTTTATTCCTCATAGCTCTATTTATAAATATCAATGAAGGAAAAGAAAATAAATCTTTTCTGACAGAATGGGCAAAGTTATGGGATTCCTTGCCAGTCACAAACTCATCTGGTACCTTGGACATATTTGATGTTTCATCAGTGAACACCAGGGACATAAATGAGTCAGTGGACAAAAGCAATATTGAGCAAGCCCAAACAGCTTGCCTGACCATAGGGAGATAACAAAAGTTAATGTACATGTTTAATCATGAGACAGAAGGTAATAAAATCTACTAAAGAACAAACAAAACAGCAAACTTGGTTTCAGTTAAATGTTCTAAAATATTGATATAATTTGTCCTTCTTTCAATTGGACTCAAATATGTGGTGAAAAAAAAAGTCCATCATGTCTGGTAAAATGTGCTTGTCCAACTCACTAAATTGCTTGAAGAAAAGGCCTCAAAATTAGAAAGAAAAAAATATACAACTACAAAATATCAGGGTGTTTGGCAGCAAAGGTATCTCCCCATTCCAGGCACCATAGTTTAGTAGAATAAGCTTATATGCAATAAGGAAAGATTATGCATGTTTTTAAAAGTTAGAAAATGAAAAAAAAAATTAAATGAAAAGAGCATAAACATCCTCAAACATGGAAACATGACAAACTGAAAATTCTGGATATGTACACATTCCCATAAATCTTCACAGCAAGAAATGGTGCCTTTTACATTATAAGATTTTCTAAAAAGTCAATTACACCAAGGGAATATTAGCTATAAATTCTCTGTCATTTAGAAATATGATGTCTTAAAAGGGGATTGTAAATAGAATTTTCTGAAACACAACGGTTTTAAATCAAGGAAGAATGGAAAAACCTAAAAGCCTTGAAATTATTTGAAATATGTAGTTCCATCTCTGCTACAAAACACCTCAATTTTTTATAGTTATATTAGCAAAAGGTGACACAAAACAGGTTTCTAGCTTTTGTATATCATAAATTCCTTGATGTGAATATGACCTTGTTTTTCAACAATACTGAGACCGAACACTTGTTTGTTTGTTTTGTGTTTTGTTGTGTTTTGTAGTGCTGTCTTGGTCCTTAACTGTCATATGAGCAAAACAGAACTCATCACTGCACTAGCAATACTTACTGTCCTATGGAGAGACAATTATTAATTGAAAAATCAGACAAATTTAATCCTGGAAAGTACAGTGGTAGGATTTTAAACCAGGTTTTCCTGAATCCATATACTCGACTAGTAACTAATGTAACTACAGATCCTGGAAACTTGCCCCAGGTGTACACTTCCATTTCTCAAGATTTCTAACTTGTTTTTCTCACTTAGATCAATTTCCCTAATTTAAAAAAAAAAGGTTGTTGTTTTTTCATCCTGATATTCTCATGTTTTATTGCTAGCCTTTATAGGCTTTGATTATGATAAGATTAGATTTGAATTATTTTGTTTTTTAATACCTAAGCGTGTGGACAGAAATCAAAATATATTTCTCAAAGAAGATATTTCATCGATATCTTGACATTTCAAGGAATCACTACAGAAATAAAATGAATTAAATAATCTACAGCATGCTTTCAGGTGCCCCAACATGGTTCAGTCAGTTAAGCATCCAACTCTTGATTTTGGCTCAGGTCATGATTTCACGGTTCACGAAACTGAAACCTACATTAAACTCTGCCTTGTTAGCTCAGGATTCTCTTTCTCTCTCCCTTTCTTTCTGCCCTTCACCTGTTCATGCACTCTCTCTTTCTTCAAAATAAATAAATAAACATAAAAAAATTATTGCATGCCTTCAAATTTATTGGCCCTTGAGAATTAAAATTAAATTAAATGATGATAAGTATAGCACTGTATATTTAGGAAAACATCTCAAAATACATGTTAAGTAGGCAATATAAGTTTTAAAATCTTTATTTTTATTATAGTGGATTTTCTTAATGAATAAAATATGAATGAGAGGATTTGTAAATTTTCCTCAATTCAAAAATCTTGAATAAACATTTTATGAAATATGAATGCTACTATAGAAAAAGAATCCATCATTGGCAATTATATGAACAAATATATCAGAAAATACATGAGGGGAAGTCTGAAAATTAAATATAGATCTATCATTAAGTAACATACATTCAATATACATAGTACAGTTTATTTTCTTGTTTGAAAACTAATCCATGTATTTATTTCATTAAAATGTAATAAATTCTGTGGGAAAATCTTTAACATAACATTATTTGCATACTACGATTTTAAAGCATACTGGACTTTCAGTGGAACAAATATAGATTCTTTGTTCTTTTGAATCTGCATCTTGCAGTAGAAGGTTCTGTAAATGTTGAACATTTTTGATCAAAAATTGTAGAAGTTCATTTATACTAAAACAGAGATAATGATGTCTGAAAAGTTGAATATTAACAGTAAAAAAGCTACTGAGTTCTAAGAAAGGCAACAGCACCTCTTCTTCTTTTCCACAAAAAGAAACTATTAAACATGACAGCAATTAAATTGAGTTCATAAAATATTTACAGCAATCCAAGACAATTTGGTCTTCATAAGTTTTGCCTATTAAGACAGATAAGGGTGAAGGAGAACATTTTTAAACAAATCATGGAAAATACTCTTAATTCATTGAGCTTTTTTACTTATATGTGGGTAATATATTATGTAAACCACTAATTTCAACATATAAGAGATATTTCATTATGAATTTTCAGCAATTTTTTCCTTATGGCAATAACTGTGTATATTAGAACAAAAAGGGACACCTTTAACTATATTGAACTGCAACAGAATGGGGCATAATGCATTCATGGGCACATGCACACAAACACATACACACACACAGGCATGCTTTTTGAATTAATAAAAACCAGTGAACCTGTTGTAATTGTGTCTGTTCATTATATCCATTATACATAAAAGTAATTATGTTTTCAATAAAATAATATCTTATTTGCATTTTTCTCTCCTTTGCATAGATGCATCATAGTGATAATATTTATTCAGATTAGTAAGGCCTCAATGAAAAGCAAATACATTTTTATTTTTGAACATTTTTATCAACCTTGTTAATAGAGGAAAACACTGCATTATTTAGTTGTTAAGTCTGCTTATAATTAAGCTAAAGACTTTTGCTTATTTTAAAACCATCTTACCTCTGACATCATGACACCAAATCATCTTTTTCTGTGCTAATGTGTATATCAAAATGGCACTGTCATATCTTGTGTGTTGTCTCAGTGCATATGGTTAAATTCTATATCATTCTCATCAAGCTTACTCTTATAAACTCTGACCCTATATTAGAAAAATGATCATTAAAGAACAAAAGAAGTAACCTCTTGAAACATGTAATGTAAGAGTTTTAAAAAATGGATGAAGAATAATGGTAACATATCCATTTGAAAGACAATATAATTTAGACGTTCAGAAAGTGGGTTATGGAAACAGACTACTGAGTTTCAAATACTGACTCTACTACTTGATAACTATATACCTTTTTCTGCACTGAAGTTTTCCTGAGAAATGGTTATCACACTGTATTTTATACAGGTTTGTGGGGATTCAATAAATTTCTACACCTAAAGCACTTACTACAGAACCTGGTACACTGTGACAGCACAAATGCTACTGAAAGTTTCCATTCTATTTTTCCGGATTTTTAAAGGTATAATTGACCCAAAAAAATTGCCTGTATTTAACTTGCGCAATGTGATGGTTTGATATATGTATACATTATAAAATGATTACCACATGGGGCACCTGGGTGACTCAGTCAGTTGAGCATCTGACTTTGGCTCAGATCATGATCTCGCAGTTTTTCAGTTCTTGAGTTCCAGCCCCACGTCAGGCTTGCTGCTGTTAGTGCAGAGCCTGCTTCACATTCTCTTCCTCTGTCCCCTTCTGTCTGCCCCTTCCCCACCTGCGCTGTCTCAGAAATAAAATTCAATACAATAAATAAAATACAATAAAATAAAAGATTACCATAATCCAGTTAACACATCCATTATTTCACACTGATAATCTGTTTTGATAGTACTTAAGATCTACTCTCAGCAACTTGTAAGTACATAACATGATATTATTAATTCTAGTCACATGCTGTACATTAGGTCTCCAGAACATATTTATCCTGTAACTGAAATTTTCTACTCTTTGATCAATATCTCTCCATAACCCTACCCCGAGTTGCTAAAAATCACTAGTTACTCCCTTTCTACAGGGCAGACATTTTTAGATTCCACCTATAAATGAGATCATTAGGTATTTGTCTTCCTGTGTAAATCACTCTTTTTATCAACTTCATCAAGAGAGTATTTGTCTTCCTGTGTCTGGCTTATTTCACCGAGCATAATGCCCTCTGGATTCTTCCATCTTGTTGCAAATGGTAGAATTTCCTTTTTGTTAGGGCTGAATAAAACAGCACATTTTCTTTATCCATTCATCCACTGGTATCCATTTAAGTCATTCTATTATTTATTATTACATAGTTTTATCATCCCTTCTAAAGCAGATCCTGCTCGCTAAACATTGCACTATTTACTTCATGCATGTTAAATTGTTATAAAAAGAGAAAAACCAACTTCAAGATAAGTCGTTAGAAATATGCTTACCACTTTGCCCACATCTTTCCCTACATGTTCACAACCAGATATTTTTATTTTTCTTGAATATATTTTTATATATATCTTTTTACTGTCTTGAATACCCTTCTGCCTTATCTGAAGTGAAAGAGTGAAAATAAAGGGTGAAAAAACAGAAATTTCCCTTTGGATGGCAGTAAGGTAAAGTAGGTTAAGAGTGCGGACTTTAGACACAGTTTAATTTGGATGGATATGAGTTTTGACACTAATCAGTTAAATGCTATGGGCAGGTTATTTAAACTATGTGAAATCCCATTTCTTCAACTAAAAATCAAAGAGTAATAATAAAATTACTTTATAGAATGTGAGAGAGACTTCAATAAAACATAACATGAAAATTGTTTAACAAAATGCAAAGTAAAGAATATATAATCAATATAAAATTACTTGATCTTCCAAGATTTAGCCCTAGTCTCCTTTATAATTCTTTTTTTTTCAATTTTTAAAAAATTTTTTTAATGTTTTATTTATTTCTAAGAGAGGGAGAGACAGCGTGAGCAGGGGAAGGTCAGAGAGAGAGGGAGTCACAGACTGAAACAAGCTCCAGGCTCTGAGCTGGCAGTCAGCACAGAGTCCGACGTGGGGCTCGAACCCACGAACGCGAGATCATGACCTAAGCGAAAGCCGGACGCTTAACCGACTAAGCCACCCAGGCGCCCCTCCTTTATAATTCTTGAGCCCCAGTCTCTTTTATAATTCTTTACCAATTTCCCCTTTCAACAATGACCACACTGCATATTAAGTGTATGGTGATATATTTCCTCTATATAATCCGTAGTTTTCTTATCACCTGCTTTTAAAATATAACTGTCAGTATTTTGGAACTATGACATCTGTAAGTTCAAACCAGATATTCCTTTGTAATTCGGATATATAAGAAATACTCAGTAAAATTTACTTTGATGAATAAATCAATAAAGGAAAGTTTCCTTTTGTTATAACAGTGATATAGTTATATAACTTAAAGTATAGAGAGAAGGACATACATGTTGAATTTGGAAGAAGAGATACATTCAATATTTGTATATTATTACAGATACTTATATATTATTATAGCAGATTTATTCTTAAAATTATACATACAAATACTTTTCGTAAACTGTAGTTTTGAGGAAATAGTTGTATTTCAGCTGAACAATTTTAGTTATTTTAGAGTAAGAAAAGCTCATTGAACTGTTTTTAAATATCTATATGGAGTTGTCTACTATAAAATTATAAAGATAAAATAATATTTTATTTACTATTTTTTATGTTTATTTGTTTATTTACTTATTTATTTAGAAGGGCTGGCAAAGAGAGAGAGAGAATCCCAAAAGCAGCCTCCACACTGTCAGCTCAGAGCATGATGCAGGACTTGACTGCAGGAATCAAGAGATCAAGACCTGAGCTGAAATTAGTCCAGATGCTTAACTGACCCAGACATTCAGACACCTCTTGGAATACTTTATTTTACTTTCTATACTGTTACTCTATAATGCTGGTTATTTTTTTAATCACTTGTGTCACAAATTTTTATTGAAGTATTTATTAATATTACATTATATACAAAGTTCCATGCCAAGTGATTTGGGAATATAGATTAAATGAGGCAGAGACACTATATGTGAGAATTTTATAATCTACTTAATAGTAACAACATCTACACACAAGTAATAAGAAAACATACACAAATATTATATTTTGTAAAAGAGGGAAGATTGAGTACTCTGGGTGTGTTTGGGTGTACACAGCTGGAGAATTTAAAGATCTTGTACTTCTGCACAATCACTTTAGATTTGTGATTGACAAATAGAAGGGGTTGATTCATGTAAGATGCATTTGAAAGGAATTCCATGTTGAACAATGACATATAAGTGAGAAATTCCCAGGAGAGATGGTCTTCTAAGGGTATTGTTGGGATTCAGAATAAAAATAAACAATATGACCAAATGTTACAAGAAAGTTGTAATTTAGAAATAAGTAAATTGAAACAATACATTTCATATTATTCTGTTTTCTGATAGAACAAAGGACAGAATCATCTCAGGGAAAGTTCAAGAGAAATGAGTGGTTCCAAACCATGTAATAGCCAGAGCCAATACACAGTGTGAAATAATGGTGAGAGGCTCTCTGCTCAACAGTTAAGGACAGTAGTAATAGAACATTAAAATAAACATAAGACCAGGTCAACCCTGTGAGAGCAATGCAAGTGTTTCTAATCCCAAAGACCAAAGTCACTTATATAAGGAATAGCCTGAAGACATTTACTAATATATAAAACCATCCCACAAAATTTAGAGACAAAGCCTGCTAATACTGATGGAGCAACATAAAACTGTCTAGACTTTCCATTTCTCTGAATCTTGCTCTGGAAAAAAATGGCAAGAGAAAAAGGAGAAGGGAAGGAAGGAAGGAAGGAAGGAAGGAAGGAAGGAAGAGATATATGTAAATTTGAATGTAGATATACATACACACACTTTTAAAAACTGAGCTATAACTGACATAAAACATATTAATATGTTTCAGGTATACAGCATAATGGTTCAATATTTGTATATATTGCAAAATGATCACCATGGTAAGTCTAGTTAACATTTATCACCATCATAGGTACAAAGATTTTTTCTTATGGTGTAACTTTTAAGATACTGTCTTAGCAACTTTCAAACATACAAAATACAGTACTGTTAACTATAGTCATCATGCTGTACATTATATTCCTCGTGACTTATTTCTTTTATAATTAAATATTTGTAACTTTGGACCACTCATTTCACCCACCCCCAACTCCCACCTCTAACAACCACCACTCTGTTCTCTGAATCTGTGAGCTTAGTTTTTGTTTTGTTTTTAGATTCCATATATGTGTGAGATTATGTGGCATTTGTCTTTCTCTATCCAATATTCCATTTATCATAATACAGGTTTATCCCTGTTGTAAATAGCAAAATTTTCTTCCTTTAATGATTGAATAATATTCCAGTGTGTGTGTGTGTGTGTGTGTATATATATATATATATATATATATATATATATATATATATACACCACATTTTCTTTATTCATTCATACATTGATGGACACATAGGTTGTTTCCATATCTTGGCTATTGTAGATAATGCTGTGGTAAATATGAGAGTGTATATATTCTTTTGAATTAGTGTTTTTATTTTCTTTAGATAAATGCTCAGAAGTGGAATTGCCAGATCATGCAGTTCTATTTTTAATTTTGGGGGAAACTTCATACTCTTTCCCATAGTGTCTGCACCAATTTATATTCCCAGCAAGAGTGTGCAGAGCTCTCTTTTCTTCACATACTCAAAACACTTCTTATTTCTTTTTTTGATATTGACATTTTGACAGGAGTGAGGTGATATCTCTTTATGGTTTTGATTTACATTTCCTTGATGATTAGTGAGATTGAGCATAATTTTCATGTTATCTGTTTGTCTTCTTTGGAAAAATGTGCATTCAGATCCTTTGCCCCTTCTTTAATCAGGTTGTTGGTTTTCTTGCAGTTAAGTTGTTCTTTGTACATTTTAGATATTAAACCCTTGTCAAATATATGATTTGCACATATTTTCTCCCAATCAGTAAGTTGTCTACCAAACTCTGTTGTATAGAGACTTTTGAGTTTGATGTAGCACACTTTTCTTATAGAGAATTATAGTGTAATAGTACATATAACCACTTTTATTGTTTGGAGAAGCAAAACTAAATAATATTTACTTTGTACTTCCAATAAACAGTTGGATAGTAAAATTTTTTTACTGTTTTATTTATTTCTGAGAGAGAGAGAGTGTAAGCAGGGGAGGGTCAGAGAGAGAGGGAGACACAGAATCTGAAACAGCCTCCAGGCTATGAGCTGTCAGCACAGAGCCTGATGCAGGGCTCAAACCCACAAACCATGAGATCATGATCTGAGCTGAAGTCTGACGCCTAACCACCTGAGCCACCCAGGTGCCCCAACAGTTGGATAATAAGATAGAAAAGAAAAGCATAACATTCTTTTCTAGTAGAAAAATTCTGTTCAATATGCTGTCCTTGATGTTGTAGGACATATAGAACATATTACCACTGCAAGACAATGTTGCCTTTTGTTTTTTTCCAGGACATCTAAACTAATGAGTTGACTTATTAGCCCTCTGTTTCAAGAGTAAAGCCACAGGTGTGACTATTTATTAGAGTCTAGTTCTCATAACTGGATCATAATGATAAGATGTGAAAGAAAACAATAGTCCCGTTTGTCTGTTGTGAGTGATAGAGCATTTCAAACAAAAGTGGACTCTTTACAAAATTATGAGGGTTAGAGGATCAATTTTGTAGCAAAATTTTTAAAGACCTTCAGAGTTCATGCTTTTTATTTAAAAAAAGAAGTCACAGGAGGACGTTAAGCATGACAGAAACATGATCACATTTATGATCTAAAATGATTACTTGAATATCATTGTAGATAATTATTGGAATGAAACAAGCAAAAAGAAGTGTAAAAACAAATGAATTAAGAGGCTTTTAAAGTAATCAAGATATTAAATGACAGGAAATATATTTACTGAGACAGAGGCATTGGAAATGGAGAAAAAATGTTATTGGTGTAGAATAAACAGAATTTTAGAGTTTAGGGCAATGAATAGGATTTCAAGTATGGCTTCCAGATTTCTAATTTGAGAAAAAAAATGTGAGGTTTGTTTAATATAATACACAACCTTGATGGAATAAGAAATGATCACATGATCAACTCAACAGATACAGAAAAACATTTGACAAAACTCAGCATCTCTTCTTAAAAACCAAATTGGAATAGAGGGAAACTTAATCAAAGTGATAAAATGAATATTAGAAAAATCCATAGCTACTTGATACTTAATTGTGGAAAGCTGAATTTTTACTGCTAAGAACAGGAATAAGAAGAGGATGTCCATTCTCACCATTTATATTAAGGTTGGACTAGATACTCCCATCAATACAACTGGACAAGAAAAAGAAATGAAAGGTATCACAATTAGAAAAAAAGAAAGTAATTTCTATTTGCAGATTCCATGATGCTATATATAGTAAATCCTAAGAAGTTTAAGTAGCAACTATGAGAATTTTAAATAGATAATAATTAGAATAAATTTATATTTAGATAAATAATTAAAACAAATAGAAATGAAATGATTTCAAGCTTACGTGGCTCCATGGGTTAAGTATCTGACTTGATTTTGGTCAGGTCATGATGTCATGGTTTGTGAGTTTGAGCCCCTCATAGGCTTTGTGCTGACAGCATGGAGCTTGCTTGGGATTCTCTCCCTTCCTCTCTCTCTTCCCCTCCCATGCTTACACTCTCTAAATAAAGAAATAAAGAAATAAAGGAAAAGGGTTTCAAGATTCAAGATCAACATATTAAAATCAAACATATTTTTATACACTTGCAGCAAGTAATATGAAAATGAAATTAAGAACATAATTTATGTGCAATAGCATAAAAAATAAGAATACATTTGAAAAAAATGTAAGATTTATATATTAACATATAATACATTGTTTAAAAATTTTTAAATGGAATTAAATAAGACCTAAACATATGGAAACACAGCTTATACAACAAAAATATTAATATTAAGATAACAATAATCTCCAAATTCATCTGTGGATTCAAGGAATCCCCATCAAAATCTGAGCTGGATTGTTGGGAAATTAACATGATGACCTTAGAATTTATATGAAAATGCAAGGAACACAGGATTGCCTGAAAATTTATATATAAAACAAATTTAAAGGATTCCCATTTTCTGATTTCAAAATGTACTACAAAATGTACAGTAAAATCAACATGATATGTACTAGATAAATGAAATAGAATTGAGACTCCAGAAATAATGTTTGCATTTATAGTCAGAAGACTTTTGGTAAAGGTTTAAATACAATTCAATGTGAGAAATAATAACCCGTTAGACAAATGGTCCTGGGACAACTAGTTATCCACATGAAAAAGAATGATTAAAATCTTTATCGCACACTATAACAAAATTAACTCAAAATGATTAAAAATCTACATATAAGAGCTGAAACTATATAAATCTTGGAAGAAAACATACACATATGTTTGGCAATGTAGATTCGACAATGGTATCAGAATAACACCCAAAGCTTGAGCAATGATGACAACAAAAAGATAAATTGGATCTCAACAAAACTAAGTTTTTGTACTTCGAAGAACACCATTGAGAAAGTAAGAAAAACCAAACAAACCATAAAGTGGAAGAAAATATTTAAAAATCATTATCTGGTAAGACACTTGAATCCAGAATACGTAAAGAATTCTTCCAAACCAATTAAGATTATATTCTTAAAAATAATAATATAATTTGATTAGAGATTGTTCATAAGAAGATATGGAAATAACTAACATTATCATTCATTTAAGAAATGAAAATCAAAACCATGATTAAATACCACATCACAACCAGTAGGTTGACTATAATCAAAAGACAGATAAGAACAAGTCTTATGAAAGTGTGAGGAAATTGGAATCCACATATACTGCTTAGGGGAATGTATAATGCTGCATCCAGTTTGCAAACATCAAGCAATAAAGTATAAAATTACCATACAACTCAGCAATTCCATTCTTAGGTATATATCCAACAGATATGAAAGAAATGGACACAAAATTTGTACATAGTGTTCATACTCATAATAAACCAAAAGTTACCATAATCCCAATGTCCATCAATTATGAATGGAGAAATAAAATGGGATTCATTCATACAACAGAATACTATTTGGCAACAACAAAAAAATGAAGTATTAATACCTACTACAACACAGATGAACCTTGAGAACATTGGGCTATGTAATAGAAGTCAGTCACAAAAGATCACATATTGTGTAATTCTGTATGAAATGTTCAAATAGGCATATGTATGGAATCACAAAGGAGATTAGTGGTTGCCTAAGGTTGGAGAGAGGAGGGGGTAGTAAAAGAAAGGAGTATGCTAATGAGTATGGGATCTGGAGAAGGTAGAGGGTTATGAAAATGCTCTAAAATTTGGACAACATTGTAAATATACTAAGACCATAAACGTGTGCTCATAAATCGGAAGATTTAGTGTGACTTGAATATATCTCAATAAAGCTATTTTGAAAAAGATTCACAATTTAGAGATAGTCATCTAATATTAGAATCTGGAAACACATACTCCAGAAAAGGCTGCTACAAATCTGTTATCTATAACTCATGCTAGTAATTAACATAATTTATGTAAGAAAATATGTTTTATTGGTAGACTAGAGTAGCTTGTTATTCAGAATGATAAAGGTCAGAAAGAATTTCCCATTTCTCAAGTTAAAATAATTCTTTGTGTATAGATTGACTAAAAATACTTCAGTGACGCTATTCGTCTTCCATGGACATATGAAAAAATTCCCATGAGGCCTGTATACAGTCATCTGTAAAAGTGAGATCTGAGACCCAAAACCTAAATGCTCTTTTGTCGAAATATTCATTTAAGATTCTGTCTTGTTGCTTGCTGCAGAGTATAAAGATAATTTATATCAGATGTGTGTTATGATTTTCCATAATCCCTGAAATGTTGCTGCTACATGATCCCGTGAACTTTTTCTGGGGCAGGCCAGCACTTTTTCTGTGGTACTGAACTGAGCATTGGCAGCAGTTCAGTACCACAAACGTTCTCGGATGTGGCTGGCACCCAGCCGTTGTTTGGGGAGACCCTTTCCCAGGTCTGAGTAGGTCAAAACCACATTCTCTCAGAAAGGATGGGCTGGGAAACACAGACACATCTGAAATAAAACCCAGGAGGGAGGTGCTGCCTGGCAAACTGGTGGTTTGGTCACGGACAGTGTAAAAGCTGGGAGTGGATGGAGCAGGAACAAAGGACAGTTACACGATTGCTGATCTGGGAGAAGAGAGTTCTGCTACTAGAGACTGGGTAGCTCGGTCTCATCATTTTACCCCTCCCGCATGTGCATACACACCTGCAAGCACCACAATCCACCCAGTAAGCTAAGCAGCACCACCTAGTGGAGAATGGAGCTGTTACACTAAGCCCTGCCCAATTGGGCCAACCTTTCTTCAGAAACACCGCAAGTCTCTCCATCTGCTTAGTATGCAGACTATAACGTGCTTCAGAGTTTGACTTCTAGGGGAAACCGATGGAATTTCAATCGTGTTGCAGTCTGTTTGCTGGTCCATCTATTCCGTTTTCTTTCTTTTTTTCCTTTCTTTTCTTTTTTTTCACTTCCTTTCTTTTTCTTGAATACAGAAAGAGAAAATTTCATTTTTATTTTAAATTTTTATTAAAGTATTTTTCTTTAATTTTTTGTACTATATTTTTTAATTTTGTAAATTTTTCAAATTCTATTTTGCTTCCTTCATTTTATTTTATTCTATTTCACTGTACTCATTTTCTTAAATTTTCTAGTGTTTTCCTTTTTCCTCCCCTTTTCTCTCTAATCTATCAAGCTCTCTTTAAAAACCAGACCAAAACAAACCCAGGATCTAGCACCATTTATTTAATTTGTGTGTGTGTGTGTGTTTAATTTTTCAATTTTAATTTTCTTACCTCCTTTTCTTCCTTTAAAATGACAAAATGAGGGAATTCACCCCAAAAGAAGCAGCAGGAAGAAATGTATTGTTTTATATTGATTTTTTATCCTATGATCTAACTGAATTTATTCATTCTATTAGTATTTTTATATAGTCTTTAGGGTTTTTTATATACAGTATCATGCCATCTACAAGTAGTGAAACTTGCTATTCTTCTTTACCAAATTGGATGACTTTTATTCTATTTTCTTTTCTGATTGCTGTGGCAGGACTTCAAGTATTATGTTGAAAAAAGTGATGGGGCACCTAAGAGTGGCTCGGGCAGTTAAGCATCTGACTTCAGCTCAGGTCATGATCTCATGGTTCATGAGTTTGAGCCCCGTGTCAGGGCTCAGAGACATATGAGCTCAGAGCCTGGAGCCTGCTTCAGATTCTGTGTCTCTCTTGCTCTCTCTGTTCCTCCCCCACTCATGCTCTGTCTCTCTCTCAAAAATAAATAAAAACATTAGAAAACATCTTAGTCTTGTTCCAGACCTTAGGAGAAAAGCTCTGTTGTCCCCCATTAAGTATATTTTAACTGAGGGGAGAGGGTTCATATATAGCCTTTATGATATGGAGGTATGGTCCCTCCTATGCTGCTGAGAGGTTTTTGTGTGGGTTTTTTTTTTGTCTGTTTTGTTTTGTTTTTGCTTTTTCTGTCAAATGCTTTTTCTGCATCTATTGAAATGATCTTATTTTTTATCAGTTCTCTTGTTGACATGACATCACATTGACTGATTTGCAAACATTGAACCACACCTTGTGACCCAGAAATAAATCCAGAAATAAAATATTGTTGGATTATGTTGGCCAGTAGTTCTCTTCTTTGCATGTCTTTATCTGATTTTGGTATCATGGTACTGCTGGCCTTATAGATGAATTGTGAAGCTTTCTTTCTATTTTTTTGGGCTAGTTTGAGAAGAATAGGGATCAAGTCTCCTTTAAATGTTTGATAAAGTTTGCCTGTGAGGCCATGGGGTTTTGTTTGTTGAAAATTTTGACTACTGATTCGATCTCATTGCTGGTATTGGTCTGTCCAACTTTTCTATTTTTTTCTGATTCAGTTTTGAAAGGAATATATTTGTGGGAATTTGTCAATTTCTTCTAGGTTGTCCAATTTGTTGGCATATAATTTTTCATGATTTTCTCTTATAATCCTTTGTACTTCTGTGGAGCTGGTTGTTATGTCTCCTCTTTCATTTCTGATTTTATTTATTTGAGTTCTTTCTTTATTTCTCTCTCTCCTTCTCTCCTTCAATGGGTCTGATTAAAGTTTTATCAAATTGCTGATCTTTTGAAAGAAACAACTCCTGATTTCATTGATCTGTTCTATGTTTTTTAGTTTCTATTTCATAGAAACAGTCTGCTCTAGTCTTTATAATTTCCTTCCTTTTACTGATTTTGTGTTTTGGTTGTTTATATAGCTTCTTTGTTTATTTTTTCTTCTCTAGCCTCTTTAGATGTAATGTTAGGTTGTTTATTTGAGATTTTTCCAACATCTTGATTTAGGCCTTTATTGCTATAAACTTCTTTCTTAGAACTGTTTTGCTGCATCCCCAAAAGCTTGGACTGTTATGTTTTCATTTTCATTTGTCTCCATATATTTCTTGATTTTGTCTCTGTTTTCTTGTTTGCCCTTTTAAAAATATTTTATTTAGTGTGTTATTTAACTTCTGTGTATTTGTGTTTCTTCCAGATTTTTTCTTGTGTTTGATTTCTAGTGCCATAGTGCTGTGGTCAGAAAAGATGGCTGGTTTAACTTCATTCTTTTTTAATTTGTTGAGATTTGTTTTGTGACTTAATATGTGAAATATTCTGAAGAAAATTCCATATTCACTTGACTAGCATGAGTATTCTGCTGTTTTAGGATAGAATGTTGTGAATATATCTGTCAGATATATCTGGTCGATGTATTATACAAAACCATTCCTTCCTTGTTGGTTTTCTGTCGGATGGTCTTTCCATTGAAGTGACTGGGTTTCTAAAGTCCTCTGCTATTATTGCATTACTCTCAATTACTTCCTTAATATTTGGTATTAGCTACTTTTTGCATTTGGGTGTTCCACGTTTTGTATATTTGCAATCATTGTATCTTCTTGTTGGATTGTTCTCTTTATGATTATACAGCGTCCTTCTTTGTCTCTTGTTAGTCTTTGTTTTAAACTCTATTTTGACTAAGTATTTTTAATCTTTCCTTTTCACTTTCATTTGCATGATAAATGGTTTTCCATCCCTTCACTTTCAATCTGTCTTTAGATATAAAATGAGTATGTTGTAAACAAACTAGAGATGGGTCTTGTTTTTTATCCATTCCATAACAGGTCTTTTCATTGGAGTATTTAGTCCATTTACACTCACAGTAATTATTGATAGGTATATACTTACTGCCATTTTGTTACTTGTTTTATGGTATTTTGCAGGGTTTTTTTTTATTTCTCTCCTCTTTTATAGTTTGCTGGATATCTTTAGTAATGACTTGAATTCCTCTCTATTTTTTTGTATGTCTATTACTGGAATTTGATTTGTGGTTATCATTAGGTTTATATAGAATATCTCACGCACATAGTATCCTATATTAAGTTAATGGTTGCTTAAGTTTGAACCCATTCTTACTCCTTCCTTCTCCATGTTTTAGATATATGATGTCATGCTTCACATTCTTTTATGAATCTCTTTATTGATCTTTATAGATATACCTGATTTTAATGCTGTTGTTCTTTCTAATTTTTTTACCCCAGTTACATTTCTTGTAAGGCTGGTTTAATGGTCATAAATTCTTTGAACTTTATTTGGGAAACTATCTCTAGTTTCCCAATGATATGATAGTCTTCCTACATAGAGTAGGAATGATAGTCTTCCTACATAGAGTATTCTTGGCTGTAGGTATTGTTTTTTCCTTTTATCACTTTGAATATATCATTTCATTCCCTTCTCACCTGCAAAGTTTCTGCTGAAAAACCAGATATATTTTATGGAGTTCTCCTTGTATCTGTTTTCTTTTCTCTTATAGTTTGAAAACTTCTCTCGTTATCACTACTTTCCAGTATTTTATACTATATGTCTTAGTGTGGACCTCTTTGCATTGATTTTGTTTGGGGCTTTGTGTGTACCCTATATCTGGATTTCTGTATCCTTCTCCAGATTTGGGAAGTTTTCAGCTCTGATTTCTTCAAATAAATTTTCTGCCTCTACTCTCTCTCTACTTTTAGGGCTCCTATAATGTGACTGTTATTACATTTGATGCTGTTGTTGAGTTCCCTAAGTCTATTTCCATTTATTATTATTTTTTCTCTCTCCTTTTCAATTCGATTGCTTTCTACCACTCTATATTCCAGGTCACTAACACATTATTCTTCTTCTGCCAGTCTACTATTTATTCTGTCTAGTGTATTTTAAATTTGTTACTTAGTTCTTCATCTTTAATTTGTTCTTTATTATGTTTTCTATCTCTTTTTTGAGGGTCTCACTGAGATCCTCCAGTCTTTTCTCTCCTTTGTCATTAGTATCATTATGATCATTATTTTAAATTCTCTGTCACACATATTGCTTATGTCTGTTTTGTTTAGCTCACTGCAATGTTTGTTTAGCTTACCTGCAAAGTTTTCCTGTTCATTCATTTGGGATATATTCATTTGTCTCCTCATTTTGTCTAACTCTTTATGTCTGGTTCTATGTTTTAGGAAAGTCAGCTACATCTCATGCTCTTGAAAGTAATGGTCTTATGAAGAAGAGATCATGCAATGTCCTGTGGTGCAGTGTCCCTGGTTTACCAGAACCTGGCTTTATAGAACTGTCTCCTATGTGTGTTGTGTGCACCCTACTGTTGTGGTTGAGACACTTTTGCTTTCAGTCCAGTCATCTGCAATGTCTCTCCTTGCCTGTGTGGAGAGCATTTGGTCTCTGTGTTGTTAGTGGGTCAGTCTAGGGTCCCCTTGGGCTCAAATTGAGTCTGATCAGGCATTTGTCAGAGATGCAGTAACACAGAACTGCAGGGTGATTTCCTTGTGTTATCCCTTGAGAAGCTTTTATTAGTGGATGGTACCTGCAGTCAGACCAGATGTCTGGGGCCATAGTGAAACTGGTATGTGTAGTTATCTTTCCCTGTTCCCAGAGCAGTTATCACTTTAGAATGGTACGGGCTTCTGTCAGGGCTCCTTGAACTCTGCCAAGCATGTGGTACCATTTTGGATGAACTCCAAACAAAGGCATATTGGTGGAGCAGATCTGCAAGAGAATGTGGGGGTAGGAAATATTACAGAGAGGTACTGTTCACCCTATAATTAGTTTCTCCCAATGGCAATATCTTGGAAACCAATAGTTTTACATCACAACCAATATATTAACATTAATGAATGTATATGTAGTTAGATATTGCCAATATTTTCCATAGGTATTTTACTATTTTTCATTGTCACTTACAGTGTCTGAGAATACCAATTACCATTACTGCCTCACTAAAATAGTTTTGTGTCAAGTGTTTGAATATTTCCAAAGAAAGAGTCCAGAGGTGCCACATCAATGTAATTAAATCTGCTTTCCTCTTACTGTGAAGAATGCAGGGTTTATTTTTCATGGGCTTAAGAATCATTTGTATACAATGATATGAACTGCTATTCATTTCTTTTGTTCTTTGATCCCCTCAACTTTGAGAATCGTGCACACACATATACACCCCCACACACATATGTATAATAGACAATCATATATAAATGAATATAATGTATATGGTCTGTTCGTAAATATGTATATATAACATATAATCACTGCATATATATATATACATATATATATATACACACACACATATGTAAGAGACACATATATATGGAACATTGGCTGTTAAAAGAAAATTTGTGATAAACATATATTACAAATATTTTTCTAGCTCATTTATTCTGTAATCTTTGACATTGTTTATTGCTTTCTTTCATTATAAAATCTTTTTAAAAGTTGTAATTATTTTGTCAATCTTCTACTTTTTAATTTTTTTATTTTTAAAAAATTTTTAATTAATATTTTTTCTTTTATACTTTATTGTCAAGTTGGTTTCCATATAACACCCATTGCTCATTTCAACAAGTGCCCTCTGCCATGCCCATCACCCTCCTTTCCTTCCCCCCCCATATCAGCCCTCAGTTTGTTCTCAGTATTCAAGAGTTTCTCTTCTCCTTCTCTCTCCCCAACTATTTTTCTCCCCTTACCCTCCCCATGGTCCTCTGTTAAGTTTCTCTTGTTGTACATATGAGTGAAAACATATGGTGTCTGTCCTTCTCTGCCTTATTTCAATTAGCATAACACCTTCAAGTTCCATCCACGTTGCTACAAATGGCCAGATTTCATTCTTTCTCATTGCCATGTAGTTTTCCATTGTATAGATAAACCACATTTTTTTGATCCATTCATCAGTTGATGGACATTTAGGCTCTTTCCATGATTTGGCTATTGTTGAAAGTGCTGCTATGAACATTGGGGTACATGTGCCCCTATGCATCAGCACTCCTGTATCCCTTGGGTAAATTCCTAGCAGTGCTATTGCTGGGTCATAGGGGGATTCTTTGTTAATTTTTTGAGGAACCTCCATACTGTTTTCCAGAGGGGTGGCACCACTTAAATTCCCACCAACCATGTAGGAAGGTGCCCATTTCTCCACATCCTCACCAGCATCTAGAGACTCCTCATTTGTTCACTTTAGCCACTCTGACCAGCATGAGGTGGTATCTCAGTGTGGTTTTGATTTGTATTTCCCTGATGATGAGGGACGCTGAGCATCTTTTCATGTGTCTGTTGGCCATTTGGATATTCTCTTTGGAGAAGTGTCTGTTCATGTCTTCTGCCCATTTCTTCACTGGATTATTTCTTTTTTGGGGGTGTGGAGCCTGGTGAGTTTTTATAGATTTTGGACACTAGCCCTTTATCCGAATTGTCATTTGTCTATCTTTTCCCATTCCATCAGTTGTCTATTAGTTATATTGATTGTTTCCCTTGCCGTGCAGAAGCTTTTTGTCTTGATGAGGTCCCAATAGATAATTTTTGCTCTTGATTCCCTTGTTTTGGGGGATGTGTCAAGTAAGAAATTGCTGTGCCTAGAGTGAAAGGGGTTGTTTCCTGCTTTCTCCTCTAGGGTTTCAATGGTTTCTTGTCTCACTTTCAGGTTCTTCATCCATTTTGAGTTTATTTTTGTGTATGGTGTAAGAAAGTGGTCTAGTTTCATTCTTTTGCATATTGCTGTCCAGTTCTCCCAGCACCATCTGTTAAAGAGGCTGTCTTTTTTCCATTGGATACTCTTTCCCACTTTGTCAAAGGTTAGTTGGCCATACATTTGTGGGTCTAATTCTGAGTTCTCAATTCTATTCCATTAGTCTATGTGTCTGTTTTTGTGTCAATGCCATACTCTCTTGATGATTACAGCTTTGTAGTAAAGGCTAAAGTCTGGGCCATTCTTTATATGGCTTAAAGGAATTTAGAATTTTTATGTTAGAATTGTCTCACTTGAAGAAGTACTTACTAGGATCAAGACAACAGACTAGTTGATTACTGAATTTTAGAAAATATTTCTTAAGGGGTACATGGGTGGCTCAGTCCACTAAGTATCGTATTCTTTTTTAAAAATTTTAATGTTTATTTATAAGAAAGAGAGAGATGGAGACACACACACAGAGAGAAAGAGAGAGGAAGAGGAGGAGGAGGAGGAGGAGGAGGAGGGAAGCAAGGGAAGGGCAGGTTGAGACAGGGAGACAGAATCTGAAGCAGGCTCCAGGCTCCAAGCTGTCAGCACAGAGTCCAACCACAGTTCAGAACTCATGAACCACAAGATCATGACCTGAGCTGAAGTCGGACACTTAACCAATTGAGTCACCCAGATGCCCCAGTGTCCAAGTCTTGATTTCAGCATTGGTTATGATTCCTGTGTTCGAGACCCATGTTGGGTTCCACGTAGGATCCTCTCTTTCCCTCTCTCTCTGCCCCTACTCACTCATGCACACTCTCTCTATCAAGAAATAATAAACTTTAAAACATGAAAGTATTTTCAAAATATATGCTATTAACAAAAGTAATTAGCTGTAAATTACATCATATTGTTTATATAATCTTGCTTAAGAATTTAATGAATCTCAAAGAAATAAAAGAATTTAATGAATCTCTATCCGAAAAAACCTTAATGAACATGTCTTTGAGTATGTAGTGGAATGAAGAAATATAAAGAGATTCAAAAAAATTTTCAAATTGTGTCTCTGTTTATTAATAAAGTGTTATAATGAGTCAGTGAGATTTTGAAAGATCACATACATGCACTCAGTTCCTTCAGTTTTACCATATGTATGACTTTAAAGAGGTTGGTTACTTGCCAAATCTCAGTTTCATCATCTAGTTGTAATATTTGAATTAAAAAAAATGACCTTAGTTTTATAGGATAAAATTGTCCGCTTAGTAATTTGTAACATTCTGGTATTTATATCATACTTATGTCAGAGAACTCTCTATTATGATGTTGGCAATTTGTTTAAAATACTACAGCCTAGAAAGCAATGCATTATGTATTTTTATTTAACTTAAGCTATCTTCTAGGAGGTGTCAGAATACTTACCAAAACTTTATGTTCAAGGTGGCCAGCGAGTTTTTATCAAGATGTTCAAAGAGAGGGTTACTAGAAGTATTTATTATTATCTCCTATAAATATACCTGCTAGTATCATTAATTATAGAAAAAGTCTCTGGATTAGAGGCCACTTCTAAAATAATTCTCCAGTCTTGAACAAAGCAACACATATGAATTTCATACTTGTTTTTTTCACTTTGCTACCAAAACCCGATTATCTCAACTTCATGGGGTATAAGAAAATTCTCTTTTTATCACGTCAACCTGTTAGCCAATGGACAAGCATACCATTTAACAATATCTTGAACAAATTCCAAAATTCACATCTATTTCAATTATTAAAAGTTTATCCAGTTTTAAACTCCAAATTCATATATAATACTTAAAACTCTCCCCTCCAACACACATAGATGTGCATTTTTTGCTCACTCAACTTTTTTCTTCAGGATCTGAGGGAGGGAAGATTCTGTGGTATGTTTTACTATTCCACTTCCTTTCCATCTTGGAATGAAGGTGGTACTTGACTTGGTTCTGGCTTAATACTATTCTATACATTTTTAAGACAAATTCTTCTAGGGGTGCCTGGGTGGCTCAGTCGGTTGAGTGACTGACTTCTGCTCAGGTCATGATCTCACGATTTCCACCTTGGGCTCTGTGCTGATGGCTCAGAGCCTGGAGCCTGCTTTGAATTCTGTGTTGTCTCTCTTTCTGCCCGCCCCCGCTTGTGTTTTGTCTCTCTGTGTTTCTCAAAAGTAAATAAACATTAAAAAATAAAAATTAAAAAGAAAAATTTTAAAAATCTCTTCTACTACTAGAAGCTTGGAGGCAGGTGAGAGGAAAATAAATGGGCCCTTCATTGAACAGTTCAGTTGATTAGTGATTCTGTTACTTCTCTAGTTAATGTTAATGTTACCAGACCACTATTGACCTCTAGCCAGTAGACATAGAAATGGTTTTCTTTGAATAAGCATTTGGATGATTTGTAGAGTTCCAGTTATGTATCAAACCTCTCCAGCATCTCTTGAGTCAGGACACTGGCAGTACAGCTGCAAGCAAGATAGCTCAAGTACAAATAGAAAATTAACATATATAACACATATACTTTCTATGCTAAAAGATAACTTTATAAACTACTCCATAGTCACACTTTACTTTCATTTTTTAATTTTTTTAAAGTTTGTTTGGTGCAATGTTAGTTTTTATTTGTTGTTATTTATTTATTTATTTATTTATTTATTTATTTATTTATTTATTTTTGAGAGAGAGAGGATGCAAGTGACTGAGGGACAGAGAGAGAGAATCTCATGAGGGTCAGTCCCACAAGGGGCAGAGAGAGAGAGAGGCAGGGCTAAGTTGAAGCCGGACTTGTGTTTTTACCCAAAGCAGGGCTTGTGCTTACTCAAAGTGGGGCTTGAGCTCACCTGAAGTGGGGTTTGTGGTCACCTGAAGCAGGGCTTGAGCTCATCTGATGTGGGACTCAAACTCACAAACTATGAGATTGTTACCTGAACAAAGTCAGATGCTTAGTGACTGAACCACCCATGTGCCCATCTTCATTTCTAAAATGTCTCTTCCTATTTCTCAATATCTCATCCAAATAAGTTGTCCCTAAAATTTCCACATGAGAAAAGTATGTTAATTTGTTATTTTTACTGACATTGGCAATCTCTACCAGTAGTTCTCTTCAAACTTCCCTAATTTGACCTTAGCCTGAGATAGACAAAAGTATATGGTGGTGCAGAGTACTCCCTGTAAGGACCACAATTCAAGGTTCTTTTTTAAGCTTTTGTTTGAGTATTGCTATGGTCATTGTACAGTGTGTAATCATACCTGAATGGTCATAATAGGAGGTGCCTGCAACCAATTTTTTGCAGCTCCCATTTTTATATCTCTCATTATACAAAGAAGCATTTAATACCTCATTTTCTCGGTTTAGGCCACAATAGACAATTGCAGGGCAAGAAAAATAATCTCTGCTCACATTACCTTACACATGAATACCAATGAGGATGTGTGAAATTATGTTTATATGATACAGATGAACTTTTTCTTTTTTAAAAAAACTTTTAACGTTTTTATTTATTTCTGAGACAGAGAGGCAGCGTGAGCAGGGGAGGGTCAGAGAGAGAGGGAGACACAGAATCTGAAGCAGGCCCCAGTCTCTGAGCTAGCTGTCAGCACAGAACCTGACATGGGGCTCGAACCCACAAACCATCAGATCATAACCCGAGCCGAAGTGGGAAGCTTAATGAGCCACCCAGGTGCCCCAGATGAACTTTTTCAAATTTGTAATAGTAATATATCCATTTTAATACACAGTAAAATAAATATGGCTGGTATGCAAAACTCATAAATTCATAAATACCATAGCTTAGAATTAATCTTTTAAAAAAGATTTCAATTTTTAAAAAAGTGTTAAGAAACTATTAAATCTAGTCACTAAATGCTGCAAAAATTATAAGGGTGACTGCTGAATAAATGAAGGTCAACATCCCATAGGTCTCTTTAACATAAATCCAAAAATACTTTATAATTTCCATTAGAGAAAATAAGCCTCTTGAGCTACCAGATTTTTAATCAGGAAAATCAAAAACATATTATCTACAAATAGACTTTGTACATGCAACCTTATTTTTTTCTTTATGAGAATAGAGTTGTAGTTTCTGGAAATTCATACTCTCCAGTGTCTCCAAATAAGATTAAACACAGGTTTCCTCCCACAAATAAATCATAACAGAGACAGAGTGTAAAATGTTATTTTCATTTTCTAAAAATATTAATTAGAAAAATATTGAATAGATCTTATAAATTATGACAAATAACTCAAAATGTGGTATCATTTTATTTTTATAGAGATTCAAGTGCACTTATAAATATTATTTAAGAGACAGTCATGGGGATAGCCGATATGGAAAGCATAATTACTGATACTCTGAAAATACAAACTATTTATGTATAAGATAAGGAGTCTGCCTTCAAAATCATTTACATATCTCCTTTAAAAACAAACGAACAAACAAAAAACAAGTGTTTATAATCATACGGGGAGAATACAAATTAAAACATTTGTATAAAAGAAAATAAAATTAAATACAGAAAAGAAAGGTGGGGCTATAGAGGGTTTATTGAAACTAAAGTGGACACATGGGATATTGATACTACTATGTTTTACATTTATCCAGGAAAGTGACCAACATGAGAGACACCTGTCTTATATATGAACACGAGTGGCATAGAAGAGTATCAGGAGCTATAACAAAAACAAACTGACCTGAGCTTGAAAAAAAATATTTAAAATGATCATATGTGGCTTAGAATGACACAGATGATGATAAGACCATTGGCTTCAGAAATGCAAATAGATGTAGCACAAAAAGAAAATATTAGACTCTTTTTTCTATATCAGAACAAGTGGATGGGCACAAAATGCTTATGACCATTTTCACTAACAGTAGTTGTGTCCAGAAACAATATTCTGCCTTGGAAGAGTAATCCATTTTCTATCTAAAAGAGATGCAAATGGATAATGGATGACCACAGAAGCACAGGGATGATGTTGTTAGGATGATTTAAGGCATAGATAAGAGTGTGGTCTTAATGACTTCGAAAACTGTATCCATATATAGTAAAACCTTGGATTGTGAGTAACTTGTTCTGTGAGTGTTATGCAATATGAGCAAACATTTCAAATAAATTTGACGTGATAAATGAGTGATGACTTGCAATATGAGTAGTATGTGATGCTGAATGTCATATGATCTCATCTGAGTCAATGGTTCTTCTCTCTCTCTCTCTGTCTCTGTCTCTGTCTCTCTAACTGTGAGATTGTGGATGATCATCTCCCATTCTTGGATACTTGGCCTCAGGCTGCAGTGTTTGGCAGAGATCAGTGAATTTTCAGAACATTGGAAGCTGCCCATAACTTGTACTAGTGTATTTCTTATTACTTCAAAGCACCTATAGACAGTCCTTTGTTTTTTCATACAAGAGTAAGCTTAGGAATGCTTTGCTTCATTCTAGGTCAGACTGTCTGCAGATATAAACCTTTGCTACCTTATTGCCAGTTACATTAAATACAGTATGTGACAAGAGTTTATTAATACTGTATTGTAGTCAACATCCATACAGCATATACAAGGGCTCCCATGCAGAAAAAGGGTCCACTGAGACAATAGATGCAGCGATTCTGTGGGTGATAGTGAAAGTTGTCCTATACAATAACCCTCCTCTCTCCTGTCTCCCTCACACCAGATACATAGGTTTTCAAAGGTAAAGGTAAGTTAGTTTCTTTTTCTTTATATTTTGTATTTTCTTTATTTTTTGTATTATATTCCAGTATTGTAATAATTTTCATATGAAGGTTTTTGGGTTATAGAATGGGTTACCTGAGTTTCCATTATTTCTTATGGGGAATTTCACTTTGATATACAAGTGCTTTGGATTACAAGCATGTTTCCAGAACAAATGTTTGCAAACCAAGGTCTTACTGTATTTGATACTGTTATTTCATTAGTACAACAGACAAAACAAATTAAAATATTTGCACCTGGAATTCTTGTATGCATTTGTCTCTGGAATGTAGATTGGTATAAATATCACAGCCTAACAGTGCCAAACTAGCATACATATTCCATGTGATCAGGAAAATATACCTTATGAAGCAGTCATTCAGCTATTTGGATATACACCTACCTATGAATATTCATACCAATTTAATCATAAACCTTGATAAATCTAAGGTTGGTTTCAAAATAAATGTAAATTTTCCATGAAGAATTATGAAAGGTTGTAGAATGTGTGACATATTTTGTTGAAAGATCATAAAGAAAAATTATGTTACAGCCACTTTGTGAGTTTTGTAAACCAGAGGAAGGAAACTTTTCTGCCAAAGGCATCTGATCTCAATGAATCTGAAATGTAATTTTAAAATAAATTTACCACAGCCAAAAGAGTACATGATGGATGTCAGAATATAAAGTGTATGACATGTAATGAATAAGGAATAGAGATGCCAGATTATCCTGAAGTATTAAAATAATAATTTTATGTGAACAACTTCCATGGGAAAGTAAACTTAGATTAATACTTTGGAAATTAATAGAAGTGGATCGAGGGCACTTGTCCAGCCTTCTTATGGGGACTACATTGATACAGAGACATGTATAATGTCAGAAATGAGCTCCCTAAATTCTGATCTGTCATAATGCATTAAAGGCAAAGCTTAAAATTCATTAGAAGTACAATGGATTTAACCATTTTGTGGAAGGGTATTATAGAATAAAGAAATATAAACAAGAAATTCATCCATCTCTTTAATAAATCTCACAGAAGTTAAGACTGAGGAATTCAGTAATCTCTCTCTCTCTCTCTCTCTCTCTCATTCTCTGTTGTTATATAGTTTTAAATCTGCTTGAAAATCTATTTAAGTTACTAGTATACATGGAGCAGATACACAACAAAGGAGGAAGGATGGGAATTCAATGCAGAGAAACAGAGAGAGAAAACAAGGAGACAAAATAACTAGTGAAAGTAGGTAGAATCTAATTCTATCATAATCTGTAATGACTTCTAAAACTACTAGATAATTCGTCTGGCTTCCTAGAATTATTGTTCTTTAACTTATCAACTCTGTTTCTTCCACACGTTTCTAAGACCATGAACATGAATTTTTCATCATCAGAACAGAACTGTGCCATCACTGTTATTCTACTATAGGAAAAACAATATTACAGCTTCCACAAATCCAATCATCATAATTATTCAAATATTCTGCTGGAGTAGGTCTGTAAACTCTGGTGATTGAGGCCAATATAACTTTGTTTTATAGTCTCCATTCTTTTCTAATTTCTAAATATTTTTTTAAAGATTGACAAAGAGAAGTAAAGAATAGCAAAAGCACCCATACTACCGATAGCCTATCTGAAAATAACAGATAACCATACTGTTTGGAAACTTGTCCAGTCTTCCCCTATCAAACCTCATCACTGATCCTACCTACCAGAGTAAACATTATCCAAGTACAAATTTTACATTTTCTATGGATTTATGAATACTTTGATGTATGTATATATTGAGTTATATATGTTTTTAAATGCTATCTAAATGTTATAGTGAATGCATTTTCTGAAATTACATGCCATTTATTTTATTTTATTTATATTGATCTTTGTTTTCTACAGCTTTATTGCAGTATAATTAATAAAATTTGTATATATTTAAAGTATACAATGTGATGATTTGATGTACATGTATGTTGTGAAATGATTACCACAGTTAAGCTCATTATCACATCCATCATCCATCCATCCTCTCACATAGTCACCATGTTGTTGTGTGTGGCAAGAACACTTAAGATCCACTCTCAGCAACTTTTAAGTATACAATATAGTATTATTAACTATAATCACAATGCTGTACATTATATCCCTAGGATTTGTCCTAAGTGAAAGTCTGTACCCTTGACTAACCTTTTCCCATTTCTCCCAACGCCATTCCCTGACAACCACCATTCTATGATTCTGTGAGTTTGACTTTTTTTAGATTCCACATATAAGTGATACCATACAGTATTTACTCTTCTGTATTTAACTTATCTCATATAGCATAATATCGTGTAGGTCATGTATGTTGTCATGAATGGCAGGATTTCTTTCTTTATGGCTGAATTATATTCCATTTTATACATGTATGTAATAATTATAATTTATAATATATAACAATAATATAATTTAAAATATATTATATATTACATGTATATATAAGAATATGTATGCATGTGCATGATATTTTCCTTTGCCTACTCATCTCTGGACAGACACTTATGTTGTTTCAATGTCTTGCTTATTGTGCGTAATGCTGCAATGAAATTGGAAGTGTATTTATGTCTCTAAGATACTGATTTCAGTTTTATTATATATGCCCAGAAGTAGGATTGCGGAATCATATGATAGTTGTATTTTTAGATTTGGGGGGAAGTACCAAATTGTTTTTTAGAGTGGCTGTACCAGTTTACATTCCTACTAACAAAGTACAAGAGATCTCTTTTCTCCACATCCTTGCTAACATTTGTTATCTATGTAGACCTAGTTCATTTTATTTTTTATTAACATATATTATTGCACTCATCAATATTTCAGTCTATTGAATGAATCTCTTGTTGATGGACTGTTATATTATTCTTATTTTTTGATACAAATATGTTTTTAACATATCATATGTATATATGAAAGATTTCATTTAAAATATATCTGCAGGCAGAGAAGGACAAATATCATATGTTTGCACGTATAGGAGGATTAGGAGGAACTTAACGGAAGACCATGGGGGAGAAGAAAGGGGGAAATGGTGGGGGAAAGGGAGACAGGCAAACCATGAGAGACTCTTGAATGCTGAGAACAAACTGAGGACTGATCGGGGGGAGGGGGGAGATGGTCATGGAGGGGAGCACTTGTGGGGATGAACACTGGGTGTTATATGGAAACCAACTTGACAATATACTATTTGTAAAATATATATGTATCTATCTATATCTATCTATCTATCTATATATATATCTGCAGGTTAAGAATTATTGTTGCATTTAATATAAGTATATATATATATATCTGCAGGTTAAGAATTATTGTTGCATTTAATATAAGCATGTTTAACTTTACTAAATACAATCCAATTTTTCCTCAGAAAAATGAAATTTATAAAGTGTATAACTTTTCTTTTGTTTTACTGCTGTATTCTCAACACCTAACATACTGCCTGATACATAGTAGGAACTTAATAAATAATTGCTCAATGAATGAATGGAAATTGACCATAAATGGTGATTGTCATATCTACCTTCACAATTTCCCCAAATTAAGGCAGGGGTATAAGTAAAGACTCACATTTCTTATATCTGAATATTTATAAGTTATAGTTAAGCTATTGAACTGTTACATAAAATAAACTCAATTCTTGTATCATGACAGATATATTTTTTAAGTGATCTGAATGGCCATATCCTCTTTAGATACATGGTTACCTAGAGAAAAAATAATTATCTGCCCAACTACAAGCCAGTATCTTAACCTACTTTCCCTGTCAACATATACAGACTTTCTAGTCCGCAAATTTAAGTTCTTTTAGTAGTTCCTGAAACATCTGCCATTTAAGCATTTTCAGGGTAAGAGATGCACAAATCAGTGGTGTGATTTGCATTTGGGAGGTCAGACCTAGAGAAGAGGTTAGCAGAGGATTTAGAAGCGGTCTGGGAATTCAAGGGTCTCAGATTCCAGGAATTTTTGTTTAGCAGAGGAGGGTATGGGTTTCTGGTGGGTACATTCTTGCTTTGTCTTCCAAGAAAGCCTTCGGCAACAGGAGGGCCAGACCCACTGCCCTCTTATGCATTATTGTTTAAACATCTGTGATAAACAGACATTTAAAAAACAATTTCCAGTCTGTCTCATTTTTTATTATAACATACAAAAAATTATTTGCTGGAAAAAGTGAGTTGAAAAACAGAATATATACAAATTACAAGCAGAATATTTTATTATAAAATTCTACAAGAGAAAATTATACTTTAAAAATGCAATCAGTATTATGCAGCAGAAAGCTGCAAATGCTGGCTTTTTAAAGATCACAAGCACACACAGATAATTAATGGGAGCATCACTATGATACAGGAAACATTTCATTATTCTGCAATTATAATTGAACAAAATTATAACTGAAACAACGATTCGTATGATTCAATAGATATACACACTTTGAACAAACATTGTGTGTCAATATTTCAAGTGAGTTAGTGTAACAATGAGTTTGCTTCTTATGCATTAACTTATCTAATCTTGGATTGATGACAATGGTATTCAGAAAGAATAACGTGTATCTAAACTCTTTCCGTATTTTGTTTTACTAGCATTTAATGAGGAGAAATCATTCTCACATATGTATGTTGATGAGATTGGAAGAAGAGATTTAACATAATTTATTCACCATAAAGAAAATCATGCTGTGTTTTCAAAATTAATATTCAATAATTTGTCATTAGGCATTTCCAGGTATTTAATTTGTAAATTGTATCTAAACATTTACCTTTCCAATGGAAAAAATGGATCTTGGATCTATAAGTTTTCTACATGTGTTTTTTTAATGCATAAACAATTAAATTTAAATTTTCTATGATTTTATATTAATGGATATATAATTTTATTAGTTTATAAACTTTGTAGGGTTCTATTAAGAACTTTCATAGAATATCACTTACTTCTTGATAATAATTGTTAAAAATTATTGGTGCGCCTGGGTAGCTTAGTCGGTTAAGCGACCAACTTTCGCTTAGGTCATGATCTCGCAGTTCGTGGGTTCGAGCCCCGCGTCGGGCTGTGTGCTGACTGCCAGCTCAGAGCCTGGAGCCAGTTCCAGAGTCTGTGTCTCCCTCTCTCTCTGACCCTCCCCTGCTCACGCTGTCTCTCTCTCCTAGAAATAAATAAAAAATATTTTAAAAAAATTATGGAGCACCTAGTGACAATCTAGAGTAATTCTGCGTTCCTAACTGGGCTTTTTCATCTTACCTGTCATTAAAAATAATTTATGTCCATTACTTATACAGAAGTGTAAGAATCATTAAAAATTTAAAATACAGACAATGACACAAATCTGAATGTGTATGAATAGCTGGTGTGTATGAATAGCTTTCACATAATAAAAGTAAAAATGTATTAGTTTTAAATAATTCACAAGCTTTGATATGTTACTAGACACTATTTTGTTGTTTTTTTCCTTTTTTCTTTCCCTTTTTCTTTTTTTCTTTTCTTTTTTTTAATGTGCTATCAGTACAGAGCCTGATGTGGGGCTTGATCTCACAACCATGAGATCATGACCTGAACCAAAGTCAAGAGTCTGACCCAACTGAGCCACCCAGGTGCCGTTTTGTTTTTCTTTTTGAGGAAGGCAGGAAATGGTACAAAGGAGAGGAGCAAAGCTTTCCCTGTGAAAAAAATAATGATTGATTTATGTTCTAACAACTGCACTATCAGTAAATATTTCTACAAAAACCCTAAACCCTAAAGGTTTTTTTTACACACATTGGGACTACAATTGATTAAAAAAAATTAAAATATTAAGCACTGCCAAGTTGTCTACTGTGATTTATTAATATGCTGCTGACACAGGATACTCACTACATGATTTTAATAAGTCCTGACTTAGTCTATCCTCAGGATCGCCCAGCGATGTCAAATTGCTATAAAATGTTTGACCATTGTTTTTAAAGGTCAGATTATTAAATTGGTAAAATAGTGTAGTCCTAGATTTAAACTCATAAATGTTGATTTTATGTCCCTTTATTTAATAATACATGATTTTCATATACTAAATGTCCCTTTTTCATGTGTACCTTTCAGTTTGTTAATATATGTGAACATAGTAAAGTTTTATATAGTTCAGACTGATTGCATTGGTCATCAAGGCTGAAAAAACAATGCGTTACCACTAAGAGAGGCCATAGAAGAGATATCTGTCCATTACTGAGAAGCAATGAAAATATTTTGCTAATGTTATTTGTTTCAGTGAGTTGATCTGCCACATACTGGCAAGTTTTTGAATACATTAAGATATAATGTGGATGTAAACTGGTACTTGAACTTCCTTTTTGCCACCCTTTCTCTCAATAATAATAAGAAAACATTTTTGATACAATGTTTGACTAATGTTAGCAATTTATTATATAGATAATGATATAAATATTTAATCTGAGGAAGTGGAAGTAATTCTTTTAAGAAACACAAACCACTGATATTTTATGTAAAATTTTGAACATCTGTTGAATAATTTTTTATTTTAAAAATTAACGTTTATTTATTCTTGAGAGAGAGAGAGGCAGAACATAAGTGGAGTACTAGCAGAGAGAGGGAGACACAGAATCCAAAGCAGACTCCAGGTCTCAGTTGTCAACACAGAGCTTGATGCTGGGCTCAAACTCATGAATCCTGAGATCATGACCTGAGCCACAGTTGGACAGTTAATCGATTGAACCACCCAGATACCCCTATTAAATGTTTTTAAAACAGACTTACTGAGATACAATTGAAATACTATATAATCACGTTTAACATGTAAATAGATTTTTAGTATATTCTAAGTTGTGTAACCACAGTATAATTCTAGAAAATTGTATCACTCTACACAGAAGTCCTATTTCTTTTAACAGCCTTATAACATTCATTCCTAATTCACTATACCAAAGTCAAAGCTAATTTACTTTATGTCATGACAGATGTACCTATTCTAGACCTTTCATATTAATGGAATAATAAAATATGTAGTGCATTGTGACTGACATTTTGCTTAGCACAATATTTTCAAGATTTATCCGTGTTGTATTATTCATGATTTTTATATCGATGCCATATGAAGATATCATATTCTGTTTATCCAATCATCAGTTGAAGGATATTTGGTTTGTTTTTACCTTTTTGTTATTGTGAATAATCCTGCTATGAACATTAGTGTACACATTCTTGTATGGTCATTTGTTGTTATTTCTCATGAGTATATATCTAGGAGTAGAATTCCTGGGTTACTTGTATGTTAAATCTAGGTTTTATATTTTGAAGATATCTCAACTTGTTTTCTAACATATCTACAGTATTTTACATCCACATCAGCAATACATGAGTGGTCTAAATTTTCTATATTACAAAAAATATGTATCATTGTCTTTAATTACAGACATTCTAGTGGGTGTAAATGATGGAGTGTCTCATTAAAATTTTGGTTTGCATTTTCCTAATGAGTAGTGACATTGATCATATTTTCAGTTGATTGGCCATTTGTATATCTTCTTTGGCCTTTGCCCACATTTTATCTGGGTTCTTTGAATACTATTGAATTGCAGGAATTCTTTATATATTGTAGATAGATTGCAAATATATTATTTGCATATATTTTGTTGCTTTCCTTTTATTTTCCTTTTATTGATTTTCTCTTTCTTTTCACTTAATAGTGTTTACTGAAACTGATATTTTTTAAATTTTGATGAAGTCCACTTAAGTTTTAAAATTTCATTGCCATGCTTTTAGTGTCTTATATTACAATCCAGAGTCTATCCAATGTCATACAGATATGCCCCTGTTTATTTCTTCAGTTTTTGGTCCTAAATTTAGGTCTACAATCCACTTTGTGTTAATTTTTATATATGGTGAAAGATAAAAATTCAAATAATTCTTTTACTTGTGGATCTATAGTTATCTTAATACTATCTATTAAATAGACTATCTTTCCCCCATTGAATTGTTTCATCACTCGTGTCTAAAACTGGTTAACCACTTATTTCAAAATCTCAGATCTCTTCTATTGAATTACATATCTGTCCTTATGCCAGTGCTATCACATTTTGATTATTGTAACTTTGTAGTAAATGTTAGAATTGCAAGTCCTCTAACATTGGTCTTCTGTATAAAGACTTTTTTCGCTATTCGAGTCCTTTCTATTTCCATGTGAACTTTAAGATCAGCATGTCAATTTCTTCAAATAACATAGCTGGAATTTTGACAAAAGAAATTGTTTTGAATCTGTAGATTGCTTTCGTACTGTTGCCATTGCGGTGGTTAATTTTACATGTCACCTTGACTAGATCATGGGATGCCCAGATACCTTGTTAAATATCGTTTCTGAGTATGTGAGAATATTTTGGGGAAGAGATTAGCATTTAAATTGGTAGACTGAGTAAAAGGAGTTGCACTCACTCCTCAATGTAGGTAAGAATCATCATCCAATCCACAGAGGGTCTTAATAGAACAATAAAGTGGGAAAGAGAGGATTCTATCTTTCTGTCCGACTGGTTGAGTTTGTTCATAAATCTTTTGTTCTCAGCATTCTTGAGTCTCAGGTCTTCTGATTTAGACTAGAAACTATATCACTGGCTTTTCAACCCTCAAACTTTCGAACGTCACCATAGGTTTCCTGGGTCTCTAGCTTGCAGAGAGCAAATTATAAGTCTTTAAGTATCCATAGTTGACTTAACTAATACCTTATAATAAATCTCTTTATTTACATTATTTATACATAATATACATGTTATTCATATATAAATAAATATATATTTATTTGAACATATATAAAATCTCCTATTGGTTCTATTTCTCTGGAGACCTTGACAATGATACAGCCATCGTAATGATGTCAAGTTTTCTAATCCATTAGCATGTGATCTCTTTCCATGTTTACATCTTTAATATATTTCAACAATGTCTTGTTGTTTTTACCATACAAATCTTGTACTTTTGTTAAATGTATCCTATGTATTTTATTTTTTTGAATGTTTTTAGGTGGAATTTTCTTTTTTTTTTTTCTTAAATAGTTTACTGTCAAGTTGGTTTCCATATAACAGCCAGTGCTCATCCCAACATGGGCCCTCCTCCATGTCCATCACCCCCCTTCCATTCTCCCCCATCCCCATCAGTCCTCAGTTTGTTCTCAGCATTCAAGACCTCTCATGGTTTTCCTCCCCGACTAAACTATTTTCCCCTTCTTCTCCTCATGGTCCTCTGTTAAGTTCCTCCTAATCCACCTATATGTGCAAACATCTGGTATCTGTCCTTCTCTGCCTGACTTATTTCCCTCAGCATAACACCCTCTGGTTCAATCCATGTTGCTACAAATGGCCAGATTTCATTGTTTCTCATTGTCATGTAGTATTCAATTGTATAAATATACCACATCTTCTTGATCCTTTCATCAGTTGATGGACACTTAGGTTCTTTCCATATTTTGGCTATTGTTGAGAGTGCTGCTATGAACATTGCGGTACATGTGACCCTATGCATCAGTACTCCTGTATCCCTTGGGTAAATTCCTAGCAGTGCTATTGCTGGGTCATAGGGGAGTTCTTTGTTAATATTTTGAGGAATCTCCACACTTTTTTCCAGAGAGGCTACACCAGTTTACATTCCCACCAACAGTGTAGGAGGGTGCCCGTTTCTCCACATCCTTGCCGGCATCTAGAGTCTCCTGATTTGTTCATTTTAGCCACTCTGACCTGTGTGAGGTCGTATCTCAATGTGGTTTTGATTTGTATTTCCCTGATGATGAGGGACGCTGAGCATCATTTCATGTGTCAGTTGGCCACCTGGAAGTCCTCTTTGGAGAAGTGTCTGTTCATGTCTTCTGCCCATTTTGTCACTGGGTTATTTGTTTATTTTCTGGGTGTGGAGTTTGGTGAGTTCCTTATAGATTTTGGATACCAGCCCTTTATCTATGTTGCATGTGCAACTATCTTTTCCAATTCCGTCAGTTGCCTATTAGTTATATTGATTATTTTCTTTGCCGTGCAGAAGCTTTAAATCTTGATGAGGTCCCAATAGTTCATTTTTGCTCTTGAATCCCTTGCCTTTGCAGATGTGTCAAGTAAGAAATTGCTGCGGTTGAGGTCAAGGAGGTTGTTTCTTGCTTTCCCTTCTAGGGTTTTAATGGTTTCCTCTCTCACATTCAGGTCCTTTAACCATTTTGAGTTTATTTTTGTGTATGGTGTGAGAAAATGATCTAGTTTCATTCTTCTGCATGTAGCTGTCCAGTTCTCCTAGCACCATCTGTTAAAGAGACTGTCTTTTTTCCATTGGATACTCTTTGCCGCTTTGTGAAAGATTAGTTGCCCATACATTTGTGGGTCCAATTCTAAGTTCTCTATTCTATTCCATTGGTCTATGTGTCTGTTTTTGTGCCAATACCATACTGCCTTGATGATGACATCTTTGTAGTAGAGGCTAACGTCTGGAATGGTGATGTCTTCTGTTTTGGTTTTCTTCCTCAATATTACTTTGGCTACTTGGGGTCTTTAGTGGTTCCATACAAATTTTAGGATAGTTTGTTATAGTTTTGAGAAGAATCCCGGTGCAATTTTGATTGAGACTGCATTGAATGTGTAGATTGCTTTGGGTAGTAATGACACTTTAACAATATTTATTCTTCCGACCCTTGAGCATGGAATGCTTTTCCATTTCTTTGTGTCTTCTTCAATTTCCTTCATAAGTTTTCTACAGTTTTCATCATACAGATCTTTTACATTTTTGGTGAGGTTTATTCCTAGGTATTTTATGTTTTTTTGTGCAATTATGAATGAGATGAGTTTCTTGATTTCTCTTTCTATTGCTTCATTATCGGTGTATAAAAATGCAACCTATTTCTGTACGTTGATTTTGTATCCTGCAACTTGGCTGAATTCTCGGATCAGTTCTAGTAGGCTTCTGGTGGAGTCTGTTGGGTTTTCTATGTAGAGTATCATGTCGTCTGCAAACAGTGAAAGTTTCACCTCTTTACCAATTCTGATGCCTTTTAATTCCTTTTGTTGTCTGATTGATGATGCTAGGACTTCCAGCACTATGTTAAACAACAGTGGTGAAAGTGGACATCACTGTCATGTTCCTGATCTCAGGGGGAAAGTTCTCAGTTTTTTCCCTTTGAGGATGATGTTAGCTGAGGGTTTCTCATAGATGGTTTTTATGATGTTTAAGTAGGTTCCTTCTATCCCGACTTTCTTGAAGGTCTTTATTAAGAAAGTTGCTGTATTTTGTCAAATGCTTTTCTGCATCTATCGATAGGATCACATGGTTTTTATCTTTCTTTTGTTGATGTGATGTATCACATTGATTGATTTGTAAATATGGAACCAGCCCTGGAACCCAGGAAAGAATACCACTTGATCATGGTGGATACTTCTTTTTATGTGCTGTTGAATTCGATTTGCAAGTATTTTGAGGATTTTTGCATCCAAATTCATCAAGAATATTGGCCTTTAGTTCTCTTTATGTGCTGCATCTCTGTCTGGCTTGGGAATCAAAGTGATGCTGGTTTCATAAAATGAGTCTGGATGTTTTCCTTCGATTTCTATTTTTTGGAATAGCTTGAGAAGAATGGGTATTAATTCTGTTTTAAATGTCTGGTAGAATTCCCCAGGGAAGCCATCTGGCCCAGGGCTCTTATTTGTTGGGAGGTTTTTCATAAGTGATTAGATTTCTTCACTCGTTATGGGTCCATTCAGATTTCCTACCTCTTTCCGTGTGAATTTTGGTAGTGAGTGTGTGTTTAGGAATTTGTCCATTTCTTCAAATTTGTCTAGTTTGTTGACATATAACTTTTCATAGTATTCCCTGATAATTGCTTGTATTTCTGAAGCATTGGTTGTAATCAGTCCATTTTCATTCATGATTTTGTCTATATGAGTGCATGATATATAGTTCTCCATCCACTTCCTTTAATCTGAAGGTGTCCTCAAGTCTACAATGAATTTCTTGTAGACAGCAAATAGATGGATTTTTTTAATCCATTCTGCTACCCTAGGTCTTTTGATTGGAGCAATCAGCCCATATACATTCAGTGTTATTATTGAAAAATATGGGTTCAGAATCACTGTGTCCTTTGTGGGATTCATACTTGTTGTGGTGTCTCTGGTACCTTGCGTTCCTTGCAACATTCCCTCATAGAGTTCCCCTCAGGATTACTCTTAGGGCTGGTTTAGTGGTGACAAATTCTTTCAGTTTTTGTTTATTGGGAAGACTTTAATCTCTCCTTCTATTCTGAATGATAGGCTTGCTGGATAGAGGATTCTTGGCTGCATAGTTTTTCTGTTCATCTCATTGAAGATTTCCTGCCATTCTTTTCTCCCTACCAAGTTTCAGCAGATCGGTCTGTCATCACTCTGATAGGTTTCCCTTTATATGTTAGGGCCCTTTGATACCTAGCTGCTTTCAGAATTCTCTCTTTGTCCTTATAATTTGCCAGTTTCATTATGATATGTCGTGCAGAAGATTGATTCAAGTTAAGTCTGAGGGGAGTTCTCTGTGTCTCCTGGATTTCAATGTCTATTTCCTTCCCCAGATTGAGGAAGTTCTCTGCTATAATTTGTTCAAGGACTCCTTCAGCACTTTTTCCTCTTTCTTCCTTTTCTGGAATTCTTATGATATGGATATTGTTCCATCTGATTGTATCACTGAGTTCTCAAACTCTCATTTTGTGTTCCTAGATCAGTTTATCTCTATTTTTCTCAGCTTTCTCTTTTTCTAAAATGTGTCTTCTAAATCACTTATTCTCCTTTCTGCCCCATCAATCTGTGCATTGGATGCCTCCATTTTATTATATATCTCATTTATAGCATTTTTTAATTCATCACAACTATTTTTTAGTTCCATAGTCTTTGTAGCTATAGCTTCTCTGATGTCATCCGTGCATTTTTCTTTAAAAAATTTTTTTTAAAAATATTTTAAAATTTATTTTTGGAGTCAGAGAGAGATAGCATGAGCCTGGGAGGGTCAGAGAGAGAGAGGGACACAGATGCTGAAGTCAGGCTCCAGGCTCTGAGCTGGCTGTCAGCACAGAGCCTGATGCAGGACTAGAACCCACAGACTGTGAAGTCATGACCTGAGCCATAGTCGGATGCTTAACTGACTGAGCCACCCAATGGCCCCTTCCATGCCATTTTCAAGGCCAGCGATTAATTTTATGACCATTGTTCTAAATTCTTGTTCAGTTATGTTGCTTATATCTGTTTTGAGCATTTCTTTAGCTGTCATTTCTTCCTGAAATTTCTTTGGAGAAGAGTTCTTCTGTTTCGCCTTTTTTTTTAAAGCTTTCTATCTCTTGTTAATTTTAAAAGCTTGTTATGTACTCTGCTCCTGCAGGTGCTGCTGTATTAAAGAGGGCTCTTTGACTTTCCAGGGCCTGTCCATTCAGGAAGTGTTCTTTGAATGATGTTTTTTGGTTTCTCTTGTTGAATCTTTGGTTATTTTATTTCTCTACCCGTAGTGGTATTTGGGAATCTCCACCATGAGTACTTTGGTTTGTTTCTTGAGATAGCCCTGGAAAAGAAAACAGACAGACAACCACAAAGGGAATAAAGTTACACAAACGCACAGACAAATCCAACAAACACGCAAACTGAAAGGGGAAAAAGGAAAAGAAAAAAAGGAAAGGACAAAAAACAATACAAAACAAAAAGGAAAAAAGAGGCAGGAGGGAAGACAAATAATAAAAAATAAATTAATAAAAAATTTAAAAAGAGGAAAAGAAAAGATTTTTAAAAACCCAAAAAACAAAGGACAGTCTAAGAACAGAATTCCCAGCTACAAATAAAGAGCCAAGTGTATGCAGTGCTGATGGAAGAGCATATACAAAGAGAGAAATGACAGGGCGATGAGAAAGAGAAATTGGAAATGAAATGACCAGGCAGAGAGACTAAGAGGCTTGATTCATAGGGAGAAATTGTAGAATATGTTTAGAGGCGAGGAGAAAGAAATGAAGATAATGTTACTCAGAGAAAGTATATAGTCTGATTACTCCAGAGAGAGAAAGAGAGATTAAAAGGTAGTGGTAGAGGTGGAGAATGTATATCTAGAGAATGGATTAAATGTAACTGTTTAAGAAAACCAGTGACCAGAGTGCCCCGTTCAGCAGAGTGGAAGGTTATGAATGAGAAAAGGGAGAATATATCTGAATAGAAAGAATTATCTAGAATTAATCACTGCAGTGCATCCATGTTGGTCTTGCCCTGGGCTTCAGTAAAAATAATAATAAATAAATAAATAAATAAATAAATAAATAAATAAATAAAAGCAGCCCTCTAGCAGAAATGGGCATGGTTTGGTGTAGGCAGGTCTTAGCCTCCACTGTGTCTCTGCTGGCAGTTCCGTGAGGCCCCACCTTGGTGGCTGTGGGGAGAAAAATGGCAGCACCTCAGTCCCTTCTCAAACCAAGCATTGCAAATCACTCCTTTGGGTCCGATCTCCCTGTGCTGTGGGTGTAGCCAAGGTGGGTTGTGTTCTATGCCCCATGCCTCACCTGGTTTCCAGGTCTCAGTACGTAAGCTTCATTGATCCCTCCCAAGACACAGTCTGCAGGTCACTGCTTCCCTGCTACAGGGGGTCAAACAGAGAGGAGTGGTGGGGGGACGTGGCGCAGCCTCAGATCTACCAGGGTTAAGTGGCAGCACAGCCTGGATCCGCCGTCTGAGTGCTGCCAGGGGTCAAGCCTAGGGAACGCAGCCTCAAGCCCACAGCTTCATGCCACCAGGGATGGTGCCGGGAGTGCAGCAGAGCAGTTTTTTCTGGCGTCCTCTGGGACCGGGGACACCTAAAGTCAGCACCCCAGATAGAACTAAAAACACTCTCCTTCCAAGCCAAGGTTTTTTTCTTCTCCAGGGACAGTTCTATGAGCAGTTTCAGCCGTTCTTTCTTTTCCCCTTCAACTCACAGTGACTGCATGAGCAGGGCTCCCTCCCCTCACTCCGGTGTCTCAGTCCAGGCCCGCTTTTATCTTCCCCATTTCACACTCACGCACTTATGAGGTTGTATTCCCAGTGTACTCTGTCTTTTCTCTTCCCAGACTCCTGTGGCTCCGTGTCCTATGACTTCAGGCCTTCTCTGTTTGAGAGATGGGTGCAAGCGAAATGCACAGAGCTCCCTACTTCTCCGTCATCTTGCCTCCTCAGGAAGAATTTTCTTAATTATATTTTTTCAGTTTTTCATTTCAAGTGTATAGAAATGAAATTTGTGTATATTGATATTGGATCATGACTCCTTGCTGATCTTGAATTCATTAGTTCTAATAGTTTTTAATGTTGTTTAATGAGGATTTTCTATCCACAACAACATATTATCAATAATAGGATAATTTTACCAATCCTCTCCCTTTTAGGTGCATTTTATTTCTTTATCCTTGCTTACCATATCTGGCTAGAGTCTAGAGGAAGATGGACTTGGGAAGTGTTAATGTCTGATATAATAAAGATGGACCTGGGGAACTCATATTCACTATAACTACTACAGTATATGCCACAATCAATCACTACTAGAATGTTGATAATCTTCATCATAGTCTTCCACTGTTCTTCCTCTCACATATCAAACCATCTGAACATGCCAGAGAGATTTTATAAAGGCAGAATTTGATCATGTCATGTAGAAGCAAAAAAAGAGTGTTCTGATGTTAAAATCTGAACTTGTGCTATATATAAAGAATGATTTAGCATGATAATGATTGTGAGATTATGTGGGTAAAAGCAAATAATAAAAATAACAATACTAGGGAAAGAGTATTAAATATAGAAGTTCATATATACTAATTGGGTATCCATCAACATGTGCTGCAACTTCAGTGACTAAATTGTTCTTCACAACAACTTAACAAGGTAAGTGTTATTTGCCATTATGCTTATTTATAGATGAGGAAAGTCGACATGAAGAAGTTATGGTGCTATGTCACAGAATTCAAACTTCGATTTGTCGAATATAAAAACTTTCCAAAACAAAGGTTGCATGTGATAATAATAACACCAACTACAATGAATAGTTGAGGTACACATTATTTCATTTGATTCTCAAAATCATTGTGAAATAATGTATAGCTGAGGCTCAAAAAGTCTAAATGATGTGTCAAAGATCTATAGAAAATGTTAAATAACTTAAGACAGAAGTTTCTTTTCTAATTAATAAATATAATGATTACAAATTTTAAGTTTATTATTCAGTAATTTATGACACCTTTCACATGTAGGTCATTATTTTATTTTTCCAAACCAAGTTAGTGATGTGTGAAATTGATCTTTGGAAGCATAATGGGATTTATTACTTATGAGGGCAGTATATGGTATCGAGGCGAAGAGAACAGGCTTTGCTCTAAGAAAGCCTGTATGACCTTGAATAAAATACTCAATTCTCCTTGACTAATATGTAGAATGATGTAAAATGGATATAAAAATATGACCTGGTAGTGTTGTTGTGGGAAATTCAATGAGATAATATATCCTAGAATTGCATATAGTTGATGACATATAACATAGACCGATTAGATAACAAATTTCAATAATGGTTAAATGATAAGGTAAGATGAGGTGATAATAAAGTAGGATTTCCATTTATATAACTCATTCAACAAACACATATTCAGTAGCTCTTACTTGTTGCCAATTTGTGGCCAACCTGGAAAGATAAAATGAAAACTTCTATTTATGTTTTGCATAAAGTAAAACAAATAAAATGCTAGAACATTCATAACTGCAATAATGTCGATAAGTCCTATAAATTAATGTATAAACAAGAACATGACTAATTACAAGGAAGATATGGGTGATTTTGAATGAAGTGATGGCATTTAATATGTGTTCAAGGTACAAGAAGTTTTTATGTCTTATTTGAGAAAGTACACATTTTAAGTTCAGTAGTATGGATGAAGGGTCATATATAATGAGGATATTAGCATAGAATAGCTAAAGTAAAGTGGTGAAAATAAGAATTGTCATAATAAGCAGATCATAAATACTTTTCTTAGGAGCTTGAAGTTTGGCTGTAGGCAAAGGGGAAATACCAAAAGTCGTGCAGTAAGTAAATGATTTTTCACAAAGATAAATCTTGCAGAATGTGAATGGGCTAAAGTTAAGAGACCCTGGTGAAAGGAAATCTATTTAAAGTCTATCTAAATAGTAAAGGAAATAGATGATAAGAATAGAAATTATGATAGTAACAATGGATTTGTAAAGACATAATTAAATTGATACTTAGAATTTGTGCTTAACCTGATTAAATATCACATTGGATTTGGGGGTTGATCATAGTGAATATGTGACTGACATCAGGTTTTCTTGTTCAGGAGGCTAAATGACTTAAAATGCCATTTCATTGGATTTTAGGGAGTATCTTTTGGAAGTCGACATATTAATGCATTTGTTTGAACTATGTAGATTTTCATATACCTGAGTGATAGTCACTAAAGGTGTTTAAAGGGTAGTTGGAAATGTAATAATGAAGCTTAGAAGAAACACTGGAGTTGTAAATACAGATTGACAGCTGTTAGTATAATGTTGTAGTTGCAGCATGGAAATGAATAAAAATGTTTAGTCAGACAGGATCTAACATGGAAGCTTCAAAAAAATATACCAAGGCTTTCTTATTTTCTTACTGGTCATTCCAATGATGTGGCACAGGGTCAATCTTAGTCTAGAGAACTGGACTCAATGATCCTAAAGAAAAGAAAATTTTCAGCATTCTCCTTTCTCCTTATTTCTAATACTTGGCAAGCATTTTCCATAATATTTATGCTTTTCATATACATTTCTGAAATATAAACTATACTAGTGATAAACAAAGAACATAAGTATACTTATTGGTTTCCCAGATGGGTATTTTAAAATGCCCAAATTCCAAGCATTTGTATTTCCTAAGTATACAATACAAACACACACACACACACACACACACACACACACACACTTACACAATCACTTCTGGGATTCTGGGACAGCCATCAGATTGGGAATTTAATTTTACTAAATAAGAATGCTAAGGGGAAAAAAGCATGAAGTAAACTGAAAATCTTACATCCACTCTAGTGATCATTGTGCAAAAGACTAAATTTTAATATTCCAAAACGAAAGCATTATCTCAAGGTTAGAAGAGTTCTTCCTGGGAAAGGGCAATTAGAAATTAGAAACTGACAAAACCTTGTCATTATTTTATTCATCTTATAGTTTAAATACCTTTCCAAGGGTAAGACTTTTGCAGTTCCTTCTGTGGGGAATATTCCGCACTGCTTTTGCCTTTTTGTCCTAGGTGATAACTTCTCCAAAACTAAAAGTGTATTCAGTGTACATATCCAATCTACATAGAAAAATTAGCTCATTATTTCTTTTAGATTTTGGTTTTGTTTTGTTCTATTCGTTGTTGTTGCTATTGCTGTTGTTTGGCTTTCTTAGGAAATGTATTATGGCCTCTAACCTGATGAAATAATTGTTATTGGCACTTTTTCACAGTCACAGACATTTCGTATTTTAACCTTTTGCTTATGTATTATTAGTTCACTACATAATAAATTTCTTGCAGATGTACATATGGATCAATTTGTATTCTCCTTAGAGTCTATAACAATAAGTCTAAACTGAAAGATAATAACTTCTTCCTTAGAAAAGCAAACTGACAATATTCATTGCTTGTAGACATACTCTACAAGAAATATTTAATATCTTCAGGCAGAAGAAATATGATATAGGTCAAAAACCTGCATATAATTAAAGAAATAAAGAGTGTTGAAAATGGGGGTAAAAGAAAAACACTTTTATCTCATTCTTAATTGTTTTAAAGAAAACTAACTTTTGAAATAAAATTAGTAGTTTTGTGAAACTATGAACAATGAAATGTATGAGAATAATAACACAGTAGTGACAGGGAGAAATAGGTAATATAATATTATATTATATAATTTTATTGGTTTATTATTAATTAATTGGTTTATTATTATAATGCTACATATATGGCATTATAAGCCCATTTAAAAGTACATACAGATTATATAAAATATGTACTAGTACTCTGTAAACTAAATAATCAAAAAAATAAATAAACCAATGTAAAAAGAAAAGGCCAAAATATTTTAGCAGAAATTTTATTAAAGAAATTGGAGAGATGGCAAGTAAACATGTGAACATGATAAACTGTATTAGTCATTTGAGAAGTGAAAATTGAAACTACTATAGTGAACAATCCAGCAATGCTGGAAAAATATATCATGGTGCTATTTTACAAATGAAAAACAGTTTGCCAATTTCTTAAAAAGTTAAATATGTTTATCATATAAGAAGTAGAACTTCCATAATGGTGGGACAAAGACCCCCAAGTATCTACTCCTCTGTAAAACAATGAAAATATTGGCCAAAACTGTCAAAATAATCTTTTTCAGAATCTTACTAATTAACCAAAAACTTGCATCAACCCATAAAGTATATAAAAAATGGTGGAATCTCAGTATAAGAGGTGAAAATTTTTTTTGCACTTTAACTTTATTCTTTTAACAAAAGGTCACATATATGTACAATAAAATACTATTAAGCAATAAAAAGATATGAAGTCTCAATAATTAGTTACAATTTGGATGAAACTCAAAAATATTAAATTAAGTAGACAGACACAAAAGACTACATGTTACATGATTCCATTTGTATCAGATGTCAATAAAAGACAAATTTATAAAGACAGAGAGCTGATTGTTATTTGTTTAGGGCAGAAGGTGGTAACAGGGAATGACTGAAAAAGTGTTCAAGACATTGGAGGGGGAAGTTATAGAAATTGGATTGTGGTGATGGTTGCACAATTTTGTGAATTTACTAAACTTCACTGATGTATATACTTAAAATTAGTGTATCCCATAGTCTGTAATTACACCTCAGTAACTTTCTCAACAACAAAACACAGCTATGCATACATATTGTAATACCATTACCAACTATTAGAATAGGTATGTTTAAAAAGAGTGGTCATACTCATTGGCATTGGTGAGGATACAGAGAAATGGGCTCTTATGTATTCTGGTGAAATATAAATAATACCTGTAGAAAAAAAATTGCCTTTTAAATAGGTAAACATTAGCTATCACATGATCCAGTCATTTGAGTTCTAGGTATTTTTCCAAAAGATAAAAGCATATGTCAATACAAAAACTTGTAAATGGATATTCATAGAAGCTTTATCCGTAACAGCCCCAATGGGAAACATCCAAATGAACAACAAAAAAATAAATAAATAAACATTTGATGATCTACTTTAACAATAGAATAATACTCAACAATAAAGAAGTAACTAATGATACATGTTCACTATGAAAGAATATCAAAATAATTATATTGAGTGACAGAAGCTAGACAAAAAAATGCATATATACTATATAAATCCGTTTCTAGAAAATTCTAGAAAATTCAAATTAATCTGTAGTGACAGATGAAGATTGTTTGTTGCCTGACAAATATACTAGTGGTGGGGAAAGGAGAAAATGGAGAATACAAGTTGAAACAAAGAAACTAGGAGTAATTAATATATTCACTATTTTGTCGATAATGATGATTACATGGGTATATCCATTTGTCAAAGCTTCGTAAAGACAAGACTTCCTAACATTCCTAAATGTTTCACTGCATTACTCAAACACCTCCAAAAAATGTCCCCAAAATCCTTCAAAAATAATGTTTCTTTCTTCTTTACTTTTAGCTACTGTTCATTATGTAATAATTTGTATTTTAAGCCTTATCTTCAAAGTTGTATTATTTTCAACTACTACAGCTGTTCTTTCATCTGTTAATTGCCCTAGTTCTTTAACTTAATGAGAATTTAATATCTATTTATCCAATGTATTTAATTAGCACGATATAATTTTTAAGTGTTTTCAGATATCATATGTTATTTGATCCTTATGGTTTTTAATTATAAAGGACATTATCATACTTATATTCTATTTTGATCAGTAGATAAAATACTGGATATAAATGCTATTAATATTTTATAAACTCAACTCAATCACATTATTATTGTTCTTTTTTTACATTTTATTCCTTCATCTTATTATTTTATGCTTTCATCATCCATTAAAAATTTAATAATATTACTTACAGCATTCTGTATTCCTACTGTTTTCCTGGCTATTTATATCTGTTATCATATTTAATATTTATGATACAATCCTGAAGTAGGTATCATACTCTCATTTTATAGATGAAGAAATTGAAGCTCATTATAGTTGAAATAATGTTCTTCACTTGACATGCAGGATACACGTTTAGTCTGGTTTGATTTGAAGATCAGGGCTTCTAAATTCTAAGGAATTATTATGTTATTTCAAGTCTTTCATGCAGTGTTAAAAAGCATTTATACTCCAAAACATTAGCTTTCTTATCAGGTCTTGATTTCTATTTTTATTTTTTGGTAGATTTCTTTCTGCTTTAAGAAATTACTTCTCAGTTTTGTTTTGCTTTTTAAACAGTCTTGGCCAAATGACCACCAAAGTATTTTTCTATTTCATATTCACCACTATCAATGAACTCTCCTTAGTGTCTTATCCCTGCTCTCTTTTCAACGGTCTTCTCTTTCCATATTTTTCTCTTATGCTCCTGAACGTTCTACTGTTTTTCTTCATTTGTTTGCTGTGTGAGAGGCTGGTTTTTTTCTGAAACAACAGCCTCTGACCTATTTAATGTTTCGTTCTGAAGTACTTTACATACTATTGGAACAGGTTTTTTGTTAACCTATTCTTTTCTGCTTTTCTTTTCAAATTATCACATTTATAGTCCTCTCTGTCCTTTACTTCAATATACCAAGTTACCATAGTAAGTGAATAACATATTTTTCTTCTTTGATATTGAAAGTACTGAAACAATAGCTTCTCGGCCTTTTAGCTAAGATCAAGTGTAGTATCTGTTCTTATCAGCTTAATACTGAAACACTTATACGATAATTGTTATGAGTGTTTTAAGTGCTTCACACATTTTTTACTTATTTTAAGCCAATGAAAATAGGTAATACAACCAGTACCGACCTTATGAGTGAGCAAAATATGAGCAATATATATAGTACCCCAAATCACCCTTCCAGTGAGTGAAGTGGGGTTCAGTTGAGGCAGATGCTTTCTGACATCACTAATGTCTTTGTTATACTGATTCTCATTAGTGGAAGAATGCATTTTAGTCTGTTTTTAATTTCTCTTTCCAAAAAATCTTATGAGAGTGGTTCATACCAATTTTTGTCATAGGAAGGTCATATTTAAAGGCTGTTTCAGGAGTGCCTGGGTGGCTTAACTGGTCAAGTGTCTGACTCTTGGATTTGGCTCAGGCCATGATCTCATGGCTTGTGAGTTCAAGCCCTGGGGCCAGCTCCACCGCTGGCAGCACAGAACATGCTTGAGATTCTTCTCCCTCTTTCTTTGCCCCTGCGCTGCTCACGTTGTCTCTGTGTCTCCAAAATAAATAAATAAACTTTTAAAAAGTAAAAGCTGTTTTATAATTTTTCTGAGCATTAAAGAATACCGACATTAAAATATAACCTTCCCCAAACAGGCCCCCAAATGACCCCATCATATATATAAAATATAATGAATTAAAAGGGTGATACCAAACCTCTTCCCCTTAAGCTAGTTGGTGCTTGATTGTGTCCTTGTTATTCCAAACAAATTTATTAGCTTCTGCCTCTCTTTTCTTCCATTTGTTGGAGCCACACATTTTTACAATATTCCAAAACACTAATGCCAGCAAATTCATATTCTGCTTATCCTAATGGTGATTTTCCCAAACACTCATTTGACAATATTCTTCCAAAATGTGTAAATTCTTAGCTTTGCAAACTATATACAGATTGTCTCACCATTTTTCTTCCATTTTTTTTTTCAGTATTGTTTCATCTTCTCCACTATTACTTACAGTTTTGTAGTTTGTTTTGATAACTCTTATTAAAGTACATAATTTCTTTTTAATCTTATTTTCTTCTGTTACATGTTAAAAACAACAGTGAAGTTCTTAAAAAAATTGGTTTCACCAACTTTTCAGATGTTTGTAGAATTCAACATTAGGTCCAGTGAAAAGGATGCTTCTTTTTGTTGAAAATCATATTACTATATCAATTTTTAAACATTCAAAAGATTTTATTACAAGATCCGAGAGAACAACAAGATAGATCAACAAACATTGCAGAGCATCAGGGTATCCAGTTCACACCTTGTAGACTTGGCCTGAGACTTTCAGATGCCTTCCTCTAGTCCCCCAGAATGATTGTGTTACAGGTGTTTAACAGTTGGGACACATTTTTCCCAGTGCATAACTAACTGCACAGTCTCCTTATGTGACTGACTTACCTTGTTCCTAAACTATCTGTAAAGAAGACAGCAATATTTAACATTCATGCCTCAGTGTGTGCGGAATAGACAATTTGACATTTCCACATCAGGAACAATGGACAATCCCATTCTCCAGGTCATCTGAGACATCTTTCATTCACAAGTTCAGACCTCTGAGACACACCGCTTTTTCAAGATAAGAATCACTCAAAATGAGTTACTGTTTAAAAATTTAGACTTGAGTGTACTCTTAAATTACATGCAATGCAATGTTTATTTCTAACTAAAAAGGTTTTCATTTTGAATTATAAGTGAAATTTACCTATAGAGTTATGAGGAAAAAAAATAAGGTTATGGCCTAATAATTCTATCCCAAGTCAAACTAACATCCATGTGCAAGACAGACTTACGTATATAATATAACTTGCATTCAAAAGAGCTCAAGTATAAGAGGCTCATGGTTAAATGAGTTTGTAATACTACAACTAGTAAACATAGAAGTAAGGCTAAATAGAATGGTGTTTTGCTTTCATCCTTTTAATAACCCTCTTCTGTATTTATACTTCTTATATTTATTGACTATAACTTCAAGTCAATAATCTCAGGAAAAATTTAGGATTCTAATTCTGTTACCATTCTTGTGGGAAAACTTTCCGTATTTTACTATTGTAATGTGTATATGAAATAGAAAAGATTTATCACTTAAATAAATGATCTTCCTCATACAGTAAAATAAGTGTTCTTTTTTAATTGTTTTAAATTTATTATATGCCAAATCCTTTTTATTAATTAGCTGTGAGATCATTATAAATGCTTTTGTTTTGAGTTTTTGGATGATTTTTCCGGTAGAATTGTTGGTTTGCAACCTTCTCAGGAGCTTACTTATTGTAGTCTAACACTAGTCCCTGTGCTCAGAAACCAAGGAGAGACTGAAAAGGCAGGCCACTCCAGGTTAGAAGGTGATGTTTTAATAAATAGAGCAAGGTATACATACGAGGCTTGTCTTGGGCAGCAGCAAGATTAATGGATCTCTGCACTTGCTCACCAAATCTTAAGTTTACTAAGAGGCTATAACTGGGTTTATTCATGTATACTGTGCAAGTGTTCTCAACACCTCAGCATTATTTTAAGTCTATGTCCTTGGAGCAGCCTATGGAATAGGAAAGGCAAGTGAAACCCACAGTCCATTGACAGAGGGGGTCAGGCAGCATGGTGAGGAGACACGCAGTACCTGGGTCCAGCTCATTGGTCAATCAGTAGTCATGTCTTTTTGATAGCATTCCCCAATAAGAATATTGGGGGGGGGGGAAATGGCTGTAATAATGTGTCTTATCATGGGTATACATGCCTGCTTGCCATGTGACTTTTGAGATCTTCTTATCACTTGAATCTAGGCTTAGCCACATGACTTACTTTAGCCAATAGGACATTAAGAAATGAAATGCAAGCAGAGATTAGGAAAGTTCTGCTTTGAGATTGCCTTCTCTTGCTGGTATAAATCCTAAAGCACCATTCAAACAAGTCAAGATTAGCTTCCTACAGAGTAAGAGCTTATGGATAGAGGTCCCAGCTATCCTTGTAACTTTGTTTCAGAGCCACAGCAGCTGAGGCCACAGACCTATGGATGATGTCATCTTAGATCTTCAACCACCAGCCAAGACAGACCTGAAAACCACACGAGCACACTACAGGATCATGAAGAAAAGTGTATATGACTTTTTTTTTTCTGCTTTAAGTCACTGAGTTTCAAGGTGGTTTATCACACAGTAAAAGTTCATTGATAGAGATATTTTCTGTTATATTTTACATTTTGTGAATTAAATCTTCCTAGTTTCTTCTTAGGATTTTCTTTTAATTCCCTACGTTAGCACTTTTAGTTCCATTTTTTAAAATTACTTTATTATACTATAATAATTCATTTTGTTTTTTTAATCTCTTCTATCCAAATATTAATTTGACTCTGCATGGATAGTCTATTTGAAGGTATCAGCTAATTTTAATGACCTAGATCTCTATATAAATGTTTTTCCTTCATCAAACTTGCTCAGCTTTGAATAGTAAAGATATAACATTATTCAAAAGGCAATCTATCATTTTTGGCCCTTTTCATTGGCATTAGTTTTACTTATGAAAGCATTCAAAACTTTCTATGCTTTAACAATTTATTGTTAACTCCATGTCAATCCATTCTAATCCCTTTGTGGGGGATTTGACTCATTTTGCTGACAAAAAAAATCATGAGAATAATCAAGATAATAAACTGCAACATTTATTAACAAATCAAGTGAAAATATTAAAAAAGATCTAGGGAGAATGAGCTTGACTCCTTTGTTATAACTTCAACACATTACATGTGATACTCATTTCTTTTTCTTTCCTGTGATTTAAACTGTGACATCTGCTATTAAGTAATTCATTTCCCATGTTTGAATTGCTAAGATTAAATTAACTTCCTCATTGTTCCATTCCCAATTCTTTTTTAAATATCTTCCCATCTTTCTTCCCTTTAACTCAATATCAATCTCTCTCTCTCTCTTCTTCTCTCTCAGAGAGATATCTTTTTTGCTTTTCTCAAATGTGTTTTCATCCTCTCCTATATTCCAAATTTTCCATCAGTTTGGATTATTTTATATTTAGAATTATGTTTTGCTCATTACCTTTGTCTTTTTTTTTTTCTTCATTTATTTGTCTAGGTGATCATTAGCTATTTTCTATGGCCCTTAGACAAATATCTCCTTTCTGTGTCAAGCATTTCTTTGTTAAATAAAAAACATCTTCACCAAACTGGTACATTATAAAACATGTTCTCAAGGTTTGATATCTAAGTTAAATTTCTTGATCGCTAGTGAGGTATATTAAAATGTGTATGTGTGTGTTTATAGAGAACAGCCTGAATATACACACATATATGTATATGTATTCAGATTCTTCTACTTTCAGAGGTATAAGAAAAGTGTCCTAGAATTAGGTTTTATTTTAAAACTAATGATATGAATGGCGTTTTTTCACTGTATACTTATTAGGTCAGAGGTATATATTTCCCCAGGAAAAGTTTAACTGAGTGTTCTGTTACCCCTACTAAGTACTGTTATGCATATATGAAAGATAATATTTGGAACTCTACAGGACAGAATTTTATAACAACAGAGTGAGAGACAAATAATTGGGGAGGAGAGAGGAGAGAAGATAAGTACAAAATGAGAAGTGGTGTTTTATTATGTCATCCCTCCCCCATAGTCTCCAAATAGTTAAGTCTAATAAACCTTTGAAATTCCTTTTTTTAATGTTTGTTTTGTTTGTTTGTTTATATTTATTTATTTATTTTTGAGAGAGAGACCAACAGAGCACAAATCTAGGAGGAGCAGAGAGAGGGAGGCACAGAATCTGAAGTAGGCTCCAGGCTCTGAGCTGTCTGCACAGAGCCAGATGTGGATCTCAGACTCATGAACTGCGGGATCATGACCTGAGCCAAAGTCGGATGCTTAACTGACTAGCCACTCAAGCACCCCTGGAATTCTTGATGAATATTTATACTGTTTTTATAGGAAAACCAGAGGTGCGGCTTAGTTTCATGTGGGCTTCATGTAGCAAGAAATAAAAGAAAAAGATGGAAAACTATAACTTTAGGAAAAAATAAAACAGTATGTCATAATGATAATTATAATTATATTGATAATTTATATATTGTATAATTTACATAAAATTAAATGTATATAAATTTATCTAAATATATAATTTCTATAAATTATAATAACAAATTATTCAAAAGTATAGTTCATAAACTGGTATGAATTAGCATAAGTGATTCAGGGCTCTCACTGATTGTGGAATCATACTTTGATCTGAGAGAAAATGTAACTGCCAGATTATGTTTGGTAACATGTATAATGTGCAGCATGTATATATTATACTCATACTGTACATTACAAAATTTTAATAACAATTGCATTTACCTAGACATGCCTTTCTTGGTCTAATCCAAACAGCATATGAAAATAACCATAAAGATCTACTCATTATTTATCAACACTATTTGTTTTACAAATGAGGTAATTAATAACAATTTAATTACAAATTTAAAAGTATAAAAAATAACTTCTTTCTAATGATGCAAGCAGGCAGTTGGCAATTTAGGTACATGGGTTTTCTCAGCATTGTGCCTCAGTATTTCTGATGAACAAATAAAATTAGCTAAGAATTGTCAGCAATATGTCTGTACTTTCATAAATTTGAATTTAAAAACTTCACAGTTTCTTTTAATTGTTCAAAATAGCAGAAGTCTTGTTAAATTTTCTCACAGAAGCCAAATAAATAATGAAATGCTGAACTGTTTCTACCTATTTTGAGTGCTAGAATATTGTGAGTGCTAGAATTGTCAGAGGAGAATTTTATCTATTAGTTTCTGTCATCAATGTGTTGGTTATTCTCATGTAATAACAAAAATCCAGCTCGTTCTGCAGGGAACTTGGTGAGGGTGTTGGAAATGTGGTGAATGCTAGCATGCCACTTCTTTGTAGTCTCCAGGGTACATGTGTATGTGTTTCTATCAGCTCTCTGAGACATATGAGATAGAAGCCAATCTTTATGGTAACATCTGGAAAAGCTGAAGTCTTAGATGTGAAGTCCAGCTCCTGAACTACTCAGGGAGCATTTGGGAGCTGGGGGTTCTCTCCTGATCACACCACACTGTATCAGGTATGGAGACTTTGGCAAGAAAGTGTCTTCACTTTTTCTACTTGTTTCTATGTGGCTGTTTTCACACTTGCTAGGGGTGCAGTAGCCTCCCAATCTGTTTCTGGATTTGTAATAAAGGGAATTGATCTATGTATTGCCAAGTAAATGTGTCCATCAGGAGAGGAGAGTTGAAAGTTGCACTATTCAGTCATCTTGCTGACCCTGGGTAAATTATTTAAACTCCGTATAGCTCACTATTATGGTGTGCAAAATGGCAATAATAATAATAAAGCTTACCACAGAATTTGTTATGGAGATTAAAAGAGCACTGAAATGATTTAAGACACTTGGCACAGTTTCTGACAGATAGTAAGTGCTCAAGGAATGTGAAGTATTATAGGTATCAGTATTGATATCTAATCACTGCTTAAATTGTTAGCTCAACTGTGAGACCTTTTGAATTCCTACTGCAGATACATATTCTTTTCATAGACAGCAATGAATTGTTTCTTTTTCTTTCTATTTATGTTGAATCAATTTCTCTCTTTTTTCACCCCTAAAAATTAGTCTGCTATGTAAATAACTAATCTGACACCTAGTTCATTTTGTAATTTTTATACTAAAACATTCTGGGAGAAGAAATTTTTGGTTAGGTTCTTGTTGAACATCAAATGTTTCCTATGTGAAAAGGATTACCTTTTCCATGAGTACACTGTGTGAGAGGAGACAAAGGGTAATCTAACGTTGATGCTATATGAAATCCATATCATTCTTTTAAAAAAAGTTTATTTATTTATTTTGAAAGAGCTTGCATTTGCTTGCATTTAAGTAGAGTATAATTAGAGAGAGAGAGGGAGAGAGAATACCAAGCAGTTTCTGTACTGATGTGGGGCTCGATCTTATGAAATGTGATATCATGATCTGAGTCTGTGACACTGAATCAGACACTGAGTCACCCAGGTACCCCGAAGTCCAGATCATCCTAAGAACAGGGTTAGAGACTAGAGTTAAACTTAAAGCAAATGTCATATTAAATAACCATAAAATACAGGAAGATAAAACTTTTTTTGGTTTGCAAACAAGAAAAATACTCAATTTTTTAATCAGAATATGGAACATTTTATCTCAATGCAAAGAGTTTTTCATTGTTGCTTTAAAGTGAAAGAACTAAATCATAGCTAATTTGATTCAGAAGCAGTAGGGAGATATCAGGAAAGAGACAAAGAAAAGAAAAAAAACAGAAAAGTTTATTTTTCTTTTTTTTAAAGAATTTTTTTAAATGTTTTATTTATTTCTAGGAGAGAGAGAGAGACAGTGTGAGCAGGGGAGGGTCAGTGAGAGAGGGAGTCACAGACCGAAACAGGCTCCAAGCTCTGAGCTGGCAGTCAGCACAGAACCCGACGCGGGGCTCGAACCCACGAACCGCGAGATCATGACCTAAGGGAAAGTCAGACGCTTAACCGACTAAGCCACCCAGGCGTCCCCCCCCTTTTTTTTTAAGATTTTTTTTTGAAAAGTATATTTTTCTGAACTCATCAACCTAACGGAAATTGAAGCCAATACAACTACATCTCTTTAAAATGCATGAAAAAATAATAGAACTTACCAATGAAAATAGGAGTTAGTTCTTCGAAAAAATTAATATAACTGATAAACCTGTAGCCAGTCTCTAAAAAAAGAAAATAGAAAGGACCCATAAAAATAAAATCATAAGTGAAAGAGGAGGGATCACAGCCAACACCACAGACCTACAAACAATTATAAGAGAATATTATTAAAAAACTTGGGCCAGCAAATTGAACAATTTATTAAAAATGTATGAAATCCTAGATATATATAACCTACTAAAACTAAAACAGGAAGAAAGAGAAAACTCGAACAGGCTAACAACCAACAAAAATTTCATCAGTAATAACAAACTGCCAATAAACAAAAGCTCAGGACCAGATGACTTTTCAGGCAAATTCTGCCAAACATTAAAAAAGAGTTAATACCTATTCTTAAACTATTCCAGAAAAAAGAAATAGAAAAGGAAGGAAACTTCCAAATTCCTTCTGAAGCCAGAATTACCCTGATACCAAAACCAGATAAAGGCTCCCTCCCAAAAGAGAGAACTGTGAGGTACCAATATACCTCATGAACATGGGTGGAAAAATTCTGAACAAAATACCACAAACAGAATCCAACAATACATTTAAAAAAAATTATTCACTGCAATCAAGCGGGATTTATTCCCGGGCTGGAAGTGTGATTTAATATTCACATATTAATCAATGTGATATAACACATTAATAAAAGAAATGATAATTACCATATGAATTTTTTCATAGATGGAGAAAAAGCCTCTAACAAAATATAGCATCCATTCTTCATAAAAACCCTCAACAAAGTAGGGATATATGGAATACACTTCAACATCATAAACACCATATATGAAAGACCCACAACTAATATCTTCAATGAGGGGAAAGTGAGAGCTACCCTCTATGGTGAAGAACAAGTCAGGGATGTCTACTCTCACCATTGTTATTTAACATAGTACTTGAAGTCCTAGCCCCAACAATGACAACAAAAAGAATTAAAAGGCATCTAAATTGGCAAGGAAGAAGTTGACCTTTTACTAATTGCAGATGATATGATGCTCTATGTAAAACACTAGAAAGACTCCACCAAAAAATGCTAGAACTGATACATAAATTCAGCAAAATTTCAGGATATAAAATCAATGTACAGAAATCATTTGCATTTCTATACACCAATAATAAAGCAGCAGGAAGAGAAATCAAGGAACCAATCCCTTTCACATCTGGACCAATAACCATAACACATTGGTTATAACAAGGTTTTTCTAGATATGTTTACTGAGACAAGAGAAATAAACGCAAAACTAAATATTGGGACATTATCAAAATACAAAGCTTCTTTATGGTGAAAGAAACAATCAACAGAACTAAATGCAAACTTTTAGATTGGGAGACAATATTAGCAAATGTCATATCTAATAAAGGATTAGTATCCAAAATATATAAAGAACTTATAAAATTCAACACCCAAAGAATGAATAATCCAAATAAAAATGGGCAGAAGACATGAATAGACACTTCTCCAAAGAAGACCATATGGCCAACAGACAAACGAAAATGTGCTGAAAATCACTGATCATTGGGGAAATACAAATCAGAACTACAATGAGATATCACCTCACACCTCACAGAATGGCAGAAAGCAACAAGAAACAACAGGTGTTGGCAAGGATGTGGAGAAAGGGGACCGTCACTCTTTGGAATGCAAACTGGTGAAACCCTATGGAAAACACCATGGTGATCCCTCAAAAAGTTTTTAAAAAGCTAACCTAAAATCCAGCAAATGCACTACTAGGTATTTATCCAAAGAATACAAAAATGCTAATTCAAAGGACTACATGCACTCAAATGTTTATAGCAGCATTATTTACTATAGCTGCTATATCAAAACAAACCAAGTATCCAATGACTAATGAATGGATAAGATGTAGTATACATACTCAATGGAATATTATTCTGCCATAAAAAAGAATGAAATCCTACCATTTGCAAACACATGGTTGGCGCTAGGAAGTATTATACTAAGTGAAATAAGTCAGTCAGAGAAATACAAATACCATATGATTTCACTCATATGTGGAATAAGAAACCAGTGAGCGAAGGGAAAAAAAAAAAGAGAAGGAGGCAAACCAAGAAACAGACTCTTAACTATGAGGAAAAAAATGATGCTTACCAGAGGGGAGGTGGGTAGGGAAATGGTTTAAACAGGTGATGGGAATTAAGGAAGGCATTTGCTGTGATGAGCACGGGTGTTGAAATGTTGGATCACTAACTTGGACACCTGAAGCTGATATAACAATGTATGTTAATTAACTGGAGTTTAAATTAAAATTTTTTAAAAATGATAAGAATAAAAATAAAATGCACATGCAAAAAATAAACAATCACTATTTTACAAAGTATGGGCTGTTAGATCTGTAAGAGAACCTAATGAAATGTATAGAAATTGAACAAAATTAATTGAACAAGCATATAATGGCAACCATAGAAGTTTATATTCATATTCACTAGGTATTAAATTTAATTTCTTGTCTTATTTGACACTAATATGAACGTTCACTTTATAGGATTAACACATAATTATATCCTACCACCTATCAAACATTCTCAACAGTGGAAAAAATACAGAACTTTTAGCATCATTATATTTTCATATCCACATTTTGGTGGAAAAAGGAAACTGATTGTTTGATATAACCTTTAATTTCTAAAGTGAATAATTTTATTTAAAATGCTTTATAGTCTTTAAGATGTTTATTAAATTTTTTGACATATTAAGGTGAAATTGTTATTAGAGAGAAAGGAAAGGTAGGGAGAAAGTAAGAAGAAACAGACTGATTTTAAGGAATTGGCCTACATGATTATAGAGATTGATAAATCCAAAACTGCAGGGCGGGCAGGAGCCTAAAGACACACTTAAGTCCATAGGCACGCTATGGCAGAATTCCATCTTTTTGGGGGAGGTCAGTCTTTCTCCTCCTAAGACCTTCAACTGATTGGATGAGATCTATTCACAGTATGATAGGATAATTTACTTTACTTGAAAGTTGTCAAATTAAATATTGATCTCATTTATGAAGATCTCTGCAGCAACATTTAGACAAGTGTTTGACCGAATATCTAGGTATTGTGGCTTAGCCAAGAGACACATAAAATTAACTCTTCCAGTAGAAATAGAAGGAGGATATTTCATGTAGATAGGATATAACACAAAATATAGAAAGAAAATGTAGCAAGTTTGTTCTGAAGAAACTGTTCTAGAAAAAGAAAAAGAATGTGTTTTAGTGAATCATTGTGGAGTGTGCTATTAGAGTAACTGTTTAAAATCATGACTTTTCTACTTAATAGGTGAAGGGCTTATGAAAAAAATTAATATTTATAAACTTCCATTTTCCAGATGTTTATATTGTTATGGCATTGATGTGAAGAGTAAGTGAATTTAAGGATGGAAAGCTATTAGTGTACAGCTTGGCACTTACTAAGTGCTTAATAGTTGAAAGACAGCACACACGCTGTATCATAGAGTCCAGACTCTGGAGCAAGTCTGAGCTCTTATCCTGGATCTATCACTTTTAAGTTGAACAACCTTGCACTAATTGCTTAATCTCTTTGTACTTTATTTCTGTCTAGATCAGGGAAATTTATTAGAGGTTGCTTAGATCAGGGATCAGGGTTGGGGGAATATAGGAGTGATCACTGAAGAACATGCAAGGGTTTTTTTTGTTTGTTTGTTTTTGTTTTTAGTGATGGAAATGTTCTAAAATTTACTGTGATGATAGTTTCACACATCTGTGTATATCTAAAAACATTGAGTTATACACTTTATATGCATGAATGGCATGAACATCATATCTCTGTAAAGCTTTTTTTTTTTTTTTAAGATCACTTTTCCTATTTGGTGAATTGACTAGAGGAGGAAAACAATGGAACTTGGAAGACCACATATGAGGTAATATCAATAGCCCAGGGAGACACTAAAAAATCATTGACTAATGATAGAATGACCAATGATAGAATGGAGATAGAAGAAAGTAGATTAATTCCAGATTTATTTTGGAGAAGTAACTAGTAAAACTTGCTAAAGGATTTGTTATTGATAATGAAAGAGAGAGAGAGAGAGAGAGAGAGAGAGAGAACCTGGTTGGCTGACACATTTTTGGCCTCAGCAACTTGGTAATAAGGATATGGTTATCGACCAGAGATTTTCTAGGAATGAAGGCAGGAGAAATAATCTGCAGAGGAAACCTACATTACTATTTAATAATAAGTAATTAATTGAGTATATGAATCTAAAGCTCAAATAAGAATAAGGCTGGGGATATAAATATCATTAATTTCTTGGTTATTCATATTAGTATTTTTTTCTACACTTGAACCAAGGCACTGGTGAAGAAGAAGAACCAAAGAAAATCAGACACATTCCTGCCTTTAAGGAATTTATAATGAAGGACACATGGTCCTTTTATTAACCAAAATATTAAATTGGATAAATGTGTGAGTACATGAAGTGTAATGCAGTAAAGCGTTTGCTATTTAGCAATAATTTATTTAAACTGATCTTGGTTAGGGGGCTGTAAAATCTGGGATTATGGATCTTTTCAGCATGTAACAAACCTGGGAGTTTTCAAACTCTACACCTCTTCTCTGGAGCTATAAACAGAAACCATTGTGCAGAGAATTACTCTTAGAGCTGCGCACATCCCCACACAGAGACGAAGAATAAATAAAAATGCTCAGATCTAAGATACAAATTAGATAATTTTTTAGTAGTTAAAACATTATTTTCTTAACATCTATTTTTTAAATCCCTTAGCCCCAAGTGATTCTAACTTTATTTAGACCTGAAAAATTCCAATGGCTTAAAGAAAAGGAAATGATGTTCACAAAAGCAGTTGTGGTAACTGGGAACAAAAGATGAGAATTGAAAAAAAAAATACCAGCAGCAAAGTTGCTCTAATTCTATGTGAGATCTAATGTATTCTCCAAACTAAGCATTCTCCAAATTGTGAAAGAGACAGTCTGCAGTTTCACCCTCTCAGAAGTATAAGGTCCTTCTTTTAGCTCTGTTCTAGTGAGGAGAGAACGAGAAGACAATGAAACATAAGGAATGAACCCATGATATTTTGAGCCTGCTTATTCATTGGGCAGAAAAGCTAAAAGAATGCTATGTGCCCTAAGAAAAGGTTATCTGAAATCACTTCTGTTGTTTTTCTTTTAGCAAAAATCATGTTTCTGTTCATTTAGACAGAGCATCAATCCTGGTACTGTCAGTGTCCTTTAGGACACTTCTGCTTTTAGAAAAAGAAGGGAGGGCCGTAATGACAGAGTGGCAATGTCATTACTATAGATAGTGTTAGTGACGAGGATGGATGTCATTGTTGATATGATGAGGATGACAGTGATGGCAATGGAGAAAGCATCCCAAAGCATAATGGGTTTGTCACTGACCCCAGAGATGATGTCTTTGTTTCAAGTTTTTGTATAAATTCTAGTTCGTTTACATGATACAATATTGATTTCAGGAGTAGAATTTAGTGATTCATCACTTACATACAACCCCCAGTGCTCAACACAAGTGCCCTCCTTAATACCCATCACCCATTTAACCCATCCCCCCCCACCTCCCTTCCATCAACCCTCAATTTGTTTTCTGTAGTTAGGAGTCTCGTATGGTTTTCATCCCTCTCTTTTTTCCCCTTCCCCTATATTTATCTGTTTGGTTTCTTAAATTCCACATATGAGTGAAATCATATGGTATTTGTCTTTCTTTAACTTTTTATCTTAGCATATACACTCTAGCTCCATCCATGTCTTTGCAAATGGAAAGATTTCATTCTTTTGAGTGGTGTGTGTGTGTGTGTGTGTGTGTGTGTGTGTATCGCATCTTCTTTATTTCTTCATTAGTCATTGGACATTTGGGCTCTTTCCATAATTTAGCTATAGTTATTAATGCTGCTATAAACATCAGGGTGCACGTGTCCCTTTCAATCAGTATTTTTATATCCTTTGGTTAAATACCTAGTAGTGCAAATGCTGTGTTGTAGGGTAGTTCTATTTTTAGCTTTTTGAGAAACCTTCATACTGTTTTCCAGAGTGGCTGCACCAGTTTGCATTCCCACCAAGAGGCAAGGGGATTCAGCTACCTCCGCGTCCTCGCCTACCCTGTTGCTTCTTGTGTTGTTAATTTTAGCCATTCTGACGGGGGTGAGGTGGTATCTCATTGTGGTTTTGATTTGAATTTCCCTGATGATGAGTGATGTTGATAATTTTTCATGTGTCTGTTGGCCATCTGCATGTCTTATTTGGATGGATGTGTATACATATCTTTTGCCCATTTTCAATTGGATTATTTGTTTTGTGACTGTTGAGTTGGATAAGTTCTTTATAGATTTTGGATACTAAGCCTTTATCAGATACATCTTTTGCAAATATATTTTCCCATTCCCTCAGCTGCCTTTTATATTTGTGATTGTTTCCTTTGCTGGACAGTAGTTTTTATCTTGATGAATTTCCATAGTTCATTTTTGCTTTTGTTTCCCTTGCGTCCAGAGACATATCTACTAAGAAGTTGCCACAGCTGAGGTCAAAGAGGTTGGTGCCTGTGTTTTCCTCTAAGATTTGATGGTATCCTGTCTCAGGATTAGGTCGTTCAACTATTTTAAATTTTTTTTTTATACGGTATAAGAAAGTGGTCCAATTTTATTCTTCTGCATGCTGCTATCCAGTATTCCCAGCAACATTTATTGAAAAGACTGTCTTTTTTCTTTTTATTTTTTTTAATTTTTTTTAATGTTTTATTTATTTCTAGGAGAAAGAGAGAAAGCGTGAGCAGGGGAGGGCCAGAGAGAGAGGGGGACACAGAATCCGAAGCAGGCTCCAGGCTCTGAGCTGGCTGTCAGCACAGAGCCCGAGGCGGGGCTCGAACCCACGAACAGCGAGATCATGACCTAAGCGAAAGTCGGACGCTTAACCGACTAAGCCACCCAGGCGCCACTTTTTCTTTTTCTTTAATTTTTTTTAATGTTTTATTTATTTCTAGAAGAGAGAGAGACAGCGTGAAGGACTGTCTTTTTTCTATTGGATATTTTTCCTGCTGTGTCAAAAAACTAGTTGAGCATAGAACTGTGTGTTCATTTCTCAGTTTTCTATTCTGTTCCACTGATCTATGTGTCTTCTCTGTGACTATACCACAATGTGTTGTTACTACAGCTTTGTAATATACCGTGAAGTCTAGAATTGTGATGCCTCCAGCTTTGCTTTTCTTTTACAAGATTGCTTTGGCTGCTCAGGAACTTTTGTGGTTCCATACAGATTTTAGAACTCTTTGTTCTAGCTCTGAAAAATTCTGGTGGTATTTTGATATGGATTACATTCAATGTATAGAATGCTTTGATTATAGACATGTTCACAATATTTGTTCCTCCATTCCATGAACATGGAATACGTTTCCTGTTGTTTTTTTTTTTTTTTTTTGTATCTTCTTCAATTTTTTTAATAAATGTTCTATAGTTTTCAGACTACAGAACTTTCGCCTCTTTGTTTAGGCTTATTCCTAAGTATCTCATGGGTTTTGGTGCAATTGTAAAAGAGATTGATTCCTTGATTTCTCTTTCTGATGTTTTACTGCTGGTGTACAGAAATTCAAAAGATCTCTGTACATTGATTTTATATCCTATGACTTTGCTGAATTCATGTATCAGTCTAGCAGGTTTTTTTTTATGGAGTTTTTTTGGTGTTCTACATAGAGTATCATATCATCTGCAAATAGTGAAAGTTTGGCTTCTTCCTTGCCTATTTGGATACCTTTTATTTCTTATTATTTTCTGATTGCTGAGGCTACGACTTCCAGTACTATGTTAAATAACAATGGTGAGAATGGACATCCATGTCTTGTTCTTCACTATATAGGAATAACTCTTACTTTTCACCCATTGAAGATATTAGCTGTGGGTCTTACATTTATGGTTTTTATGATGTTGAAGTGTATTCCATCTATCCCTACTCTGTTGAGGGTTTTATGAAGAATAGATGCTGTATTTTGTCAAATGTTTTTTCTGCATCTATTGAAAGGATCATATGGTTCTTATCCTTTCCTTTATTAATGTGGTATATCACATTGACTGATTTGTTAATATATTGCCACACTTCCAGCTCAGGCATAAGTCCCACTCGATCATGGTAAATAGTTATTTTAATGTATTATTTGATTCAACTTCCTAGTATTTTGTAGAGAATTTTTGCATCCATGTTCCTCAGGAATAGTGGCTTGTAATTTTCCTTTTTAGTGGGGTCTTGGTCTGGTTTTGGAATCAAGGTAATGCTGGCCTTGTGGAAGGAGCTTGGACGTTTTCCTTCCATTTCTTTTTTTTTGGAATAGTTTGAGAAGAGTATGTATTAACTGTTTTTTATATGTCTGGCAGAATTCCCCTGGGAAGCCATCTGGCCCTGGACTTTTGTTTCTTGGGAGAGTTTTGATTACTGACTCCATTTTACTAGTTATGAGTCTGTTCACATTTTCTATTTATTCCTTTTTCAGTGTTGGTAATTGGTATGTTCCCATGAATTTATCTGTTTTTTCCATATGCCCAATTTGTTGACATACAGTTTTTCATAATATTCTCTCAAAACTGTTTCTATTTCTATACTGTTGGTTGTGATCTCTCCTTTTTCATTCATGATCTTATTTATTTGATTTCCTTATCTTTTCTTTTTGATAAGTCTGGTTAGGGTTTATCACTATTATCATTTCTTTCAAGGAACCAGCTCTCAGTTTCACTGATCTGTTATTGTTTTTTATTTGTATGTCATTTGTTCTGCTCTAATCTTTATCATTTCCCTTCTGCTGCATTTAGGTTTTATTTGATGCTCGTTTTCCAGCTCTTTTAGGTGTAAGTTTAGGTTGTATATTTGAGACTTTTTTTTTTGCTTCTTGAGGTAGGCCTGTATGGTTTATACTTCCCTCTTAGGACCATCTTCCTATATTCAAAAGGTTCTAAACTTTGGTGTTTTCATTTTTTATGCTTCCATGTATTTTTTATTTCTCCTTCAGTTTCCTGGTTGATACATTCACTCTTTAGTAGGATGTTCTTTAACTACCATGTATTTGTGGCCTGTCCAATTTTTTTTCATATGGTTGACTTCAAATTTCATTACATTTTGTTCGGAAAATATGCATGGCATGATCTCAATCATTTTTTAAAAATTGTTGAAGGCTGATTTGTGAGCCAGTATGTGACATATTCTGGAGAATATTCCATATGCACTAGAGAAGGTTGTGTATTCTGTTGGTTTAACATGAAATGTTCTGAGTATATGTGTTAAGTCCATCTGGTCCACTGTGTCATTCAAAGCCTTTGTTTCCTTGTTGATTTTCTGCATTAATGATTTGTCCATTGTCATAAGTGGGGTGTTTAAGCCCTCTACTATTATGGTATGATTATCAATTAGTTTCTTAATGTTTGTTATTAATTGTTTTATGTATTTGGGTATTCCATGTTACGGGCATAAAAATTTATAATTGTTACATCTTGTTGGATAGTCCCCTTAATTGTGATATAATACCCTTCATCATCTCTTGTTTCAGCCTTTGTTTTAAAATATATTTTTTCCGATATAATTATGGCTACATTGGCTTTTTTCAATGTCCATTAGTGTGATAGATGTTTCTCCCTCCCCTCACTTTCAATATGGAAGTGTCTTGGGGTCCAAAATGAGTCTCTTGTATGCAGCATAGAGATTTTTTTTTTAATTTATTTATTTTGAGGGAGTGGAGGTAGTGACAGAGGAAGACAAGCCCAAGCAGGATCCATGCTCAGTGGGGAGCCTGACACAGGGCTCAAACCCATGAATCGTGAGATCATGACCTGAGCCACAATCAATAATCAAATGTTTAACTGACTGGGCTACCAAGGCACCCGAGGCCTTTTTGTTTGTTTGTTTGCTTGCTTGCTTTTTAATCCATTCTGATACTCTATGCCTTTTGAGTGAAGCATTTAGCTCATTTACATTCAGAGTGTGATTACTGATTGTTATGAATTTAGTTCCATTGCATTACCTATAAAGTACGTGTTGTTTCTGGAGATTTTTCTCTGTTCCTTTTTAGTTTTTGTTGCTTTTAGTCTTTCTTTACCACTCAAAGAGTCCCCTTTAATATTAGTTGCAGGGCTAGTTTAGTGGTTGTGAACTTCTTTAGTTTCTGTTTGTCTGGCAAACTCTTTATCTGTCTTATTCTGAATGACAGCCTTGGTGCATAAAGTATTCTTGGCTGCATATTTTTCCCATTCATCATGTTGAATATATCATGCCATTCCCTTCTTGCTTACCGGGTTTCTGTGGAGAGATCTGCTGCTAACCTTATTTGTCTTCTCTTTAGTTTAGGGATTTCTTTTCCCTTGCTGCTTTCAAGATTCTTTCCTTACCTGTGTATTTTGCAAAATTTTCTATGATATGTCTTGGTGTTGGTCTGCTTTTTAAATTTTAATGGGAGTTCTTTGTGCCTCCTGAATTTAGATGTCTGTTTCTTTCCCTAGATTAAGAAAGTTTTCAGGTATAATTTGCTCAAATAAACCTTCTGCTCTTTTTTCCTCTTTTCTGAGATTCCTGTGATATGAAGGTTATTAATATTTATGGCGTTACTGAGTCCCTCAAATCTCCATTTGCAATCCAATATTTTTCTTTCCCTCTTGTTTTTAGCCTCATTGTTTTCCATAATTTGATCTTCTGCATCACTTATCCATTCCTCTGCTTCTTCTGTCCTTGTGGTTATTACATCCAGTCAATTTTACATCCGTTATGGCTTTTTAACTTTCAATCCGAATAGATTTTAAGTCTTTTATCTCTGCAGTAAGGGTCTCTCTGGTTTCTTTTATGCTTTTCCCAAGCCCAGTTTGTATATTTATGATTGTTGTTTTAAACTCTGGTTCAGGCATATTACATATCTGTTTTGATTAGTTCCCTGACCATGACCTCTTCTTGTTTTTCTTTTGGGAATTCCTCTGTCTTGGTATTTTGTCTAGGTCTCCATCTTTTGTGTGTTGGGACCAACTGTGTGTGGGACCTGGTCATATTTCCAGTAGAGCAGAAGCTTTTCTGTAGTTTGTGATCAGAAGACATGGTGCGTGCAAGGGGACTATGCTGGCCGTCTAAGGAGGGGCCCACTGTTTCTCTAGCTCTCAGGTACATTTTTCCCTAGTACAGATACACCTGCAGAGCATAGTGGGGTGGGGCTTTTTGTAAGTAGCTCAAGGCTAAACTGTGGACACTGTGCTCCTCTTTGAAACCCATTTGTGGTGGTGGGAGGGGTGAAAAGTGGTGTCGGCCCTCTCTCTTCCCCAGAGGGGAATTCACACCTGCCACTGTTCAGGAGGCCCTCAAAGAAAAGCAAACAACCTCTCTTGTATCCCAGGCTTATGTCACTTCCCTGCCTTCAGCATATCTGTGACATCCTTCAGCTGTCTGCCCATCTGGCCAAAAAGTGCTCCTATGATTTATCTCTAGTGCATGGCTGTATTTGAAACCCCAAATTTTAGGGCCTGGCATGGCATGGACTTGTACTGACTCTCTGGGGGAGCATCTTGCCACACTGTGGTTGGTGCCCATTTGTCACAGAAACACTGTCCTGTGATTGTACAGGTGCTTGGAGTTTATGGTAAAAGCAGCCAAAAATTGGCTTCCCGGTTATCTGCCTTCAGCTGCTGGTGCCTCTGCTGCTTTGCTAATTAACGGGGCAGCTCAGTAGTGCTTGCTGGCTCTTTTTCCCTATGAGAAGCAGTGCCACCTTTCCTAGATGCACTCCAAGAAGAGGACTGTCCTGATGCATGTAAGGGGTTTGTGCTAGTCTACTGCGGGTGGGACCCATTGGTGCTCTGGCTTTCAGCCATACTAACCCTAATAAAAAGACACCTGCAGAGTGCAAGGGTACAGGGCTTGCTGAAAGCAGTTCAAGTTTCCACAGTGTGTGTTATGCCACTTCCTGAAGTCCATCTGTGCTGAGGGCAGGGTTGAAAAATGTCATTAGCTCACTCTTTTCCCTGGAGAGGGGAGTTTGTGCTGCTGGTTTTTAGAAACCCCTCACAGAAGAGTGAACAGACTCCCCTCTTGTGTCCCAGACTTCTATCACATCTCTGCCTTCACCATATCTGCATCCAAGTCATCTGCCTGCCCATTAGCACCGTGCTCCTGTGTTTTGTCCAGGCACATGCCTGGGTCTCAAAATTCAAAATTTTAGGGATCTATTGCAGCATAGACACATGCTCAGAGATGAAGTCTTGATTTCAGTAACATTTCTAACAGAGTAAAGAGTCTCCAGAACAGAAGGCTGAGGGGGTGGCTCAAAATAGTGTCCTTTTCTGTTAATATAAAAGGAATCAGATGTTACTTGGGACTTACTGGAGTATTGAGACAATGAACAATTTCAGTATCCTTAAGTGTTTTATTTTTTAAACATAATTTACATATGTGTATGTTAGAGAATAATTATAAAAATAAAGTTAGCAGTAATAAAGATAAATTGCACTTCTATATTTGCCCGTATTTTAAGTTCCAAACATATCAAATAATAAACAGTCACTTCGAGAAAGAAATAATTCACTTCAGTGTTTATATATGTGCTTGAAAACAATACAAATAAAGTTATTGCAAATATTAATCAAGAAATCAAATGAAACTAGATATAAAGTTTATTAGTTTAAATGTTATTAATGTTATTTTCCTCCTGTCTATTTTGTCATTTTTCAAAAATTTTATTCACTTGCTTAAGTCATTTATTATTATCTATTTCAATAGTATTATATTTTTTAAAGTTTCTTTTTAAATGTTTATTTATTTCTGAGACAGAGAGAGCTGGATAAGGGCAGAGAGAGGGTATAACAGGATCCAAAGAGGGTTCATTGCTGACAGTAGAGACCCTGATATAGGGCTTAAACTTATGAACCATGAGATCATGACTTGGGCCAAAAGTGGACACTTAACTGACTGAGTCACCCAGGCACCCCTCAAAAGTAACATATTAGTTTTCATTTTTTCTGCATGCTGTCTTAGAAATGGATTTATCCCAGTTGTTATAATATGTATGTTTTCACACTGTTTTTTCTAGGAAATCTGAAATTTTATTCAACAGTTCGAATTTTCAATTTCAGATGAAAATTGTTTTGTTTTTATTAGTTTGTTTGCTACCTAATTTTGCTACTAATTAGATCGATGCATCATTACACTATGATCAGAGAAAACTTAGTTGATTTTTTTCCACTTTTTGAAATTCATTGAGATTTTCTTTGTGGTCTAATGTATGGAAATTAAAAAAATACATCCTCGGACATCAGAAAAATTTTTATTGTTTTTATTTTTAGAGTTTAGGTTTCCATAAATATGTACATTAAAACTATCCAATGGGGGTACATGGGTGGCTCAGATGGTTAAGCATTCAATCGATTTTGTCTCAGGTCATAATCTCAAGGTTCATGGGACTGAGGCCTACATCAGTCTCTGTGCATTCTGAAAGCATGGAACCTACTTGAGATTCTTTCTCTCCTTCCCTTTCTGTCCCTCTCCCACTGCATGCACTCTTTTTCTCTCTTTCCCAAAATAAATAAATAAAACTTTAAAATACATATACATGTCCAATGAATTGTACCATTTCTATCTTTTCATATGGGACTCTTAGCTGACTTTGTTTAAGTGCTTTAAGCATCACTCACCCAATTTGAAATTTGCATTTTCTTTCTTTATTTTATTAAATATGCGATGTGTGGATTTTTTTAAATTTTAGTTTTCTTTCTATCCATGAAAAGTGAAAACTCAAGCCTAACATTATATGCTTACTGAAACCACTGAAACCTAATAAGATTCTGCTAATTGTAAAATTGCTAAAAAATGTGAACATTGACTGAGTTGAAGTCTAGCTTTGACTAATCTAAACAACAAAATTATTTCTAAATTTCTTAAAACTGCTAAGTTATAATAATTTTCTATTTAATAGGACTGATATTGTCAGGTTTATCTATAGTCTTAAATTAATAAAAGGGGGGTTTATTTTTAAAATATATGTTATAACACAGATGTTTTCCTAACTAAGTTACCTTTTTACTGATAAGTCTGAAATAAGGAGACTCTTACCTTCATTTATCATGCGATGCTTAAGAATGCATACCTCAGGGTGGCATGGTTCTCAGCACAATAGACTAACTCAAATCCACATCTTGATCAAATAATCTGTGAGTTGATATCAAATTTTCCTGGGAACTCTTCTTAAATTATATGGAAGAAATTTCCCCTCTGTCTTGGTTATATAAACAAATATTAGCACCAAAATGCTGAGGATATTCAAATAATTCTTTTGAATGATACCATGAATCAGAAAACTTGGATAACATTTGATCCTCTTTTCTCTGCTTATATAATTATAATTATTACTATCATTAGGAATACCAGTTTATGAGAAAATTTTTTATTCCATAATTCCTTTTTTTCAGCTAAACAATTAGGGACATGTATAAGTTGGCTGATTCAAGCAGGACCAATTCTTTAAGTGACTTTTCTGCAGTTGCTATTTCTTTGCCCTTTGGCTGAGCCAGCCTTTGCCAGTGGCATAAGCATTTTGTCGCAGTCAATGAAGTTGATAAATGAAGCACCCTTATGTAAGCAGGAACTATTAATAAAACTGCTCTTAATGGGTGGTCTGACTGTTTGTACCATGCAAGCTCATATACTGACATACAGGAAGAAATAAAGGACTTATTCATCATTGTTTTTTATTGATCAGCATGACAGTCTTGTTTGTGGACAAATACTACAGCTAAATTTTATAGTTTATTGTATTGGTCAAAATGTTACTATCGTTCTAATGTATGCAATAAATCATTAAAAAAAATAAAGGAAATATAGTTAACAGTGCCCATATGAGGCAATGATAGTGATTTGTTGCAAACATTTTTTCTTAGTTCCGATTTTTTTTTTTTTGTCAGTAAGGGAAAAGAAAAGGATTTATATAGTTCAGGCATACGTTGATGATTTAATAGCCAAAGCCCACCGATCATTAAAACAAGATAGTCAGTTGTATGTTGTATGCTGTTTTACAAGGTACTTTGACATATAGTTCAGCATTGAGATATAAGTTCTTAATTTTAGTAGTAAATTGTTACTTTTAACTCCCTGATAATTGGGTGTTCTCTTCAAAACATTTCATTCACAAGGTCATGAAAATAGTCTTTTCTAATATATTCTATATGTTTTACTTTTAAATTTGGACTTATAATCCAATCTGTTGTAAATTATATTTTGGCCAGAAAATGCCAATTTCTTAAATATCCTATGTGTACTTGAATTTTTAATTAAATATCCCATATGTTCTTGTTAATTGAGTTGTTTAGAACTTCTACTTACTGTTATCTGTATATCTTATAAGCTAATGAGACATAGTAAATGTCTCACTGTGGTTTTAACTTTATTTCTTCTTTACATCTGTAAAAGTTTTCATTATATAATTTTATGTTATTTTGTACAATGATATTTTAGGATTTTGATATCATTTCTATAGATTGATCCTATTATTGCTACTAACTACCCCTCCTTTTATGTAGTGCTGCTATTTGACTGAAAGACTGCTTTATCTGGCAGCTAGTCTCCTTTTCATTAATGCTTTCAAAGTTTCTATAATTTTACTTTCAAATATCTTTGCTTTTATATTTAAAGTCTATTTCTTAAAAACCAGTATATGGTCAACTTTTTAAATATAATCCAATCAAATAGTCTTTGTAATTTGTTTGGATTATTTTGTCCTCTTATTTTAAATTTCTTTAAATGTTTATTTACTTTTGAGAAAGAGATAGAGAGACAGACAGAGACAGAGAGAGAGACAGAGTTGAGCGGGAGAGGGGCAGAGAGAGAGGGAGACAGAGCCTGGAGCCTGCTTCAGGACAGAGCCTGACACAGGGCTTGAATAAAACCACAAGATCATGACCTGAGTTGAAGTCAGTTACTTAACTGACTTAACTGAGCCACCCAAGCACCCCTTGAAGTATTTTTTCATTTCCTGCTTTTTCTATTAATGATTTTTTTTTATTATTTAATTTCACTCTTGTTTTGCTTCTTGGATATACCACAGAGAATATAACATACACTCTTGATTTATTAGAATATGTTAAAAGTTACTCTTGGGGTGCCTGGGTGGCTCAATCAGTTAAATATCCGACTCTTGATTTTGGCTCAGATCATCATCTCACGGTTTCATGAGTTCGAGCCCCACGGCTGCACAGACAGCATGGAGCCTGTTTGGGATTCTCTTTCTCTCTTTCTCTGCCCCTTTCTCATTATCACTGACCATTAAGAACTTTATAAGATGTCATGATGATTCACTCCCACTTTGATGCATGTGTACATACATGGGTTCTAAAACTTGATAAATCCATCTTCAGGCAAAAATACAGAATAACTTGAACTCTCCTATATTACCAGTAGTATTATAAAATGGAACAACCACTTTGGAATTCATCAGTATCTTCTAATACTAATGTTAAGATAAACCTATACCCATGTTGACTGTAAAACAATATTACTAAGATATATTTATTATGTATATGTTGAGGTGCATGATAATAATAGCATCAAAGATATTCCCGAAACTAAACTAAAGGGTCTGAAGCCCATGGTATTGTCTACTTTTTGAGGTATCTCCATACTATTTTCCACAATGACTGTACCACTTTGCATTCCAACTAAAAGTGCAAGAGTTCCTCTTTCTCCCATCCTTGCCAACACCTGTGTTGTTTCTTGTGTTGCTGAGTGTAGCCATCCTGACAGATATGAGGTGATATCTCACTGTAGTTTTGATTTGCATTTCCTTGATGGTAAGTGATGAGGAGCATTTCTTCATATGTCTATTCACCATCTGGATGTCTTTGGAGAAATATCTGTTCACATCTTCTGCCCACTTTTTAAATTGGATTACTCAGTTTTTGAGTATTGAGTTGTATCCTTACTTTATATATTTTGGATAGTAACCCTTATCAAATGTGTCATTTGCAAATATCATCTCCCATTCTGTGGTTACCTTTCAATTTTGTTGATAGCTTCCTTCAATGGGCAGAGCTGTTTTCGTTTGTTTGTTTGTTTGTTTTTAGTGTAGTCCAAAAGTTTATTTTTGTTTCTGTTTCCCTTGCCTCAGGAGACATATCTAGAAACAAGTTGCTGAGGCCAATGTCAAAACGGTTACTGCCTGTGATTTCTTTTTAGGATTTTTATGATTTCAGGTTTCACATTTAGATCATTAATCCATTTTGAGTTTACTTTTGTATATGGTGAAAGAAAGTGCTTCAATTTTATTCCTTTGCATGTTGCTGTCTAGTCTTCCCAACACTGTTGAATACACTTTTTTTTTCCAGTAGAGATTCTTTCCTGCTTTGTTGAACATTAATTGGCCATCTACTTGTGTTTTTTCCCTGGGTTTTATATTATGTTTTATTGATTAATGTGTCTATTTTTGTGCCAATACTATACTGCTTTGATTACTACAGCTTTGTAATATCACTTGAAGTCCAGAACTGTGATGTCTCTAGCTTTACTGTTCATGATATCTTTGGCTATTCAGAATCTTTTGTATTTTAACAAAAATTTTAGAATTGGTTGTTCAGTTCTGTAAAAAACGCTATTAATATTCTGATAGAAATTGCATTAAATATGCAGATTGCTTTGGGTAGTATAGACATTATAACAATATTTATTCTTACAATTCATGAGCATGGAGTGTCTTTCCATTTATTTGTGTCATCGTCAGTTTCTTTCATCAATGTTTTATAATTCTCAAAGTATAGTTCTTTCACCTTTTTGGTTACTTTTCTCCCCCTAGATGTTTTATTTGTTGTGGTGTAATTGTAAATGGGACCTATTCTTTAATTTTTCTTTCTATTGCTTTATAATTTATGTATAGAAATGCCAAAGATTTCTGTAATCTGATTTTGTATCCTGAAACTTTACTGAATCTGTTTATCACTTCTAGCAGTTTTTTGATGTAGTTTTTCAGGTTTTCTATTAAGACTATCATACTATATGTAAATACTGACAGTTGTACTTCTTCCTCACAACCTTGGATGCCTTTTCTTTACTTCTTTTTTGTCGATTGCTGTGGTTAGGACTTCCAGTACTATGTTAAATAATAGTGGCAAGAGTGTATATTCCTGTTTTTATCCTGACTTTAAAGGAATAGCTCTCACTTTTCCCCTTTGAATATGATATTGTTTGGGGTTTTTTTCTCTAATTTTTTAAAAATTATGTAGTGGAAGGTTTTTTCCCCCTAAACCTACTTAGTTCTGGGTTATTCATCATGAATTCATGCTATTCTTTGTCAAATGCTTTTTCTGCATCTATTAAAATGATCTTAAGAGATGTGGGAACACTAGTGGATGGCCACAAAAGAATTCTTGAGACATTTTCAGTGCAACAAAAATGCTTTTATTATAGCTTGGGACAGGACCTCAGGGACCGTGGACAGAAGGAACTTTATCTTTGATGTGTGAAGCCAGTGGTTATATGCTTAGTGCTCAGGGCAGAGGGAAGGTGCAGGGCACCTTATTTCTCTCTCTCTCTTTTTAAGTAATCTTCATGCTCAGTACAGAGCTCAGCATGGGACTTGAACTCACAATCCTGAGATTAATGCCTGAGCTGAGATTATGAGTCAGATACTTAACAATCTGAGCCACCCAGGTGCCCCTCATTCTATTTTCTAAAATTTCTTTACACATTTGAGTTACTTAGTGTTTAATAATTTAATGTTATTTTGAAAATAATGTAAGGTCTTCATTTTATATTTATCAAGGATGTCCATGTGCCATATGACATCTTCAAAACCTACTGACAGGGGCGTCTGGGTGGCTTAGTCGGTTAAGCGTCCGACTTTCGCTTAGGTCATGATCTCGCGGTTCGTGGGTTCGAGCCCCGCATCGGGCTCTGTGCTGACTGCCAGCTCAGAGCCTGGAGCCTGTTTCAAAGTCTGTGTCTCCCTCTCTCTCTGACCCTCCCCTGCTCACACTGTCTCTCTCTCTCTCCTAGAAATAAATAAAAACATTAAAAAAAAAAAAAACCTACTGACAGAAGAAAAATAGATGTCAGATAGTCATACCCATGGAACATAGATGTTGTCCATCATTGTAAGATTAGCCAGACTTGTGGTAGTCTTAGTGTTACAGCCATGTTTTTTTTTCGGGAATAAGCGATAATATATCTTGCAGTCCAGCCTGATAGAATCCATCTTCACAAATGTGACTCACATAACCATTATATTCTATTTGGTTCTAACTATCTAATTCCTGGTCCAGACAGTAGCAAACGAATCAATTGTCTGTAAAATAATGGCATATTCACAGGTTTTTTGGGGAAGTTATCCATATTTGATAGCTAAAATGAAAAGCATTTAGAAAAGCTAAATGTTTTAATTTGTTCACAAAGGAATATTTAACGTCTTTCTTTTTTAAAGTTAATTTTATTTATTTATTTTTAGAGACAGAAAGAGAGAGAAAAGGAAGGAGAGAGGGAGAGAGCACAAGACATGGAGAGGCAGAGAGAGAGGGAGAGAAAGAATCCCAAGTAGGTTCTGCTTTATCAGCACAGAACCTGATATATGGCTACAACTCACAAATCTTGAGATCATGACCTGAGCCAAAATCAAGTGTTAGGAACTTAGCCAACTGAGCCCCTAACATCTTCTTTAATTTATTCACAGTCCTATGTTACTAGGTTTTGTTCTTTTGGAATAAAACTTTCCCATAAGTTCTGGAAATTCTTATCCAGTTCAGTTTTATGATTTTAAAGATATCAAAAACCTGCATTTGTCAAGAGTCTTTTTTATGAATCTCCTTGAAGATGAAACACATGTTTTGAAAGCATCAAAACAATAACTATAAATAACAACAACAACAAAACCCTTCAAAAATGGACATAGTTAAAGACCTGAATGAGGGTCATTATAATGCAATTAACAAAGAAATCTGGTTATTTCTGTGAGACACATTTGTGTCAATGTGTGTCAAGTAATGACCTTAGGACATATTAAAACTTCAGGAATTTTATGTATTTTCTAGAATAATTATAGCATTTACCAATAGAATATAACCTAAGTATTATCATCATTGGTTTGCCAAGTGCTTTCCAAGTAACTTCACATACCAAATAAAGAAGCTTAGTTAATTAAAAAGACTTAATTTACCATTTAAATCTCAGGAAGTTTGTTAAAAACCTCAGAAAGTTTTAAAGAACATGCTTAGATAGGATTACAGGTCATTATAAATTTAATATTTAATTATCTATTTACTCAGAATGGCAATACTAGATTCTATAGGAGGCTATACAGTTGTTAGCAAAACTTAACTCCTTTAATATTGAGAAGCTGCAATTCTCTTAAGTAATCAAAAACCTGATAAAGGCAAAACATAGAAACTGTGGTTTTGGAACAAAGAAAAAAAAACTTTGTTTACCTTTTTTTATCAAGAGTAGACCAACAATAATCCAAGAACATTTTGTCTTCTTAAAAGAGAGAGAAAAAAGCAGAATTTCAGTCTGACATCAATCTACTTACAAAATCCATTCATTTCAACTTATTCCTGGTTATACATAAAATTCTTTTCCAAAGTTTTTCCTTCACCAACCTACTGCAACTTTCTTTTTTATTCAGATTTTTTCTAAGCCTTTTTCTCTCCAAATAGCCAATCTCATTTTAGGACAAAATTACTTTCTTTTTCCCCTCATCAAAATATATTCCCATTCCTTGTATCTTTCTTTTTAAAAACACATCCTTTCCTGCATATAGAGTTGCTTCTCTTATTTCCATCAGTCTTAATCATATTTTGTAGAATTTTAACTCTTAGAAACCTTAGTCTCTTCTGAAAATTATGTAGTAACCAATTGTAAATTTCTGTTACATCAGAATTTTCCAGATTGGTAAATTTATAAATACATTTCATAATTTCTAAAAACATGTTTTTCCATAGTACAATCTTTCAGTAAAGCAGAAAGCTTATTTAGCAACAGGCACAGGTATCCTTAGCTTCTCTGCAACAAGAAGCTCAAAACACAAACCTATATTTATTAATCAATGCTTTAGTATTTTATCTTATTTGTAAAAGATTTGGATATCCAATGAATTTAACCCAGTTTGTCATGTAACTTTGAAAACTTTAAAAGTTTCAGGGTACCAAAGATTTTGAAAGCTATCTTAACAATTACTCATGAGAACTTTATGAGATAGGCAAAACTAATCACCATTTTAAGTCATAGTTTGCAGACAACTTGCAGCAGAGATAACATCAACTTATTTGACTCTCAGTAAACCTTGGTAGAAGAAAAGTATTACATTTAATACTAATAATTCTAAAGACATGTCTGTCTTAATTAAATTAACAAACTTTCAAAATTAAAAAAATAAAAATAAATTTAAAAATTTAACTCACAAGCTTAAATCAGCTGTAATACAGAATATGTTGTACCTATGTCCATGCAAAAGTCAATTTGTTCTCCATTGTCAATTTTTATGTGGGACACCAGGGGGGAGATTTGAAGTGGATTTTTTCAGTCCAGGGAGGTGTGCTCTTTGTTTTTGGATAGCAAGGGTAGGAGGAGCAGGGACTGAAGGCAGTGGAAGGACAGATAGTGTCCAGCAGGTTTTCAAGCCTTGCTCGTAGTGGTGCAGGAGCAGGAGAAAAGAGAAGGGTAAGGTGTCTCTAGCAAGTCTGAAGGCAGATCAATGCCCAGAGGGCAGAGAAAGAGAATTCCTGGTCCTAAAGCCTATCAGTTGAGACAGATAAGCAGAGGCATGCTTTTTCTACCAACAAAAAGTGAACATAGTGAGTCCATTTTGGGCCAGAGAAGGCAGGCAACTTCCCAAAACCAAATGAGTTTTGGAAACTGCTTGGGAATATTCCTTATAGTCCCTGTCCTGAGGTAGACTAACCACAGATAATTGCCTCCAATTATCATAGCCATCAACCCAAATGACTGAGAGAGAAGCCCTACATACAAGGAGAGTAACTTGGGTCTATTAGGAAGAGCAACAGTGAGAGACTTAGCATCTTTTTCATTAAGGATGGCCTGCGTTTCCTCCAGCAACCTGGGTTTATTAGGAGAAAGAGGGAGATTTACATAATCATTGTCCAGTATTTTGGGTGGGTGTTTATTAGCCTGGTTAGTGGACAAACACATTCTACAAAGAGGCTGTTTGTCTAGAATCCTGATTAGGGCCATGAATACTTGGACATAGGGTATCTCAGTCCTTTTGCCTTGTTTCCTGCAGAAGAGATCTAACTCATAGATTATACTAAGGATTAATGACCCAATGATGGGCCATTTTTCTTCTTATCCTAAGGGAGATTGAGGCCATCCAGTGTTAAAAAGATCAGTCCTTTCTTTCTTAAATCTTGCAATCCAAATTAATTCCAGTAAATTAAAAGGCATCCAAAGAGAGAGTACTTGGGAGCTGAAACTAGGAGAACACTTGTTTCTAGAAAAGTAGAGAAGGTCCATTACCAAGAATCCCCCCTGACTCCAAGGTGGTGTCCAACACAGGGTATGTCAGAGTTTCTTAAAGTCAAAAGGACTAGAGTCTCCCTCAAACAAAAATTGCTAAGAACACTCCCTTACCATGTAGAAGGGATGCCTGAATCCCTTCACTTCCCCCGTTTCATTCTAGACTACAAATGTGTGCCTCTGGATGGACTGAAAGACAGTGCTATGCCATGAAGAACCCACCAATTTTAACCCATGGAAAAGTTTTACAAGGGGAAACTACCTAAGGTTATGATAAATAACCTTCAAGCAAATAGTGAGTAGGGGACACTGACGAAAGATAGTAAAGGGAGAAATCCATCATGATCTAAGCAATATTGCAACACATGTAAGTCTTTACAGCTGACTTCCTTAGGAAACAGTCCCCAGTGGGTTTTAATTCAATTCGGTGTCGGGTAGTTCTGAGCAAATATCTCATTACCAGAAAGTGGCTAGACCATAGATGTGGACAGGATCACATTAGACCAATGGTCAGGGAACCTTATACAGAAGTCTTAACATTAGCAACTGTCCTGCTGACTTAGGTGGCTCTCCTTTGCTCAAGAAAGACAGCTTTCTCTAAGAATAAGGGAAAACAGAGGCCATCAAATTTCTGGGTCTCATAAGCATTCTGGCCAGAATATTAATTTCCATTCAAAAGGCAAATTGTTTTCCCTCTCCTTTAGAATAGCCACAGGCTAGAGGATTACAGCCTGCACAATTCATGTGAAAGTGTTCCAAAAGACCCTACTCTTTGAGAAGTCCCAGGAATGAAAGTTAAAGAAGGGGGAGCAATTCACTAAATCTGCACCAAGGGCTTGAAATCCAGATGAGAGAACAGGCCCTAGTTGGGCACAAAATGATGTGGGGCTGCTAGTGCATGGTGAAGAAGGAATTCTTGAGATATTTTTGGTGCAAAAAGATGCCTTAATTATAGCATGGGAAAAGGACCCATGGACAGAAATTGCTGCACTCTTGCTGTATGAAGCTGGTGGTTCTATGTTTAGTGCTCAAGGGGGAGGGAACATGCAAAGAATATTAAATCACAGCTGTCTCCTTTGAATTTTTACTCATAAAACTGCTTTTGCAAGCAGTTTTCTGATGCTTATCATTCAGCTCAGTATTAAGTACTGGGGAGATTTGCAGGCAGCCATGAGACCCTTTAAGAAAGTAGCAACCACCATATATTTGATCCTTATGGAAACTATAAAGGCTGTAGGTCAGACCTCTGGGCTAAAGGTGAACATTTTTTTCTGCTCCAATCCCTCATCAGTGTGATTCTTATACTTTATCTTATTGCTGTGCTATATCACATTGATTAATTTCCAAATATTGAATGACCCTTCCAATCCAGGAATAAATCCCACTTGATTGTGGTGAATGACTTTTAAAATATACTGTTAAATTCAGTTTGCTAGTATTTGATTGAGAACTTTTGCGTCAATGTTCATTAGAGATCTGCATCTATGTTCATCTGTCTGGCAGGTTTTTTTTTAGTGGTGTCTTTATCTAGTTTTGGTATCAGGATAATGCTGGCCTCACAGGAAGAATTTTCAAGTTTTCCTCCCTTTTCTACTTTTTGGAATAATTCGAGAATAGGTCTTGACTCTTCTTTAAATGTTTGACAGAACTCACTTGTGAAACCATCTGGTTCTGGACTTTTGTTTGTTGGGAGTTTTTTGATTACTGATTCAATTTCATTGCTGGGTATAAGTCCACTAAAATTTTCTATTTCTGTCTGTCTCAGTATTGATGAGTTATATATTTTTATGAATTTCTCCATTTCTTGTAGGTTGTCCAATGTGTTAGCATATATTTTTTCATAATATTCTCTTATAATTGTTTGTATTTCTGTGGTGCTGGTTATTATTTCTTTTCTCTCGTTTGTGATTTTATTTATTTGAATGCTTTATCTTTTTTACTTCATAAGTCTGGCTATAGTTTATAAATCTTACTGATTTTTTTTTTCAAAGAGCTAGTTTCTGGTTTCATTGATCTACTTTTGTTTGTGTGTTTTTAGCTTCTATATCATTTATTTCTGCTCTAATTTTTATTACTTATTTCCTTCTGCTGGCTTTAGATTTTTGTTATTGTTCTTTTTCTGGCTCCTTCAGATGTAAGGTTAGGTTGTTTATTTGAGATTTTTCTTGCTTCTTGAGGTAGACCTGTATTGCTATAAACTTCCTTCTTAGAACAGCTCTTGCTGAATCCCAAAAGTGTTGGACCATGTTGTTTTCATTTTTGTTTCTATGCATGTTTTTACTTCTTCTTTTATTTTCTGATTGACTCATTCATTTTTTAGTAGCATATTCCTTAACATCCATGTATTTGTTGTCTTTTCTAATTTTTTAAAAATTGTGGCTCACTTCTAGTTCCATAGTGTTGTGATCAGAAAAGATGCATAATATGACTTAAGTCTTCTTGAATTTGTTGAGGCTAGTTTTGAGAGTTAATATGTGAATCTATTAGAAGAATGTTTACTGTGCATTTGAAAAGAATATGTATTCTCTCTTTTAGGATGGACTGTTCTAAATACAATCTGTTAAATCTCGTTGGTCCAGTGTATCATTTAAAGCCATTGTTTGCTTGTTGATTTTCTGTTTGAATAATCTGTCCATTGATGTAAAACGAGTGTTAAAGTACTCCACTATTATTCTATTACTATTGTTTAATTCCTTTATTTTGTTTTTAACTGTTTTATGTATTTGGATTTGCTTATGTTAGGCGAATAAATATTTATAATTGTTAGATATTTTTATTGAACTGTTCCCTTTATCATTATATAGTGTCCTTCTTTGTCTCTTATTATAATCTTTGTTTAAAAATCATTTTGTCTGGGGGCACTTGGGTGGCTCAGTCGGTTGGGCGTCCGCCTTCAGTTCAGGTCATGATCTCATAGTTCATGGGTTCAAGCCCCGCGTCGGGCTCTGTGCTGACAGCTATCTTAGAGCCTGGAGCCTATTTCAGATTCTGTGGCTCCCTCTCATTCTGACCCTCCCCTGTTCATGCTGTCTCTTTCTCTCTCTCTCTCAGAAATAAAAATAAATAAATAAATAAAATCATTTTGTCTGATATATGTATTGCTACTCTGGCTTTATTTTGGCAACCGTTTGTATGATAGATATTTCTCAATTCCTTCAGTTTCAATCTCCAGGTGTCTTTAGGTATAAAATGAGTCTCTTGTAGGCAACATATAGACTGGGGAGGGAGAGTCTTATTTTTTATCCATTTCTTCAAACTATGTCTTTTGATTGCAGCATTTTGTCCATTCACATTCAAAGTAAAAAGAAAAGTCTGAAGATGACATGAATATTCACTGTTAAAGATATATACTTCTCCTAGGAGGTATTTGTTTTGTTTGGGTTTTGTATTTAGCTCTATTTAAAAGTTAGTTTGACGGGTGTCTGGGTGGCTCAGTCAGTTAAACATCCAACTTCAGCTCAAGTCATGGTCTCATGGTTCGTGATTTTGAGCCCTATGTCAAGCATGTGCTGACAGCTCAGAGCCTGGAGCCTGTTTCAGTTTCTGTGTCTCCTTCTCTCTGTGTCCCTCTCCTACTTGCACTCTCTCTCTCAAAAATAAACATTAAGGGTGCCTGGGTGGCTCAGTCAGTTAAGCGTTTGACTTCAGTGTAGGCCATGATCTCACCAGTCTGGAGTTTGAGCCCCATGTCCAGCTCTCTGCTGACAGCTTAGAGCCTGGAGCCTGTTTCAGATTCTGTGTGTTCCTCTCTCTCTCTCTCTCAGCCCCTCTCCCACTCACGCTCTGTCTCTCTCAAAAATAAACATTAAAATAATTGAAAATATAAAAAATCTGCCTATACTCATTGCCACTTTCTATACATTTTTCCTTGAATGTATTAAATCCGACTTTCACAAGGAACAAAGATGGAGGTATCACAATTATAGATTTTAAGATATACTACAAGTTCGATACTACTATAGAACAGAATAGAGTCCAGAAACAAACCCATGCTTATGACAAAGGGGGAAAGAATATACAGTAGGGAAAAGACAGTCTCTTTAATAAATGGTACTGAGAAAGCTAGACAGCTACATGCAAAAAGGATGAAATTGGACGAATTCCTAACACTATTCACAAAAATAAATTAAAAATTAATTAAAGACCTAAACATAAATAATGAAACCATAAAAAATTTAGAAGAGAACACAGACATTAATTCTTCTTACATCAGTAGAAGAAATATTTTTCTAGTTATGTCTCCTAAGGCAAGGGAAACAAAAGCCAAAACAAACTTTGGGACTATATGAAAATGAGGAATACATCAACAAATAAAAAAATCAACCTACTGAATGAGAGAAGATATTTGCAAATGATATAATTAAGGTTAAGGTCCAGAATATATAAAACATTTATATGACTCAACACCAATAGAACCCCAACAATCCAATTAAAAAATGGGTACTAGATCTGAATAGACAGTTTTTAAAAAATGTTTTATTTGGGGCGCCTGGGTGGCTTAGTCGGTTAAGCGTCCGACTTTCGCTTAGGTCATGATCTCACGGTTCGTGGGTTCGAGCCCCGCGTCGGGCTCTGTGCTGACTGCCACCTCAGAGCCTGGAGCCTGTTTCAGTCTGTACCTCCCTCTTTCTCTGACCCTCCCCTGCTCACGCTGTCTCTCTCTCTCTCCTAGAAATAAATAAAACATTAAAAAAAATGTTTTATTTACTTCTGAGAGAGAGAGAGAGAGAAAGAGAGACAGTGTGAGCAGGGGAGGGTCAGAGAGAGAGGGAGATACAGAATCTGAAACAGTCTCCAGGCTCTGAGCTGGCTGTCAGCACAGAACCCAACACAGGGCTCGAATCCACTAACTGTGAGATCATGACCCAAGCTGAAGTCGGACGCTTAACCAACTGAGCCACCCCAGTGCCCCTGAATAGACATTTTTTGAAAGAACACACACAAGGGATCAGCTGACAAATTCCCATCGTTAGGCAAATGCAAACCAAAGTCATAAGGAGATATCACTTTATACCTGTCCGAATGGCTGAAATAAAAGAGACAAAAAAAGAATAAATATTGGTGGGGATGTGGAGAAAAATAAGCCCTCACCACTGTTGATGGGACTGCAAATTTGTACAATCACTGTGGAAAACTAAATGGAGATTGCTCAAAAACTTAGAAACACCATATGATCCAATAATTCTACTACTGGGAACTTACCCAAAGGACACAAAATCACCAATTCAAATATATGCACCTCTATGTTTACTGCAGCATTATTTAAAAGATCCAAGATATAGAAGTAGCCTGTATCCACTGATAGCAGAATGGATAAGGAAGATGCAATATATGTATATAATGGAATATTGTACAGCCATAAAAAAAAATGAAATCTTGTCTTTGCATCACCATGGATGCACCGACAGGGTATAAGTGAAATAAATCAAATTGAGAAAGACAAATATCTTATTATTTCATTCATATATGGAGTCAGAAAAATGAAACAAATAAACAAACAATAATCAGAGAATCAGAGCTATAAATACAGAAAGCAAGCTGGTGGTTGCCAAACAGAAGGGCTTGGAGGGATGGGAAAAATGAATTAAGGAAAAATAAGCTTCCAGTTATGGAATTAAAAAGTCATGAGAATAAAAGACACAGCATAGGAACATAGCTAATGATATTTAATAGTGTTGTATGGTGACATATGGAAGCTACACTTGTGGGCATAGCATAACATTGAGAATTTAAATCATTATATTTTATACCTGAAGAGAATGTAACATTGTATGTCAACTGTAATAAAAAAATTATTATTTAAAAAATCAGGCTTCCATGTTATTTTTTAAGCAATTTTGTCCTTATGAAGGTCAATAATAATCCCCCCCATTGTTAAATTCTTAGTCATCTTCATAGTTGACCTACTAGATGTTTTTGTCACAATTTTGCACTCCCTTCCTCCTAACTGAAATAGTTTATTTGATTATCTTTCAGAACATCATATTCTTCTGGTTCTTCACTTTTCAGGCCTCTCTCAGTTTATTTATTTATTTATTTATTTATTTATTTATTTATTTATTTATTATTGGGGTTTGTTCTGCACTATCTGTAGACTTTTCTTTTATATCTGTACAGACTTCCCTGTTTTTGTTTTGTTTTCTAGTTCTGTGGCTTAGGATGTTATCTACCCACTGATTACTTTCTTCTGTATAATTACAGCCTAGGTCTTTCTCTTTTACTCTAAAGTTGTACATTGAACAGCCACTTTGGATGTACAAAAGATGCCTTACATATATATTCCCAGTGAAACTCTTGGTTGGTATTCTCCTCTAAATTGGGAATTCCTGCAATCCCCACCCCCCCATTAGTTATAAATAACTAACCCTTCCATTTGCTAAGGTCAATAACATTTATAATCATCCTTAATTTCTCTTTTTCTCATATTACATGCAATCACCATATACTATTGCCTCTTTTTTCCCTTTCTGTCCTTTTTTTATTTGGTCATCACCAAGGAACTGCTACTACCTTAGTCCAAGACATCATCAACAACCAGATTGTTATCATAGTCTACTACTTTGTACTCTCTATTTTTGTCCATCTTGTCTGTTCCAATCACAGTAGGTAGAACCATCTTTTCCATTCCCACTCCTCTGTCTTAAAATTTTCCTTTACCTTTCCTTTATGTACAGTGTATCTTTTTTTCCAACAACTTCTTCAGCAAATCCAGTTCTATTACCTCTCTGTCCTTAGCTTCTACTACTTCCTTCTTCATCCATTGACTTCCTCGGTGTTCTCAAATGTACCAACACACTTTTATCAAAGAGCCTTTGCACTTAATATTTCATCTTCCTAGAATGTTCTTCTACCATATATCCACATATTTCATTACTTCACCTGGTTTGTACCTAGCATAACTTGTACTTCCTGCTTACATTTCGTGATAGTTAAGTTCTTAGTCATCTAAAAGTACACTCCAAAGTGCATATCTACACTTAAGTTATGTCTCTACTGAGAAAAAGGTAAATACCACATGACGCAGAGATATACACCTGTTTTGTTCACAGAAGCATTTCAGAGTAATTTCTACAGTGAAGGGCAAGTTGCTTCACTATGATCCCGTATCATTAATCATTAAAAGAGAGAGAGAGAGAGAGAGAGAGAGAGACATGATATATAGAAAGCCTTTTGGATATTGGAGAAAATATATTTAAGTGTGCTCTTCCAACTTAATTTTAGGTCATCTAAAAAAAAAAGCTAACTTTAAGTGAGTTTATATCAAGAAAATGTCCATCTAATGATTTTGTTGCAGTTCAGTCACTCTATTACTCAGTCCTTCTGATCCAGCAAAGTGAATTGTACTGAAGGTTGTTTCTGTGATAGGTTGAGTGTGCTGTGGTGGCTGAGAGCCTCTACAATATTATTATGTTATTATTTGCTAAAGTTAGCATAATAAAATACAGCAAAGTAGATGGTTTATGCAGCTCAAATTTATTGTCTCACGGTTTTGGAGACTAGATTTGAAAATTAAAATGTTGCAGAATTGCTTCCTTCTGTAGCCTGTGAAGGACGGATCCATTTTAGGCCTCTATTTATGGCTTGTAGTTGGATGTCTTCTCTTTATGTTTCTGTATATTGTCTTCCTTCTATACGTGTCTCTATGTCCAAATTTCCTCTATATGTATAATACTAGTCATATTTGATTAGGGTCCACCTTAATGACCTCATTGTAACTTGATTGTCTCTCTATAACTCTATCTGCAAGTAAGATCATATTCTACGGTACATGGGGCTAGAAATTCAACATATGAATTTGAGGCTGTGGGGAACACAATTCAACCCATAACACACAGAGATTATAAATTACTGCATAGGACCAAATTTAGCCTCCTAATTGCTTTTATAAAGCACTTTTTATTTTATTTTATTTCATTGTTTTATTTTATTTTATTATTTTTTACTTTTCAAGTGGTCTCTGTGTCCAGTGTGGGATTGAACATGACCCTGAAATCAAGAGTCAAGTGTTCCTCTGAGCCAACCAGGTTCTCCTCCCTATAAGTCAAATTTGATTTTTACCTAACCCTTGATTGGGTCTCCCTATTTTTATGTTAAATAAATTCAAAGTTACAGTAAATATTTAACCTATATATTCCTCTACCTTGCTATCCTTTTTAGAACATTAAGGAGACTCAAAAATAGCAAATTCTAGAAAATTCAAGATTAGAAACTAAAACTTTGTACTTCATTTCTATCATTTTTAAAATAAACTTTACTTTTAGAGCAGTTTTATTGAGCAGTATTGAGCAGAAGATATGACGATTTCCTTATATTTCTTTCTCCCACACCTACATGGTCTCCCTCATTATCAACACCCCCTACCAGGCTAGTACATTTGTTAAAATTATTAAACCGACAATGACACATCGTTATCATTCAAAGTCCATAGTCTACATTAAAATGTACTTTCTGTGTTGTACATTCTTTGGTTTTGGATGAATATATAATAATGTATGTCCACTAATATAGTATAATGTAGGGTACTTTCTTTGTTTTACAAATCATCTATGATCTGCCTATTCACCCTTACTCTCCTTTAATTTCTTGTAGCCACTATTCCTTGTTTCCACAGTTTTACTTTTTCCAGAATGTCACACTTTTGGAATGATATAATATGTAACCTCTTCATATTGGCTTCTTTCATTTAGTAGTATGCACTTATGATTCTTCTATTCCTTTTAATGGTTTGATAGCTCACTTCTGTATAGCACTGAATGGTATTCCATTGTTTGGATGTACCACAGTTTATTTATCCATTCACCTACTGAATGACATCTTAGTTGTTTCCACATTTTGGCAATTATAAATAAACCTGATATAAACATCTATGTGTAGGGTTTTTTTAATGTTTTACTTATTTCTGAGAGAGAGAGAGAGAGAGAGAGAAAGCGTGAGCAGGGAAGGGTCAGAGAGAGACGGAGACACAGAATCTGAAACAGACTCAAGACTCTGAGCTAGCTGTCAGCACAGAGCTGGATGAGGGGCTGGAACCCAAGAACCGCAGATCATGACTTGAGCTGAAGTTGGACGCTCAACTGACTGATTGATTTGCGAATGTTGAACCAGCCCTGTAACCCAGGAATGAATCCCACTTGATCTGGGTGGATGATTCTTTTTATATGCTGCTGGATTCGATTTGCAAGGATCTTGTTGAGAATTTTTGCATCTGTATTCATCAAGGGTATTGGCCTGTAGTTTTCTTTTTTTGCTGGATCTCTGTCTGGCTTGGGAATCAGAGTGATGCTGGCTTCATAAAATGAGTCCGGGAGTTTTCCTTCGCTTTCTATTTTTTGGAATAGCTTGAGAAGAATTGGGATTAATTCTGTTTTAAATGTCTGGTAGAATTCCCCAGGGAAGCCATCAGGTCCAGGGCTCTTATTTGTTGGGAGATTTTTGATCACTGATTCAATTTCTTCACTCGTTATGGGTCTGTTCAGGTTTTCTATTTCTTCCCGTGTGAATTTTGGTAGTGAGTGTGTGTTTAGGAATTTGTCCATTTCTTCTAAGTTGTCCAATTTGTTGGCATATAATTTTTCATAGTATTCCCTGATAATTGCTTGTATTTCTGAGGGGTTGGTTGCACTAAGTCCATTTTCATTCATAATTTTGTCTATTTGGGTGCTCTCTCTTTTCTTTTGGATAAGTCTGGCTAGAGGTTTGTCAATTGTGTTTACTTTATCAAAAAACCAACTTTTGGTTTCATTGATCTGTTCAATTGTTTCTTTGGTCTCTATGTTGTTTATTTCTGCTCTAATTTTTACTATTTCTCTTCCTCTACTGGGTTTAGGGCGTTCTTGTTGCTCTGCCTCTAGTTCCTTTAGCTGTCAGATTTTGGACTTGCGCTTTTCCTAATCTCTTCAAATAGGCCTGGAGAGCAATGTACTTTCCTCTTAGGACTGCCTTTGCCGCATCCCATAGATTTTGAATTGTTATGTTTTCATTTTCATTTGTTTCCATATATTTTTTAATTTCATCTCTAATTGCCTGATTGGCCCATTCATTCTTTAGAAGGGTGTTCTTTAACTTCCATATTTTTGGAAGTTTTCCAGACTTCTTCCTGTAATTGATTTCAAGTTTCAAAGCATTGTGATCTGACAGTGTGCATGGTATGATCTCGATTCTTTTATATTTATTGAGGGCTACTTTATGTCCCAGTATGTGATCTATCTTGGAGACTGCGCCATGCGCACTTGAGAGGAAAGTAAATTCCCTGGCCTCAGGATGTAAAGTTCTAAATATATCCGTCAGGTCCATCTGGTCCAATGTGTCTTTCAAGTCCATTATTTATTTAGTGATTTTCTGTCTGGTTGACCTATCCATTGCTGTAAGCAGAGTATTAAAGTCCCCTGCTATTAGCACATTCTTATCTATAAGCTTGTTTCTGTTTGCGATTAACTGTTTTAGATATTTAGGTGCTCCCATATTCAGTGCGTAGACATTTATGATTGTTAGTTCTTCCTGATGGATGGACCCTGTAATTATTATGTAGTGCCTTTCTTCATCTCTTGTGATTGTCTTTAATTTAAAGTCCAGTTTCTCTGATATAAGTATTGCTACTCCGGCTTTCTTTTGATTTTCTGTAGCATGATATATATTTCTCCATCCGCTTACTTTTAATCTTAAGGTATCTTCCCATCTAAAATGAGTTTCTTGTAGACAGCATATAGATGGGTTTTGTTTTTTTATCCATTCTGCTACCCTGTGTCTTTTGATTGGAGCATTCAGCCCATTTACATTCAGTGTTATTATTGAAATCTGTGGGTTTAGAGTCTTTGTATCTTTTGTAGGGTTCATGTTTGTGGTGGTGTCTCTGGAATCTTTGTTCCTTGCAACCTTTCCTTCAGAGCATCCCCTCAGGATTTCTTGTAGGGCTGGCTTCGTGGTGACAAATTCTTTCAATTTCTGTTTGTTTGGAAAGGTTTTTATCTTCCTTCTATTTTGAATGACCGGCTTGCTGGATAGAGGATTCTTGGCTGCATATTTTTACTGTTCATCACATTGAAGATCTCCTGCCATTCCTTTCTGGCCTGCCACGTTTCAGTAGATAGGTCTGTCACCACTCTGATAGGTTTCCTTTGTATGTGAGGGCCCTTTTCTCCCTAGCTGCTTTCAAAATTCTCTCTTTGTCCTTGTATTTTGCCATTTTTACGATGATATGTCGTTACAATTCAAGTTACGTCTGAGGGGAGTCCTCTGAGCCTCTTGTATTTCCACACTTACTTCCTTCCCCAGGTCGGGGAAGTTCTCGGCTATAATTTGTTCCAGGACTCCTTCAGCACCTTTCCCTGTCTCTTCCTCTTCTGGGATTCCTATGATACGGATATTGTTGCGTTTGACTGTATCGCTGAGCTCTCGAATTCTTCTTTCCTGTTCCTGGATCAGTTTGTCTCTTTTTTTGTCAGCCTCTTGTTTTTCTATAATGGTGTCTTCTAAATCACTTATTCTCCTTTCTGCCTCTTCAAGCAGTGCATTGGAGGCCTCTAATATATTATGGATCTCATTTATCGCATTTTTTAAATCTTCATATCTATTTTTATTTTCTGTTCTGTCTGTAGCCATAGTTTCTTTGAGGTCCCCTATGTTTTTTTCAAGCCCTGCTATTAATTTTACCATTATTATTCTAAAATCTTGTTCAGTTATGCTGCTGATATCTGTTTTGAGCAGTTCATTAGCTGTCATTTCTTCTTGGAGTTTCTTTGGAGGAGAGCTCTTTCATTTCATCATTTTAGTTAGCTTTCCGGCTCTTGTTTGTTTCAAAGACCTGTTATGCTCTCTGTTTCTATGAGCGCTGCTATATCCAAGAAGACTCTTTGACTTTCCAGGGCCTATCCTTTCAGAGATTGTTTTTTGAATGGTATCCCTCGGTTTCTCTTGTTGGGACCTTAGTTATTTTATTTTCCTATTCGTAGTGATATTTGGGACTCTTCACCTTGTGCACTCTAGCTTGTTTCTTGAGGTAGCCGTGGAAAAGAAAACAGACAGACAAACACACAGGGAGCAGGAGTACACAAACGCACAGGCTGATTCAACTAACATGCAAAGTGAGAGGGAAAACGAAAAAGTTAAGAGAAAAGATGGAGGAGGGAGGGCGAGTAATAGGGAGCATAAACTACATAAAAGGGTCAAAAAGGGGAAAAGAAAAGGAAAAAAGAAGAAAACCTATGGACAAAGAACGGTTTAAAGCATATACCTGGATTTCCCAGCTACAGTTAAATAGCCGTGTGTATGCAGTGCTGGTTGAAGAGCATAGAGAAAAAGAGAGAAGGCAGGGTGAGACAAGGCAGATTTGGAAGTAGAATGAACAGGCAAAAGGGATAAGAAACTTTTTTTCAAAGAGGTAAAGGGTAGAAAATGGTTGGTTAGGTGAGAGAAGGATGCTGGAATTATCCAGAGAAACTATATAGTCTAATTACTCCTGAGAGAAATAGCTGAAAAGGTCGGTAGGTGTAGAATTTACATTTACAGAATGGACTTGTTGTGATTGTTTAAGCAAGCTGGTGACCAGAGTTAATCAGGTCAGTGTTTTGGGGAAAAAAGCGAGAAAAGAGAAAGAAGAAGAAAAAAAGAAAGAGAAAAGAAAGGAAAAAAAAAGAAAGAAGAAAAAAAAGGAAAAAACAAAAAAAGAAAAAAAAAGGAAAAAAGAAAGAGAAAAAAAACAAAAAAGGGAGTAGGGCACCTCTCAGGCAGGGATGGGCATGGCGTGATCCGATGCCTCAGGCGGGGGTTCTGCCTTGGCGATTGTGGGGAGGAGAGTGACGGTGCCCCAGTCCCTTCTTGAACCCCGCGCTGCAGCTCGCTTTTTTTTTTTTTGGCGTGTCAACTCCCTGTTCCGGGGACGCAGCCGAAGTTGGTTGCATTCTTCAACCCAGGCCAGTTCCAATCTCCAAATCCCAGTCCGCGCCCCGCTGAAGTTGCCTTAGACACAGCTTCCCAGGCAACCCCCTCGGCCTATTCCAGGCTCCCTGCTGAGCTCTGGGGGCGGAGTCAGAATCGCTGCTTCCTTCTCTGGGTCGGGCTGGTGCGCATGCGCGGGGGCTTGCCTGCCGGGTCCGCGTAGCCTGAGCCCGCTGGAGTGAGGAAAACCGGGTCTCTCTATGGCTCGTCACCTGAAACACGAACTCACAGGCAAATTTCCCAGTTTTTAGCTCTTTGCCTTCCTTCTCAAGTTCGAGCCAGCCAGGAGCGCGGATGCCCGGTGTCAGCGCGGCTCTTTCAGGGATCCCAGCTGCCCTGGAGCTACAATGGCGGCAGGCGCGCCGACCTCCAGGAGCGGCACAAAGAAACAGTTTGTGTGCTCAGCGACCCCCCCACCCCCCCAGGACCAGTTGTCACGAGGGGACCTGGTGTGCAGGTATTTGGCATGTACGGTCTTTCTATGCACCGAGCGGAGATTTTTCTGTTTCGGACTCTCTCCTTTTCCCCTCTCACTCCCCGTAGAGGGTAGAGGGGGATCGCCTCCCACCCTGGAGGCTCCTATCCCGGCCTGATTTTATCTTCCCTGGTTCGCACTCACGTTAGAAGGCTTTCTCAGTGGATTCTGCGTCCTTTTTCTCCCAGTCTCTCAGGTTTTGTAAGGTTTCCAATGGCTTCAGATCTTTTCTGTGTGATGTATGGGCGTGAGTGCAAGTACGGAGCTCCTTACTTCTCCGCCATCTTGCCCTCTCCTAAATCAGGCTTTTAAAATTTTATTTTACTGAGTTCTGAGAATTCTTTGTATACTTTGCAAAACAGTCTTTTATCAGATTTGTGTTTGCAAATATTTTTTTTCCCAGTCTGTGCTTTGCTTTTCATTTTCTCAACAATGTCTTTCATTGAGCAGAAAATTTTAATTTAATGAAGTCTAGTTTAACAATTCTTTCTTTCATGGATTTTGCTTTTGATGTATCTAAGAAGTCAAAACCAAACCCAAGGTCACTAGGTTCTCTTATTTTATCTTCTAAGAGTTTTATAGTTTTGTATTTTCCTACTCCTCTTTTAAAGTAGGTGGTTATTACTAAAGGTGAATGCATTTTACTTTTTTTTCTGCTAAAACAAAGCTAAATTATGCATGGAACACTTCATAAATATTCATAATATTCTGATAGCTCTTTACTCCAACTCTAACCTTATTTCTCTGGCTGTAAAACCTGTAATCATAGGGAGTGATGAAAATATCTCAGTTGGAGTAATAAACTTAGGCATAAAAAGGAAAATAATTTAAAACTTTGATTCTTTTATTCTATCATATATTCATTCATTCATGCAGCCATTCATTTATGCACTCCATTGTGTATACAACAAATATCAAGCTGTCAAGTCAAGCTTTGTCTAGACATAAGATTACTAATAAACTGCGTGTTACACACTACAAAGTCATCATTGCATATTAGTATATCATGATTTCTTTTCTTTCCTTTTTCTTTTCTTTCTTTCTTTTCCTTCCTTCCTTCCTTCCTTCCTTCTTTCTTTCTTTCTTTCTCTCTCTCTCTCTCTCTCTCTCTCTCTCTCTCTCCCTCCCTCCCTTCATCTCTCTCTCTCTCTCTTTCTTTCTTTCTTTCTTTCTTAGCATAAGAAAGAGTGCCAGGAGAAAAGAGGCAGAGGGAGAATGAGCCAATCTTAAGCAGGCTCCAAGCCCAGCACAGAGCCGGACTCTGGACTAGAGCTTACCATATTTGCCTATGAGATCATGACCTGAACTGAAATCAAAAGTTGGATGCTTAACCAAGGGAGCCACCCAGGTGCCCCAGTGATTTCTTGATTAAGTATTGTATATAATGTCAGGGCATCTGGGTGGCTCTGTCAATTGTGTTTGTCTTTATTTTCAGCCCAGGGCATGATCTTCCTCCCAAGTTCATGAGATCAAGCTCTGCCTCAGATTTTGCACTGACAGTGTGGATCCTGCCAGGGCTTCTCTCTTTTACTCTCTTTCTGCTGCACCCCCTGTACACACACACACACACACACACACACACACACACACACACACAGTCTCTCTTTCTCTCTCTCTCTCTCAAAATAAATGAATAAACATTAACAAAAAAAAAGAATCTTGGATAATATCACAATGATTAAAAGTTTAAGGTAGGGAGAAATTTGTGTAAGCCCCAATGGTATGCATGGACTCAGAAAAGTGGCTAGTTTGAAATTAATTATATAGGCTTGATTGGGTTCGTATACTCAGGGAGATTATTTTCCTGGTTATTACAGTATATTTGATCATGTAATAATTCATTACTCTATGAAATATCTCATTCAACAATATGAATTTATTAATGTGGTTAGAACTTTGAAGGTTAATCCACAGTTGCAAACTACTTTTTTTATTGAAGCAAAATTGACATAGCATTATATTAATTCCAAGTATAAAACATAGTGATTTGATAACTTTCACATTATGCTATGCTTAGTATGATAATTGTAGTTACCATCTGCAACCATACAATATTATTACAGTATTATTGACTATATTCCCTATACTGTATTTTTCATCCCGGTGACTTATATATTTTATACCTGGAAGTTAAAATGCATAAACCTATTTAACAATTCTTATTTCTCACTATGGAAATTCAAGACTTCAGTAGGCATTTTAATTTAAAAATTTTTAAACTGAAACTCTTTATTAATAAACAAAATATAATCCTACAGATCTGAGTGCACATTGAGTCTAGAGTTAGATTCATAACAAACTATCAATGTGTCTAGTCTGGAACTTGAGTTACTATGAAAAGGGAAGGAATATCTTATGGCTGACAGTTTCACCCACATGATCCTCATTAATAGGGTAAAGTATGACATATGCAGCCCCATTCAAAGTCATTGCTCTGGTCTATGAAAACAAATTTTCTTTGCTGCTTCAAATGTTGACATGAACCTGCGCAAATAATTCTGATTCTCTTTGGTTGAGATTTCAGGCTGCTAAACTGTGATGAAGTTTGATAATACATTTTTGTGAAGGGCATAGTAAAGTGCATTAAAGAAAAAAATCAAAGCATCAAAACAACAAAAGGGCTTACTAGATGTTTTGATGAATGTAAAATTTGCATATGGAGGAAATTACCGATATTTTATTCAAGTTCATAACTAATTTAACTCAGATTTCTTATAATGTTATTAATTTGAATTTAATGGATAAAAAAATCTTGATACATAAACAAATAGGAATATGCAAATGTATTAGTTCAAATTTTTAAAAAATTATTCTCTGTAGATTCAGATATCAGGCTTATGGAAACGTTTTATATAAATCAAAGTTCTGCATCATGTGAATTTAAACATAAATATTGTTTATAATCACTGTGTTAGCATGTCTATAGGAAATGTTGATCAACATTGTAATTAAAGCAGAAAATGCTAGCAAATATTCCTTAAACATACTTTATGAAATTACCTTGAAATTAGCTAGTAAAGGCACTATATGAATATTTTGTAGAAATTTTAATTATAACACTAAGTCCTGAAATTAAGAAAAAAATTAATTCATTTCCTATCATGTATAGAAATTATTGACAGAATAGGTAGAAATTTTCTTTTCAATAAAACAATGAATAATGGAAATCCAACCAAAGGATATATGTTGGCAAACAAACACATATTGACATCTATCCAGCAACAGCTATATAATATAATATCAAATTACACACATATAGATATTATATATCTATAATATACACACCTATTTATACAAGATTAAACTATAACATAAACATTTTATCTGTGCTGACTTATGTTGAAGAGTGAAAAAAATCATACATATATATCAATAAGTCAAAATTTTCTCAGTATTAATGATAGAAAATAAACTATTAAGAATATATTACACTTCAGGTAAAAATAGAGTAGTGCAATTGCTGGATCATAAGGTAGCACTTTATTATTATTTAAATTATTAGGCAAATAGTTATTTCACAAAACTACATAAAATTTTGGCAAGAAATTGATTGCTGCATTTGAGAAACCATGAGTTTCCCAGAGTTTCTCACAGTCTACAATTCTCTAGGCTTGAAAAGTAAAAGTCAGTTATGAGAAAATGTACAAATTTAGTTTTCTGGACTCTGTCACAGAAGAGAGTGATTTGGAAATCTAGGGTTGGGTTTGACTAGTTGTGCTTTATTTTTTAAAGCACACGTGTTACATATTTGCTGATAAGTTTATAGATTCATTATGTATAATCATATAACAATCATATATAATCTTGAAATAATTTAAGATTTCACTTAAAGATTTGTCCTATTTATGTATCATATACAGGATGAAGTAGATGCAGCAAAAAAAACAGATTTAGGTCCAAATCCTTGGTTGTGCTGTAATAAATGTGTGACTGTGGAACAGATACTTAAATTCTTAGAGCATCCATTTTATCATTTATAAAATGGAAATCTTGACATCATCCTTATGTTACTGTCATGCTGAATTAAATGAGGATATAAATCTAACTGTAAGATAATACATTGTATTTAATTTAATTTACAGTACATTTTATTTAATTAAGAGGATTATTCAGAAAATTTTATTGCTTCCTGATAGATTATTTCTGATTATAATAATAGAGAAAAAAACATCTTAGTTTCTGTAGCCCAAACAGGTACTCAGTCTAATTTTATCATCTTTATCTCACATCAAATAAACATTGTTGAAGGTTAAAAAATGGTCTCATTTAACATTTTGCTGCAATATGATTATATTTGCTTCATGTATATCTGGATATAAACAATAGCATTGAATTAATCTGCCTTTGAGCCTTACTGTTGATCATATATACTAGTAGGCAGTGATTAGTTGCTAGGAGGAAGATTTATTATATTTGAGTAACTTCAGTGGACATTCTGAAGACTAGTCTATGGAAAACTATTCAGTGAATAATCATAAGGACATATCAGGACAGTCAATAAAATATTGCTGCCATTTATATGGTTCAGAGAAATATAATAATTGCTAGGGAAAAAAATCTGTCACTGACATGTATATTTATAAAACACATAAACATATATATTCTTGCATAGATTGAGTAAATGCATTTATTCAATAAATATTCATAAATGCCATGTATAATATTATGCAATGTTATGAATACAAAAATTACTGGCACAAAATGAAATGGATTCAACAAAGATTCATCTGCATAACAATAATAATATATTTGAGTTATGCAAATAATATATCTGAGTAACACAACAGTTACAGTGCTATAGTATCCAAATCTGACATTTCATTAGCAGTCTAAAGATTTGTTTTATTTTGTAAATTTCAATTTCCTGTTCCTTAATCATAGGTCCATATATTCTGAAGTTGAGAAGTCTGTATGTTTTAAGGTTTCTTTTTGAAATTGATGTGAGTGAATATTTGAAAATTACAGCTGGTAAATTTCAGAGGTTGGAGATTTCTTGCTGTTGGTCAGTGGGGAGTTCTTTGTGGTTGTGTTGATATAGGATATGGAATAACATGATGATTGTCATTGTTATTGTTATTTGTGCTTGGGTGTTCAATATATAAATGTTACATTGATTTTCCTTCATTTCCTGTGAGCTGTACACGTTCACAATTGTTCAGCTTATTTTATTTTTTCTTCTTTTTTAGAGATTCATTTTTCTAACTTATGACCCATCCAAAAATGGAGTACTATTTTTTTGTTTTAACTATTTTGCATTTTTATCCTATTTAAATATCTTGGGGGAAAAGCTACATTTTTCTAATGTTTAGAATGAGCTAGAATCCTACATCAGGTTATCTATTTTAGAAGTAAGTAATTTCCACAGACATGCATTTAACATTTTCTTATCACTGTTTACAACTTTTCCTTCTACAATGTTCCAATGAGCAACGTCTGTTAGAGTGATATAGATCTACATTGTATTCCTCAAATATGTCATGTTTTCCCAAGCCTCTGAGTCTTTGCAGATGGTGTTTCCTGTGATAACTCCCTGGCTATTACATTAATTTACACTTTAATAATACTGAGCTCTTGGAAAATGTGCATGGCTCACAGACACACTCTTTCTCTTTATATACATCTAATTATCTTACTCATCATACAGTATTGTAATTGCCTGTAATTTCTTTTTATTTCTTTTTATTTTTTTAAAATGTTTTTTTTTATTTATTTCTAGGAGAGATAGAGGGAGACAGCGTGAGCAGGGGAGGGTCAGAGAGAGAGGGAGTCATAGACTGAAACAGGCTCCAGGCTCTGAGCCGGCACTCAGCACAGAGCCTGATGCGGGGCTCGAACCCACGAACCGCGAGATCATGACCTAAGCGAAAGTCGGACGCTTAACCGACTAAGCCACCCAGGCGCCCCTAATTGCCTATACTTTCCTGATGGAAGAGATGTGTCATTTTCATCTTTATTCCAGAACCCAACATCATTCAGATATATAAAACATACCTTCCTAAGTGAGAGAATAAATAAATAATTGAAAATGCATTTTTATTTGTAAGTAAAATAGAAGAACTAACTACATGAAATACTCTGAAATGTATTGCAAAATGTATTGTCTTCAATTATTTGTTGAATAAATTACACGATCTTAAAAAAGTTATCAATTCTAAAATCAAGGGTTAAACAGTTAGTATGTTTCTCATGTTCAGTCATACTAAAGTAAGTTTGAGGAATGCTGTGTATTTTGAATAGTGAGATAAAAGCTGTAGCGTAAAGTTGGGAATGTGAGTTCATATTGCTGAGCTTCCTACGACAATTATAGAAAGTGATTCTAGTGTTTATGTCTATTTACACACACTTTCAACAAAATACAAATAAATAGCTCTCAATAAGAAATTGTTTAAAATTCAAAAACCTATTTTTTCATGAGTAATCTAATTAGAATGATATTGCCTTTGAAGAATTTATTTCTGTACATTTTTCTTCAGAGAGATACATAGAGACTTATGTTACCAACCTAAGTCCATTGCTATGTTGATATGAATGACCGACATTTATATAGGAGTGCTAAAAATATGCGTTGTTATTAATTTATGTACTTTTGCTTTCTCCATTTTTCCTTTCACATTATGAAGCTGGAAAGCAGTGAAAAAATAAGGTTTTTTTTTTCCCCTCAAGTCAACAAGCATTTATTAATCTGACTTTATTCATTAAAAGTTATCAATCAACTCTATGGCTTTGTCTGAATGTTAGTCAAGCAAATATCTGACAGCTATTCCCTGAGGCTGAGGAAAATTTGGTCTAGAAATAGAATTTGGCAGCATTTGACTCGTATGATGCTCCAGGGGCTTTTTCACAGGCAAAACTTTCACAATGTGCATGGTTTCATTATTCTTTTTAAAAATTTGTATCATTATTATTTTACATTTTTGATTGGGAACAAAGCATTGCATGCTGTTAAAGTCACTAAAAGCAAAATCCGTAGTTCTTGGCTCCATATCTTCAAGCACTCTATACTTAGCAGTTCTGACAACACAGCTGACAACTAATATGGCTTCTATGTTTTTGTGTTTCTGTCTTGCAGTTTCTGCTGTTCCCTAATAAGGTCAGCATTCCAAACAGTATCTTAGTGTCGAAGACGACCTATCAGAAATGATTGCTTTGGGTGCCTAGTAAACCAGTGACAGCTTAGGAGGTGTCCATGATACAGCTGTCAGATTGTGACAGAAGCATTGTTTTCAAGAAAATCTTAGGTTCAATTCGTTGTTTTGAATGCATTTCTATGATCATGCTAGGAAAAATGAACTTTTCTTGCTTAACATTATTATTTTGTAAGTCATTCTTTTCTTAATTTGGTCTTAAAATTTTACTTATACTGTAATTCATAAAACTTTTCAGATAAGAAAACAAAGGAGTGAGAAAATTAAATTACCTGTGTCACAAAACTAACAAATGCCAGAGCTTGTTTCATGGTTTTCACCCAAGTTGTTTATTCTGCTTATTTACCCAGGAGTTGCTTTTCTAACCCCTAACACTAAATTATGTACTATAACATTTTATACGTTTCATGAACCACTTACAACAGTATTATTTAAATACTGGTTTATATTTTTCCTCCTCACTAAACATATGTTTGAGAGGAATGTTCTGTGCTGTTCACCATTAGAAACGTAATATCACTCAATGATATTTGTTGACTAATTCACAGTGGTAGAAACTAAGCAGCTCAAAACATTTTTCTTGATATTGATATTTAAGAACTGCCTTCTGCCTTGATTCTCCAACCTGCACACCCACATATCCCACATATCTGGCTGCAGTCCATCTCCCTAGCTCTTGCTTTTGATATTCTGCCTCTTCCTCCCTCAGATGAGCCTTCTCCCCAATCTTATTCCCAATAGTCTCCTCCTCCCTCAAAACAACATTCAGGAGGGATTCTTAGTTCTGGCTCTTCCTTTGGGCATGCCAAATGACCTACACTGAAACAATAACACATCAGTTGCTATCCTCATGCTGCCAAATTCTCCCTGCCTAGAAATGATATAGTTGCAGTCTAATTATAAAGTTGTTCTTGTATCCAAAGAATTAACATAGTAAAGTGGATTAGTAAAGGCTTTGTGGAAAAGCAGATTTGAATTCACATTCTAGGTGAGCCTCTAGTCTCAGGTTCCTCAAATATAAAATAAGAGTAATAATACCTAACACAAAAGTGTTGGTAAGAAGTGAATATATCAAGCACCTGATGTATAGCAGATGGTTGTTCTCCATCTTTTATCTTCCACATTGATAAATCATAACCCCTTTTCCTAACAATGCTCTTCCTGATCTCCACACTCAGATATTTTGTACATTTCATTTCCATAAAATGTATTCTCACCATGAATGCCAGCTCCACTACTAGTACTTTTCCATGTGATGCCAGCCCTAATTGTTGATTTCCCTCAGTGCTCCTCTAATGGCAACCACAGCTGCAGTGAATAGTTTTGTGAGAACTCAGACTTGTCCCATACTGTCAGCAACTAACTTCTCCATTCTATCTCAAGGTCTTCTACATTCCAGTAAACATACTGGACCTAGGGCAAGCACAGCCAAGACATGTAGAGGAGGTAATTTCCCAGGAGTCTCCATAAACACTGATGGATTAGAGCTAACAAAGAAACATTCCAATCCACCGTACCTTAAATGCATAATTTTTGAAAGCATCCTTGACACTTGTCAGGGGTCCCTGGATCAAATCTCCATTGCTCACATAAGTAACCTCAAAAACAGATTCTGTATTGGGCATTCCTCTTTCTCAGTCTCAATTTATTGTTTCCTCACTTTGCTTCTTGATATCGTTTCTCAAATAAACTACCTGCACTCAAATCTTTAACATAAGTTCTCCTAGGATAATACAAACTAAAACACACATAAACCTTCAAGGATGTGAATATGTAACCCATTATCTTTACCCTTTTTTTCTTTTGCTGTTACATTTCTTCTAGCCTACTAACATAATCAAGTATAATCTCTGTTCTTTCCTATTTTTTCCTCCCAAAATAGCTCCAATCTTCACATTGTGTTTACATGTATTCTTCACCACCTCAAATCCAGTTTCCTCCCTTGCTCCTGTGATACTGCTTCCTGAAAATTATTAAAAGCATTCTAGTTGTGAAATTTGATTAGTCATTTTTCTGTTCTTATTCTCCTTGACATTTTGGAGCTTTGATAACGTAGGGGCCAAGGGCAAGCTGCCCCAAGATGAGTCACTTTGGCACATTGTGAGTTAAAAACAATCAAAACCTAGCAGACACAGGATTGGAAAGGAGAGCCTGTACCAAGAAAAGAGCTGTTAACAGAGATTCTCTTTTATCTAAGAAATTTATCTGCATAATAGGAGGTCCTTGTTTTCTTAAACATCTCCTTTCACCTTCCTGCTATTGGCTTAGGCCTCCCTTCCCCCTTGGTACCCTCAGGCCCTGTCCCTCTCTGTAGCTCATAAAAGCAAGTTGCCTCACTGTCATTGCAATTCCATTGTCTGTGTGAATTCTCTGTACATATGTCTATTAAATTTGGTTTCCTCCTGCTAATCTGTCTCATGTCAATTTTATTCTAAGTCCAGTTAGAAGGACCACAGGGCAGAGGGAGGTTCATTCCCCAAAAATCACAATATCCAGTGTCCTTTCCGTTGGTGATGGAACATAATTCTCTTTTTGCCTGTAGATACTTTTCTCTGATCATTTCACATATCCTATTAAATTGTGTTCAAATGCTTTTCCCTGAGATTTAAATCCCTCTATAATTTAACTACAATCCAACTTTCCTCTTAGAATGCTTATATTTTATTTTTTATACCCTAATCCAATGGTTCTCAAAATCTGCTGCACACTGGGATTGTTAAACAATGCTAATGCCTAGCTCATCTCTCAGATATATGAATTGGTATGAATGGAAACCTAGGCATCAGGATTTATAAAGTCTTCTCAGATGACTTTAATATCCAGTGAAATTTGAGAACCACTGTTTTAAATTAAAGATAAATATAACTCTTAAAATTTTCAGCATTTGCTCAACATCTTGTCTTCATTGTTTTTGGTTTATATTGTTTCTAAAAACGCTTTTCCAGCCCCATTTACACTTTGCCAAATCTTACCTTTCTTTAAGATCTACTGGAAATAGTATTTTATGCACTAATTATGTTCTTATTGTTTCTTCCTTAAACAGTTATGACTGGCTTTGAGGCATTAAACATGTTATTAGTAAATCTTTTATGGGCTTTTCTTCCATAAAAATAAATTTAAATTCTTTGTTGTCCACTATGTATCCCAGCGTCTAGCACAATACCTAAAAGTCATCTATGGGAATCTCAGGAACCCCCTGTTGAATGACTGACCTACTGACTAGCTAACTGAATAAGCCAACTGAAGAATGGCAAATGAGCTCAGATATCTTTTTAAAGGGCCTACTTTGTGAGGGAAATATCTATCTATGTCTAATTTCTTAAAATGGCTATCAAATCTTGGAGACTATCTTTTACATATGTGTTGCTAGATAATTACTTTTGGATGGATAATTTAATGAGTGTGAATGGCTTTAAACTTAAATATTTTAATTTTTTAAATAACAGATTCATTTGAAGTTGACCAAGTTACAGTCTGTCCAGACTTCATTTTACTGTTTTTGAATAGAAACACATTGATGGGACATTTCTCTTTTCTACTTTTTAAGTAATCATGGGGCATCTGGGTGGCTTAGTTGGTTAAGGATCTGACTTTGGCTCAGGTCATGATCTCATGTTCCATGAGTTCTAGCCTCACATCAGGCTCTGGGCTGAGAGCTGGGAGCCTGGAGCCTGTGTCTCCCTCTCTCTCTGCTCCTCCTCTGCTCACTCTCTGTCTCTCAAAAAAGAATAAATGTTAAAAATTTTTAAGTAACCAGTTCTATTAATTTAAGAATCTTTAACTATCATTTATTGAACACCGCACGCCAACTATTGAGATAGTTTGTCAATGTTATTGTTTACTTAATTCTCATGAAGAGTGACTGTAGTGCACAAGGTTAAGGGGATGAAATTGGGATCCAGGCTATTAGGAACAAATCCAAGTTTCACCTGTCAATTAATCATGGTCACCAGCAAATTAATCTCCAAATTAATCTCTCTGATTCTCATTTGCTAACTATAAAATTAAGATAATAATACAATTCATTGCAATGTGTTTTTTATGAATTAAATGAAAGATGCTTAGACAGGGGCTGGTACTGAATAAATGCTTGCAATTTTGAGGTATTAATTTAATAGTTGTCAGTTAAAACTGATTATCTGATGAAAAATAGTAATTAGAAAGTGGATATTTCTCAGGTTCTCAGGTCTTTAAATGGAACAGTCTAAATTCAAACAAGATTAGCAAAGTTTAGAATCCTAAACTAGATTTTTATGCTTCCCCATTTTTGAAATAAAGAACACTGAATCTAATTAATTATTCCATACCAATATCTAGTACAGTGTCATATGTAGGAGATAACATCAGTGCAAAATCAAAGATAAAAGAGATTGATTTTCTCATAGTAATAAACAGGAAGATATATGAGAAAATGTTGTGTAATATACACAAGATTTATGAAATGATGTTTAGTCATCCTGAGTTCCCCAAAACCCCTCAGAAAAGACTAAGTGAGAAGTGAGAAAGCTCAAGCCTCAAGTGAATGATACAAAAAGGCCAAATGTGTATCCTTATAAAGGGTGAAACTCACTTGGGGATTTGTTATTTCTCATCAGAAATCATCATGTGCTATGGAAACATTTCTGGACTGTCTTGGTGCACAGTACTAAGATAGGGAGAAATTCAGTATTGCAAGTTTGCCGTGGTTGATAAAAATATTTTCACTATGAAAAAAAGAGAAAAAAAAGTGTAGAATTGGTGAGGAAAGAGAGAAAAATCAAGACTAGAACCCAGTACATGGCCTAGGCATACACAAATAATAATAACTGGAGGACAAATTAATCAGTTAATCCAAATATTGGGTAGGGAATTGGAGAAATACAGCATGGATAACTTTGACTGAGAAATTGAAAGCAGCCATTAAAAGAATTTAATCCTGCCTGTAAATTGCCCCAAAACTTCCCTCATGTCAGCCTATCTCTATGAGTGTCAGTCACTGTTTTTTGTTTGTTTGTTTGTTTGTTTTTCAAAAATTGTACTTTTAGGAGCACCTGACTGGCTCAGTTGGTAGCATATGTGACTCTTAATCTCGGGGCTGTGAGTTTGAGTTTCACGTTGAGCATAGAGATTACTTAAAACTTTATACTTTTATTGTCTACCTGTATTACTAAAATAATTATAAACTCCATAGAAATTGTGCTTTTCCTAATATTGGACTGTTTCCATAGCTCTATATACTTGGCCTCCTGTTTTCTAAAGTTAGATTGCTTGATACTCTTCAGAAAGAAATTTGAATTTATTCCATGATAAAAACTATTACAAAGTTATTAAGTTCTAAAAACAGGTTTACAATGGAAATCTTGACATAGTGTTAGCTATAAGTGACACTAAAATAAAAAGTGTCTCTGCCCCGGCTCTAAATCTACTCAGTGAAGTGTAAAATGTCAGTCTTAGCTGGGTGTGCAATCATACAAAACAGCTTAGTAAATTGTAAAGACTTGCTTGTGCAAGTGCAGCATTTATTCAGGATGATACATATTTAAATTTGAGATTAACTTGCTGATTCTGTGTTAACATTTATAAGACAAGCTTTTGGAATATAGTTAATGTTTAATTTCCATTTCTCCTGTAACAGTCAAAGCTTATTTTAACTAAGGTAAAGGATATGTAGTAACATATACTCCCCTTTAAAAAATTGTGAATCGTATCTACTCAAGTACAGAGCCCGTCTATGTAAGCAAGATCCTATAAGCAGGATTTGTCTACTGTCATATAATATTTTGAAGCTCAGTAATTGTGTCACCTTCAAACCCCAAGAAGTTTGTAGGAGAACAAAGAGTGTGTGTCTTCTTAGGAGTGTACTTCAGAAAACATTTCAGTTCTTACCTTATCACATCCATACAATTTACACACAATTGTTAATTTCCAAAGTATTACATGAGTATAAAGAGTGATATGACTTTGATAATTAACTTAGTATTCACAGTGTTTCCACACATGACTAAAATGTAAAATAAATAGTATAATTCCCAGTAAAGAATGCCCAACTTTAACACTACTTAAGCCAAGTTTTATTTAAGGAATTTTCTGTTTTCTGTCTTAGGATTTATCTGATGTATGTACTGCTGGTACTTACATTATGGATAGATTATCCTTCATTTATTAAGTCTCTAAGACAATGGTCCATATGCTTAAGTTACTATGTTGTAAATTTTTGGATATTCTCATACATGTGTAAATATAATCTAAACTATAAAATGACACATAAATACAAATAATTATTAAAATAATTTACAGTTATTCTCCTATGTTAAATGGAAAGTTAAAGGTCAGCCGTGAGTAATGTACATTTCTTTGGGCTATGGTTAATAAGCATTCTATCATGAGAAGTTGCCTTTTTCTATATATGGAGTTCACTTTCCCTACTACTTTTTCAGTACCCATCATGTCTTCACTTCCCTCCTAATACAGTTTAGAATCTATGGTATGTTACTAAAATTAATTATCTGTAAATCCTTTACTCCCCAACCCTTCTCTGTTCATTGTACTAGTCTTCTATCAAATTTCAACTGTTGTTAAATAATTCCCAGGGCTACAATCATGAGGTTGAATGCTGCTATCTTTTCTCTGTGAGGATCCTGACTGCCCATGAAGTCACTGACTTCTTGCTTTCATTCTGCTTTTCTGCTAGACATCTAAAAATTCTCTATTTCTTTTTCTTTTTTTTTTAATGTTTACTTATTTTTGAGAGAGAGACAGATGAACAGGGGAGGGGCAAAGGGAGAAAGTGAGACACAGAATGCAAAGCAGGCTCCAGGCTCTGAGCTGTCAGCACAGAGCCCAAGGTGGTGCTCAAACTCACAAACCGTGAGATCATGACCTGAGCCGAATGAAGTCAGATGCTTACCCAACTGAGCCACCCAGACACCCCTAAAAATTCTCTATTTCTCCATCAACAATTTCCTTTCATTATATCTCATCTAATCTCCTCAAATTATGAACACTCTCTATAATGACTCCCATAATTTCCATTTCATGTGATTGCAAATACGTATTTTCATGAAGAGCATTGAACATTTATATTCTCTGTAGTTTACCTTTTTATTGTTTTTGTATATATGGATTTTTAATATTGATTTGTCTGTATGTTAACATTAAATATTTGTTTATTACACACATATAATTTTCTTTAACCTTCAATTTTTTTCCTTCAGTGTATGATTTGTTTTTTCTTGCAAATGTTTTAATTTATAGAATATTCAATCATTGTCAAAAAATAAATGTACACTGCATATATATAATTTTTACTGTTGCAGTTTGTTTCATTAGATTTATGTGATAACCTTAAATTTGACAGAACTTGAGTATCCAGAGGCACATGACTAAATATAGGAAAATCTAACCTGTAGAAATGTAGGATATAATTTCCTTTAAACATTAAAATTCCTTTAACACTCCTCTTAGGTTCTTGTATTATATGCATAAATCATTATGAAAATTGAAAAATATATTTGGGACATTTATTTATCTTTTGATTTTCTGATTTTTATTATATAATGCAGTATAAATAAGTAGATTAGTGCACAGAAAAATCACTGGTGAAAAAAAATCATTTCTGAGAACTGTGTTTTCATGTACATTCTCATGGTCATACCTTTAGTTTTATTTCAAAGTAGTTGGTGACTAGGTCTAGGAATATCTATTTTAACAATCACCCCTGACCAATTTTTTTCTGGTATTCTACCTGAAGAAATCTCTAACATCCAGTTTTGTTTAAATACAATTTTGCATACAATTTTCATTATTAATGAGATTTCTATTGGCTCTAGTATAAGCAATCAAAAGATAATTGTATAAAATGTATATTGAATGTTCCAATTAAAACAAAGAATAAGAAGTGGGAGTCTATTCCAAAGAACGTTCTGTGTGCTCTTAAATAGAATGTATGCTCTGCTGTTTGAAGTTGGAATATTGTTGATTAGTTTCTTTATGTGTTTTATTAACTATTTATTAACTATTTTATTTTATTTATTAACTATTTATTTATTAACTATTTTATTAACTATTTTGTGTGCTTCCTTTTTGGGTGCATAATATTTACAGTTGTTATATCTTCTTGTTGGATTGCTACCTTTCTTATTATATTGTGTACTTTTTTGTCTCTTATTATAATCTTTGTTTTCAAGTCTATGTTGTCCACTATAAGAAATGTCTCTCCAGCTTTCTTTTGACATCCATTCTCACGATAATGCTTTTCCATCTTCTTAAGTTCAATCTGCAGGTAGGTGACTTTAGGTCTAAAATGAGTTTCTTGTATGCGACATATAGGTGGGTCTTGTTTTTTTTCTACTCAGTACCTATGCTTTTGATTGGGATGTTTAGTCCATTTACATTCAAAGTAATTATTGAAAATATGTATCTGTTGCCATTTTGTTATTTGTTTTGTGTTTCTTTTTGGGCTTTTCCTCATCCTTTCTTTTGTTGTTTTCATAGTTTACTGGTTTGTTTTTAGTAATATACATGTATTACTTTCTTTTTATTCTTTGTATATCTATTAGTGGTTTTTGGTTACCATTAGGTTTGTATATAATCTCCAGCATATAATAGTCTATATTAAGTTGATGATCACTTAAGTTTGTACCCATTCTTTACATTTCTCCCCCACAAATTTTAGGTATATTGTGCAAACATCAAGAGCCTTTCATTTTTTAATTCTTTGACTAATTTATTACAGAAATCTTTGTTTTTACTGCTTTCGTGTTTTCTATTTTTATACTCTCACTTATGATCCTTCCTTTCCACTTGAAGGGTCCTTTTTACTATTTCTTGTAGACTGGTGTAGTGGCCATGAACTCCTTTAATTTTTGTTTATTTGAGAAACTCTTCATCTCTCCTTCTGTTCTGAAATACAATCTTGCTGGATAGAGCATTCTCATATTTTACCCTTCCAGTACTTTGAATATATTATGCTACTCTCTTTTTTCTTACAAAGTTTCTACTGAAAAAAAAATCACCTGATATTCTTATGTTTTTTTGTTTGTTTGTTTGTTTGCTTTTTTGTTTTTGCATGTAGCTGTATTCTTTCTCTTGCAGACTTTAATAATGATTATTTGTCCTGGTGTGGACTTCCTTGGGTTGAATTTGTTGAGAGATCTCTTGGATCTGGATCTGTTTTCCTCCTCAAATTTGGGAAGCTTTCAGCTATTATTTCATCAAATACATTTTGTGTTCCTATTTCTCTCTCTTCTCTTCCTGGGATCCCTATAATGAAAATGTTATTACACTTGATGGTGTTGCTGAGTTCTCTAATTTGATTCTCATTATGCAGTATTTGTTCATCTGTCACCTATTCAGTTTGATTTCTTTCCAATATTCTATCCTCTAGGTCACAAATTAACTCCTTGGCTTCCAATAGACTACTATGTGTTCCATCTATTGTATTTTAAATTTCATTATTGAGTTCTTTTCTGATGTTATTTGTCATCTCTTTGCTTAGGGTCTCACTGATGTCCTCCATACTCTTCTCAAGTCCAGTGATTATCTTCATCATTATATTAAATATTGCATCAGGCATATTACTTATATCCTTTAGATCTCCTGCTGTGACTTTCTTGTTATTTCAATTTAGGCATATTTCTCTGTCCCCTCATTTTGTCTGCCTCCCTGTTTCTCTTTCTGTGCATTAGGAAAGTCTAGTATGTCTTCTCTTCTTGAAAGTAGTGACCTTTTGAAGAAGGGGTCCTGGAGTGCCCTGCATTATGGTCCTCCTTTTTCAACAAGACCTGGTACTTCAGAGAAGTATCTTTTGTGTAATGCTGTTGTCTGCCCTGCTCTTGTGTCTGAGTCACTTTTCCTTTTAGTGCAGTCATCTACACTCTCTGCCTGCTGTGAGCTGTGCTTGCTCTCTGTGGTGTTAGTGGGACCCAGGCAGGCCAGCTCTGAGGGGGCATGTCCACTTGAGAATTGGGGGCAAGGCAGCAATGTTAGCAAAATTTGCACTGGGCAACTAGTCCTAGAGCTGATCCCCAAAGCACAGTGGCAGTTGGGGGCTGTGTATGAGGGCAGTTACAGGCACATACCTGGGTACAGAGCACAGTGATTTAAGCCCAAGGCTGAAGCTAGCAGCCTTGCAGTGAGTAAGTCCTCAGGAGAACATATGCACTTGGCACACTCCTAGCTGGTTAGGTAGCAAATGTCCGTACAGCCCTGTCTCCTGCAGGTGACCCTATGTCCATGTTGGAAGGCAAAGAAGAAGAATGGTGACTGCCAGCTTCTTGTTCCCTGAGAAGTCCCCCAAGCACTCTCCAAAATCAATATAAAAAGATCTGTCTCCTGTTTGTCCCTGGTGTTGTGTAAATTGCTATTTTTATGTTGCCTCTCCACACAGCTACTATTTCTTTATGGGCAGTGACCCTGCTATTGCTCACCCTCCTGGCTTACCTAGTCCTGAATCAGCTGATTTGTACAGTTCCAGCCTCCAAATCCCACTGGTTATATAAATGTATGGAATTCATCCCCTCTGCTTTTCAAAGCCAAATATTATGGGGATTAATTAGTCTTCCCTCTGTGAGCTCCCTGGTGCAAGGGCTCATATCTCTGCCCTCTCCCACACATAGCTTCCTCCCTCCTGCGGGAGTGTTCCCTCCACCTTTACCAGCTTCATCACCTTTCAGGTGCAGCTTCTTCTCTATATTTAGTTGTGGAGATTGTTCTGCCTGTGTTTGGATCCCTCTCTGGTTTGTACACTTCGATGTGGGAGATCTAGTTATAAATGTGGGATGGGGTGAGCTCAGGGTCCTCCTATTCTTCCATCTTACGAAGCTCCTAAAAACACATAAAGTTTGAGCTTTTTTTTTTTTTACTTCCTATATATAAACTAAATTTTTCTCTTGAAAATATAACTAAATATAGAAAAAGGAAAGCTTACTGCTGACCATGATACTGTTACTTTGCTCTTGTTTGTCTTGCTTTCTAAAACACAGATATGAAAAGAGAGAGATTTCCTACCAGAGTCTTTTTAAGTTTTGTTTAGAGAGTATGTGTGTGGGTGTACATGGCTCTTTTTTCCTTGCCGAAGCACTACTGGGGATATTGCAGAGGATATTGTGATAGTTTTAAATTATTATAGCAATGACCGTAAGTGAATTATGAGATGTGGAAGGAACTCCAGAAGAGAGATATTAAACCATTTGGAAATACTATCATTTGATTTTAAGATGTGTTTCCATTTTATGGTTCCAGAAAGCTATAGGAATAAAGGAATATGAACCTCAAGAGATATTAGTGTGATATGTCATACAGCATATTACAAAATAAATTCTTGAATTGGCTAATGAACAATACAGTTCTGCTCCTTGTCTCTCATATGTCCAATAAGAAAAATAATAAGACAAGAGAAAAATAAAGGAATTTTTAAAATAAAGTTATACAATGGATTTTGTTTTCATTTTTCTCATTTATTATCCTGATTATACCCAGCTTATTCTTAGATATACATCAAAGATGGTTTTAAAAAAAGATAATGATAGCAGTCAGTTACTCATATCTTATATTACACTATTATTCCTCATAATGATCCTATGAGGTCGGTGGTTTTAAGCAAGGTTAGCAAATTAGAAACAGTAGCTAAGAGCAATTAAGCAACTAGCTTAATCTTGTAAACGCCAGAGCCACTCTTCTTATTAAATTATGCTTAATTTTTAAACCCATGCTTTTTTCATAGTAACATCGAGAATTTTACATGTAGTAAATGTGCAAATTAAAATACTGTTCTTATCAGTCAAAGAAAAACAAATACAATATGACTTAAATATGTGGAATTTAAGAACTAAAACAGATACACATTGGAGGGAAAAGAAGGAGGTAAACCATAAAACAGACTCTTAACTGAAGAGAACTGAGGGTTGCTAGAGGGGAGGAGGGTGGAGGTATGGATTTAATCACCATTTAGGGTGATGGGGATTAAAGGTGTACTGTCATAATGAGCACTGGGTGTCGTATGTAGATGATCAATCTCTACATTCTCCACCTGAAATTAATATTAACTATATTAACTAACTGGATTTAAAAAAAAAATTTTAATGTTTTTATTTATTTGTGTGTGTGAGAGAGAGAGAGAGAGAGAGACGGCGTGAGCAGGGGAGGGTCAGAAAGAGAAGGAGATACAGAATCTGAAGCAGTCTCCAGGCTCCGAGCTAGCTGTGAGCACAGAGCCAGATGCAGGGCCTGAACCCACAAACTGAACCGTGAGATCATGACCTGAGCTGAAGTCTGACGCTTAACCGACTGAGCCACCCAGGTGCCCCCTGAACTGGAATTTAAATTAAAACTTGAAAGCAGAAAAAAGTATATTCTTAACTTTAAGGGTTTTAAGTATTATTACTTTTATAAATTTATATAATATTCATAAATGTACCCCTAAAAAGAGATCAATAAATTAAACAGTGTATGTCAAACATTTTAAAAATTATAATTATTAAATATTATATTTCAATATAATGGCATACTCCTCTGATCTTTGTAGATGTGGTATCTGTTCTTTAGGTTTTAGTTTCTTCTAAAGTAATAAAATATCTAAATCAATAGTCCATAAAAGTAACTCCTAATCTTAGATTGTTTGTGAAAATATAATATAATAAAAGGGGGAAATCTCCTCTTGTTTATAACATACTTTATTTTTAAAATATTATTGATTTTTCATGCAGAGAATGGTATACATATTAAACACTTCTAAGAGTTTAGACTTTTTCACTGCATTGTTCAATTTTTTTAGATTTATGAAGAACTTACCTTCAGCAATTTTAATATTATCAAGATTGTTAATTACATGTAAACGTTATTAAATTATTGAGTAAACAACATACCGAAAAGGGAATATGAGGTTATCTTACATCCACATACATCTAATGACTAAGATTTTGTAAAAGAAATGTTGTAATAAGAAATATTCCACTATGAAGAGGGAATACAAAAATTATAATAAAAATTCTCCCTAATGATGTGAGGTATATTTAAATTTGGAAGAATAATAATGATAAAATGATGTGCAAAAAAAAAGGAAATGCTAACTTGTACATTATTTCTTCTTTTTTTTCAAGTTTTTTTAATGTTTTATTTATTTTTTAGAAAGTATAAACAGGGAAGGGGCAGAGAGAGAGGGAGACAGAGGATCCAAAGTGGGCTCTGTGCTGACAGCAGTGAGCTTGATGTGGGGCTCAAACTCAGGAAACTTGAGATCATGACCTGAGCCGAAGTCTGATGTTTAACTTACTGAGCCACACAAGTGCCCCTGGACATTATTTCTTAAAACAGCTGAAAAGAATAAAACAAAATTGAATTATTTTAAAATGTAAATCTTTATGTAAAAATTTGTAGCAATGAAAGATATAAGAAACAAAAAGAACAGCTACATTTTAAATATTCATATTAACAGGAAAATAGAAACTATACAGAAAGGCAAGGCATGATGGAAAGCACACACATAAGCATAGAGAACTGATATCCCAGTATAAGAGAGAGGTTGCTCCCTTGTAATGAAACTCTTTAACATGTAGAGTAGAAAATATAAAAAGTTGGAGAGGAGACAAGTAAAACCACAGAAATTCTACCCAGGGCACAAGAGACCTTTATTTATTTTTTATTTTTTACATTTATTTATTTTTGAGAGACAGAAGGAGACAGAGCACAAGAGAGGGAGGGGTAGAGAGGAGAGGAGACAGAATCTGAAGCAGTCTCCAGGGTCTGAGCTGTCAGCACAGGGCCTTACACAGGGTTGGAGCTCACAAACCATGAGATCATGACCTGAGCCGAAGGTGGACGCTTAACCAACAGAGCCACCCAGGCACCCCGACACAAAAGACTTTTAAATTATCAACCAATAAATTAATCCACACATAAAAATGGAATTAATATTTGCTAAACATCATTATAAGCCATCACTGTGGTAAGATTTCATAGTTCAAGGGTTAGTGGGTGCAAATGTTGGAGTCTTAGATTCATCATGTAGATCAAGATGTCATTGTAAACTCACTATAGTTTAAGATGAGATTCTATAAGGTCTACCTCATATGGTCAGTGATGACTCAGGAAATAGTCCAACTTTCTAACAGCCTGAAGTCCTGAAAAGAATTAGTTCAATGTCTGTAAATAGATTACAGCACTCAGCATTTGATTGTGCTTTTCTTATTTAACTTGTAAATTTGAGAGGAAATGGGAAACCATAAAGTAGTTAACATTATTTCCTTACTATTGTACATATTGACAAATACCTAGAAAACAATAAGTTCAGGAAAGATTTGCCCACTTGGCTAGCAGAAAAAAAAAAAAAAAAAAGGAAACAGAGAGAGCCAGCAAATGCCAGGATTTGTAGTGGCATATCAAAGAATGTTTCTCAATTCCAAGCAGCAAAAGATAAACTTAAATGTCACTTGGACAAAACAAAGCAATTAGAACTCAGTCTCAAGCAATAATGACATCAAGATTATATACATTACTAATAAAAAATGAATTAGAAAAATCCCCTGAATCTACTAGTATTATATCAGCCAAATCTTTTCAGTCACATAGAATGGCTGAGGAGAAAGAGACTAAGTAGGTTTCTCATAGAAGTTTGTAGGCTCAACATAACTCCATTCAAGCTCAGAGAGAAAGGGAAAATCTCATGAAAATGTATTGGTGTTCTTATTGGTACATGTAGTAGCTTGGAATCAAATAGATAAGAGACCACCTTACTTTTGAAAAATAAATAAATAGAAAGTTGTACTGTCAAGAGAACCAACAACTTGGACTAAAAGAGATCTGACTTAAAAATCTTGACCCTTGGACATTCAGATCTCCAATGGACAAGGAAGCAGTATGAGAAAGCTCCTCTGGTCCCAGAGAAAGGATATTCTTCAAAATTTTCCTGAGATATGGCTAGTGGAAACATCTAGAAGGAAAATACCTTCCAGGACTATGAAAAACTATTAGAATAAAAAGATTCCCTCCAGGACGAAGGGCAAACAAAAAGCACAAAGAAGTAAAGGAAGAGGAAACTCTTCCCCTTTGAAAATTGGAAGGACTTGTTTACATATATTAAATTCTGGTGACTTAATTAATGGGTTGTTTAGCTCTTTGGGGACCAGGTGACTGTGTTCTGCATGTAAGAAGATAACCAAATATTTTAGTGGCTAAAAATAGGGACTATGGAATTGGTATTAGGGTTCCATTTAACTCCTGTCCCTAGGTGAGGCTTTCCTGTAGGAGAATCACACTTTTCACCCAATTTGACATCAAGTTTGGCCATATAACTTGCTTTAGGTAATTCTATGTGAATGAAAGTGATATAAACTTTTTTGAGTGGAAGTTTTAAGATGCAATCAAATGACTTCCATTTTTATTTTCCCTGTGCTTAAGTCTGCTAATATTTTTTAGCTTGGATATTGGCAAAATGAAGAGCCATAGATATTCCGAAAGCTGAAATCCTTGATGATCTTCCCCATCATGTCAGACTAAAGCTAGTCTCCAACTGAGGATAAATTTCATTTCTCTTATACCTCTGCCTTATTTTATTTCCTTTCCTCCACTCCCTTTCTCTTTGAGAGCATTGCTTAAGTAAGTACCTTGAACTAGAATCCCCATACATTTAATGTTATTCTTTTAGGAACTGGACCTGAGCAGTTGATATCAGGAATAGACTCTAGACTCTCAGAAAGGGATTCTAGAATTGAATAAAAGTTCCTTGATTATATTCAGATGCTGTGAGGTTATGACTTATTTAAAAGTTGACTGACATTGTTTCTATCAATTGTATCCTTTTGAAAGTGATTTAAATGTGGAATTGTAGGGTATGAGATGTTTCTTTTTGGATACCATTTAAGTGTTAAATTTCAATTTTTTAGAGCTATACATATACATTATACTCATAAAAAAAAGAATAGCTATTAGTACTTTTGTTGATAGAAATTGCATTACTAGCCTTAACTATAATTAATAATAGTAATAAAAATGATAGGTATTCACCATTATTATATGCCAAGCATGTTATAAACATTACCATCTCTTGAAATTCATTGCAATCTTATATGTTAAGTAACAATAAAAGGAAACATACATGTACAAATCTATATATTACCTTTTTTTAAAGTTAGAAGGTGTTTTCCTAGGTTCAAACCAACAGTGATTTGCTAATTAAAAAAAATAATTATAGGAACACCTAGGTGGCTCAGTTGGTTAAGCATCCAACTCTTGTTTTTGGCTCAGGTCATGGTCTTACAGTTAATGGGTTCAAGCCCTGCACTGGACTCCATGCTGATGGTGCAGATCCTGCTTGGGATTCTCTCTCTCTTCCCTGGCTATCTCTCTCTCCCTTCCTCTCTCTTTCAAAATAAATAAATAAATAAACTTAAAAAAAATAATGAAAGGAAATTGTACCCTCCAGGAAATTAAAATACACGCATATTACACTAATTGAGGTTATGAATTGTTAAAGTTTCAACGTGATAATAAATTTCCTCTACCCACCTCCTCATTCTACTTCCTTCTCTCTGGTGTATGTATGTATGTATGTATGTATGTATGTATCCATTAATCCATTCATCCTTCCATCCATTAACTATCTACCTACTTATCTATCTCTGCCAGAAACTATTTATATAAACTCAATCTTCTCAGAAAATACAGAAGATAGTTTTTAATTCCAGCATAAATGTTCTAACTAATAAATAGCATATGGGGCTTCTATCCTTATTTTCTGATGCTGAGCAAAATCTAGCAAGTTAAATTACATTGCCTGTTTACAAAGTACAGCTGTTTGACTGCTCAAACAACTGAGGTTAATGAGGCTGTTTTCTCGCCTCTTTAGGAACTATAAAAGACCAGACTACATTAAGCCAACTAGAGAGAACAACAATGCAAAAGCGCTAAGGAAGAAAGAGCTTCTGTGCTATAAACCTCATAAAGGAAGGAAAGAAGATATGAAGATGAGGGATAGCCATAGCCTGCTGAGGTGGAGACTTGTATACCATGATAGGTATTTCAGAGTTCCTCTGATTGCGACAGGAAGCCAATGGAGGGTTCTATGCAGAATGGGAGTGACAGGTCTTAAATTATATTTTAAAAGGATGAACAACCATGTTAACTGCTGCTGATTACTTCAGGAAGATGATTTCAGAGAAGTCCATTTGTCAAAAGAGGTAACTGCTGACCTAGACAAGAAAGGACTGTGTAGCTGGAGAGCAGTGAAGGGATTAAGAGGGGATTATATTTTATATATTTTTGTTGTTGTTGTCATTTGTTGATGGTGGTGTTTTAAGATGAGAATTTTATTTATTTATTTTTAAATGTTTTATCTATTTTTGAGAGGTAGAGAGACAGCATGAGCAGGGGAGGGCCAGAGAGAGAGGGAGACACAGAATCCGAAGACAGGCTCCAGGCTCTGAGCTAGCTGTCAGCACAGAGCCTCACGTGGGGCTCAAACCCACGAACTGTAAGATCATGACCTGACCCGAAGTCTGACACTTAACTGACTGAGCTGCCCAGGCGCCCCAAGATGAGAGTTTTATAGTTGCTCTATTCAACTACATATGAGAGGCAAAGTTGTGCAGTTTTTTAGGTCAGATAGAGTCTCAAGCTACATACCCAAGGCTCAAATCCTAGATTATTTTCTTCATGTGTATAATGGGTTTGATTGATAATAGTAAATTATAGGATTAAATGAACATTTGTGAATCAAGACATATGTAAAATACTTAAAATTACTCCCCACACTTTGTAAGTATTCTATTATTAGCTATACAAAGAGCAAGTTTTTTATATAGTAGGCATAGAGAAAAATTGCCAGAGAAAAATTAATTGAATGGGAGACAAAATATGGGAATCAGTGCACAGTTAAGGATTTGATATTAGATTCGAGTAGGCATAGCCATCTATTTTAACAGGAGGAAAATCAAAATGTGTGTGATGAGGTATGTAGGTTGATTCTCTTTTCCTTGAGAGATAATTTATGAGGAAAAAAGCTCTTGTCTTATATTTGGGCATTTATGATGTATATCCTCCCATAGAGTGGAGATATTTGATTTATTCAGGGCATCTTTATTTGGATGACAAAAGTAGAACAAAGTATTTCTTAACTTTATATGTTTATACTGGCCTTATTCCAAAATACATTTTTTAGTTATTTTCTGAAAAAGCTTCTGTGAAAAAGTAAAGTGGGCCAACTTTATGACGTTGCTAATTTTCTAATCTGTTTTAAATAATTTCAACACAATACAAATTTTTACTTAAATGAACACATAAATAATTGTATATGACCACTCAGTCCTTCAAGTATAAAATCTTTATTTTGTTTCTTAAGTAAGAAAAAATGACATAAAACCAAATTTATTTTCTTCAAAATATCCATAAATTCACAATTAAATTAGCATAGCACTTCTTACTGTGCATTTTTCATGCACAAGGACAAGAACACATTGAAACAATGTACATTTCATTCTACCATTTTATTGATATTTGTGTTTCACTTTGACAATCAAAGTTTCCTTTCAAACACCTGAATCAGCACTTGACTCATGCCATTATGGTTAGGTAGTATTTTCAAATTAGCTAAGATACCATTAAGTGTTAGACAACAAAATATGAGAGGGTTGTTTTGAAATTTAATGTCAATAATTATGGTTAGCTTTATGTAATCCTTCAACCATGATTCATAAGGTAATCATTTCATAACCCATCTGAGTAGGTTGTTGTGAACATCAAAGGCAAAGAAAGGCACCTGGGGGGGTCAGTTGATCCAACTTCAGATCAGGTCATGATCTCACAGTATGTGAGTTTGAGTCCCACATCAGACTCTATACAGACAGTGCGAAACCTTGAGCCTGCTTCAGATTCTGTGTCTCCCTCTCTCTTTGCCCCTCCCCTGCACATGCTCTCTCTCTCTCTCACTCTTTCTCAAAAATAAATAAACATTAAAAATTTTTAAAAAAATAAAGACAAAGAAAAGTTATATTTCCAGTTCTAGATGCTGCTCGTAGTATTGGCATATGATTTAAAGACACAGAAAATCTAGGTTTCTCATGATTTATTTGGGATCACTGATATATTGTTGTTAAAAATGTTTACAAAAAAACCATTATGAAAGCATATTAAACTATGAGATTGCTAACATCGTATTTCTCAAAAACATGCTTATTGAAAGTCAAAACATGAAACCAACAGCAGGCAATTTTATATTAAGTGCTCTACAAGCAAAGGGAAAAAATGACTAATATGTTATTTGTTATAAATGGGAATAAAATACAATCACCTTAGTACACAAACTAGTGTAAAAAACAAAGTGTCTGACAAAAGTATGAGTGTTCCCCTATCTCTACACTCTCGCCAACATCTGTTGGTTCTTGTGTTGTTAATTTTAGCTATTCTGACAGGCATGAGGTGATATCTCATTATAATTTTAGTTTCCATTTCCCTGATGATGAGTGATGTTGAGCATCTTTTCATGTCTGTTAGCACTATGGAAAACTGTATGGACCCTTCTCAAAAAAAAATAGAACTACCTTATAACCCAGCAAGGCTATTACTAGGTATCTACCCAAAGGTCACAAAAACACTGATTCAAAGAGAAACAAGCACCCTGATGCTTATAGCAGCATTATTGATGATAGCCAAATTATAGAAAGAACCCAAATATCCACTGACTGACGAATGGATAAAGAAGATGTGGTATATATACAATAGAGCATTACTCAGCCATCAATAAGAATGAGATATTGCCATTTGTAGTGACATGGATGGAACTGAAGCGTATTATGCTATGCAAAATAAGTCAGTCAGAGAAAGACAAATACCTTATTATTTCACTCATTTGTGGAATTTAATAAACAAACAGATGAATATGGTGGGGGGAGTGAAAGGCAAACAATAAAACAAACTCTTAACTACAGAGAACACCTGAGGGTTGCTGGAGCAGAGATGGATAAGGGGGTGGACTAAACGGGTGATGGGTACGAAGGAGGAAATTTGTGATGACTACTGGGTGTTGCATGTAAGTGATGAATCACTAAATCCTACAACTGAAATTAACTAAATTTGAATTAAAAACTTGAAATAAACAAAACAAAAACCAAGGAACAAAAGAAAAAAGCAAAGTGCCTGTGTATATATTTTTTAATTGGAAATGTTACAACTGAAACTCTCTTACATAGTCATAATTATTGTTTTATTAGTTTTATTTAGTGTAAGAGTTGGAGGAATTTGACTCTAAAACATGAGTTAATAAATTAGTAGATTTCAGCATCAGATGGTCAGAGACTACTACTCCATCTATGGTTGCACTGTGAAAGCAGCCATGAACATGTAAATGAACCATAAAGCTGTATTCCAATAAAATTTTGTTTGCAAAATGAGGAAGAAGGCCAGCCATAGTTTGACTACTCCTGATCTATTATGTCAAAATGGATAAGTAATTTAGAAAATTTTATTACAATGCTTTTAAGAATCTGAAAAACAATAACACAGTTCAAGCTATTAGGACAGATAAGACTCTATAAATGTATCTGTATATAAATATAATTGTAGATTTGGCAATTACTATAGATTAAGACATCAATGTTAGTGTGCCTCGGTGGTTCAGCTAGTTAAGTATCTGACTTTGGCTCAGGTCATGATCTCATGGTTCATTGGTCCAAGCCCTGCTTCAAGCTCTATGCTGATAGCTCAGAGCCTGGAGCCTGCTTTGGATTCTCTGTCTCCCTCTTTCTCTGCCCCTCCCTGGCTTATGCTCTGTCTCTGCCTCTCAAAAAATAAATAAATGTTAACAAAATAAGACAATTAAATTAAAAAAAAGAAGCATTTGTATTTGTTAAAAATGTTAATGTCAATATTGTTTTGCAGAATATAAGAGTCAGGGGAAGTTATTTATTTTATTTATGTATTTTATTTGTTTGTTTCCCTTCTTGCACCTAATAATCAAAGTTTTCAAAATAATTATTTGATGGGTAAAAATTTTGAGGATTGCTGTCTCAAAGTAAAATTACATAAATAGTTTCTTGGGAAAACACACACACACACATACACATATACACTTTAATAAAATTGAATATATCTATTTTACCATTTATTTTTCTTTTTTTTTAATGTTTTATTTATTTCTAAGAGAGAGAGAGAGAGCATGAGCAGGGAAGGATCAGAGAGAGAGGGAGTCACAGACTGAAACAGGCTCCAGGCTCCGAGCTGGCAGTCAGCACAGAGCCCGACGCGGGGCTCGAACCCACAAACCGTGAGATCATGACCTAAGCGAAAGTCGGACGCTTAACTGACTAAGCCACCCAGGCGCCCCATTACCATTTATTTTTCAATTCTTCAAAACTTGCTGCCATACAAGTAGCTATATTTAGCAAAGAATTAATATGCTTTCTTAACAAAAATGGAATGCGAGGCTCGAACTCATAAAGTTTGAGATCATGACCTGAGCCAAATTTGGACTTTTTACCGACTAAGCCACCCAGGTACCCCTCAAGATCTTTCTATACTTTGCTTCTTGGCTTCTGACAGTAATCAGTGACTATTTATCCAGTGCCTACCATCTGCCAAAAACAGTTCTATGTGTTTAAAGATTATTTGTTGCAACTCCATATACATGGATTTTGTGAATCTAAAATGGCTGTCTTGTTTGTATTCTATATGTGTATTCTTGTACCCCAATAATTTGTGGCAGATTTTATTTTATGTAAAACCATACTGTAACTCTTTTATACTTGACCATGCAGCATGTATTCTAGGCACTAAATGCATATGTACTATATGGAATTGAAGAGCCTGAAGTGAAGATTCACAGCTTTTTCAATATCCCAAATTAGTGCAAAATCCCTCACATTGAGGTGAGACCTGCAGGTTTGCACATAGCTGCAGGGTGCGTTTGAGGTATTCACTGGAGAGAAAGCTCACAGAGGAGAAAACTAATATTGGCCAAATGCCTGCTGTTTTATACTGAACATTTAAGGAAAAGTTGCATGACACCCTCTCTTTATCACTGTTCCCTTTTGAAATTAAAAAGGAAAAAACATAATTAACTATCCTAGTTTCAGTTAAAGGTCACAGAAAGGTCATGGGGGAAAAACTGGGGTAAGAACGCAGAACATTTTTCTTTGACGAGCTCTAAGCCCATTACATAGATGATCTAATGAATCCCTGCAATGGCTATACGAAATAGATACCGGGTGAGTATTGTTATTCTTTTAGTGCTTTGCAGGGGAAATATAAAAATCATCAAATAGCATTTTCAAGCCCCTCACTCAAAGAGCTTCAGTGTTGTATTTGTCTTTTTAGCTTTGGAATGCTCCCCCAGATGTCAGAAAAGATGAACCGTAATCTCTCAGGGGCATGTTTGATGTGATTCATGTAGGGCAAAATGGATTGCAGAATTTTATAACCTCTTTGGAGGAGAAAATAGAAGCTATATTCAACAAGAGATGGAGGAAAGTGAATGCTATTGAGCAATAATCACCAGCAAGCTGAGAGAACTGCAAAGGCTTTAACTCAGAGTTCTGAACAGGATAATTTTTGATCAGACACAAGGTAAAAATAATTCTTAAGAGCTATAGAGAAACTTGAGAGAAGCATCTAAGATCTTGAAATATAAAGATAGAGAAACTCCCCCAAGGGGGGAAGAAACCTGCGTGCTTAAACCACACCAGTGGAGCAGATAGTTCCTGGATTTTTAAATTTTAACAAAATATCTTCCATGTTAAGAAAAGGGTACCAGTTTTTATGTGAAGATAAGACAGAGAGAGAAAAATAGGAGTCCAATGATTGTCACTTCTAATGGGCTACGTAACTAAAATGGTCTGGTTTCAAAATGAAATCTACCTAAGAAGGGATGTTACATTGTCTTCTTTTCAAAATCTACCTATATATCTTAAACACACCATATGCACACACACACACAGATTCATATTGCACTAAAATGTTTTGAATATATTGAGCAACTTCTATATGCTAGTCATGTATTTGCCATTGTTATATGTATTGTCTTATTCTATTCCCATACTAACACAGAATCTCATTTTAACCATTTTAAAGTTTTATAAAACCACTTAACAAGGTTGAATTACCTGTAATTTGGATATTATTGAAGTAAACAACATGTTATCATATATTCAGCACTGTATATTTAGGTAATTTAGATTTATAAACATCCTTGTGTGGTGTCCACACTTTAATCTTTTTATTTCCCAGTTGAATAGCTTTTTCGTCTCATTATTTGTCCTAGTCATTTCTCCTCTTTCCTTAAATACAATTGTGAAGAATCCATGCTATTTTCATTCTGATGACTATTTATATCTGAAGGGGTATCATTTATTTTCCTGGGCCTGCCAATACTAGCACTAGTTGTAGGGGAACACAAGAAAAGTGTGACTACAGTTAACCAGTCAACAAGATATGCATGTTTTCTCTTTCCTGTGAAGCCTCTACCATGGGAGTAAGTCTCATTTCAGGACAATGGAAAATTTTGTCTCTCCCAGTGGAGATACTTAGCCCCACATTTATGTCTATCAGTATGTGTATGTCAATTGTTTCTTCTACTGATCAAGAACATTTGATGGAGAGCTAATTGTTAATCACTTTTTCTCCTCCAACCATCCAAACAGAACTGAGTGAATACTTCCTATATCAGTCCCATTTCCTGCCAATGGAAAGAAATGACCTTGAATAGTTTGCAATTGTACCAAACACTCAAACTGCTGGTTCTAAGTATATGTTTTAGTTTTGGTTTTTAATCTTCAGGATGTTTATCCTAAAATTATATATCTTTGCCTGTGGCCAGTATTCTACCCCATCATGTGTCTACTTTCAAATTCGTCTCTCCAAACATGTCTGTTCCTTTATTTGTTCATTCAGCAGATATTGATGGAAAAAGCACCACTTTAAGGATTCTGCGTGCAGCACTGGACATTCCCTAGCAAGGCAAAATTTTCACCTTTTATTGCAAATCGACTTCTTTTTATTGTCTGGGGCTATGGCTTATGCATGCTTTCTACAATGTAAGATAGAGTTTTTGATAGTTTTCAATGCCCTGATTTCTAAAGGTTGCTTGTAGTGTAGAAATAACTGTCTATTCGATACCATGATTCATGTATTATCTCCATCATAGATCATTTAAAAAAAACCAGAATTTTCATTAAAAAGGGAAATAATACTGAAGTGGTTGAGTAATTTCAAGATGCTTTGCAAATTCATTTTAATTAGTGGATTCCTTGACTTCAGTGAAGTCAGGACATATAGTCACTGAGTCTTGCATTCTCAGTGACACATTATGTCCCCTAACCCATGATAAGTCTTAACATTACTGCTTATGAAACAAATGTTTTAAAATGAATAGGTGAAAAGCTAAGTATGAAGTTGCAATAGTGACAATATTCATCTTGTTTGTTATATAAATTCAATATTTCTTATATATGCTTGTATAGACATAAATTATGTCAACATGTATTTTAGCTTGAATCACATATTCTTTAGATTATCTCAATTAGGTATCTCAAAGATTTAATTTGTAGTAATTATCAAATAAGTTAAATATATCATAAGTAGAGATAACTCATATCTTGATGCTTATGCAACCAAAGTGCTAGATTTTCAATCTAATCTGAAATTACAATGCTTATGCTTAAAAAAATGAATACATAGAAAATCAAGTAGAAAGAAACTTCTAAAGAAGGAAGGGGAGAAAAGAAAAGGAAAGAAAGAAGAAAAGAAAAGAAAAGAAAAGAGAAAAAGAAAAGAAAAAGAAAAAGGAAAGAAAAGGAAGAAGGACACCTGGGTAGCTCAATTTGTTACATATCTGACTCTTGATTTTGGCTCAGGTTATAATTTTAGAGTTTGTGAGATTGAGCCCCGTGTTGGGCTCTGAGCTATGCTGACAGCAGCGCTAAGCATACTTGGGATTCTCTCTCTCCCCATCTCTCCCAGCCTCTTCCCTGCTCATGTGGACACGTGCATTCTTTCACTCTCTCAAAATAAATAGACTTTTTAAAAAGACAGGAAAGAAAGAAAATTTTCTTTATAAATATTTTATACATAATAATTTACTCTATCTTCAATAAACTTCTACAAAATATATAGTATTACTACTACCATTGAAAATATAAAAGAAAATAAAACAGGTGAAAAGATGAGGGAAAAAATATAGTAATATCATGTAATTCCCCAGAGTACATGGTCAGTAAGCGATAGAACAATACACTGAAGCCAGGCAACCTCATATCAAAGCTAAAACTCTCAACCACTACATGCTGCTGCCTATACAAGGGATAAGAAAGTATAAGATGCAGTGACATTATCAACATCCTTCAATTAGTAAGTATATTAAGTCATGTTTCAGCATTTTCCTCCTTAATGAAGTGATTTCCCTCGTGCAAGATACTTGGCTTTTGAATTAGATAGACGTGACTTCTCAAACTGCCACTTAACAAAACTTTTAAAGCTGATTTAACTTACTTGAACTGATCTAAATTTATTTAATCTGTGGCTCTTAAAGGCCCAGATAAGATGTTTCCAAGTTTCTAATAATGATAATAAAAATAAAAGTATACGTTCATTCAAAACATTAACATAAATTTTATAGCAGCTTTATCTGTAATAGCCCCACAGTAGAAACAACTGGAATATCCAACATTATATGGATAAACCTTTTGACTAATAAATCTATCAATTAGAGAAAAGTATATTAAAATTGCCTACTATATTGTCTATATGCTCTATATGCTAAATTCTTATTTTTTTAGAGATTTAAAATTATTAAATTTTCTTATAATTTAACTTTTATCAGTATGTGAATAAAATGTTTTCTTTATAAATAGAATATAGTTAGATTTTTAAACTGTTGGACATACCCTCTATCTCTTAACCAGAGTGTTTAACTGCTTATCTGATAGCTGATCTACTTGAAGTTTCTTTTCACAATACTTCATTCATTTTTTTAAGTGTCTGATTTTTTTGTTTATCTTCATCTATCATCTGCTTTTGAGAGTGATGATACTGTCATATTTTTTCTCCCTCATTTTAGTTGTTTATCTCTAATAATTTAAATATGTAAACTAAAAGGCACTTAGTCTAATATTTATGCACTAAAATTTATTTTAAAGGATACTCTAAAATATAATTAAGTATTTTATGGTATTAGAAGAAGCCAAACTTTCACTTTTCCCAGACAACATGATACTCTACATAGAAAACCCGACAGACTCCACCGGAAGCCTACTAGAACTGATCCAAGAATTCAGCAAAGTTGCAGGGTACAAAATCAACGTGCAGAAATCGGTTGCATTCTTATACACCAACAATGAAGCAACAGAAAGAGAAATCAAGAAACTGATCCCATTCACAATTGCACAAAAAACCATAAAGTACCTAGGAATAAACTTAACCAAAGATGTAAAAGATCTGTATGATGAAAACTATAGAAAACTTATGAAGGAAATTGAAGAAGACACAAAGAAATGGAAAAACATTCCATGCTCATGGATTGGAAGAATAAATATAGTTAAAATGTCATTACTACCTAAAACACTCTACACATTCAATGGAATCCCAATCAAAATTGCACCAGCATACTTCTCAAAACTAAAACAAACTATTCTAAAATTTGTATGGAACCACAAAAGACCCCAAATAGCCAAAGTAATATTGAAGAATAAAACCAAACGGGAGGGATCACCATCCCAGACTTTAGCCTCTACTACAAAGCTGTCATCATCAAGACAGTATGGTATTGGCACAAAAACAGACACATAGACCAATGGAATAGAATTGAGAACTCAGAATTGGACCCAAAAATATACAGCCAACTAATCTTTGACAAAGCCAGAAATAGTATCCAATGGAAAAAAAGACAACCTCTAACGGATGGTGCTGGGAGAACTGGACGGCAACATGCAGAAGAATGAAACTAGATCACTTTCTCACACCATACACAAAAATAAACTCAAAATGGATAAAGGACCTGAACGTGAGACAGGAAACCATCAAAACCCTAGAGGAGAAAGCAGGAAGCAAACTCCTGGACCTCCACCGCAGCAACTTCTTACTTGAGACATCCCCAAAAGCAAAAGAATCAAGAGCAAAAATAAACTATTGGGACCTTATCAAGATTAAAAGCTCTGCAAGGCAAAGGAGACAGTCCATAAAACTAATAGACAACCGACGGAATGGGAAAATATAGTTGCAAATGACATATCAGATAAAGAGTTAGTATCCAAAATCTATAAGGAATTCACCAAACTCCACACCTGAAAAACAAACAACCCAGTGAAGAAATGAGTAGAAGATTATGAACAGACACTTCTCCAAAGAGGACATCCAGATGCTCAACAGAGACATGAAACTATGCTCAGCGTCCCTCATCAGGGAAATACAAATCAAAACCACACTTAGATACCACCTCACACCAGCCAGAGTGGCTAAAATGAGCAAATCAGAGGACTTTAGATGCTGGCGAGGATGTGGAGAAACGGGCACCCTCCTACACTGTTGGTGGATATGTAAACTGGTACAGCCCCTCTGGAAAACAGTGTGGAGGTTCCTAAAAAAATTAACAACAGAACTCCCCCTATGACCCAGCAGTAGGACTGCTAGGAATTTACCTAAGGGATATAGAAATGCTGATTCATAGGAGCACATGTACCCCAATGTTTATAGCAACACTCTCCACAATAGCTAAAACATGGAAAGAGCCTAAGTGTCCATCAACAGATGAATGGATCAAGAAGATGTGGTTTATCTATACCATGGAATACTACATGGCAATGAGAAACAATGAAATCTGGCCATGTGTAGCGACATGGATGGACCTTGAGGGTGTTATGCTTTAGCGAAATAAGTCAGGCAGAGAAGGACAAATATCATATGTTTGCACGTATAGGAGGATTAGGAGGAACTTAATGGAAGACTATGGGGGAGAAGAAGGTGGGAAACAGTGGGGAGAGGGAGAGAGGCAAACCATGAGAGACTCTTGAATGCTGAAAACAAACTGAGCTACAGTTGTCTCATTTTACTACTACTCATTGTACTACTACTACTCATTGTCATATAGTATTCCATGTGGTTTATATATACAATCTAATTATTTTTAAAGTTATCGTCTTGAGGGCCTGAACCTAGTCGGTTGAGCATCTGACTCTTGGTTTTGGCTCAGATGGATCTCACAGTTTGTAAGTTCGAGCCCTGTATCTGACAGTGCAGAGCTTGCTTGGGATTCTTTCTCTCCCTCTCTCTTTCTCTCTCTCTCTCTCTCAAAGTAAATAAATCAACTAAAAATAAATAAATAAATAAAGTCATTGTCTCTTCCTCTTGCCAACTCTCTGCATCTCTGTAGTAATATTCAGATTTTTCTCATTTACTTGCTATTTGCATTGTCTCTACAATGTGCACCTTTTAAAATTACCTGTGAGATTCATTGGGCTTCATAACTGAAGATATTTATTTATTCCATTAATCAAATTGCATGTGTGACTCTAATACCACACTTTTGTTCATTACTGTAGCTTTGCAAAGTTTTGAAGTGAGATAATGTGTCCTTCAACTCTGTTCTTACTTAAAGTTATTTAGACTATTTCAGATACACAGTATTTCTGTACAAATTTTAGAGTGAGCTTATAGATTTCAATGGAATCCTGGTGGAAGTTTTATTGAAACTGAATTAAAACTGTAGGCCTATTTGGACAGATTTTGACATGCTAAAAATATCAAGATTTCTGATTCTTAAGCACAGTATGTCCCTCCATTTACATACCCTTTAATTTCCCTCAGTAGTGTTTTGCAGCTTTCAGTGTAAAGTTCTTTCATTTACTTTGTCAGATTTATCTTTAAGTATTTCAAATTTTTTGATTCTATAGTCACTAGTATTTTTTAATTATTATTATTATTTTTCTTTCCAATTGTTTGGATCATTGCTAGGATACAGAAACACAATTGCTTTTTATATTTGATCTTGCAGCCTGCAACTCTGATAAAGTCTAGTAGCTAATTTGTAGATTTCATAGAATTTCTTATATAGATGGTTATGTTTTATTTATTTTTGTCTTATTTCTTTCTGATGTCTTTTTTCTTTCTAATTTTATCTGTGTGTATCTACAATCATCAATTTATTTATTTATCATCGTCTATAATTCTATGGTCTGCCATCTATTTATTTATTGGATTGACTAGAAACTCCTGTATAATATTGAATAAAACTGTTATTAATAATCATCCTTGTCTTCTTTCTTATCTCAGGGGAAAATATTCATACTTTCACTTGAATTCCTGGGATAAGCCCAAATTGACAGTGCTTATGAACATTTTCGTATATTGCTGGATTTAATTTTCTAATAATTAGAATGTTTTTCTCAACATTTATGAGGGATATTTTTCTGTGGTATTCTTCACTTGCAGTGTCTGTGCCTGGTGTTAATATCAGAATAATTCTGGCCTCATAAGATTAGTTACATATTTGCTCCTCATCAATTTGCTGGAGGAGATTTTATAAAATTGGTAACATTTCCTTAAATATTTGGTATAATTCACCAGTAAAGCCATTTGAATATGGAATTTTCTTTCTGAAAATATTTTAACTGCAAGTTTAATTAATTTTCTAGAGATAGAGCTATTTTGGTTTGTTACATACACTTGTTTTTTTCTTGCTTGCCAAGAGAGCCCTGGTTTTGATTGGATATGAAAATATACCCAGCTAAACTTATTTGACTTCCCAGACTCCTCTTTAGTTAAGAAAAGCCCATTTGACACATTTCTGGCCAATGAAATGTAAGAAGTTCACTAGGCATTTTATAGGAAGGGTTTTCTTTCATAATACAAATTCTACTCCTCCACTTCCTCCATTTAAATTTTCTAAGGACAGAAGCTAAATTATGTGTTTGATAGAACAAAAAGACAGAAGGAGTTTGTCTTTGATGATATACTTGATCAGCAAGTATAATATCTTTGGACTGGCTAAGCTTCATATTTGTTATGAGTTTAATAAGCTTGTACTTTTAAACCACAGATGAAAATCCAACTTTATTTTATCTGAATTTTTACTTAATGATATATTGGCTACATATAAATACTCATATCCAATACTTTAATTGGATTAATTCTATAAGCTTCATTTTAATTATTAAATTTTGATTTTATTACCAGTTGCATATTTATTAGAGTTTCATTTCAAACTAGTAGCTTGATCTTTTCTACACCATCACATAATAATTTCAATATTTTGTCAGTCTCTTTGCATGTGGTCTGGCCATTTATTTTTTTATTCTCAAAATTTTAAAACAAATAAATAGATATTCAAAATACCTACCATTCTCTGTGATAGTTAACAAGTGCTCAGGATCATGTAAAAATCTCAAAATCACAATATATTACTTAAAGCTATCAACATTTATAAAATGACAGTATTGATTTTCATGGACTTGTGTATTTCTTGGTTATAGTCATTGTAGAAAATTACAAGGTGAATTTGAGGAAACTTATTGGTATTGTATATAGAAATATAGATGTTCACTAAGATATACAGTTAGGAATTGTTTCACAATTCTGTAAGAATTTTCAAACTACAGAACTAATTTACATAAACATACTATGATATAAATGTATGAAATTTATGAAATGTATGAAAATTAAAGTTACATAATAATGTTATTATTATGTTATTTTGATTACGTTACATTAAAAGAGAACACCAAAAATATCTGGAAGGAATTTTACCAAATTGTTAAGTGGTATACCTTTTGGTTGTTTTTCAATTCTTTAGACTTTCAGTATTATCTATGTATATGTTTTAAATATATTACTTGTTAATCATCCAAACAATGTGGTTAAACATGCAAATGCAGTGTAATGTTTATCACCAAGAAGATCAAGTCTAAATTGTGTCCATGCACTATGTTGCTGATTTAAAAAGAAATCGAAGGCTAGGACACCTGGGTGGTTCAGTTGGTTGAACATCTGACTTCAGCTCAGGCCATGATCTTGCAGTTCGTGAGTTCGAGAGTTCAAGTCCTGGGTTGGGCTCTATGCTGACAGCTCAGAATCAGGAGTCTGCTTCAGATCTTGTGTCTTCCTGTCTCTCTGAACCCCCAACCTCCCTCCCACTCTCTCTCTCTCTCAATAAATAAACACTAAAATAATAATAATAAAAAAATAAGAGTACTGAAGTTAAACATGTAAGTATCTAATCAGCATGGTTTTTAGAGGACTCAGTGTCTACTGGGAGGATATAAGACCATTTGTGTACATGTAATTAGCTTCCAGAAGGCTAAGAAGCAAGTAGAGAGAAGATGAGGTAGAGGAGGAAGTAAGACCAAACTTGTCCACTGGAAGAACACTAGGGATACCTGATAGCCAGAAAAGAGATGAAAGACTTGGCTGGCTTTTAAATATTTTTACTAGAATTTCACTATAAAGATATGTTCATTCTAACGAACTCAGAGACTTTCTAAGTGACAGTCCATAATCTAGGCTTTTCTGCCTTGTCTCTCAGTGCCTGCTCAACAAACCCTGCCACATTGATTCCTCATAATTTCACTCACCCCTTGACTTGCTGATTTCAACCATACTGTCTCTCTGAAAACTCTTCAACTGCTTTCCAGCTTCCAAAGCTATATTTCTACTGTGAAGACTTTCCTTTCACCCTGATAATGAATCACTATTTTTCTTTTTTTGCACACCAGCAGAATTTTGCAGAGTCCCTTGTTATAGAAATTGTATATTAAATCATGCTATAGTCTAAGGAAAATATGGCACTTGTTGAGAACCTACGATTGGGCCAAGCAAACACTAATCATTTTAAGTAAATAATTTCATTTAAATTAGTGGTAATTCTGCACGTATGGACTAATGCATTATGTCAATTGTGTAGATGACAAAATGAAGCTTAAATAGTTGAATAAACCTGCTCAAAATCACAGAGCCGATTAATTGTGAACAAGCAGCTAATATCATGTGCATTTACCACCAAAGCCTAAGGGTTTTATAATTTACTCTCCTTAGTTAAATACCTACTTCCTCTGATTGATTATACGTCTTTCCAGAGTAGAGGTTTGGCCTTACTCATCTTAATATTCTCAGCACTTGACTTAGGACCTTGAACATTATTATTGCCCTATTTTTTTAAGAGTGAATGATTTAATCCCTACAATAACTTAAAATTTTTCTTTTGCTTCTCTGGACACTTTAAGACCAAACGATAAGTCATTTGGTTGTATAAGTAAACGCAAGTAATAAATAAATATCACATCATATATAGTTAAACTTTGAAACAAAAATCAGTTTTGTTGGCATTATGTCAACGAATGTTGGTGAACATGGAGCATGAATAAATTGTGTGAATAGAGAAATAAATCAAGTTTTTAAAGATATGCTATTTATTCGGAAATTATACATTTCTTATTTTAAAATAGTAAAGTTTATTAAGATAAAAATTACTTATTACCTATTATGTTATATTACCTTAAAAAATAACCAAATTTGTACTAGTAATCTCAAGTGTATTTTTAAATGTATCATTAAAAATAGTTCCAATATAAGTTCATATTGGAGTATCTGCTCTAAGGCATATATTGAAGACTGTTGAAGTTTCTTTCTTTTCTTCTAAGTGCTATGTTTTACATGTTGCATTAAACAGAAAACAAAAAAACACAAATGTCCTTTCCTAAAAGACAGTTTCAGAATCCAAATGATGTGCTTACAGTATTGAAACGTCTTTTTTTTAATGTTTTGTTTATTTCTGAGAGAGAGAGAAAGAGAGAGAGAAAGAGAGCTTGAGCAGGAGAGGATCAGAGAGAGAAGGAGACACAGAATCTTAAACAGTCTCCAGGCTCTGAGCTGGCGGTCAGCACAGAGCCCGATGCGGAGCTCGAACCCACAAACCACAAGATCACGACCTGAGTCGAAGTTGGACGCTTAACCAGCTAAGCCACCCAGGTGCCCCTTGAAACATCTTGACTAGTGGAAAGCAAGATGAAACTTTTTTATTTGAGTATCCAGAGATGATATAATAATAATATACTTAGAAAAATAATGCCAAATTAATAGTTGTTATGAAACCTTTAAACTCCATTTTTTTCCCTTTCAACCCCAAGTGGCATATGATGCACATAGGCAGAGACCAGAAAAGAAAGAAAGAGTAATGCCACAGAGTTTCCTAAAATAACTCATCTTCATTCTCTCCAATCTATGTTGACAGATCTAAGGACTCATACTTATGTGAAAAATAAAGTATTAGGAAAGAAAACAGACATATTACCGTGTTATATATATATACACAGTGATCCTAGTTTAGAGCTCAGCAGTCTTGACAGGAAGGTTTTTTTTTACCTGTAATTAATAAATGAGAAACCTGAAGCATTAAAAATTGTATGTTATTCATTTAAAAAGTTTTGCCTGAGATAATAAAGACTGAAAAACAATGATTGAATAATTCTAATCTCCATTAAATCATATTATGTTTTAGAATGTACAAATTCACAAAGTTATATGTTGGTGAAACTACATGAAATAGTGACCTTTCCAAAATAAATTGTGACAGCAAAGGGGAATGAATATTTAAATTCATTATAAATTTGAAAAATGGAAGATTTTTCAATTATTTTTCCAAACACTGAGTTATTGTCCTAAAAATGTTTTTCTGTTGAAAAACACAGATGATTTATAATAATGCATGCCAATTGATTACCAGAAAATATAATCATCTTGAGGCAACATTGTTTTGTTATATTTTCTAAAGGCACAATATGTCATTACATATTTAGAATGAAATGAGAAATTTATTCTAAGACAAGCAGCAGTTATAATTTTGTTGGGTGACAGCATATAATTGGTTAAAAGCATCCATAGATTAAATAAATGCTGAATTTTGAATAGAAGCATCAAACCAGGCTTGCTTTATGAGACATTTTGGGTATTGGTTATTTATTAGTATGAATACCAGAGTTATCATGCATTTCGTTAAACTTCTGAGGGTTCTCCATTTCCCAACCATATAAACTTTAACAGTTTACTTATTGCAGACAGAAGTCCACTGATCAAATTTTCCCCCGAGAAACGTCTTTCTGAGCAAATGGGAGGACTCTGTCTAGTCGACAGCCTGCCTCTTCTTACCTCCTTTTGGTTTGCCTCTGTTTTTGAGTTTAGATTACACTTTTCTAGAGGTGACCCTAGCCAGTGACTAAACTGGACAGAAATACAAGCCCCTGGCTACTAAGGAGAGTATGACATTCTTTTTATTAGCAGTCTTTGATGCAAAGCTCTCCTTTGATCTAGCGGAAGCTTTGACAGATCTACTTTGTGATTCAACAGCTTTCTCTAACCAAATTGCTTTCTCCCTTTTCTTTTTTTCAGGTATAATCCTTAATATATCTTGTGTACTCTTAACTCCACTTCAGTATCTCCTTTCCAAAGGACAAAACTGACACAGAAGTTCAGAGAATAAGATAGAGTTTCAAGACATGGTGACTCATCTGCCTGACAATGAAGACACTATGTTAGGGGTTATATGAGATAAGGGTTGTCCTGGGAACAAAGTGGTAGCTCAAGTGCTGAAACTCTCACAGATGGTGATTTGAGGAAATATTCCAAGAAAAGAAAAGGCCTTGATCTGTTCAATGATACAGACATTGGGAAAATAAGGGGATGCAAGTTTGAGAGGAAGAAGAGATAGGGAAGTTATATAGAAGGAAAATAGAATAGGCTAGCATTGTAAAGCTATATAGATGCTTAACAAACAACTAGAAAGTAAGTGTGAAGTCCAGAAGCTTTCTTGTATAGTTTACAAAAAGAGAAAAAAGAAGCTGAACACCAAACTTAGGCTTTAGTAATCAGAATGAGTACATTTCGAAGATGATGTAATGATCATCTAAAGCACAGCTGTAATGACAAAGTACAGGCCTCAGCAGTGGCCAGATGCTTGACTAACTGGTCAGGCATTTGGAAATGAAAAGGTTGCAAGATTAGAGACAAGGAGGTCTGTGTAGAGTCATGTGGAAGATCATATGGGAATGGGCATGAAGTGTAAATATTTTAGTATTACATAGTAATGTCCTCATGATAGTATACATCACAAAGAAAGCACTAAGAAGCCAAGTAGATAAAATAAAATGAGCCAGTCTTTGTCATCAGCCACTACAGAAGTGGGACAATGCCCCCATGAAAGGAGTGGCTACAAAAACATCACAATTCATTTCCATAGGAATAGACACCTGTTCTTAGTATATACAATCGTGTTTCCAGTTGGAAGATCTTCAAACAGAATTATTATTAGAGGACTTAAAACACTGTGCACATCATAACATTCGGTCAGGGGAACTCTTCACGGCCAAAGAAGTGTGAGAGTGTAATGGCCCTATGACATGCTGCAGCACCCTACGGAGCTGGCCTTATTGAATGTTGGCATGACCTTCTAATTGTGCAGTTGAAATGACAGCTCACAGAAGGCACTCAGTATTTATGAAGTGCTATTTCTCAGGTCACAGTGCATTTATGAAGCCAGAGTTTTACATAGTGCTATATCCCCCAAAAGAAGCAAACATGGGGCAAAGAACCAATGAGTAGAAATGTCCTAGTTAGAATCATTTTCAGTGACTCATTGGAGAATTTCTGCTTCCTATCACAAGTCTTGGCTTTGTAGAGATAGAGATTTTTGGACCCAAAAAGGAGTACACACTTGACAGGAAATCCCAAAAACTTGTCATTGAAACTACATGTTCCATTTGCTGCCAGTTCATATGAATCTCCTATACGAGACCAGCAGACAAGAAGAGGTTATCACTATACTGGCAAAGCTAATTAACCATGGTCAACAGTGAAAAATAGGGTAGGCTTTTACCTTGAGGGTAGAAAGAAACATGTTTTGAACCCAGAGGATCCCCTTGGGTGCATCCTGACATTCCCAGACTTCATTATAAAAGTCAATAGACACATGCAGTAACTTCAAAGGGAAGAGACATGATATTAAAGGATTCAGATGCTTTAAGGTAAAGACTTGAATCATATTACCAAATAAGCCAGAAACTAAGGTAGTATCTGCGAGTCAGGAGGTTTAAAATAGATTGTGGAAGAGAAAGAATATGGCTACCAGTGGTTGCCCTGATATCACCTGTAAGGATGGAGACTGTAGTTCATATGACTGTGCTATCACTTCTGAGTTTCTCTTCAGGAAGAGAGGTGCACAGAAACCAATCTGAAGAGCTGATTCTTGATGTAGAGAATGTATGCCTTGTATAAAAAATTGACAGAGATTGCCCTGAGAATTTTTAACATACCTCAAAGTTTGGACGTTATAATTGATAAAGTATTTCAGAGGCTACACTCTAAAATTCACCTCCATGTTTACATTGAGGTAAACATGCCACAGATTGCAGCCAATGATTGGATGTGACACAGAGGAAGGCCCATTCTTGAAAGACATATGACTGTTATAATGGCTGACTTTGGCTTGAAGATACCGCAGAGTCCTGTCAACCGCTTTTGACTGCCTAACAGTGAAGGACGTGTCTATCCAACTTTATTTTCTTTCCTTCGTCAGAGTCAGATTTGCATTTCTTCGGTCAGCATGTCTGCAAGTTTAATTTGGTATTGGTGTTGTTCCTTGAGGTACTCAGGCAAAGGCATTTTATAAGACCAGAATATCCACTAGAGGACTATGTTTCATAGACAAGTCCACAGGCTACATTACTTAACACAGCATCAGAAATTTACTTCTGAGACATACAAATGTCATTACAAAATTCAGCGGTGGCTCTTTTCTGCAGGGTAGCACTGATGTAAGAAAAAGTGGCCATGGAAAGTGGCATATTGATTATAATTGGTATGATGGAACCATATTCAATAGCAGCTAGATACCAGAAGCCAGGGAAATTGGAATTATGATTACCAAGTGGATTTTATCTTTAGAAGGTTTTGATGATGGTTAACAGGACACAATATTATTAGAGGCAAATGGTAGTATGGTATAGGTAGATGGATGATCGATCAATCAATAGATGGGTAGATAAGATAATAAAAATTCAGTATCTTTTGTTCAGTTTTAAGATACTGAATCTGGTTTGTTGAATAACCAGTTTCCAGGAATACATCAGTCCCTGCTACATCATGCCAAGTATACACAGTTTTATTCCTCTAGTCCTACCTTAAAAAAACAAACAAACAAACAAGCAAACAAACAAAAACCAGACAAAACTTAATATAGAATTTGTGGGACACAAGTTAAATAAATATGAGGGAAACAGTGTTATAAAATTATTAAGAATGTTAAGACAGTAACAGCAGAACATTAAACCAAGGGCAGGGCCCTCTGGTCATAGGCTCTGTACAACTGTGCAGGTCACATGCCCATACAATAGGCTCTGTTCACATTTCCTAACTTGCACAACTCTACATTGAGAATTGGTGATAATAAGGCAATTTGAAGACTATTGGATGAAAGGTCTGACTTGATATTGATATTCATACCCTGACACCTCTCATGGTTCAGTTGTTTGAGTGAGAAAAATTGAAGTTAGATAGTGAATGAAGTTCTGGCCCCAAATTCAGCATACAGTTGGTCTATTGGATTCTTAGATCTTACCCAGTGATCATTTTATTGAAAGTCACATCTTCTAAGCCTGGCATTTTCATTCATTCATCACTATCAGGAGCTAGATGGCAAAAATTTGGCAATGAGAAGACTTGGTTAAAATTATGAACTTGCTTTATTTCATTATGTCATAAACTGTACATACTGTAAACATAGAAAAGAATCCAGGTGACTGCAGGACACTCACAATTAATTTTGGAAGAGAAGGGTTAAAGAAAGAGAACATAAAATTTAGTTTAATCGATCTATTTATTAGTCAGATATTTCATTAAAATATTAGGAACATTGTAAAACAGCTATTCCTATTTTATTATAGAATCTTGTGTTATAATACCTCATTTTTGGTTTTTATTTATTTTATTTTTTCACATACAAACAATAAAATTCTCCATTTTAAGTTTATTTATTTATCTTGAAAGAGAGAGAAAGAGCATGTGCATGCAAGTAGGGGTCGGGGGAGAGGCAAAGAGAGAAGGTGAGAGAGAGCGAGAGAGAATCCTAATCACAGTATGGAGTTTGATGCAAGACACAATCTCATGTGCCCCGAGATCATGACCTGAGCTGAAATCAAGAGTTGGACACTGAACCAAGTGAGCCACTCAGGTGCCCCCAAATTTTCCTATTTTTGTAATAATGTTTTCTTAATTTTAGTAATAATTTTTATTTTCATAATTTTTAACTTTAGTAATAATTTAAAATGTTTTTTCTAACTGCACAAATTTTTAATTCACATTAATCTGGTCCAGTTTTTAAATATGTAAAAACATGCATTCTTTACCTTGTTTAATCTCTGTGTTTTAACTTGATGTACTTGCATATCCTAAATTTGTGCTAAAAACAATTTCAAAAATTTTTTGCTAGAAATAAATATAATGTTCCCTAAGTGTCCAGTGAAATTCATAAATCTAAATATTTTGCTATATGCTAACATAATTATTGAAAAAATTTATTCCCAATATTTGCCACTTTTCCTTGGAATTATATTTTAGGTAATTATGTAATCACTTTCTTTTTGGCTGAATATATGGCCAACTCTGATCTGTATTTGCCTTTGTTTTTCTTATTTCTCTTCTCTTAGAAAAAATAATAACTCTAGACAATTCTAGTAATTCTTTCCTAACTTCTATTTGTACCCTCAAACAATTCTTGACATATGCTTCTTAGTCGGGGGATACACTAAAAGCATAAAATACAAATCTAAAATTCACACTCTCAATTTTTGAATTTTAATATAATCAACATTCTCAAAATACATATAAAATAATAGTGTCCCTGGAGGCTCAGTCAGTAAAGTGTCTAACTCTTGATTTCATCTCAGATCATGATCTCACGGTTGTGGGATCAAGCTCTGCATTGGGGTCTGCAGTAAGCATGGAGCCTGCTTGAGATTCTCTCTCTCTCTCTCTCTCTCTCTCTCTCTCTCTCTGTCCCTTTCTACCACTCTCTCTCCAAAAAATGTTTAAAATGTTAGTTCCTCTTAATTACATAGTTTTAAGTGTTCATAAGGAATAATTTGAAATGTCATTCCTACTTCAGAAAGTTTGCTATTAAGTTTCTTTTTTTATGTTTTATTTGTTTCCGAGAGAGAGAGAGACAGTGTGAGCAGGGGAGGGTCAAAGAGAGAGGGAGATACAGAATCTGAAACAGGCTCCAGTCTCTGAGCTGGCTGTCGGCACAGAGCCTAATGCCAGGCTTGAACCCACGAATGGTGAGATCATGAACTGAGTTGAAGTCGGACGCTTAACCAACTGAGCCACCTATGCGACCCTTAAGTTTCAAATAAAGTACATGATAAGCATAGAAATACCTTGCAATAAAAAAAATTCTGATATGAAAACACCTACTATTTGTAAACAATAAGAAAAATAAAAGGTGTCTCCTTATTATTTTAGTTTTTTTATTTGAAAAGTAAAAGAATAGTTCATGCCTTTTTATTCAGATTTGTTTAACCAAATTTATTGTGTTAATTCTAAGACACATTAGATAAATAGGGAAAGCATGATAGATTCTTTTGTGATGCAAACATCTCCCTTCAGATTTGTATTACATATGAACATGTCAACAAAACTTAAAGGATGAGATCCACTTAACAAAGTGAAGAAATGAAAATTTGACTTCAACCACACTTAACTTTGTGTATTTAAGTATCAATAGTCCTCTGTCTTTCTCCCTAGCAACTATTTTCATTCAACTTAATTTTCTCTTCATTGGTTAGTTTGTTTTCTTCTACTGAAGTTGGGTTTGCTCCATTCATGAGAAACTATAATCAGATACATCAAACCATGTAAACTCCAGCCTATGTCATTCTAGTCCCAATTCAATCACAATAAAAATCACAAAGGAGTCTTCTTTCTTAAAGTTTTTTCAGACGTGCTTTGGGGACTTGCTTTGTTCTCCCCAGAAAAACCTTAATTATTGAAGTAAAACCTTTTAATACCCTCCTGATTTGTGTGTGGTGTCATCAATATTGACATCAGAACCAAACTTGGGGGTTTTCTGTCCTATTTATATGAAGTGAGAATTATATAGTCTCCCTCTACCATATATATGTACACACACACACACACACACACACACACACACACACATATGATTCAAAGTTGTTACTTTATATGTTGACATATATGAGAAATAATGCAAGTTATATAGCTTAAGGTATTTTGTAATGGAAAAAAAAAGCCATTCCAATTTATGGCTCAAAGCCAGGTTTTTTTGCACGTTTTGTAAACTTTTTTTCATGTATACCCAGGAAATAAAAATGTTCTCTGATTTTGTCGCTAAAGAAATAATTACATTACCTTTTGACTACCATATGCTTTATCTGGCTATTCAATATCTTTCTCCCTAGCTGAAATATAATTTTTCCCAAGTTATAAAATATAACCTACTGTAGTTTAGTTCTGTAATAGAATAAGCTATATCTAAATATAAAAATATTATGCAAATTGTTTTAGTCATGGATCTTTTGAACCCAGTATAGAAATCCATTTTAAATGATTCCATGGGGTGCCTGGATTGCTCAGTCTGTTAAGTATCGAAATCTTGATTTTGGCACAGGTCATGATCTTGTGGTTCATGAGATCAAGTCTTGAGTTGGAATCCATGCTGACAGCATAGAGCCTGCTTGGGATTCTCTCTCTCTCTCTCTCTTTTCACTGCATTTCCCTGCTCATGAGTGCACACACTCTCTCTTTCAAAAAAGTAAATAAAATAAAATAAAAAATCAATCCGCTATGATCATTAAGTTATTTAATTTAGTATTGTAGGTGAGAAGAATTTATTTTCTTGATCCTCAATTAAATGGACAATATAATGATACCAAAAAACAAACAAACAAACAAAGGCCATATTTTCTGTGCCTATATTTTGCAATGTATTTTACATATTATTCAGTCTGATTTTAAGTTTTTCTTCTATCTACATAAAAGAAAACCATTATGTCTGCTCACTAGAGAAATATAATTTTATTAGTATTTTTAGGCAAGTTAGATACCAAAATTACTTTCTTCTGACCTATGATATTTATTTATCTGATTTGTAGCTTTAATTTTTTTCCATTCTGCATTTGAAAAAAATCATTCTAAACAAAAGCACTACTTTATTATTTTGTTTATAAATTTTGGCTTTTTAAACATTTTTTCTAGATTCCAAAATATTGTCTCTGTTTTCATAAAAGGAAATTCTCTTTTATACATGAATTAAACTGAATTCACTAACTTGGTTTCATTTCTCAACATAAATAATCACAAAGAGTTTTATTTTTAATGTTGACTCCTAGATCCATAAACTGATATGGTGAGTTTGAGGTTTTACTACTTTTTAAACTCTGTATAAACTTTACAGTATTTTTTACCCTGAAGTAACTTATCAATGCTTTTTTAAATTTTCCTAATTAATAGTTATTTTATTTGGAAGTGTGGTTTGGGAATTATTCATGTACAATATATACTGATTAAAAATTTGCAAAAGCAGGATTATCTTTCAAAGCCCAATAAATAGTCAGCATTTCTATTACAAAATAGGCAAAAAATCTTGACAATAGAAGCAACATTTACTTATAAAAAAGAAATTATAGTAACTGCTTTCCACTTTTAAGAAGTCAAAGTTGGAAGCTGCCTCCAACTCATGTGGCAAAATAAGCTCTTTCTCTTCCTTTCTCTTGAGGTTTCCTCGAGAGATCTTTTGATAGAACCCACTGAATATTTGATCTCTCAGAGAGCCCTCATCTGCTGGTCAACTTAACATTAGCAAATCATTATAGGTGTAATTAGGAATGTTCATGGATAAAGACGGTTTAAGGAATCGATGTTTAAATCATGCTAATTCTTGTTCTCATCTCATTATTTGTTCCTTTATATAAAAAATACTCATTGGGCACCTAAGGTGTTTCTGGAATTTTGCAAACACCAGTGGGAACATCGAATAAGAACTTTTGAAGTCTTCCTAGAAATGGTAGGCAAAGAAAACAGGGTTGGACTTAGGTTGAGAAGTCCAGGTGATTATGGGTGTCCTCCTCAATCAACCACCACATCCCAAATGCAGGATGGTTGGGTTGGTGCATGGAGAAGCACTTCACACAAATGAAGCATTGTACATCAAGTAGTTAATAGTATTAAATGCTACACAGATAGGAAGGAAAGGAAACTCTAGGCTACTGAGATTTCACTGGCATGGCTTAGGACATTTCAAAAGGTTATATTCAGTTAAGATATAAAGAGATAACAATGTACATAAAACAAAAATTATGCACTTATATTAAGGCATGTACTGCTTTTCACAGATAATTTTTTCAAATCAGTTTCAAAATAGGGTGATAGCAACAAGGAAATTAGAATAGGATATTCAAAGACATCTGACTTAAGACTTATATCCTAATACCTTTTATTTCTTATTTCCTTTCATTTTCACTTAGAAGCTGTTAAGTGCGAGGCATAGGAATTCAAGTAACATTGAAAAATATTTATATTAGGCTAACATTCCAGTTATTGGAACTAAACATGCAATGCTACAGAAATGCGATAATCATTTTAGCCAACATATTAAATTGTTTATTATGTGTTACTTTTGTAATTGTTTTTATCTATCAATCAATAGACATTAGTTCATTTAATTTTTGTTAAATAGTACAAAGTATGAGAAATAAGAACTAATGTCCTTATTAAAAAGAAAATTGGGTGTGTTAGCAAATTTACACAAACAATACGATGTAGAGCCAGGATTTGGAACTCATGTAATTTATCTGGAGTCAAAACACTTGATCACTAAACTACTTTTTGGCATTTAGAAAGATATGCTAACACGAGAAATAAAATAATTAAATTTGACTATTAATCAAGAAAATTCCTTCATAAATTGGTAGCATTCAATATAAAGCATGGAATATTAAACTCTGTAAGCTTATTTTTTCATTCAGATATTTATTCATCATGTTATCTCACCTGCTTGTGCCAAACACCATGTAGACAAGATATCAGTAAGTTGGAGTCATTGATCACCATGTGCTTACATTAAAATAGAAGAAAGCAACTGTAGTAACAAATGAATAAAATAAAAATGTTATCCATGTGTTTTCTGATATAAACAGAATAATTGCTAACCAGTTATCTTTGCCTTAGATAGTGTTCATTTATATATACATGAAAAAAATATATTTTTTTTGAGAGAGAGAGAGAGAGCACACACATGTAAGCAGGGAAAATACAGAGAGAGAGGGAGAGAATGTTATACAGGCTCCAAGCTCAGCACAGAGCCTGATGTGGGGTTTGATCCCATGACTCTGGGATCATGACCTGAGCCAAAATCAAGAGTCAGATGCTCAAATGATGGAGCCATCCAGATGCCCTGCTACTGTTCTTAATTCTTAAAACAAGTTTGCCCATATGGCCTGTTAGGGAAATAAATAGTATGAGGAGTAAATGATTAATAGAGTTCTAGTTCTAAACTCTTATATAGTCTTCTCTGCTAATCAGTTAGACTGATCCCATCCTTAACCACAAGAGTTTATGTTAATCTATTTTTTAAAGTTTATGTATTTATTTGAGAGAGAGAGCGCGCAAATGGAGGAGGAACAGAGAGAGGAGAGAGAGAAAATCCCAGTCAGGCTCCACACTGTCAGCACTGAGCTCAGTGTGGGGCTCGAACTCATGGACTGTGAAATCATGACCTGAGCTGAAAGCAAAAGTCAGATGCTTAACTGACAGAGACACCCAGACGCCCAAGAATTAACCAAGATGAAGACAAAGACCCTAGTGTTCAGCAGACAATTATGTGCCTTTTTTCTCCTATATCTTTACCCATCTTCTATCTTTTAATCTAAGTGAAATAAGATCAACTTCTAATTTTATTTTGGGATTTAGTATTAGAATGCTGACTAGTCCACACATTCATAGCACATATCTCAACATTATTATTCTGGTTTCCACCTGCCTGATACCTCGATACACCTGCCTATCTTTCAATTCATTTTCAACTCAAGCAATAAAAATGGTGTTGCTATTTTGGCCCATTAAATCCCAATAAATTACACAAGAAATTAAGTAAATTATACAAACAGATGTTGCAAAGTGGCTATGTCCATTCTTTTATATATATATTCTTATAAATGTATATACACAAAGAAAGAAGTAGATAAATGGATACATTTCATGTATACTATCAAGCAGGTGGATGCATGGAGATAGGATGACCTTTATCTTAATAAATACAGTGTTCACCAGGGTGAATTTCTGTCAAGATGCTCACAGAGTTTAACAAAAGTCCTTATTTTAGAGCTTAGACCAAATTGCTTGTTCCCATTAAGAAAGACCTTTATGGCCTTTCTACATTTCCTTCCACAAAACTAAAAGCAGACTAAGCATGGGTGACAGCACTTGGTAAAAGTGATTGTAGTGACATTTTAGATCTGTCAAGTCTTTCTGTAACTACTGCACTGTAGGTAGCCTAATGAGACACAGTGCATAGTAACACAGTAAGAAAAACCCTTTAGAACTCTTGTTACAGTCATTTGAAGGGGGTTATAACTCTGAAGGCCATCATTTCCTGCTGGGTAGTGGAATCTTTTGGTAGTTACTGAATAGTAGAAAAATGTCTTGAAAGCAATTCTCTTTCAGTCAGAACCACACAAAGATTTAGATACACTGGGCTTCTGTTGATGATAGATACAAGCTTGGCATCTCTGGAACTGGAATTGAGATCCAGGGCAGTGATTTCTAAAAATTCAAAGGTTTATTTAAATAATACGTCACTCCTATGCATATAAAGTGTAAATTTGCCATGAGCAGACTTAGACTATTTCTTAAATCAGTTAACACATTAATGCCATAACCTTGCATTTTTTTTCTGTCACAATAAAGTTGCAACTATTGAGAATTGTGCGATGATTGGACATTTCCTGTAGAAAGATGATGCAAAATGATTTATATTCAGAATAACTGAATATACAGTTTCTGACTTGGGGAACTATAGGGAAAAATTGTGTATGTCACTTCAATAAATATTTATGGAGAATTAACTTTATGTAAAGCAGGCACCATAGCAAGAACAAAGATTAAGGCATGATTGTTGTACCAAAATAGCCCAAACTATAGAGAAGTAAGATATAATATAAAGTAGTTATAACACAAGACAGAATAAACTAAGTGTGAAAATTTAGATTTCACCTTTATACATCTATTGTTTGTTATTGTTATTCCATTTATTTATAGCCCCTCATTTTCAAAAAAGTATTCAAGGAAACTCACTATATATAAGTTTGCATGTGTTTGTATGATTGAATGTTTCATTTGGTTGTAGGATTCTTATAAGCCTGGAATAAAAGGAAGATGTGAGGGTATAAATAATTCATTTTATCTATGGAAGGGGTTTCTTGTTATTTACTTCTAAGAAGAAATATCCATGTAATATATAAGATGCTATTCCAGATATTGGTCATCCGGGTGAGCAATACCTTCTACATCTTTGCAGCTAAGTTAAAAGCAATTTTATTGTGTTTTTTTGGTTTATTATCTCCAAAACAAAATCAATGCATATCAGTAAACTATAACCAGTCTGTACAAACTAATGTAAAGGAGACTATGAATGTGTTTTTCTAGTGAATTTGGCACAGTGGGAAATTGGAGTGGTGTGGAAATAGTGCTATTAACACAGCGTGCAGAACAGGAAGTGAATAGATCATGTCTGCAGTGGAAAGATTAAGATATTGGTGTAGATTTGATTTCAATGTTAGGATTTTTTTAAAGGAGAAACTTTTTTCTTTCTTTTTTTTTTTATACCTGTGAATAGTAATTAGTAAAGTTTAGCATTAGAAAATGGACTACATCTTGTAATATAACCTTTATAGTACTTTTTAAAACATGGGACATGTAATATTTCAATCAAATATATTTATTTATAACTGCACTGGATATATGATTCTCCAATTCTAATCCTTTCTGGATTGTTTTTATTTCTGAGATTGTGTTTCCTATGCATCCCCTTTACCATTCAAGAACACACGCATCAAGAACAGGAAAAAAGTATCCTTTTTATTTACAACATATCCCAACCAAAATTTTTGTTTTCACTTTTGAAAGTTGGAGAAGGGGAGTGGGAGAGACATACTTCCAATTATGAATGAACACATCATGGGAATAATAACTTCAGCCTAGGGAAAAGAGTTGATGGTATTATAATACTATTGTATAGCTACAATTGTGGTGAGCAAAACATAACATATAGGCTTATTGAATCAGTAACGTTGTACATCTGAAACTAATATAACATTTTGTGCCAACTATACTTCAATAAAAATACAGAAAATCTGAATAAAAAGTAAAAACAAAAAACATGAAACTAATATAACACTGTATGTTAATTGTATGTCAAAGAGTATAAGAATTTTCAAGACTGACAAATCACCATTTTATTCAAGTAGATTCACTTAACAAACAGAGATACAACATTTACTCTGTGCCAGACACTGTGTTCTGTGTTAAGCTAACTTAATAAGCACAACAACAGCACTATAATTAATGCACTAAATATACAGAGAGGTTAAGTAATTTCCTCAGTATCACAGAGATACAACAAAGGCTGATTGAAGTCTATTGGGTACCTCCAGCAGCTCTGCTCTTAGACACTCTGCCTCCTCTCCATTGATATTTTATTCTTGTTGCTCACTGTAGTCATTAAATATAGTCACATTTCATAAGAGGATGAATTCCGTTCTCATAGAATTATCCTGTATATCTACCCTCTTCAATGTAAAATTTATAATAAACTTTATGGTTATAGTGCACTATCAATCAAATTTGTTGAGGCTAAAAGTATAGCAATATTCTATTTCAAAGAGGAAAGCATAACTACATAGAACAACCCACTTTCTCCTTAAGTCTATCATAGCAACAGGGATCTTGCCTCTAAGCCTAGTTAATGCCAAGATATAATAGCTGCTCAAAGACTGAAGGAACTGAATGAACTATAGCCTCATAATAAAACTTGCCTAATCATGCATTTGCCATTTATTAACTACATACCATTTATCTATCATTGTGCTAAGTAGATTATATACATTATCCACTATCGTCTCAACAACACTGCAAATCATATGTCATTACTAATATGTTGCACAGAGAAAACGGAAACTCTGAATGTTTTATAACTTGGGCACAATCACACAGTGATTAAGTGGCAGAGCTGTAACCAAACCTAGCACTATCCATCATTCCACTTTGGAGTTGTTTTAGAAGGAGTACTTTTTCCAGAGTCCTCTTTAAAAGGAAACCCATGGGTTTAATGTGAACTTCATCTTGGTTATCTCAGGACAGTTTAATTTCATTTCAATTCAATTCAATTGATAGGAGAGCAATTAACATATCATATTATCTCTTTTTCTATATTAATTATCCTCAACAGAACAGACATTGGAAAAAAGAGAAAATATTATATTTTCTTCTTCAGTTAGCATAATCATAATGATGGTGTCCTTTCAGAATAAGTTAAGATAAGCAAAGACTTCATGCATAGCCAGCATCCCAAAGTTACCTCTTGAATTTGGTTATATCTTGTTGAATCTTAGTATTTCAACTTGCATGCTATGAACAGTTCAGAGATATATCTCTGAGATATACCACTCTGAAAATCTAGAGGGTTTTTTTTTAAGGCTTTCTTTCAGATCATCCTATGAGGATAAGCTATTAGTCATATTTGAGATTCAAGCTTTATTCTATTCCCAGCAGGATGGATGGCTTCATCCACTAAATTGTGGAAGGGATTAATAAATACCTTTTGTTGCTTCTTTTGACAGGTTTCAGTTAAGTAGATAGAAAGCATCTTCTACCAGAGAACTCTCACCCACTGTGACATATTGAAGAGCCAGACACTGTAAAGCTGCTTAAGTTTTATCTATTTTTCTTTAGCCCACATTGCTTCCTAAGAAGGATTTCCTTCCTTTTCTGTTTTCCTGGGAAGGAATCCCATGTGCTGAGTAGAAACTTCATTTGAGACCTCTCAGACAAGTTTATTTTTATTGTTCAATTTAATGTTATGGGAAGAATCAAGAGTCCATATTTGAAATGTAAAAGCAAGCTGAAAGCAAGAGCTGCTAGTACTTGAACATTTTTCCTAATCTCACTGAATTTTCTAGCCATTTTTATCTTGAGTGAATTACTTCTGGCTTAGGAATTTAAAACTTTCAAAATGGTCCTTTAATTCTACCTGTTGAATTGCAAATGACTTTTTCTTTGAGAATAGAAATATACTCACCCAAAGAATGTGAGACTCATCTTTGTCATTATATTTCATCCATTATCTGTTCGAGTTATTAACATTTACATGTCTTACTAGAATAATCATAATGTCCTACCTGACTATACTGATATTTAATTTAATTCTTTTCCTATGATGATCATTATAACATTTAAGATTTTTTTCACTATCCAAGGATATTTTCTTGGCAATTGCTAAGATGTGCTTCAGTAGTTTTAAAAATTTTCAATATGATAATCTTTCTGCTTTTATCTACTTTAGAAATGAATACATTTTGAAATTTATGACACACTCTTTTATATACTGTTTTATACTAAAAATTCAGAATTATTTTTCTTCTTTAATCTTTGCATTTATGATATGACATCATTACCATTTTATTTAATTCATTTCATCTCTGGGACAAATGTGTGTGTTAGCATTTTTGACATTCCTTAACTGAACAAATATTTATTTGAGTCATATTCACATTTAAAACTCCAAAATTATTCAGGGTTTAACATCCCTTTTTATTAATTATTACGCAAATTATAATGAAAATAGAAATATCTTTGGAATAAAATTATTTGCATTTAAGGATGGACAAAGCCGGGACAGTCTACAACTGTTGGAGAATCCCAAGGTTATACAGACTTAGATTCAAATCCCAATTCTATTACCTACTACCTATGCCTGATCTTGAATGAAAATGGGATCACATTGCCTTTCTTTTCAGTGGAGATAATAACCCTTTATATTTAGAGTCAGAATGGAAAAAAATGATAATATGTTTTGTGTTCCTCACCATGCTTAACCTAATTAAGGCTCAATCTGGTCACATTCTAAAACTCATAAATAAGGCTCAAAGAAATCCTGAAATATGATTACATTTACACAAATATTTATTAATAGACAAGTTCACTACTCATATGTAAGACATTTTTCTCCTATGCTGGTGTTTCAATGAATGTATTCTAAAAGAATTTATAAAAGAATTAAAGGTAAAAAATATTATTTTCTTGAGAGATTTTAATACCTAGAGAAAAATCATTGGTTTACTTCTGATCTTCTTTTTAAAAGCATCGGAGGGGCATCTGGGTGGCTCAGTAGGCTTAGCATCTGACTCTTGAGTATGGCTCAGGTCATGATCTCATAGTTTGTGGGATTGAGTTCATGTCTCTCTTTTCCTCTCTCTCTGCCCCCCCCCCCGCTTGCTCTCTCTCTCTCTCTCTCTTTCTCTTACAAAATAAATAAGCATTTAAAAAACTCACATCCATTTCTGTTTTTAAGGAAATGTAAAGCTGTACTCACTGTGGTGACTTCTTTCCTTCCCCTTCTTCCTGTCTTCCTCCTCTGCCTGCTACTTCTGTCCCTACTTCCTTCTCTCATTCTTCATTCTTTCATTACTTCCTTTTTTTATCTATCAGTTATTATTTATTTTCTTTAACCCACTATAGCATTTGGAACTCAATGGGAGCCAGTCATTTTGTTATTCTGGGAATGCAAATAACAATAGACTAGAGACCCAGGCCTCAAAATGTCTAGTAATACATGATCTGAGCAAGAGTTGGTGGGATAAGTTTAGTCACATATATAGAGAAAGAAAGTTTACATTTATGGAAGGCTTTCAAGGTGCTTGGATTTTATAATTTTCCACATGTTTTCAGATTTATCACATTCTAGAAATATTTCACGTTTTATATGTTAAGATGTAAGGGTTAATACAGTTAAATGAGTTTGCCATATTCACTCAGTAGGTGGTAAATTTAAGGTATAAAAACTAGATTAGCTTCCTCTGTAGACAGAATTTTACTATATGTCAGTATTAAGCCCTAACCATCAACATACAAAAATGCAACCTGCTAAACCAAAGAAGACATTTACAGATGATTTAAACAATAAGGTTTAATGTCTCAAATATATAGAAAATAGCATAGGGAGTTTGGGGAGTTGGCAGAGTAGGAGGACGCTGAGCTCACCTGTCCCAAATTTACAACTAGATGTCATCTACATGGACGTCAATAAACTGGAGAGGAATCTGAAGACTGGCAGAATAAACTCCACAACCAAATATAGAGCAGAAGGTGCATCTGAATGGTGAAGAAGGTCAGAAAGGCAGAGGGGAGCTGCCTGTAGGGGGGAAGGAACAGTGCACGCAGAAAGGGCAGAGAAACAGGCCCTGGCTCCAGGGAGCTCAAAAGGGGAAAGACTAATCCCAATAACATTTGGCTTTAAAAACCAAAGGGGCTGAATTCTCCAAGTTTGTAAAAACAGTGGGGCTGAGAGCTTAGAACACTGGGCAAGACAGGAGGCCAACTGATAGCTGGATTACTGCCCTGAAAGAGGTAGCAACCCGCATGGAAAGGCAACAGAAAAATGGCAGTTTACACAGTGCTGAGGGCAAATGAGAGATTTTTCATATTGATTTTGGAGAGCATTAAGGGAATTTTCTAAAAATAAAGTACCTGGCAGCCTCCATATTCCTCCTCTGCATCCTACCATAAACACAGAGCCACCTGCTGAATGGTGGATTGCACAGACACTTACTATGTAACCTGTTAGCAGTGTACCACTCCCACTCCAAGCCTGCTGGCCTCAGCTCTCGGCTTAGGGAAAACTTAGTTAAATCCCCACACAGCTAGCCCAGCCTCCACTCTGTACCAAGCCGTCTTCAAGCACTGCACCCAGCCTCAAGCCCCTAGCCACCCTGGCACAGAAAACCCACCATTGCGGTGCTTCAGAAGATCTGGCATATGACAGTGGACCAGCTCAAATGTTGCTAGCACCCTGGCTCCAATCCCAAGATCTGAAGCAGGTAACACTCCTTCAGAACTGGTCTGCCTGTGTTTCACTAATATCACAGAGACCAAACACAACCCACAAAAGGCAGGGTGTCCATGCAAATGACTGCATGGACAGGTAGAATGACTCAGACACAATAGGGTAAAAGCAATATACCTAGGATACTCTACTGAAGTGCCATGTTCTGGTAGACAGGGACACAGCACAACAGGGCACTCCAGGACCTCTTCTTCATAAAGTCACTACTTTTAAGAACAGATGACAGCTGACTTTCTTAATGCTTAGATACAGACACAGAGAGGCAGACAAAATGAGGAGACAGAAGATTTATCACAAATGAAATCAAGGCATTGGCCTTGATAAACAGATCATCTAAATAAAAAATAAACAAGGAAACAATGGATGAGATACTGGAACAGATGGATTTGACAGATATATTCAGAATATTCCATCCTAAAACAGCAGAATTGCACATTGTTTTCATGTGCACACTGACCATTGTCCAGAATAGATCACATATGAGCCCAGAAAACAAACTTCAACAAATTCAAGAAGGTTTAAGTCATATCATGTATCTTTTCTGAACAGAACACTGTGAAACTAGAAGTCAACCACAAGAAAAAATCTGGAAAGACCACAAATAAATAGGAGATTGAACAATATGCTATTAAACAATGAATGGGTCAACCAGAAAATAAAAGAACAAAAGTAAAAACATTCATGGAAACAAATGAAAATGAAAATACAAAGGTCCAAAGCCTTTGGGCTTCAGCAAAACTGTTCTAAGAGGGAGATTTGTAGTAATACAAGCATATGTCAAGAAGCAAGAAATATATGAAGTAAACAAAGTAACTTTACACCCAAAAGAATTAGATAAAGAACAACAAACGAAACCTAACGACAGCAGAAGAAAAGAAAACAGCAGCAACAACAATAGGATAGGTCAATGAAAACAGGTTCTTTGAAAAAAAATCAATAAAAATGATAAACTTCTAGCCAGAATTATAAAAAAAGAGAAAAGACTCAAAATCACAAATGAAAGAGAAGAAATAATGATTAAGACCACAGAAATAACAAAAAAAATTAAGAGAATATTAAGGAAAACTATATGCCAACACATTGGACAACCTAGAAGAAATGATTAAATTCCTAGAAACATGTAACCTACCAAACTTAAACAAGAAGAAATAGAATATTTCTTTGACTGATAACCAGCAATGAAATTTAATCAGTAATCAAAAACCTTGCAACAAACAGAAGTCCAGAACCAGATAACTTCAGAGGTGAATTTTGCCAAACGTTTAAAGAAGCGTTAATACTTATTTTTTTCAAACTATTCAAAAAAGTAGAAAAGGGAAAAAAATTGCAAACCTCATTCAATGATGCCAGCATTATCCTGATACCAAAACCAGATAAAGACACCACTAAAAAAGAAAACTCCAGGCCAATATTCCTGATAACCATAGATGCAAAAATTCTCAGTAAAATACTAGCAAACTGAATCCAACAATACATTAAAAAACCATTCATCATGGTCAAGCAGGGTTTATTCCTGAGTTTCAGAAGTGGTTCACTCTTCACAAATCAATCAGTGTGATACCTGTGAAACTTTCATCACATCAGTAAGAGTAAGAATCATGTGATCATTTCAATAGATTAAGAAAAAGTATTTGACAAAGTACAACATATTGTTGTGATAAAAACAAATAAACAAACAAAAACCTAAGCAAAGTGGGTTTAGAAGGAACATACCTCCAAATAATAAGGGCCATAATGAAAAACCCATAGCAACGTCATCCTTAATAAGGAAAAACTGAGAGCTTTTCCCCTAAGGTCAGAAACAAGACAAGAATATCCTTTCTCAACAATTGTATTCACCATAGTAATGGAAGTCTTGACCACAGCAATCAGACAACAAAAAGAAATAAAAGAAATTCAGGGACGCCTGTGTGGCTCAGTAGGTTAAGCATCTGACTTCGGCTCAGGTCATGCTCTCGTGGTTTATGAGTTTGAGCCCTTTGTAGGGTTCTGTGCTGACAGCTCAGAGCCTGGAGTCTGCTTTGGATCCTGTGTCTCCCCCTCTCTCTGCCCCTCCCCCACTAGTGCTCTGTCTCTCTCTCTCTCAAGAATAAATAAACATTAAAAAAATAAAAGAAATAAAAGAAATCCAAATCAGTAAGGAAGTAGGAAAATTTACACTATGTGCAGATAACATGACACATTATATAGAAAACCCTAAAGACACCACCCCCAAACTGCTAGAAATGATAAATAAATTCATTAAAGTTGCAGTTGCAGGACACAAAATGTAATGTATGGAAATGTGTTGCATTTCTATACAATAATAATAAAAAAGCAGAGAGAGACATTAGGAAAACATTAAAATTGCACCAAAAAGAATAAGATACCTAGAAATTAATCTAATAAAAGAAGTGAAAGACTTATACTCTGAGAACCAGAAAACACTGATGAAAGAAATTGAAGTGACACAAAGAAATGAAAAGGCTTTCAATGGTCATGGATTGGAAGAATAAATATTGCGAAAATGTCTATATTACCCAAAACAATCTATACATTTAATGCAATGCCTGTTAAACTACCAACATTTTTCACAGAACTAGAACAAATCTAAAAATTTTAGGAGCACCAAAGACCCCACATAGCTGAAGCAATCTTAAAAGAGAAAAAGCAAACCTGGAAACATCACAGTTTCAGACTCCAAGTTATATTACAAAGCTGTAGTAATCAAAACGGTATGATACTGGCATAAAAATAGACACATAAAAAATACACATGTAGGGGTACCTGGCTGGCTTAGTTGGTTAAGTGTCCAACTTTGGCTTAGGTCATGATCTCACGGTTCATGGCTTCTAGACCCACATCAGGCTCTGTGCTGAGAGCCAGCTCAGAGCCTGGAGCCTGTATCAGATTCTGTATCTCCTTCTCTCTCTGGCCTTCCCCTGCTCACTCTCTCTCTCAGAAATAAATAAAACATTAAATTAAAAAAAAATAGACATATGTATCAATAGAACAGAATAGAAAACCCAGAAATGAACCAACAGCGAAGTGGTCAATTATCTTCCACTAAGCAAGTAAGAACATCCAATGGGAAAATGCCAGTCTCCTCAACAAATGGTGTTAGGAAAACTGGATAGCAACATGAGAAAGAAAGACATTGGATCACTTTATTATACCATGCACAATAATAAATTCAAAATGGTTAAAGACTTAAATGTGAAACCTGAATCCATAAAAATCCTAGAGAAGAACACAGACAGTCCACCTCTTTGACATTGTTTTTTCAACAGTTTTCTAGATATATCTCTTGAGGCAAGGGAAACAAAAATAAAAATAATCCATTGAAACTACGTCACAATAAAAAGCTTCTGCACAGTGAAGGAAGCCATCAATAAAATTAAAGGCAACTTAAAGAATAGGAAAAGATATTTGCAAAAGACATATCCAATAAAGGGTTATTTTATGTATTTCAAAATATATTAAAACATATACAGTTCAACATCCCCAAAACTAATAATCCAATTAAAAGCAGACAGAAGACATGAACAGAGATTTCTCCAAAGAAGATATCCATATGGCCAACAGACACATGAAAAGATGCTCAATATCACTCATCATCAGGGAAATACAAATCAGAACTACAATGAGATATCATCTCACACCTGTTAGAATGGCTAAAATCAACAACACAGAAAACAACAGGTGTTGGCAAGGATGTGGAGAAAAGGAACACTCATCCACTGTTGGTAGGAATACAAACTTGTGTAATCACTCTGGAAAACAACATGGAGTTTCCTCAGAAAGTTAAAATCAGAACTGCCCTAGTATCCAGCAATTGCACTACTGTTTATTTTCCCAAAGAAGATGAAAACACTAATTCAAAGGGATACATGCACCCCTACATTTATTGAAGCATTATTTATAATGGCCAAGACATGGAAGGACCCCAAGTGCTCCTCAATACACAAATGGATACAGAAGTGGTATGTAAGTGTTGTACACACACACACACACACACACACACACACAGTAGAGTATTACTCAGCCATAAAAAGAATGAAATCTTGCCATTTGCAATGACATGGATAAAGCTAGAGAGTATAATGCTAAGTGGAATAAGACACTCACAGAAAGACAAATACCATATAATTTCACTCATGTGAATTTAAGAAACAAAACAAGTAAGCATAGGGGGGCGGAAAAAGGAGCCAGGCCAAGGAATAGACTCTTAATTATAGAAAACAAACTGTTTGTTACCAGAAGGCATAGGGATGGAGGGATGTGTTAAATAGGTGATGAGAGTTAAGGAGTGGAGTTTTGGTGGTAAGCAACATCTGAAGCTAAAAACACTCTACGTCAATCAGCTGTAATTAAAATAAATCTTTAAAAAATTATATAACTCAATGTAAAAACAATTAAAAATTAGAAAAACATCTTAATAGACATTTCTCCAAAGAATATATATATATATATACATATATAGCTAACATCATGAATCATCAGGGAATTGCAAATCAAAACCAACAATCAACAAAAAATCACCTTGCATCTGTTAGGATGGTTTTTATCAAAAAGACAAGAAATAACAAGTGTAGGTAAGGATGAAGAGAAAAAGAAACCTCATGTGCTGTGGGTAGAAATGCAAAATGGTACAGCCACTGCGGAAAACAATATGGATGATTCTCAAAAAATTAAAAACTGAACTGGCATATAATCCTAGAATTGCAATTCTTGTTATTTATATGAAAACTATATCCCACTAATTTGAAAAGAGGTATGTACTCCTATATTAATTACAGTACTGCTTACAATAGCCAGTATATGGAAGCAACACTAAGTGTCCACCAATAGATGGATAGATAAACATTTGTGTGTGTGTGTATGTATGTGTGTAAATATACACCTAGAAGGTATTATGCTAAGATAAGTCAGACAGGCAAAGGCAGATACAATGTAATTTTACTCACATGTGGAATCTAAAAATAAAAAATAAAATAAAATATTATAAACTAAGTGACAATAACAATTAACAACAGAAAACGAAACAAAACAGAAACAGACTAAGATACAGAGAGCTGGGGTCTCCAGAAAAGAGAGGCATAGAGACGGGGCAAAATGGGGAAAAAGGAGTAAAAATGTATAAATTTCCAGTAGTAAAATAAAGAAAACCCAGGGACACAATGTACAGCATAGGGAATAGAGTTAATAATATTAGCAACTTTGTATGGTGACAAGTGATAGATAGATTTATCCTGGTAATAATTTCATAATGTATATAAATATTGAATCATGTTGTTCTTCTGAAACAATATAATATTGTATGGCAAATAAACCTCAACACAAATATTAGAACACTAAATTATCAATCATTTTTATGTGTGACTGCATTTACATAAATTTCCATATTAAAATCACAACCCATAGAAAGTGTTTTTATGGATGTTGTAATTTTTTTCATTATTAAAAACATATTATATATACTTGTATTAACCATATTTGTGATTTATATTATAAATATTTGGATACTCTGCAGGTAGGATTTTTCATTTTATAAAATACGTGAATAATGATCCTATATTTTTCTTCTTCTAGGTTATAAAACCTGTATTTTGCCATCACATTAAGTCTTGTTATCATTGATGTTTATGACCTCAAACCTCTCAGAAACTTCTAACAACTGATTCCCACTGTTCAGGAAAGCAAAATGTTCAAAGGCAAGTTGATTTTATGTAGGTTTATAACATGGAACTTTAACACTTTAGTTAATGTCTAAATCCTAGGTTGAATATTGTAAATGTTGAGAAATCCAATATGCTACTCATTCAAGGAAGCAGGGGGTAGCTAATGGCCAGAAGTAATGACTTTTGTAGATGGAAGTGGGAAATCCACTTGAATGAGAATAACCTTGTTCAATAATTGCCCTAAAAACAAATCCTTTAAACAGTGTTGATATATTTTAGGTTATGAAGAATTATTTCAGGTCTATATAGAATCTAAGCATTAGTCATGAGATCAGATGGGAGAAATTTATAAAAATATAATTTTAAATGTTAAAAATAAATGAATTGTATTTCTTACATTTTTCTAAACTCAATTACTTGTATTGAGAAAAATATCTCAGAAGAGCAGCATTGAGAGAAAAGTATTAATAATGGACATAAGAGGAAAATATTATGAAAATACATTGAAGAAAGTACAATTTTAATTGCTTTGCAAGACAGATTTGGTTAAAGAATCATGTTAGATTCTAAGAGAAAATATTAAACTAGTTATTGGATTCATATTTATGCAGGAAGATAACTTGAGTCTTCACAATTGCTATAAACTTTTAAAAGGAATGAATGGGTGAAAGAGAGTGCAAAGTGCAGGCTTCTAATTATGAACTAAAAATATAAGGCTAAAAGTTACAGTATAGGGAATGCAGTCAATGATATTTTAATAGTGTTATATGATGACAGATGGTAGCTACACTTGTGAGAGAAGCATAAAGTATAGAGTTGTCAAATCACTATGTTGTACACCTAAAGTTAATGTAACTTTATGTGTCAACTATACTTCAGTAAAAAAAGAAGGGATTAATATAAACCAGAATGTAAAACAGGCTTTACAGTATTCAGGGAGACTAATATACTACTAACAACACCATGTAATGTTCCATAGCAAATGTCCAACTGATGCTCTAGTTATAGTAAATGATGCAAGAATAAGTTATCTGAAAACATCAGGAACTTAACATGCTATCTAGGACACCCAGTAAGTTACTATGGATTTCAATACTCCATTCCCAAAAGAAATGCCTAAATATTGAAAAACAGGGTAAAAGAGTTGTTGGGAATTATAGGACACTCATGATCCAAGTAGCTTGGGAAGTTGTTAGTCTGATGTTATTGATATTCTATTCATTTTTAATATTTCAGCCTTTAGGTCAAAAGTAGAATATTATTTACTAATTACAACTTCCATTGCATCCCCTAAAACTCCACCGATTTCTCCCACCCTTTACTGAAGAGAATCAATCCTTATGTTCAAGTAGGCAGGTATGTTATTAATTCTAGAAAACATCAGAAACATAACACGTACCCAATATGGTTCTAAAACTAACAGCATCATGGCTATCAAGACCTTGTACTGACACACATGCAGAACAGAAACCTCTTAGAAGATGCCTTGACTACTTCAGGTATAGGCTTTTGTTAATGGTACACATTCTACTTTCCAAAGAGACACAGAGTAACAAACCTGTGGAGGGTTTGTTTGTTTATTAACATCTGTTTTTTGGTTTTTTGGTTTTCTGTTTTGGTCTTACTATTCTTCCATTAAGTGTTCATTCTTGTCTTTTGACCTCTTCCTGTTTATTGAAATTGGCCTTATCTATCATGACCCAGCTGAACCACACTTCCCCACATAATGTTTTCTTGCATTTCTAGTCTATGGACGCTGTAAACAACCAGAAGGCTGATAATTATAAAGTATACATACCATGGCATAAGGCTTTATGTCATCTAGTTAAAAACAACAAACATAAGCTGATGCTTTTTTTTAATGTATAAATTCCTGTATAATTCTTCTTTGGATCCTCAGCTTTGTCACTTCTTGATGTGAACATTACATGCAAGCCCCAAGTCTTAGCTCAGAGTATTCTTTCCCAAATCCCCTTAAAAAGTAAATTTATCTCTAATTTCTCTACCCACCTATCATATTCATTCAGGATATCACAGGGTAGCTGTCTCTATGAACTTTTTACACACACACAGACACACATTTTCATGTCCACATTCATCAATGAAATATAAATTTCTTGATCTCAAAAAAGTCTTACTGTACTTTGCACAAAATAGGTATTTGTTGAAAGACTGAGTTTTTTCTTGATGTATTTGAAATTCCACTTTGAACTTTTATAACAAGAGGATCAGGATTTTATATTATCCACAGCTTCACAGATTATTTAGTGTATAATAAACTTTGACTAATATTTGATGATTTAGGAAAAAACAAATAGCTTTTTTGTGGTTATGAAAATGTATATCTCTAGCAAAAGAACTTAAACTTCTTTAGATTGGAGGCAATCTTTTTCATCCTTTTTTCATAGCCTTAACATTAATAATAGCTTCAACTCTCAATAAAAGTCGACTGGATTAAATGGAATTTGCTGCCAGTCATTTCTTTAAATACCATTTACTGTACATCCACAGGATACTTAGCCTTCCACTAGAAGCTTATCGTATTTAAATCCTTCTCACCACAGAAACATTTCCTAGAAACTGCTGATGATGTGACTTCTATTGAGAAAGATAAATGGTGTATAATAGAGTCCTTATTAAACACATGATTCTAGAAAGACATCTGGAAATCTCCCAAATTAAACAATAGTTTTTTTGTTGTTACTGCTGTTCAACACGAGGAAAAAGCTAAACAGAGTATTAAATAATAACGTTGAGGAGTTTTTTTGAACACACATTTTATAATGAAATTATTTAGGAATAAGATATAGAATTTGCTCTGACAGAGTATTTAAACTTCAAATATAGAAAGCAGTGAGTCAGAGCATTTAGAAATATGATTCATCGGGCACCCAGATGGTTCAGTTGGTTAGGCGTCAGACTTCGGCTCAGGTGATGATCTCACGGCTTGTGGGTTCGAGCCCCACGTCAGGCTCTGTGCTGACAGCTAGCTCAGAGCCTGGAGACTGTCTTCAGATTCTCTGTCTCCCTCTCTCTCTGACCCTCCCCTGTTCACGCTGTCTCTCTCTCAGAAATAAATAAAACATTTAAAAAAAATTTAAATATGATTCATGAGAAAATAAAACATAGGCCAGTAAAATATCACATGGCTTCACTATGACAGATATTTTATTCTTTTTTTTCTCCTGTCTCTATGTTTTTATCATGTTTAAGTAAAATTTAATGTCGATGATAATACAAATAATTTAAGTGGTGGCTTTTCCATTTCTATCATGTCTTTAATGACCTGATAACCCAATTCAATTTTCTTGGATGCACGATGATTTATGAAATTGCTATTGATTATGTTTTAAGGAAAAGTGTCTTAAAAAGAATCTAAGCTGGCATTTTCATTTAAACTTGTATTTAATCAAACACATAACTAAAATAAATGTCCTGTTGATAGATAGTATTTATTTCATCATCACACTAAATACATGCTTTTGTCTGTTTCAATTTAATGTAATATAGAAATCTAGATTTGTCCATAATGATCATAAAATTTGAATGATCATAAAATTTGGGTGCCTGGGTGACTCAGTCAGTTAAGTGTCTGACTTTGGCTTAAATCTTGATCTCCCGGCTAGTGTGTTTGATCCTTGCATCTGGCTCTGTGCTGGGAGCTTAGAGCCTGGAGCCTGCTTCAGATTATGTGTGTTCATCTCTGTCCCTCCTCTGTTCACATTCTGTCTCTTTCTGTCTCTCAAAAATGAATAAATGTAAAAAAAACTTTTTTAAATTTTTTGAAACACAATCCTGTATGAAATGTATACTAAAATATATTAGATTTAAGGGACAAGTGATGGTTTGTATTTGCTCTTTAGCATTTAAAGGTATGGAGGTATGGGGGCGCCTGGGTGGCTTAGTCGGTTAAGCGTCTGACTTTCGCTTAGGTCATGATCTCGCGGTTCGTGGGTTCCGGCCCCGCGTCGGGCTCTGTGCTGACTGCCAGTTCAGTGCCTGAAGCCTGTTTCAGTCTGACTCCCTCTCTCTCTGCCCCTTCCCTGCTCACGCTGCTTCTCTCTCGCTCTCCTAGAAATAAATAAAACATTTAAAAAAATTAAAAAAAAATAAAGGTATGGAGGTATGTATGTTGTGTTTGTGAGTGAACTTATCTTGGAATAACAAGAAGTATGCAGATAGCAGTGTTTTATATAGAAATATGATAATAAAATTATAAACTTATACTGGCAAGAAAAATTTACCACAAAGATGTCTTAAAATATAATGATCATAAATGTTCCCTCCTGAGCCAGAAAAAGAAAATGAGTTAATAATAAGTAAATCCATATTCTTAGTATTTCTTAGGAGCAAATGAATGTATGAGAAGCATGGAGGGGTAAAACTATGACAGCGGTTTAGAGTACACACCCCACGGCCAGTTTAAGAGTTCAAACCCTTGATCTAGCACTGGATAGTTATATGGCAGTGGTTGAGGTTTTCACCCTTTGTTTTATCAGTGTGCTTACCTATTACATAAATATATGTTTTGTGTGAAAAATGATACAGGTAATATTCGGAAAACACTTAGATCGCTGACTGGCATTCAGTAAATACAAACATTAGTTATCCTTACTATTCTTTCATAAGAAATTTAGTGGACATGCCAATGCATATCATCTCATGGTTCTGAGGAAAATAAGATTTGTGACAAGATACTGTAAATGGAGAATCCTGTTCTGGAGGTGACGTTGACGCACTGCACATGTTCCTTGTGTCACCGATTGAAGACCGAAGTATACCTCTTGATTTTTTCCCACACAAATAGCTTTAGTAGGTATTCAGTATAGCAAAGTTTTGGTTCAGTAGAAGTTTGGGGCATTATCTCTAAATCCCCAAAAGTACTGGAGCCAAAAGATTCATTCTTTGGCACCAGGGTGAAAATTTGATTAAAACAGGTAGATCACTGATTATGTTACACCTTTTTTCTTTGTCAATCATATTATAATATAATTAGCTCACCCAGGTATATTAAGAGGACAGATATAAACTCTTCAGGAGTACATGATGACTTAACATGCAACAAATGATCAATGTGTTTCACCATATTCATAGAATTGAGATATTAATATGGTGAAATACAAAGGATGACATGATCCTCTAGACGCAGAAAACAACATTTGGCAAAACCCAAAGTACTCGTATGATTAAAAAAATACTCAACAGAATAGGAATAAAACAGGATATCTATTAAGAAAACAAAAACAAAGTTAGCATCATACTTAATTATGAAAGACTGAAAGCTGTCCTACTAAAATCAGGAAAAAAGACAAGGAATTTTTCTTTTACCACTTTCCTTTTACATTGTACTAGAGATTCTAGATAGAGCAATTAGGTAAAGAAAAAGAGAAAAAATTATAAAGTTTAGATTAGAAGAAGTAATTCCATCTTTTTCTGGAAATGACACGTTTTATATATTGAAAAAGAAACAAAGAATCTACAATAAATATTACCGTAAAATACAAAATCAGTATGTGAAAATCAGTTGGATATCCATACACTATCAATGGAAAATCTGAAAACAAAATTTAATAAATCAACTCCATATAAAATAACAACAAAAAGAATAAAACACTTAGTAATATATTTAATTAAATTGCAAGATTTATACACTGAAACTACAAACAATTTTAAAATTAATTTGAAAAGATAAAAATAAATGGAATAAAAATAATGTATGGTTCTGGCATGAACTCAGACACATAGATCAGTGGAACAGAATAGAGAGCCCAGACATACATATTTTTATAATAGGAATTTGTACAAAGATTATAAATTGGTACCACCACAGGGTAAAACATTATGAAGATTTGTCAAAAAATTAAAATCGGAACTACCAGATGGCCCTGCAAATCTACTTCTGGATGTATGTCTGAAAAAAAATGAAATCATTATATCAAAGAGATATCTGTATACACATGTTTATTGCATCATTATTTACAATAGCCAAGATATGAAAACAACCCAAGTGTCCTTTGATTGGTAAATGGATAAAGAAAGTTTGGTATGTATGTATAATGGAATATTATTCAGCCAAAAGAAGAAGAAGAAAAAGAAGGAGAAGAAGAAAGAAATCTTGCCAGTTGCAACATAGTAGATGAATCTGGAGGGCTTTATGCTAAGTGAAATAAACCAAAAGTAGAATGATAAATACTGTATGGTATAACTTATATATATATATAAGTTATATACCATATATATATATATAAGTTATATACCATATATAAACTTTTATATATATATAACTTTTATATATATATATAACAGTTTAATAGATATAGAGAATGGAATGGCAGCTGCCAAGAGCTGAAGGAAGGAGGAAATGAAGAGATAAAGATCAAAATGTACAAATTTTCAATTGTAAGAAGAATAAGTTCTGAAGATTTGACGTATAGCATGGGTGACTATAGTTAATAATACAGTTTTATATACTTAAAAGTAGCTAAGACTAATTCTACACATTCTCAGAACACACACACACATAAGGAGTTAACCATGTGAAGCGATGAATGTGCTAATTATCTTGATCTTGGTAATCATTCCACAATGTATATGTATATTAAATCATTATATTGTATAGTTAAAATATATATAGTTATAATCATCAAATATTTCTCAATAAAGTTAGAAAAATGTAAATCAAAAAATACTTATAATAATTGATTCAAAGATTTATTATTGTTAAGTTGATAAAACTCCTGAAATTGAGCTACTGATTAATGCAGTTTCTACCAAAATTCTAACAGCCTTTATTCTTGAAGAAATTGAAAAACTGACTTTAAAATTGATGGAAATGAGGGTACAGAACTTAGCCAAACAATCTTGAGAAAAGAACAAAGTTGGAATGCTTATTTCTCAATTTCAAAATATACTGTAAAAGTACAGTAATTCATACATAAGTATAGTCATATATACCAATGGGTTATAATGGAGAGCTCAGAAATTCACCAATATATTTATGGTAAACTAATAAAATTGACAAGGTGTCAAGACCATCCAACATGGAAACAATAGTATTTTCAACAGTGGTGATGAGACAACTTCATATTCACATGCAGAAGGGTAAATTTGGACATTTACTTCAAAGAATATATAAAATGAACTTAAAAAAGGATGAAAAATTTAAATGTAAGCCAAAAGTATGAAAGTCTTATTTAGAAACAAAGAGGAATCTGCAAGACTTTCAAAAGGCATTTTTTTTAAAGGTACGACACCAACAGTACAAGCAATAAAAAAATAGATATACCTGACTTACTTTAAATTAAGAAATTTTGTGTTTTGGTGTTAAGTTATGTAAGTTTTTATATATTTTGGATATTGACCCATTATCAGATATATGATTTGCAAATACCTTCTTCAACTCTATATGTTGCCTTTTCTGTTGTTGATTATTTTCTTCACTGTGCAGAAACTTTTTATTTTTATGTAGTCCCTTATAGTTTATGTTTGCTTTTGTTTCCTTTGTCCAATGAGATAAATCTAGAAAAGCGTCTATGACCCAGGTCAGATAAATTTCTGCGTATGTTTTTGGTTTGTTTTTTTGTATGTTTTTTGTTTGTTTGTTTGTTGTTCTAGAATCTTTCTAATCTCAGGTCTCATATTTAGGTCTCTGATCCATTTTGAGTTTATTTTGGTGAATGGTGTATGAAAGTGGTCTGATTTCAGTTTTTGTGCATGTAACTGTCCAATTTCGCTAGCACTACTGAAGAGACTGTCTTTTTGCCATTGGATATTCTTTGTCATAGAGTCCGACCATATAAGTGTGGATTTATTTCTGTGTTCCTTATTCTGATTTTGTGTCTATATTTGTGCCAGTATCATCCTGTTTTGATTACTACATCTTTGTACCATATCTTAAAATCTGGGAGTGTGATATCTCCAGCTTTTATTCTTATTTCTCAAGATTGCTTTGGCTTGAGTATTTTTGTGTTTCCATGAAAATTTTAGAATTATTTGTTGTCGTTCTGTGAAAAATTCTGTTAGTATTTTTATATGGATTTCATTGAATCATTAGACTGATTTGGGTAATATGGCTATTTTAATAATATTGATTCTTCCAATTGATTTGAAAAATAAGCAGAGGAACTGAATAGACATTTTTCCAAAGAAGACCGAAATGGCCAACAAACATGAAAAATCCTCAATATCACGAATCATTAGGAAATGCAAATCAAAACCACAAGGAGATATAACCTCACACCTGTCAGAATGGCTAAAATTTAAAAAAAGACAAGAAATAACAAGTGTTGTCAAGGATGCAGAGAAAAAGGAACCCTCATACACTATTGAGGAGAATGCAAATTGGTGCAGCTACTATGGAAAACATTATGAAAGTTTCTCAAATAATTAAAAATAGAAATACCATAGATCCAATAATTCCAGTCTAAGGCATTTACCTAAAGAAAATGATTCAAAAGAATACATGCAGGGGCGTCTGGATGGCTCAGTCCGTTAAGCATCTGACTTCGGCTCAGGCATGATCTCAAAGTTTGTGGGTTCGAGCCCCGTGTCAGGCTCTGTGCTGACAGCTAGTTCAGAACCGGGAGCCTGTTTCGGATTCTGTGTCTGCCTCTCCTTCTGACCCTCCCGTGTTCACACTGTCTCTCTCTCTCTCAGAAATAAATTTTTTTTAATTATTTAAAAAAAGGATACATGCATCCATATGTTTATTGATATGGAAGCAACCTGTGTCTATTTATAGATGAATGGATACATTTTATATTAATATAAATTAATTTAATTTACATTAATAAGAGATATATTATTTAATATATTAAATTTTATATTAATATAAATATAAAATTTATATCAAATTTATATTTGATTATATATAAATACATATGATATGTATATCAATGGACTATTACACAACCATAAAATGATGGGATCTTGTAACTTACAGCAACATTGATGGACCTAGAGAGTATTGTGCAACGTGAAATAAGTCCAAGTAAGAAAGACAAATGCCATATGATTTCACACATATGTGGAATCTGAAAAAAACAAAACAAATGAATAAACAAACCAAAAGCAGAATCAGAACTATAAATACAGAGAGCAAACTGATGGTTTCCAGATGCCAGAGTCCAGCTCCAGTAGGTCCAGGGGTCCCTGATAGATGGACGGTGTCGGCGAGGGAGGGAGAGAGTCCTGAGATTCTTTCTGATCACCAGCCAGTCATCTCTGTCCTGTCAGTTTTGGTGTCTTTATTTATAGGTCAAACATTAACATGGCATCAGAAAATGGAATTTTTACAATGGATAGTTATCTGTAATAAGATGTTTTAGGAAAATGTACAGAAATAGGTTTCACAGAAGTCTTCTTGCAGAACTGCCCCAATTATAGTGAGGTTGAGTAACTAAGAAATTAACAGGGTGTTCACATTTTAATAACACTAAGATTAAGTCATAGGTTTGTAGATACTCTTATCCATCCTCATCACAGCTGTCAGTGTAAGGGAAGGTGTTTGTGGAATGTAGGCCTTAGGGAAGGGACTGTTAACATCACCAGTTAACAAAGGTATATGTGGTAACTAATGTCCTGCCCTTATCCTTCTCTCTACGTTAAGCTCTTTGTGCAAAAGAATTGATTGTCCAATTATTTTCTTTGTGGCACCAGAGAACCAACCATACCTTTAAAGAATTTAGCTCATTTCCAGTACATAGAATAGCCTCTTCAAGTGTATTTACCTTTGTGTCTAGTTTTATGAGTTCTTGAATAGCCAGGGCATGAGAAACATTTTTGGTTAGCTGATTTTCATGTTCAGCTGTATGAACCTCTTGGACTAACACAATGGTAGAAACAGAATTGTGCATAAAAAGGTCAATCTTTTATGAGTAAGGGTCATTAACCTGTTCACAGCTCAAGGGAAAGTATGGAGGAAAACAGGATCTGCTGGAGATACGATGTCTGTTCCCATAATCAAAAGAAGAAGTTCCCACAATAAGTTCCTTCACAAGGTGCAATCATCATACCAGGGCCAGAATAAGAGGGCAAGTCACTCCCGACACCGATCAACAAGGTGACTTGGGAGTGGAACAATCGACAAAAGTGAGTGAATGGGAGTGGGAGATACAGACTTTCAGTTATGGAAAAAGTAAGTCTCGGAATAAAAGGCATAGCATAAGAAATATAATCAATGATATTCTAATAACTATGTATGGTTACAGATATTAGTTACAACTGTGTCAAGTATAGCACAATATATAAAGAACTTGAAGGGCTATACTGTACATCTAAAACTAATGCAACATTGTATGTCAACTCTATTTCAATATAAAATTTTTTAAAAATGAAACATGAAGAAAAAACTTTGTGCATCAAAAGCACAATCGGGCGCCTGAGTGACTCAGTCTGTTAAGTGTCTGCCTTTGGTTGAGGTCATGATCTCACGGTTCATGAGTTTCAGCTCCACATCAGGCTTTGCACTCAGTGCAGAGTCTGCTTTGGATCCTGTCCCCCTCTCTGTCTATCGCTTCTCTGCTCTCTCTCTCTCTCAAAAATGAATAAACATTAAAAAAAATGCACTATCAATAAAGTAAAAAGACGACCCGAATAATGAAAGAAAATAATTGCAAATCATATTAGATAAAGTTCTAGTATCCAAAATATATATGAACTCTTTCAGCTCAAAAATAAAATGACGACCCAATTTAAATATGGGCAAATAGGGAAAAGTGGTACTGAAGCTAACTGCTAATAGGTACAAGAGGATTTTTAGCGGGGGAGCCTTATGGAGGTGTCCTAGAATTAGGTGTGATAGTTTCACGGCATGGTAAATATACTAAAAACTACTGCAAGGGATGCTTTAAAATGGCATATACAAAGGCCCATACAAAATAACAATAGACACATAATCTTACATACAAGCTTTACCAGATAGTCAAAAAATAATTACTCCAAATTATATGTATAAAAATTTGCTCATATAAAATGTTAAACACAGTTGTACTCTCCATTAATTGTATGAGACTAATTTGACTTTGAACTCTGATACAGAGAAATATTGCAAAAACGTAATCATTATAGGTCAATATTATTTATGAAAATAGGTGAAATAACATTAACAAGTATTACAAATGTAATCCAAATATCCCCTTCTCTCTCTGTTTGCATACATTTAATTAAGTATATACTTTTGTAAGTATGTGATTGTTTACACTGCAATCAAGCCAGATTCATCTCAGGAATGCAAGAATGGTTTAACATAAGAAAACCTATTAATGTATCATATTGAATAGGTTAAGATGAAAAATATCTGCAATAAAATACATAAAATATGACATGATTTATATAAAAGAAAGCATTGAAAGTATATATATGGTTATATAGATATTATATTTTAACTACATTATTATATGGACATCTAGTCATATCAATATGTATATTAATACATGTATTGATTTGTATCAGTTCCATTACCTATCTATCTATCATCTATCTATCAAGAGAAGATGGTCGTCAACGTTAGGAAGATGTCAAATTAGCATGCAAACTGGAATATACAAAATGGTCTCTCAAGTGCACTAATTTTATTTTATTTTTAAAGCTAATCGGTTGGTATATTGTACTTTATCCTTTATATCTTTTGTATGTCTTCAGTGTTTCATAATAATTTTTAAAAATCAAATGCACACATACTAAAATAAAATACAGAAAATTGACATTTTTTGAGCTTTGTTGTCTTAATTTTCCAAACTAATACCTGTACATATATATAAATATACCAATCATAATACATAATAGGTCAATTTACTAACATTTTATATATACAACGAACATTCAAATTATATACTTTACCCCACAATTTATTGATGTGATCAAAAGGAATGATAGCAAACATTTTTATAATAAGGACATTTACCACAGGCTACTATCGAGTTTTCTTCTGTTGTACATAACATGACTACCTGTGAATTGGGTTGAAGGAATTATTACATTACTAGCTGGAACCACAGCTTCCGGTTCAACTCCGGAAAAAGTTGCATTTATATACTGCTTACATTTGTATGGTGCTTTTGTTGAGGAAGACAAAGCATTAGAAACAAAGTATGATGATTTGAGTGGAAATAAGAATTGTGAGAGTCCCAAAATAAGAGAGCAAAAGAAAATGATCAAGAGAAATTACAAAAAGAGAGAGAGAGAATCGTTCAGTGACACTCTGGAGGAGGCATTAAAGTTAGTGAGGAAAGGAAGAAAGAAGATAGGGAGACAAATAAGAAGAGAAGTGGGAAAAGGAAAAGAAAGCCCACAACATAGCAGGAAGACAGCTAATGCAGAGGAAGATAGCCAACAAAATCTTTCAAGTGAGATGAATAAGCATTTCTCAGCTAGAGGAGTTTAACATTTAATTTGAAGTTATTCGCATTGCTTTGAACTTCCTTGGTCAGTCTGATAATTTTGTGAAGTCTTGTGTGGAGAATGTGCAAAAGAATTAGAACATGCAGTAAAGAGAAGTACAGTTTGCCCAGTATTGACTCCTTTGCTCATAACCTGTGCAGGGAGCTTAGCATCTTATTAAGGGTATACTTGTCCAGGAGTTGTAAGCAATGACTTGCACACTATGAGAAAATACAATTGGCATGTAGATTCTCACTCATGAACACACACACACACACTTTTTCTAAACATGTAAGAAAAAGTTGACTCAAGTATGTTAAATAAATTAAGTTATATTTATATACAAAAACTGAAACAATGGTTTTAATTCTTAAGTTCTGGGTTTTTTTTTTCTGTAAAAAATCACTAATTTAAAACTTATGTATGTTTTGGTACAAGCCCTCATTTCTACATTCTTTCAGAGTCTGCCAAAGTGAATGTCGTAAGAGAAATTATTGTATCATTTTTTCAACAAACCCTAGTGATTGCATTGTCTATATTATATAGAAATTCCTTTAATATTCCAAGTTGGAAGTTTCTGCTAAGTGGAGGTTTCTCTGAAATGGTTTTTAAGTTGCAGATTCTTCATTTCCAAAGAGAAACCTCCAGGTACCTCATCAGTGAAATCTGTTTGGAGGTACTCTAAGGGGGTCAAAGTCAAACTGTGCATTTGAAAAAGTGAACACTGCATTATTAATTTTGGGGGATGAAGCTGTGTTTCAATAGTTAGGCCTTCTTAGCAAGTTTTTTTTCTTCATAGAAGCAATGATTTTACATATCACTATAAATATTCAAGAAGGCTGTGCTTCCCAGGATTCTACTGCAATGTGTCTGTATTTATGATCAGTTTAGAACAACTATGTTTATAGCACATTTGATTCTTTCCATTACTTTTTTTGCTTTGTGTGTATACTTTAGGGAAATGTTCTAGATATGAAGGAAAGGAAACAGTTAATACATCCCTCCTCCAAAATAAGAATATTGATAGGAAGTAAGTATAAGTAATAAAAATAAATGATTGGTGGTAGTGAAAGAGGTGGATGTGGGTGATTTTAAGAAAAAAATTTCACTGACTAATATATTCTGTTTACAAAGCAAAGGATACTTGGGGTTATTTTTCTATACTTTGGAAAGTTGTACCTTATTCCAGAGAAATTCTAATAACCGCTCTCTAATAAAATATAATTACAAAAATTATGCAACCACTAGTTTGAATTAAGGCTCTCTTTTCTTTCAGAAAATTATCACAATCAGCCCTGTAATTGAGTGAAACTTTATGAATGAGCACAACACCTGGATCATTTAAAATTTGATAGTAATATCCCAAATGCCTAATTTGGCTTCATTTGATCTACTAGTAAAAATTAAAATGTCCAAGACATATTTGCCAATTTGCCAGGCAACTAATGACTCCAGTCTGTTAGAATTTGCAGCTTTATGGCTATGTCTTCCATTTCTCAAAACTAACAGTTTGAACTTTCAGTTCCTTAAGATTTTCTGTAGACAAAATCTTAAAACATTATTATTACTCATTATTCTTCACTCTTTCCTTTCTTGAATCTGTCTAGCTGTGTACCTCAAATATAAAGATTTCTAATGGGGGAAAATATGAGAAATAAGAAATTTTCTTTAATAAGAACATACACAAACATTGACGTGTGTATGGACAGTGATGAAATAAACTGAAAAACAAATAAATGGAAGATATTCCAAGTTCATGAATTGGAAGAATTAATATTGTTAAAATGTCCATACTACCCAAAGTAATCTACAAATTCAACAAAATTCTTATCAAAATTCCAATGGCATTTTTTCACAAAATAGAAAAAAATCCTAAAATTTGTATGGAACCACAAAGGAACCTGAAGAGCCAAGGCAATCTTGGGAAAGAATAACAGAACTGAAGGCAACACACTTTTAGGCTATATTACCAAGCTTTAGTAATCAAAACAGTATGGCATTGACATAAAAACTGACACATAGACAAATAGAACAGAATATAAACCCAAACATATATGTCCAATTAACTTACAACAAAGGAGCCAATAATATACAATAGAGAAAGGATAGCCAATTCAACAAATGGTGTTGGAAGAACTAAACATCCACATGCAAAAAAAATGAAGCTATACTCCCATTTTACACCATTGACAAGAAATAACTTATGGGGAGTCTAGGTGGCTCAGTCAGTTAAGCACCCGACTTTGGCTCAGATCATGATCTTGTTGTTCATGAGTTTGAGCCCCACATTGGGTTTTCTGCTATGAGCACAGAGCCCATTTCAGATCTTCTGTCCCCATCTCTCTCTCTCTCTGCCCTTCCCATGCTTGCTAACACTCTGTCTCTCTCTCAAAAATAAATATTAAAAACTTAACTTGAAATGGGTTAAAGATTCAAATGTAAGATTTGAAACCATAAAACTCCTAAAAGAAAATAAGGAATGATCTTCTTGACATGAATCTTAGCAACGATTTTTTGGATTGGACACCAAATGAAAAGACAACAAAAGCAGAAATGAGCAAGTGGGACTACATCAAAATAAATGGCTTCTGCTCAGCAAAGGTATCCATCAACAAAATGAAAAGACAACCTACTGAATGGGAGAAAATATTCACAAATCATATATGTGATAAGAGGTTAATATCCAAAATATATTAAGAACTCATTCAACACAATAGCCAAAAAAAAATCTAATTTTAAAATGGGTGGAGGACCTGTATAGACAATTTTCAAAAGAAAACATATAAAATTCTTTAATATTTATTTATTTTTGAGATGGTGGGGCAGAGAGAAGGGAGACACAGAATCCAAAGCAAGCTCCAGGCTCTGAGCTGTCACCACAGAGCCCAACAGGGGGCTTGAACTCATAGACTAGACTGCAAGATCATACCTGAGCCAAATTCAAGTTCTTAACCAACTGAGCTACTGAGGTGTCCCTCCAAGGAAATCATATAAATAACAAACAAGGATATAAAAAGTGCTCAATATCACTAACCATCAGAGAAATGCAAATCAAAATCACAATGAGATATTATGCTATATCTGTTAAGATGGCTATTATAAAAAAGACTGGAGATAACAACTGTTAGTGAGGATGTAAAGGGAATATTTGTGCACTGTAGGTGGAAATATAAGTTGGTACAACCACTGTGGAAAACAATATGTAGGTTTGTCAAGAAATTTAAAATAGAACTAATATATGACTCATCAGCCTTACTTTTGAGTATATATATCTGAAGGGAATAAAACCACTATATTGAAGAGATATCTACATCATGTTCATTGCAGAATTGTTTATAATAACCAAGAAATGGAGAAAACCTAGGTGTTCATCAGTAAATTAATGGATGGAACTTAGGGACATTATGGTAATTAAAATAACTCAGAGAAAATAAACATTATGTGATCTCACTTATATGATAAGTCCAAAAACAAAACCAAACAAAAATCTCGCCTATATAGAGAACAGATTGGTGGTTGCCAGAGGGCAGGAATGTAGAGGATGGGGAAATTGGATAAGATGGTCAAAAGGTACAAATTTCCAGTTACAATAGGTAATGACTATTGAGAAAGTAATGTAAGTTCAGTTACTATAGCTATATATTTGAAAGTTCCTAAGAGAGTAGATCTTAAAGATCTTGTAGCTATGTGAGGTGATGAATGCTAACTAATTTTTTTCTGTGGGTATCATTTCATAATATATACATATATTAAAGCATTATGTTGTATATTTTAAACTAATGCAATGTTACATGTCAATTATATCTCAATAGATCTGGTGGTGGAGGAAGAGATTTACACAGCTGGAGCAGATAGTTTCTCTCTTAACACAATACATACTAAAAAAAGATTCTTGAGAATAATTAAACCTCAAATTATGGATGCATTGTTTTAAAGCTGAGAAAGTCATTATTGATATTTGGTGAGTCTGGCAAATTGTTAAAAGTGGATAGATAGATAAAGAAGGGGAAGCATGTGCAGTCACTACCATCGCTCAACAGCACACAGATCCTAATAAGGGAAGCAGTTGGTGTAATGACAGAAGAACATATATATTGTTTCATAATCTCTCATCAAGATAGTTCATAATCTGAGTATTGTGCTCCATTTAATTCTCAAGGAAAACCTGTAGTTGAGGATGTTTCACATTTAGCTCATTAGAAAATTGTTTATATCTTTAATTAGGCTGTAAACTCTGAGAGAATATTGTATGTTTTATTCTTTTTTATTTCTTCTGTGATATATACATAGCACTTAACTTTTAGTGGTCACTCAAAAAACATTTGTAGATGAAATTGTTTATCAAACAGCAAAGCTTGAGATTAAACTCTACTAAAGAATATTGAATAAAGATTTCCATTATTGGGATTTTTTTCCTTTAGGAAATTGCTTAGTTATAGAAAGAATTAGGAGGTAGAGAATGGGAATAAGCTTGGCATCATAGCCTATGCATTCTATCTTCATCTACTTGGACATGCTGACTGAATGAAAGCAATTAGTGGTTAGTAATGCTTTTTACAAAACCAGAATTCCTTATGGATCCCTTTTTCTTCTCTCTCTCTCTCTCTCTCTCTCTCTCTTTCTTTCTTCCTTTCTTTCTTTCTTTCTTAGTTTTTTTTTTTTTAGCTGGGGGTTTAATGGGAAAGGCACAAATTGTCTCCTGGGTAATTAACCCACTGTTTCATTAAGCATAACACACACACACACACACACACACACACATGCACACACACACAAACACACACACACATGAACACTGATGAACAGATATTGTTTGTTTTCTAGTCAGAACCTGGTATGGATGACAGAGGACTGAAATACAGAAAGGAAATTTGTTTTCTTGATTAAATAAACAAAATTTTTCTTCACTGCTATGTCATGAGAAAGAAAACAAGAGGTGAAGTCCCATTTAATGTAAATGATGGAGAGATTTATTTTTTCAGTTTTTGATCAAGTACATTAAACACATATTTGCCAGACATTGTCTTCATACATAGAGACCCAAAAATACAAGTCTCTTTCCTCATGTTCTTTACATTCTAGAGAAATAAAGATAAGTATATTAAACAAACAAATGAATATATACAATGTCAAGTGACAATAAACACTGTCAAATGATAAATGCTATGGGGAAAAATCCCTTTTCATATTTTAAAATTAACTTCATTATTAAAAGTTTTTATGTAATAAATACATTAACACTGTTCGGTCATATGTATTTTAAATGCTTTTTTTCCCTGACTTTATCCATTTTTTTTTCTAAAGAAAGAAAAAGTAAAAGCAATTTAATTATATTCTTCTGGGAAAAATGCTCTTCATCCATGCAGATAATCAACTGTTTCTTGTACTCCAAACTCAAACATTACTTTTCAGATTATCTATATACTTTAAAATTCTGCATCTTCTACTAAATTGAGGCTATGATGAAATGCTCATAATTAATTCAATTACCAAAATTAAAAGTAATAACTGTACAGAACTATAAAATCAAAGAACAGGTATTATTATTCATTTTAATATGGTTTCACTGAGAGTGCTATTGTTTTTGTTTGGTAATATTCTTGTCAATCATAAATTTTTGTTGTTATATTCCACATGAAATTTCAACTAAATCTTGCAGTTTATTTTCTGTCAATTCCATAATGACTAAAAAAATCTTGTTTTCTTCATTAGTTTTCATGAAAGCTAAGTAAAAGAGCAATTTACATGCACTGTGATTGACATATTCAGATAGGCAGCATGCTGCTTTCTGACTTCTAAAAGAGTATGTGATTTTTACAACAATGTTTATGGAAAATAGAGCTTTTAGACTTATTGTATTTCCTATTTAGTCATGCAAGCTTGACATCTCTATAGGCTGAGAGGTAGTCATTAAGAATTTGTATTTAAAAAAATTAGAGAGGAAATTAAGACTAAATCATGAAATAGTAGAGTATCTACTAAAAAGCCTTACTCTAAGAAGCACAAATTAAAAAGAGGCCAGTGTCATGTGAAGATAAATAAACTAGACATGTAACTTAAGATGTGTATAAGACCTATGGTTGAAAATCTCCATTTTAAACCTACTTATATAAATGTAAATTTGAATATACATAGAACTTAATGAACAGGGTAGTTGTAGTTCAAGAAATACTGAAGAATTCCAATCTTAAGGATATAATGCACCACAAGAGGTCATGTCTGCCAGCAAGAACATTGTACTCTAGAACAATTGAGGGTATTTACTAATGACAGTCTAAAAAATTTCCAAAGTATAGTAAAGTTTTTACCCTCTTAACTATAGATATACCAGTTGAGATCTTTCAACAAAATTTTTATTATAGCCCTATACCATGGCAGAAATGTTTCTGAGAAAGAATGTTGGGTCTTCAAATTCTCTATGTAAATGAATCATGCATGCTTGCTAGGGTAACGCGATGTTCTCTTTCAAAATAGATCCATCATACTGTATTAGTGAGGTCTAAATATATGTCTTGTAATTTTTATGGATAAAGTGAATTCTAATCAAGAATCTGTATGCAACAGGGCGCTATGTGCTTTTTTTATAATGAACCAAAATGAGAAGGTAAGGATTCAATTGTTTGCAACACTGTATGTTCTGTAGGCAAAGACGTTTGAGATCAAGTGACAATTTTCAGGGATGTATGGCTTAGGAGAAATGTCTCTCAACCACTGTATATTTAGTAAAACTTTATAAAGTACCCCTGTTAGCCTTTGTTATTTTCAATTTTAAAGATCCTCTTCAATGTATTTTGATCCAAAGAGGAAAACAAGGTAGGAAACAGTAGAAGCTGCAGTGATCTGTAGACGCCTTGGCAGAAAAGGAGGATGAGAGCTAGCAGTTATAGCAGTAGTCATGGCAGCCGCAGCAGCAGCATCCGTGCGAGTAACAGAAGTCACTTGCTTGCTTGCTTTTTATTCATTTTGATAGTGTAATAGATGATGGGTTATCAGTACCAGATGCCTTCCTCTGAAGGTGAATGCTTTTACTTCATTTCAGCTGGAAAGTTGCCAGGGTGGCAGAATAGAATAATGTCTGGAATCTGACTGACTAAGTTTCAAAGTGCCACCTCTTTTGCCTAACACTTTTTTTTTTATTTTGTTTTTCCACTCAATTTTTCTAAGTTTTCCCAGTCACATCATAAAGGAAAATAATGATATATCCTGATTTATAAGTTCCAGAGAAGACTAAATTTAAATATATGTTTAGAAGAATGAGATCACACCTGACACATATTAAGCATAGAAATAAAAAAAATAACTTTTATTAATCTCTCTTTTATTGTCGAGGAAACTAAAACTTAAAAAATTTAAATAACAGTCTACATCACATAACTAACTAGTTTCAAAGTCAGGATTGACCCCAAATTTTCTATGATCCTAGAATTCAAATTGCTTTTTTAATTTGCCATTTGTAGACATCAAAATTAGGAGTTATTTTATTTATTTTTATTATTTTTTTATTTAACAGAGAGAGAGAGGGAGAAACAGTGCACAAGTGGGGGAAAGTGACAGAGGGGGAGAAAGAGAGACACGGAGAGAGGGAGAAAGAACCTCAAGCATGCTCACACTCAGCACGGAGACCAACATGGGACTCACCTTGACACCTTGGGGTCATGACCTGAGCCAAAATCAGTAGTATAGACACACAACTGACTGAGCCATCCAGATGCCCCATAAGTTATTTTAAATTCATGGACTTCATCTTTTGTTTTATAATCTGATTTAAATAATTTTGGTCCTCAAAATGTTAAAAATAGAATTACTCTATGATCCAGCAATTGCACTACTTAGGTATTTACCCAAAGGATATAAAAATACTGATTTGAAGGGGTACATGTATCCCAATGTTTATAGCAGCATTATCTATGATAGCCAAATTATAGAAACAGCCCACATGTCCAACAACTAATATATATAATATACATATATAATTAGTTTATATGAATAATATATATATATATATATATATATATATATATATTATTCAGCTATAAAAGAGAAACAGATCTTGCTATTTGCAACAACATGGATGGAGCTAGAGAATATAATGCTTAGTGAAATAAATCTGTCAGAGAAAGACAATAAATATGATTTCACTTATGTGGAATTTAAGAAACAAAACAGACGAACACAGGGAAAAAAGAGAGGTAGGCAAACCAACTAATGGACTCTTAACTATAGAGAACAACTGAGGTCTACTCTGGGTGATGTATGGAAGTGCTGAATCACTATATTGTACACCTGAAGCTAATATTACACTGTATGTTAACTAACTGGAATTCAAGTAAAAACTTAAAAAAAATGTCATGTAGTTTTTTTCTAAATACAAATGATTTTTTTGTTGTTTTCATTATTGGCGTGGGATTATTTTTTTTTCTCTGACTTTATGTTGTTATCAATATTTTCTCAAAGTGAAAGTTTTCTTATAACTCATGTTCATAATCCTGTTTTATTATTTTCAGCCACTGATAAAAGCAAAGTTTAGTTCTCCAACAAGCAACTGTGTTTCATATATACCCACATTAACTCTGGGTTATATATTTATTTACTTTGCTGTATTTATGCAAAAAAAGTGAATGAGGGGAGGGAAAACATAAATAAATAATTCTGCTCAGTATTAAAAAAGAAAACAAGGAAAGTAAGAAAATTTTACTGAACTTACTACAAAATGAGACTAATATTATATGCTAAACACTTAGCTTATATCCAAGTGTACATGTACACACAGAGTAAATTGCAAAGACTACTTTGGCTGTCTGGATCAGTTGTTAATTTCCTACATTTTCATTTACAATTTCTCCAGCTAAACTCTTCTTTTAATTAAATACTTTAGAGTTTTTCATTTGTCTATGGGAATATGTATGGAAAATGAATAATATGCCTGAGGTCACACAGTAGGAAACTGAAAAAGTATTATACTTGAACCTGGGACTTTTCACACATAGCCCAGTACTTTTTAACTAAACTATCTTCTTCACAAGCCAAATTACTGACTTTTGGGAAATCAGTAGTGTAACAGAAATGAGTATTGCATACAATGCAGTATTTTGGCACATTTAAGTCCTCAATAAATATGTAAATAGCTCCCTTTCCGTTAGAAAACTTTGAAATACTTCTGAGATTACTTCCAAATTGTTACTTTACCTTATCGTATCTGTACATCTCAGATTATGCAAACTTCTTTGAGAATTAGCTGCAGTCTGCTAAAGCCCAGGTGTTTGTATATGTGTGTTTGTACACTGATAGATATACAAATCATTTGAATTGATTTTAAATAGCTCTCAATTCAAAAATATTAAATTAATCTTATTATCTAATTTAGGACATCAGAACATACGAATTTACCAATACCTATTGTCTTCTCCACTTAAAGTCACATATAGGCCAATATTATTAAACCCTACATTCTTTTTGTTTTTCCACTTTATTGTTTATATTATCATTGATTGCCCTTGTAAATCAAACATCTTCTGCACCAATACCCCAAGAAATGAGCATTTGTGAGAGGTTGTGAAGTCAATGGTGAAGAAATTTGGAGATGCTGAGAGAGGGAATAATTGATATATCATCTTCTCAGTATTTGAAATTGTATAACACATTTCTCTCTTTTGTCTTGAAACATTAACTCCTTGTGTCATCATTTTTATCTCTTTTCTCAAAATGATTATTTTAAAAAGAACTTATTACACAGAAATTAAATATTGGAAAAAAAGAGAAGGAAGAAAGTAGAAGATTCCAACAATTACTGTAGGTATCTTTACTGGTATGGAGCTCACAGACAATATTTCAATCAAGCTATTGAAAAAAAAACTACTGTACACTTGCTTTGAAAAAAAAAAACACCTCAGATTATTCATATAAAATATGCTTCCGTTTCTTCACTCATACATTCAAAAGATATTTAAAAATATTCAGTATATTGATATTTTTGATAAAATGTAAGCAAATACTAGTGAGCAAAATAAAACTGCCCTCATAGAACTAACAGTTTGTAGGAAAAGAATCATCCATACAGGTACAACAGAGAGTACAGTAAGTCCTAAGGTAAGCACAAAGTGCTTGGGGATCATATCACAGGGAGTTTAGGTTTTGGCAAATGTGGTGGAGCTAATGTCAAGAAAAGAATTATATCATAAAATACTATGTCACACTGTTTTCTGCTCTATTTAAGAAATAGATTTGAGGGGCGCTTGGGTGGCTTAGTCGGTTAAGCGTCTGACTTTCGCTTAGGTCATGATCTCGCGGTTCGTGAGTTCGAGCCCGGCGTCGAGCTCTGTGCTGACTGCCAGCTCAGAGCCTGGAGCCTGTTTCAGTCTGTGACTCCCTCTCTCTGGCCCTCCCCTGCCCCCGCTGTCTCTCTCTCTCTCTCCTAGAAATAAATAAAACATTAAAAAAAAAAAGAAATTGATTTGATACCAAAATTCATTCCATACACTTATTAAACAGCCTTATAAAAAATTGTCTTCTATATTCAAAATACTAGTACCAAAGTCAGGTAGTTTAACTAATTCATTGCTCAAACTCATTGAATGTTTGAACAGTTTAAATATTCTTGGGCATAGGATCTTCTATTTCTGTTATTTCATTCTGTAATAGATTTACAAATCTAATCAATTTCAGGATTAAGTTATGTGCCAGTTTCTATGCTAAAAACTTTGTATGTATTATCTCATTTTTCACCTTCACAGAATTCAGTGTTAGATTAACTATTGTTCCCATGTTAGATCAAAAAAAGCTGAGGAATAGACAAATTAAATAGCACTGTGAATTTCATTATTAGTAACTACTGAAGCCAGGATAAACCTAGTTAGGCTGTCTTCTGAGCCTTTGGTCTTAAACTACTGCATAGAATGTCTTCAATCATGACAGTATACCAGTTTTCTTCATACTAACATGACACTGTCCAGCTTTTATCCTTTGTTCTGAAAATGCATTTGGTATGAAGTAATAGATTATAAAAGATTAACACTGACCATTTAAATTTTTTATCCAGGCTTAATGAGGTTTAGAAGACAAAGTACCTAGTAAGCCTTCAACAGCAGAGAGATCAATAAACATAATATTCACAATAGTGGAAGACCACAACCATCTTATTTATTTGATCTAGCATTTATGTCTTACTAATGAGTCTAAAGTATTGTTTATATTTAATTAGATGAACTTATGAAATAATAAACTTTATATAATAATACAATGCTATCTACCCCAAATATTTTTTCTTAAGTTTATTCAGCTTTAGATATATGATTTGCTTTATAATTTATTAAAAGGTTTAAGTTTAATTATAAAAATCTTAACAATAAATTGTTTTGTAATGAAAATATTATAATTGGCCAATGGCCAATATAAAATTTACTATCATAGTTCTGTTTTTACTTATGTTGTTTTGTCCCAAATATATTTAGGCTGCATAGAATCATTCCCACAGGAGAGATTCAGTTCTAATGTCCAATGACATTTTAGTGAAGCATGGTCATTTCTCTGTATTGAGGAGAAAGATCAGATTTAAGGAGGCATTGGCAGTTGGAATCTGTGGGATAGAGTAAAGGAAAAAAGAGAAAAACACAAATGAAAGAATCCAAAAGATCTGGAAATCTGAAAAGAAGACCTTTGAGTTTGTTGGTAAATACCAAGGTATGCATACATAGGGTGAAACTCCATGAGTCTAGAAAAAAATGATCAGAAAACTATGTGGAACAATTTCCATGCAGGACTTAGAGATACTCAAGTTCTACCAGGCAATGCGGAAAATCTTCATGAACACCAAAGGCATTCAACAGAGATATTGCAAGGGTTGCTTCTTAGGAAGTGAGTAAATTCATCCTAAAATAAAAGTTATAGTCCCATGGTTTACAAATAAATGAACTTCCTGATGGAACAAAGCACAACAATAGTAAAGCAAAACAAGAAATTATAGTATTCAAAAATGTAATATGCATGATGAGAATATTCTGACACAAAAATTACTAGACCTATCAAAAATCAGGTAAATGTGACCCACAACCAGGAGAAAATTCAGCAACCAGAAAAAGATCCACAAGTGAGAAAGTTATGGTATTAGCAAACAGTCTTTAAAGTATTATAAATACACTCACAGACTTCAAGAAAAGCAAGAATAGAATAAGGAAAGAAATGGAAGACATAAAACTTAGTGAATCTTCCAGTTATGAACATACATTTTCTGTACTAAGAAATTCACTGGTGGGGATTAATTATAGATTAGATATTACAGAAAGAAATATCAGTAACTTCAAAACATAATAATAGAAACTACAAACTCAGAAAGAGGGAAAAGACTGGAAGAAATCAGCTGAGTTTTACTGCCTATGAGACAATATCAAGTAGTCTAACCTTCATGAGTTTAAGTTCCAAAATGAGAAATGAGAAAGCAGACACATGAAAAAAAGAAATTGACTATGTATAGACTAGTTATTTCCTAATTGATAAACTACAGAGAAAAATAGCCAAAGGTATAATCATGCTGAGACATTTTAACTCCTCTCTCAGTAACTAATAGATCATTAAGACAAAATTCAAGGATATGCAGCTTCTACCTGCTTTTCATGGGACACTTGTTCTTGGGGAAGCCAGTCCCCATATAAGTTCAACTATTCTGCTACTGCTGTCTAGAGAGGCAATATGTAAACATTTGAAAGCCTCAGATGAGTTCCCCACAGACAACCAATATTAACTCACAGCTATGTAAGCGAGGCACGTTAGATGTCAGCTCAATTAAACCATCAGGGGACTTTATTCTCAGCCAATATTTGGATTTTATCCCATAAATGAACTCAATCAAGAAAACATTTTCAATAAAAATGTTTCATATATGTGTACACATGTGTATATGTGTGTGTATGATCTATATTATCTATTTCAAACAGTGCTCAAGTTCCTAGAAATTAATATTCTAAAGTAAAAGGAAATTGATATTTTAATACAACCCAATGTCTACCCAATGGCCCTAAAGTTTTACTCCGTTTATATTCAATATACATGCACATATGCAATAAAATACCTGTATAAAATTATCTTAGCTGTACCATTTGAAAGAATCCCAAAGAAAGATTGGGTTGGAAAGATGACCAGTTATCCATGAGAAAACAATTCATCTTGTGAATTCTAACTTCCATGTGGTAGCATTAATAATGGCTTCTAAATGGTGGCTACTAAAAGATGCCCATGTCTTAATCTCTAGTATCCTTGGCTATTTAACATCATATGATGAAAGGGACTGTGTGATATGGCTAATTTAGGGATTTTGAGATGAATAGATTATGCTGCATTATCCAGATGGGCTCAATGTAACAACAAGGACTTTATAAAAATATCAGGAGAGTTTGAACAGAAAAAAGAATAAGCGGCAACAGAAAAAGAAGTCAGTGATGTGAGGCAATGATCCAGGGAAGGCAGCTGCTTTTAGAAGCTGGAAAGGACATGGGGTCACAGATTCTCCCAAGAGCCACCAGTAAGAAGACAGCTGTGTTACAACATTTTAGACTTAAAAACTAAATTTTGTTGTTTTAAGACACTACCTGTATGGTAATTTGTTATAGCAGCAATAGGCAATGAATACACCATCCCTAGATTTAGGAAAATATCCCCTGAGCCAAATTAATTGTTTTCTTAGAAGTGTTTACTAGTTGATTTTAAACATACAGATTATGGATTCCAGTAAACTGGCTTCTAACTTGAACTTTTAGGCAATTGGCAACAAGATTTCACCCACCTATCCTCCTGACCTAAGATATTATTAAGTTTCTTAATAAAATAAAAGGTCTTTGGACATTTCAAAGTAATGAAATTTGGGGGCTCCTTGATGGCTCAGTCAGTTGAACATCTGACTTTGGCTCGAGTCATGATTTCATGGTTCATAGGTTTGAATCCCACATCAGAGTCTGTACTGACAGCTAAGTGCCTGTAGCCTGCTTCAGATTCTGTTTCTCCCTCTCTCTCTGCTCCTCCCCCACTCATACTCTGTCTCAAAACTAAATAAATATTTTTAAAATTTTTTAAAGAATTAAAAGTAATGAATTTTTAAAACCAAAATGTTTGATGGGTCACATGGATGTCCAAGTCGTTTGAGCATCCGACTTTGGCTTAGGTCATAATCTCATGGTTTATGAGTTTGAGCCCCACATCAGGCTCACTGCTGTCAGCATGGAGGCTGCTTCATATTCTGTGTCCCCCTCTTTCACTGCCCCTCCCCGACTCATGTTCTCTCTCTCTCTCTCTCTCAAAAAGAAACAAAATATTTATAAATAAATAAATAAAACACAAATGTTTGGTATGACACTTCTATGGGCTGGGTATAGAAGTGTCTGCCTTTAAATTTTTTTTTTAATGTTTTATTTATTTTTAGGAGAGAGAGAGAGAGACAGCGTGAGCAGGGGAGGGTCAGAAAGAGAGGGGGTCACAGACTGAAACTGGCTCCAGGCTCTGAGCTGGCAGTCAGCACAGAGCCCGACGCGGGGCTCGAACCCACGAACCGCGAGATCATGACCTAAGCGAAAGTCGGACGCATAACCGACTAAGCCACCCAGGCGCCCCAAGAAGTGTCTGGCTTTAAACAGAGGGGGGAAAAGAGAGGCAAACCATAAAACAGACTCTTAACTGTAGAGAACAAGCTGAAGGTTGCTGGAGAGGAAGTGGGTGGAAGGATGGGTTAAATGGGTGATGGGTATTAAGGAGGCACTTGCTGTGATGAGCACTGGATGTTATATGTAAATGATGAAGAATATATATAAATATTTTTTAATTTAGTAGTGAATTTCATGAAGTACTTGGTGTCAAACTAATACAATATGTGAGACCTCGATTGAAATGTTTTCAGAACAGAGATGTTGATGAAGGCATTTTTATTTTATCTAAGGAATGAGTGAAGCTTGACTCTGAGACTGACTAGAATAATAAATTTGGGAAGATTTTTAAAGTCTAATTTAAGTAAAGACTTTTAAGTAAAGATTTAAATTAAGTAAATACTCTTAACTTGGGAAAGTCAAATATTTCTTTGGACTTTAATTTCTGTGTATGCTTGAATGTCTGTAGATTTTTACTTGCTGGAGGACTAATCTTTTAGTCTTAAAATTTTTCTGATATTTCGATAATATGAGTTTATATTCAAATTTTGACATTTATATGAAATATTGACATTAAGCTATTAGAACTCTTAAGCATATACCATTGGAGTCATCTGTTAAACTACTGCATTACATAAACTGATGTATTATGCTGCATAACATAGTGTAAGAAAATAAGAAATGAAAAACAACATAAAGACGTGTACAATTTTTCCTTGGAATTTACTCAAACAACATATTGATTTAGCTCATTTCAAAGCTTTTTTGTATCTAAAATCCACTATACCTAATGGCGATCCCCAGAGCATACTCAAAAGAACATTAAATACACTTGAGGACAACATGGAAATGAAAACACATCTGCCCCAATAGACTGCCAATCTTTTCCCAAAGGGACCATCTATACCCAGATGGAGAATGAGGTATATGGAAAGCCCAACATAATCCAATGAAATGAGCTCAGGTATATATTAATGTGAAACATTCCTTCCTTTCTCCTTATTTCTCTTCTACATAGATGGAATCTCAGATACATTCCTGACCTGTCTTTAGCTCCTTCCTTATTCCTCAGATGAATGGACTTATTGAACTGATGCATTTGGGAACAAGTACAGAACATGTGTAAACCTGTCCTTTCTCTACGCAGTGAGCTTCTTTCAGTGACCAGGTATTCAATATCACTCCTTCTAGGAGGCAGCCTCTTGAAAGTACTGACTGGTATTAGCAAGCCCATCTGAGTAAATGAGAAAAATCTGCATTCCATTATGTCTTTTATTATTAATAAAAGAGATATTTTAACTTCCCATCAGCTACTCTTTGAATCTTTCCTCAACTTGTTCAGAATGCAGGTGGAGCAAATCATACTATTTTCATAACTCCCTCCACCTCCAAGGTTCTCTGAACTTCTATTGATAAGACATTGGAGATACAGGAACACTCATGGACTGTTATACTACCATATGAACATGTAAAACCATTCTGGAAAACAACTTGAAAACATTTAGAAAATTCCTATTTTATTACCAAGAAACTCAAATAATGAGAATAATCTAGAGAAACTTTCATAATTCCATGAAGGGACAGGCATAAAGATTTTTATCACATCATTGTTTGTATTAGGGAGTTGCCATAATGCTTTAGTATCTACTTCAAGTGAAAAGTATTCATGTTCATTAGCATATACCTTTCTGAAGTTAGTGTAATAAATTAGAGATTGTACAGCAGCATTGATAGATCTCAAAAACAATGTTAAATGAGAATAGTAGGAAATATAACATTTATACTACAATTTCATTTATTTGTTTAAAATCAAATCTGTAAAAGTAGTATATGTGTCTTTTAAAGGAGATATATGGGGTGCATTTTAAACACACACACACACACACACACACACACACACACATATACACAAGCATATACACACAAAGAGCAGGTACATATGAGATGGGGGATTGGAGATGTTTGTTTACAAGTTAGGTTCGTGAGTCTCACACTAGAGATTCATATTTAATTACCTTGAAACTAGAATCTAGGAATATGCATTTTTATCAAACAGATTCAATTGTTTAATGAACCTTTAGACTGAAAAGTATGGTTTGTCCAATTAGGAAGCTGTTCTTTTCCAAATTGAGGGTGAATGGAGGGAGGTGGGCAGAGGATGGGTGATGGTTATTAGGGAGGGCACTTGTGATGAGCACTGGGTAATATATGTAAGTGATGAATCAATAAATTCTATACCTTTCACCAAATTTACTGTATATGTTAACTAACTAGATTTGAAATAAAACATTGGAGAGAAAAACAACAAAAAAGAAGCTGTTCTTTTCAAATTACTCAAGATTTGCAAGCTATAGCTTAATATGCCTTTCAATATTACTAACTTCAACATATCTTTCAAGGAAAATTTTACACATTTCTCAAAAGAAAATTCAAAGGCTCTCTTTTCCATGAAACCTTCATAAATCCTCCCAGTTTTAAAGGGGTATCTCCCAGCTTTCAAATTTTAACTGCAGTTTTAGAAAATTCTCTCATATAACATTTCACTTTAAATGAATTTCATTTGTCCCCTTGCTTTCTCGTTTTCTTGATAGAACACATATTAAAGGAAGGAAAGATGCCTTTAACAGCCACCTGCCACAAAACCTCAAACATTTTAGTTGTTTAACAAATGTTTATCAAGCATAATGATGAATTAATTCATTAATACCTATATGTGGTATCTAAATACATTGGTATTTTATCCTCTATAAAGAGCTGGTGGTGGGTAGAAAATGATTTGTTTTATTTAGTATTTTGTTTGTTTTGCTAATAATTATGTGATATTGAAAAAGCTAATTTAATATATTCATATTTTGAAATAAAATCACTAGTTTTTAACTAAGTATTAATCTAAATAACCTTTTATGTAAAACTTATTTATATTTCTTAAAAGTGTTACATTATGCTATAGTGGTTTTTAATTTCAGGAAGAATAAATATATGTATTCATAAAGACAGTATTGAAGCTAGTGAGGGAACTAATGGGGATGACTTCACAATAAAAAGAACACATAATTATGAATAGTTAGGGGAAGATAACATTTAGAAAGTTTAATTTGGGTCGGTTATAATAATGGTAATTTTCAAAATACTTAATGCTAGAAACAGTACAGGTTCAGACAAGTCAGGATTAAGTCAGTCTATAGCACTGAATACAGATCTTGGAAGCTTTTATTGTGCTAGTACTTATTATTTTAGTTTCTATATTTTCTTTTAAAATTTTTTTTAATGTTTTATTTATTTCTAGGAGAGATAGAGAGAGACAGCGTGAGCAGGGGAGGGTCAGAGAGAGATGGAGTCACAGACGGAAACAGGCTCCAGGCTCTGAGCTGGCAGTCAGCACAGAGCCCGACGCGGGGCTCGAACCCACGAACCGTGAGATCATGACCTAAGCGAAAATCGGACGCTTAACCGACTAAGCCACCCAGGCGCCCCATTTTTTTTTTTTAATTTTTTTTTAATGATTTTAGTTTCTATATTTGAGCAAATCCAGATTTGACCCAAATTTGATCTGAGAGAGGTAGCAGACATTAAGTTATTTACCAACTGGCATTAAAAAAAGTCAGTATGAATAATTTGTATAGCCATGCCAGTATATACGGACTGAATAGCAAAATGAGTTATGATAACAATAATATCCTGACATGATGGAGTCCAAAATATTAAATCGTATGTATGTTAGAATCACACTGTTGCAAGGTTACTTAATTTAGGGGGAGGGGTTGAACCTATACAGTTAACCAGCTTGGTGTTCTGGAATTCATATGCACCTTTCCAAACTTGTTTAATCCCAGCTGCAGCTCAGTACTATCTTAAGGGTGTTGATACTTTGGCTTATATATTGATGAGGAAGATTTTGTATTCAGTATCTGATTGAGGCTTCTAGGAAAGTGACAGTAATTCCAAAAATCTTCTGGTTACTGGACATCCATTTCCCAGCTCCAAGAATACAGGGAAAAGTCAGCTCAAAATATACTGAAGACATAGATACTGATCTTCTACTTTTAAATTCCCAAGATGAATTTGCTTCTCTGTCTCCCAACATCTTCCCACATCACTTCTTTCCTCTGAAAATATATGAACTTCAGCCACACTTTGGATAATGGAGTTTGAACAAGAAACGACAGCCAATCAATAATAGCTTTTTTTTTTTGGTCCACATCCATATTATGTTGGGCATACACATTAGATAGCAAACTGAGCCCTCTTATTTGAATGATACCATTATTAAAAACCTAACCTGACAACACAGTACAAAATAAGGAGCATAGGTAGAAAGGAGACTTGTACCCACTCCTATCTATTTTACTACCTAGCTTTGTGAATTTACCTAGCTAAATAAATGACACTTAAAATCTGTGCATTTTAACTTTCTTGTGTATAAAATAAAGAATTGGAGGGACGCCTGGGTGACTCAGTCGGTTGAGAGTCCAGCTTTAGCTCAGGTCATGATCTCATGGTTCGTGGGATCAAGCCCCACATCGGGCTCTGTGCTGGCAGCTAGCTCAGAGCCTGGAACATGTCTTCAGATTCTGTGTCTTCCTCTCTCTCTGATCCTCCCCTGCTCAAGCTGTCTCTCTCTCTCTTTCTCTCTCTCTCTCAAAAATAAATAAAACATTAAAAAATTTAAAAAAAGAATTGGAATTTTAAAATCTCCAATGCTTTTTAAATCACTCAAATCTTATTTTCTATACATTGTCATTACAATATTAAATATTCATTGCTCTTTCACCTTACTTGCACAAGACTGTTAAATGTGTTTTTAGCAAAACTGAATAGAAAAATTTATGTTTAATTTTGTTGTAATTAGATAATCTTAAAACCTGCACTATTATTATTCCATGATTTACAAATATTTCCTTTATTATTTTTTTAATATATTTTTTTATTTATTTCTAGGAGAGAGAGAGAGAGACAGCGTGAGCAGGGGAGGGTCAGAGAGAGTGGGAGTCACAGACTGAAACAGGCTCCAGACTCTGAGCTGGCCGTCAGCACAGAGCCCGATGCAGGGCTCGAACCCGTGAACAGCGAGATCATGACCTGAGTGAAAGTCGGACGCTTAACCGACTAAGCCACCCAGGCGCCCCCTTTATTATTATTTTTAATAATAGTTATTCAATAAAATTACTGTAAGTCACTATGTCAGTTTTTAAGCACCCAGGAAAAGAATACTGAATAGTGATAGACTTACATCCAAGATAGCACTTTTTTTATTAACCCAGGACTTTCCAATTTCATTTTTTGCAGATATGAAACTTCCCCAGTTTTAGCTTGTCATATCACTGCCCCCAAAAAGTGTGATTTCCCCACATCTCTAATAGCTACAATATGGCCAATTAAATAGAAGCCCATGTCATTCAGATAGTTTCTAAGAGGTAACTTTGATTTTAAAGAAGCAATTCCTTTTCTCTGTTACTATCTCTCTTGATGAAATGCAAATATGCATTGGAAGTAACTTAAATCATAGGGATGAGATTGACACCCTACAATAGTTAAGTAACAATATAAAAGAGGACTACACATAATGAATTTAGTGAATTCTATATCATTCTTGGATTTAACCTTAGAGAGAATAAAACTTGGCATTTTAATGTCAATTGTCTTTTAAGTAGTTTTTATTTACTGGGCAGTATGATGAATTCGTGAGTATAGTATATCTAGAACCAGTTTTGGTATGTGTGTGACAAGCATTATGATGTAAATAAACAAGTTCATATGATGCACAGTAATTGGTGGTGAAAGTGATGGTTAGAATTGGGGGTGGCAGCAGCCTCAGTGAGATTGGCCTATAGATTACTTAGACAATATCAACTTTCCTTGGAGGAAATCTAAGAAGGTCTCTGATGCTTTTTTTTTTTTTTTAAGCTTTTAAAATTTCCTCCTTTAGGGGCTCCTGGGTGGCTCAGTCAGTTAGGCGTCTGACTTCGGCTTAGGTCATGATCTCACGGTTTGTGGGTTCGAGCTCCGTGTCGGGCTCTGTGCTGACAGGTAGCTCAGAGCCTGGAGGCTGTTTCAGATTCTGTGTCTCCCTCTCTCTCTGCCCCTCCCCTGCTCATGCTCTCTCTCTCTCAGAAATAAATAAAAACATTAATAAAAAAAATTTTTTTTTAAAGAGTGTTTATGTGTCTGAGTACTTACTGGCTTAAGTACTTGGAAAAATAAACATTGTCCTTTCCCTCATGGTACTTACAGACTAATAGTGGAAGGGACAAGGAAGACATTATTTAGAAGGAACACTTCATTCCTATCCTTCCTGTTTCCATATGGATGAAATTCATTTTCCATACCTAATGAGATTGGAGCTGAGCATGTTTGACTCAGTATTTTTCTCTCTTCTTTTGGGGATTTATTATCTACAACAAGCTCAAAATTTCTGCTTCTATATGTAGTAGTTCTGCACGGGTTAGCCCTCATGGAAGAGGACTATATTAGTCTTCTGTGGTCTATGGCTCTATATGTATGTTTATCTACTTTAGGAGCAAAATGTTAACATACCCTCTTGTCTACAGACTTATGTCACATTCTCCACCTAATTTTTATCAGTAGTAATGGTAACATCTTTTATATCCATCTCTTTGCCTCCTACAATTATCTTTCAATCGGTTCTAGACCAGAAAGAGGAAGACTTGCATAAAATTTTTGATATTTTAAGTGTACAACTTAATGTTCAAATAGAACTTCTGGAGAAAATACATAGAAAGGCCAATTTGGGTAAAATTAGTTATTAGAGGTTTTTAAAATTTTTTTTAAAATGTTTATTTATTTTTGAGAGAAAGAGAAAGCAAGCACGTGCACGTGAGCAGAGGAGGGAGCAGGGGAGGGACAGAGAGAGAGGGAGTCACAGAATTTGAAGCAGGTTCCAGGCTCTGATCTGTCAGCACAGACCCCAACACAGGAAGCTTGAATTCGAACTCATTGAACTGTGAGATCATGACCTGAGCTGCAGTCAGCCGCTTAACCAACTGAACCACCCAGGTACCCCAGTTATTAGGTTTTTTAAAGCAACTGGCCTTGGGGTATCTATGTGGCTCAGTCGGTTGAGCTTCTGACTTCAGCTCAAGTCATAATCTTATGATTGGTGAGTTCAAGCTTTGCTTTAGTCTCTGTGCTGACAGCTCAGAGCATGGAGCCTGCTTCAGACTCTGTTTCTCCCTCTCTCTGTGCCCCTCCCCCACTTGTACTCAAAAATAAATAAAACATTAAAAATTTGTTTTAAAGAAAACAAGTGGCCTTAATAATAGGATTTTAATGGGGCGCCTGGGTCACTCAGTTGGTTAAGCATCCGACTTTGGCTCAGGTCATGATCTCATGGTTCATGGGTTTGAGCCCCATACTGGGCTCTGCACTGACAGCTAGCTCAGAACCTAGAGCCTGCTTCAGATTCTATGTCTCCCTCTCTCTCTGACCCTCCCCTGCTCATGCTATCTCTCTCTCAGAAATAAATAAAACATTTTAAAAATTAAAAATAAAATAGGACTTTAATAAGAAGACAGTTGCAGTTTGACTTTGAATACACAAAGAGATGACAAAGATTATATCTCAAGGCTTGTCTTGAACCAAGCAGAACTTCAGTAAAAAAAGAAAAAAAGGTGTTTTTATTCTGTTTTTCAGTCTGTACTACAAACCAGACCAAGACTTTAAAAAATTTTAAAGGCAACTGTGTTTTCTGTATTATTGTCCAGGAGCATAGTAAGTGCCTCGTTTTAAATTGTTAAAGGTAAGTATGGGGCACGTAATGTAAGAGTAGCTTTTTCAGATTCTGTCTTCCCTTTTAATGTTTTGAATTACAGTGCTCACTCAGCTTAACCAGCAGGAGTGATTTTGTTTTCAAATTGACAATCAAACTAACAAAGCACAATAAGCTTCACCAGTGTCAAGTTTACTTATCATCAATATAAGAAACAGGACAGGCAACACACAATATGCATGGCGATACCATAGTGAAGGTCATAAGTGCAGCTTCTGAATATCCCCCAATCACTCTGTACTTGGAATGCATGTGTTACAGACAGCAAGATAATTGGACATGGACCAGTTTAGGGTTTCTTTGGCTTTTATACTTTCCTAGTCATGTAGCCACTCCAGAGTATCTCCTAATCTTCAGTGAATCTATACCTCACTAATTACATGCTATTCATCAAAATCAGGTTATCAGCAAACAATATTGACAAGAAATACATATTATTGTTTAAAATGCACAATATTTATCTTAGATGCAGTGTATTACTATAAATTTCTTGAATTAGTGTTGCAAGGAGGATTTAAAGTAGAGTTTATTATATTGTTTGAACATGACCTAAGGCTTCAGAGCTTAAAATGATGGTACACTGACTAACCAACTGTAGATATTACTAAGTGAATGTGTAAGTTTGGATAGCTGTTATTAAACACACATACAAACATGCCATTAAAGAAGCACAAACTTAAAAAAATAGCAAGAACAAAAACTCTTAATTATCATAAGTCCAAAAGTGAGAAAATCCAGTAAATGCTTGAGACTGGATCACTAAATCTAAGGTAAATGGGGCTTTTATTTTCTTTTTTCTCTTTTTTCTGACCAAAACTAAGAACTAGAATGATTGGAAAACATGCCCTAGTCTTACTATCCATCGAAAAACGTCAGTTATCCATTGAAAGGAAAGAAAATTAAAAAAAAAAAAAAAGAATTTAGCTAAGTTGCATAAAGAAAGGGATTTCCTGACAGGTAAAGCAGAGATCTTATAAAAAAGGTAGGGACACCTGGTGGCTCAGTCTGTTAAGTGTCTAACTTCAGTTCAGGTCATGACCTCACAGTTCGTGGGTTTGAGCCCCAAGTCTGGTTCTGTGCTGACATCTCAGAGCCTGGAACCTGCTTCGGATTCTTTGTCTCCCTTTCACTCTGCCGCTCCCCAGCTTACTCTCTCTCTCTCTCTCTCTCAACAAAGATAAACATCAAAAAAAGTGTTTAGAAAGGTAAATACATATGAAGGTAAAATCATCTTAAAAGTCAAGATAAAGTAGAGAGAAATGTATCAAGTTTAATTGTTTTTAAAATAGGTCTTAGAGGGGCGCCTGGGTGGCTTAGTCGGTTAAGCGTCCGACTTTCGCTTAGGTCATGATCTCGCGGTTCATGCGTTCGGGCCCCGCGTCGGGCTCTGTGCTCACTGCCAGCTCAGAGCCTGGAGCCTGTTTCAGTCTGTGACTCCCTCTTTCTCTGACCCTCCCCTGCTCACGCTGTCTCTCTCGCTCTCCTAGAAATAAATAAAACATTAAAAAAAATTTAAAATAAAATAAAATAGGTCTTAGAAAATTGGAGACGCTTCAGTTATTATTAGATCATAGTCATGACTACGAGAAATCTCGCAGAGCAGACAGGGGTCATAGAAAGTGGACTGGAAGGGCTCTCAGAGGAAGCCAATATTCTGGAAACTTTTGAGATGTAACCTTTTAAAGCTGTGGACAGAGTCCACTCTAAGAGCAACTCAAGAGCCAATCTATAAAGTTTAAAACAGCTATTCTAAGATGTTAATGACATTGGATAGGTTTGGGATACAAACACTAGGAAGACTAGTGCAAAATACTACAAAAAGTTTAAGAGGGAGTTTGAAGGTGACCTAGTTCTTATAGGTAGGAAACTAGGTTCCTTTAGAGAAAATGTCTCGATATTGATGTAATTGAGGCTCTAATTGAAAATAAAGCAATAACAAAAAAGAGATAAAGAGAAACCATGCAGACAGTCAAATAGAGAACAAGATTGGATTTGATGCTCATTTATTGGGGAAATAGATTTCAGATGGAATATCCAATATGTACAATATTTTTGATAAAACTTTAGAGATACACAGAATTCATTCAGTGCTATCTCTCATTATGAGAAACCCAACAAGACAAACACAAGAGATCATGTTAAGAAGGCAAATGTTTGAGTCAGAAAGCAAATAAGAATTGGAAGGAAAACAGAGACAATTCTAACAAACACATTAATTGATATGTTACAGAGGGAAGTAAATTTAGCTTAAAGAAAGTGATTAAGCTTTTCATACTTATCAGAGTCCTGTTTAAAAACAAATAAGTAAATAAATATAAATAAGCATTAGAGTCCTACCCCAGTACTTATGTAAAAAAAATGACAGAAATTTTATGCTCAACCTATAAATTCAAAATCTGAGGAGAAATAATACTTTCTGAACCCTTTAGTAGAGCAATTAACCCTAAATAGAATTGAGGGTGTATAGACTTTGCAGACTATAACTGTACCTTCAGTTTCCTTCAAGCAAAGATGGTTCCTCAGGTACGGGGGGGGAGGTTATCCTAGAGGCAGCTTTCACTGGTATAATCCCATAGAAAAAAGCAAATTTCAAATAGCAGATGCTATGATATAAAAGTTTTAAATGTTAAATTAAAAAAGGAGATGTATCACACCAGATAATTGTACACACACAAAATAGCATTAGAGTGCCAAAAAATTCAGTGTTCAAAAGGAAATGAAAATTAGGAAATTTTACTTATAATAAATTGAAAAGAATATTTAAATTAAATCTGGTGTCTGGTGACATACTAGCCATTTCCTCCTTTTTGTTAGAAAAAAAACAAATGTATTTAAGTACTAGTCATTCTCTGAGACAAGAAACAATCTTTCTAGTGTCCCCTCTGCCCATTTGGGAAAGCCATGACAACATTAACCTCTTTGGGGGCCATCTCTACCAATTTTATTTTAGTTTAAAAATAGTAAAACTGGACAACTAGCATTAACCTAACTGGTGAGACTAAATAAGTATGATTTCATCATCTAACCTCTTAAAATTCTTTGAGTTCCTTTTATACTCTTGGAGGTGAAAGACAACATTTGAAACCACTCAAATCATAGTCTGTGAGGTGTCCCCCATCGCAGTAACCAAAAATGGTTTTTGTACCCTTCCCTCATATGTGTTACATTCCCTTCCAATACTTTTACTTTTAAATTTCCCATGTTTGACTTGCACTGAGCTGTAAGCCTAAACTTGTGGCATCATAAAGCACTCACATGAAGTGGATTGACTTCAAATGTAGTCATATTTTAAAATATGTTCAGGAAAAAAGATGGAACTGAAAATAGCCGACACCTTAAGCCATTATATGGTTTTCATTTTAATTATATGCACAGAGTAAAATACATCTTGCCATATGATGTTAACATGGTAAATATTGAAGGTATTACTTAATAATTATTATTAGGTTTTGCAACACTTGTCAAATGCTTCATAATTTGTCAAACTGATAGAAAATGTAATTCATTTAATTTCTTTACTCATATATTCATGCTACATGTTTAGCATACTTTGTGATTTCACTCATTTTCAGAGTAGATAATTTAAAAGGACAAAATTAAAAGGGTAATATTTAATTTGTTTTATGACTACACTTGCATTTCAAATAGGTCATTTGTATAGAGCCATGTGCCTTAGAAAGCATTTTCAAGCAGCCATTAATCTCATTGTATCTTTATTATAATGGTTGAATATTTCTACCTTTTTCAAAAAAGATGAGGATACTGACTAATAAAATTAAGGAACTTGCTAAGTTCTCCGTGTTAATTAATGGTGAAATTAATATTGGGAATCTAGTCTAGTGTGTACACAAGACTAAATCACAGTCATTTAGTTAAAAGTATGATAACTATCAGCCTTCTTTCTTTATAATTTTTAAGTTGTTATTGATAACAGATCATGTAGGCATGCTGATTTTTCAAAATGATGATCAAAAATTAGTAATGATATAATTTTGGAGAAGATTTGGAATGTACATTTAGCCATTCTCTATGTTAGTAATTATTTGTTCCTACCTAAGGACATTGATCTTTCCAAAAATATAAGATGTTAAAAATCAAAACCTCAAACATCGACATTAAAATCCTTCAATAACATTCCATTTTACTAAGAATAATATCCACAACCTTTAATATGACCTGTAAATTTTTATTTCAGATCTCTGCCTGCCTGTATTAATTAGGAATAGCTTTGGCGATTAAAACAGAGACTCCTAAATTAACAACTTTAATAAAAGTGAAAGTATTTCTCTCTCACTTAAAAATTCCAAGCTAGGTAGAACACGGTGAGTGTGTGATGTGTGAATTCATTAGCAACACCAGTTCCTTCTCACTCACTTCTCTGCCATCTCTTGATTGCCCAAGATGGTTTCTAGAGATTCTTATTTTTAAGAAAGCCGAGTGGAATAATGTGTCAAGAAAAATCTTGGATTCTGTTACTAGAGGAGAATGAGAATATTTGAGGCAATGAGAAGCCACAACTTCTATTAACCACTCACATCATTCTTCCTTTTTTAATCACTGCTTTTCCCCCATTTCGTCCTTCTTCCAGTTCCTTAAGCACATTCATTTATGGCCTGGCTTTCCCAGCACTGCTTAGAAAAACATTCTGTCGGGGCGCCTGGGAGGCTTAGTCGGTTAAGCATCTGACTTTCGCCTAGGTCATGATCTCGTGGTTCGTGGGTTCCAGCCCCGCGTCGGGCTCTGTGCTTACTGCCAGCTCAGAGCCTGGACCCTGTTTCAGAGTCTGTGACTCCCTCTCTCTCTGACCTTCCCCTGCTCACGCTGGCTCTCTCTCTCTCTCCTAGAAATAAATAAAACATTTAAAAAAAAAAAAAAAGGAAAACATTTTGTCATTATACACATGACTTGTTTTTGTTCATCTTATTAACATCAGCAGAAGTATCAGTTTGATGTTTTTTATATCATTTTTGATATTTGACCATTTAATGTCACATTTCACCTTACTAGCTGGTCATTTGCTTTTTGTGCACCTTTTTGCTATCTTTTGTAGCATTTATCAATGTTTAATTATAGATTCAAATAATAGACAAGACATAGATACATTTCTTCATAGGTGAGGACAGAAATAAGAAGAGGTATAAATATAGGCCTAAATATGTTCATAAAAACATAGACTATTAGTGCAGAGTCAATTTGAAAATTATCTAATCCACATTCTCACTCTTTCTCCACCTCCATCTGACTTTTTTTTTTTCTAAATGAATTTGACTAAAGAGAGAAACCATTCAACTGTGGTCACAAATATGGGTGCATGCACACACACACGCGCGCACACACACACACACACACACACACACACACACACACAGAATTGCTTTATGATGGTCAAAGGACTTCACCTTTCTCCACCAATTGCCTAAACCCCATTTCCCTCAGGGCAAGGTAAAGAGGACAAGGAGGTACTTGTGTATGCAGTATGCCTGTTGTTCTGGAGGGAAACATTTTCTCTATTATTACGTACAGTTATCAAAGCTTTACTTTGCTCCAGGAGGAGACACTATCTTTTTTTTCCCCCTGACTGTTCTCTGTACTGGTATCCTTGAAATATAATATAAAAAATATAATTTTAAACAAAATGAAACCAATGCCTCCTTCACAAGATGTGCAGAAATAGGAGAAACCCATCAGAGAAAAGTCTCTGTTTAATAAAACACTAAACAGTAAATATAAGGATAATGCATTAAAATAAGTCAAATAATTGAACTTAGAGAATATCTAAATTTAAGGGCTTTATGTTTAAAACACAAACATGAAAGAGTGAAAGAAAATAAAGCTGGTGAGTTGAGATTAGTGGATAGATGCTTCATCTTATGGAAACCAATGTAGGGGAGAATTTACAAGCTTAGCTAAAAATTGGTTTTTCTGCTTAACACTTCTGCCATTACTGGGAATTTTATTCCTGTCCTTCTCATCTTTCATTGCAGTATGTATCAGTCAAGAAAGCCGTCATATCCTTACATGACCCCTTACTACTGGGCAACAGGTGATTGTAGAAGCATAGCAATTGAGCCTGAGTTAGAATATTTGTCCCTTCCAGAGACCACCTCTGGCTACAAGAAGCTGACCAATAGCAGGGAACCATTTACCACAGAGAAGCACGTTTCGAAGAATAATGGCTGAATACAAGCATTTGGATTTATCAATTAGAAATTTATCAGTTCTATAGAAAGATGTTTCAATAGGTAATGTAGTATCTGACTAATAAGCTAATAAGCTTTTACTGTTTCACTGCTAATAAGCTTATTCCTGCCTCTTCTCCACTTGCCCCATATCTGGGCAAACTACATCTGAGGAATCTGATAGGAAAACTCCACTGCTCACTCTCTTGATGATGTGGAGAAGTTCAAACCCCACAAAATCCAGCCCCCTGAGGAAACCCCAAGGCCAGTAACCACTGTAGTCTAATGACAAAAAATCTGAAGCCACTTCGGCCATCATTTTGCTCAAGTCAACGGATGCCTGTCCCACTCTCCCAGAATATCTCCAAAGGTATCTTTTGGAACTCTCCCTGCATGTATGTGATGTCATCTGTATGGACTTCTGAACCAATCTTGAGTGAAAAGCTTATCCCATCCTCCATCTGGCAATTGCAAGACACAGTACAATAGTAAAAATGCAAGCCATATTACTAGAGGTTAAGAATACGGTAAAGAGTGAAAAGGGAGAGACAGTAAAGGGAATTCTGGACAAATCTTTAGGTAAAGAATAGGAGAAATAGAGCAACATTTGTTGAAGGTATAGCCATCTTATAGGGATGTGTTTTAAAACAGGAGGGATTATAAAGAAAAACCTTCTGAAAAAGCAGCAGTTGTAAAAATTATTTCTGATATGTGACATTTAATATATCATTTCTATTTAAAACACATGCAAACTATGCCAAGTATGGTAACTTTTAAAAGGTGTTATGGTGGGGCGCCTGGGTGGCTTAGTCGGTTAAGGGTCCGACTTTCGCTTAGGTCATGATCTCGCAGTTGTGGGTTCGAGCCCCGCGTGGGGCTCTGTGCTGACTGCCAGCTCAGAGCCTGGAGCCTGTTTCAGTCTGTGACTCCCTCTCTCTCTGACCCTCCCCCGCTCACGCTGTCTCTCTCTCTCCTAAAAATAAATAAAACAAAAAAAAATTAAAAATAAAAGATGTTATGGTGTGCCTGGGTGTCTCAGTCGAACTCTTGATTTCAATTCAGATCATGATCTCACAGTTTGTGAAATCAAGCCCCGCATTGGGCTCTGTACTGACAGTGAGGACCCTGCTTGGAATTCTCTCCTCTGTCCCTTCCCCTGTTTGTGCACACATGCATACATGCTCTCTCTCTGTTTCTCTCTCTCTCTCTCTCGTTCTCTCTCTCTCACACCACACACACACACACACACACACACACACACACACACACACACACACAAAATAAATAATAAAGATGCTGTTGTTATTTTAATAAAAGTGACAAGGGTAGGATTTACTTTGGGTTAGAAATAATCACTTGTAGAAAAGTTGTACATGTTAAAATCCTGGATGTAGCTATCTTTCATAATAGTTGTTTTGGATTTTATTTTGTTTGGTTGCTTACTTTTTTGCTTTTGTTTTACTTGGCGTTTATGAAGTACTCAAAAGCTCCAATACTATGGTTTCCCTAGATATTGTCATCTAAAATTTGCTTCCTTAAATTGAGTATTTCACAGGCATTTTGCACTTATTCAGCCTCTGCATGCCTGCAGAACATTTCCATAAATGGAAATGTTTAATTCCAACCTCTTTTTGAAATCAGTGGGAATTAAACATCTACCAAGAAGCTGCAGGGGTGGGAAAGTGTATAAAGTTTAGTGATCATAATTTTCATAATCCTCCCCTTGTATTCTGATTTCTCATAAGGGAAAAATTTTAAATTGCTAATGATTGTAAAATCATCACCCAAATTGACACGTGGATAAAGAACTATATTAAAATTAAATGATGAATGGACTCATTTGTGATTGTTGTAATGAAATCTTGTAAGTGATTATATTTTATATAGGTCTTATATTTTGCCTGAAAAAAAGAAAAATTAAATCTTGGTTAATTATTTTGAAATGATGGCAATTATACCACATTCTGGAATTTTTAGATGAAAGGAAAAATATTACTTAGATGAACATTCCTGAAACATATAGTAAGGAGCTTATTTATGAATTCTATAATTTTATAGCTATTGAATAATTAAAAGTCACGAATGTTATGTTTTTCCTTGATCAGGTTAGTCTCAGATTATGTTTCTGCCCATCTTGGACTGTTTGAAAAGAATATCAGGGAACTGAATAAAAAAGCACTGATCAAATAAAATCAGTGTGGTTTTATCCTGTTTACATACCAGTGATAGAAGTTATATGATTATTATAAAGCAGAATTTGAAATTTAATGGGTCCAAATTATTTTTCAGAAACCAATAAGTTATCTGTAGGATATAAGATTTTAAAATTAATTTTGTGGTGAAAAATCATGAAACAAGTTTGATCAGTGTGACCAAAATTGGCTTTTAATCACTTTTGTCAAATGGGTAAGAATCTTGGGAATAATAGATGCAAATTCAGGATAAAAAAGCACACATTCAGAGAAAAAATAATGCATACATGTTTAAGGTAAGAGCAATGAGTTTCTAAAAATTTGTTATAATTATACTCTAAAAGATATTCATACATTGAGTCAAGATGACTCTTCTCATAAATTACATTACTGTATAATATGGTATGTTCAGCTTGTCTTATTGTGTTGAGTGACAGAGAGACAAAAAGAGAGGGAAATAGAGAGTACTGATAGTACATACAGAGAGGAAGAGAGCTGGGTATTAATGGTTTTTGTGAGCAATATGAAAAGATTTAAAAATAAGAACAGGGCAAGAAAGTATAGTATATATAATTGCCTTGAGTAATTCATGATCTGTCTAGGAAATGAAACAAAATTTAATTCTTTTGTTGCAGTTTGGAGTTTATCTTCTTCCTGTGCGGATTCATCCTTTCAGATAAGAAAAAGAGCAGCATACTCCATGTAGAATCGGTACAACAATTATTGCTCCTTCAAGGAGTCTAGCATGTACGTCCTGAGGGTTCCATGATCCCAATTCCTTAGGCAAATGTGCTATGTTCCTTGTTCTTGAGAATAATAGTCATTAAATGTTCACTTTTTTAAATAAAGCATCTACTATGCCCTAGAAATTTCCATGGTCGTTGCCATTGCCTACCTCAAAATTTTGGGAACCAGGAATCTGGCCTTTCAGTGAAAAAGCTGTTGATTTCCTTCTTTTTAGTATTGGAAGTAGTGAACTTGGAAAATAAACAATAAATAATACCCTATTAAATAATGTAAATAAATCATAAATATTCCTGTTTTAAATTGGCACTGCTACTTATGAAATGGTACAATTTTCATCAGATAACTGGAGCTTTTATTAATTCTATAACCAATCTAAACACTCTGAGAAATAAGCTAACATAAGCTTTAATCAAAAAATGGCCAAGAGTAAATAGATCATTTTTTAAACAAAGTAAGAATGACCCTCAGTCTTCCCCTTTCCACACTTCCTGCAGAGATACAAGGAAAGAGGAACAAAAGAGCCAGGTTTGTGCAGAGCCAATCACTCAAATCATTTTATTGATATAAATAAAACACTCTCTCTTGAGGAAAGAGGAATCATACTTGAATGTCACAGTTGCAGACAGCTGTCTAAGTAATCCAAATGTTACAGTTAAAATGTATTTTACTCAAGAATTCACTGTTAAAATGAGGCAAATAACCAAAACATCAGTAGGAAATCTGAACAAAGATATTAAAGAAAATGTCGAGTTTCTTTTTATATATTTCTAAACAAAAGAAGTTGCAAGGAAAGAAGTCACAGGGAATAATTTCATTGTTGATTTCTAGCTGAGCATCTAAACCTATCATCATCTTAAAAAATAGAGACAGAAGATTAGCTGAAACATAAGTAATTTTCTTACAAGTAATACAGAAGAGCATAACATCCTGGAGTGGGAATGGGGGTTCTGATTTGAACTGTATTTCCTAAAATGTAGTATTTAGAATCTGAGGTTTAAGCAGTTTCCAAAATTATTTAGAAAACAAGGTCTCTGATTTATTTATTTCTTTTAGTGTTTATTTATTTAGTTTGAGAGAAGGGGGATGGTGGAGGACGGGCAGAGAGAGGGGGAGAGAAAGAATCCCAAACACGCTCCACACTGTCAGTGCAAAGCCCCACATAGGGCTCAATCCCAGGAACTCTGAGGTCATGACCTGAGCTGAAATCAAGAGTTGGACACTTAACCAAATGAGCCACCCAGGAGTCCCCCAAGTCTGATGTCTAATTAGGAGATCTGAAACAGGATGACTAGAAGAATACTTCATTTTGGCAAAAAGTTGTGAAATAAGTGACAGTGTTATGCAATTTTCTATGACAGGTAAATTAAACAAATAAATATGTGACTATTGAGGTTTGTCGACATACATATAATAAAATTTTAATTAAATATTTCAGGTTTAAAAACTCAAGAAATACACTTTGTTCCATGTGGATTAGGTAAAATAAATATATGCATATTTAGTTTGGCTAAATTGATGGTGAACCTTACAACAAAATGTTCCAAATTAGCAGTTCAAAGCTGGAGCAGAAGACTCAGCATTTCAATAAGTCCCTGAGTAATTCTGATGAAGTGGTCTCTAGACCACATATAAAGAATCATTTTGGGGGCACCTGGGTGGCTCAGTAGGTTAAGCATTCAACTCGTGGTTTCAGCTCAGGTCATGATCTCATGGTTAATGAATTTGAGCCTCGTGCTGGGCTCTTCATTGAAAGTGCAGAGCCGGGGGCGCCTGGGTGGCTTAGTCGGTTAAGCGTCCGACTTTCGCTTAGGTTATGATCTCTCGGTTCATGGGTTCAAGCCCCGTGTCGGGCTCTGTGCTGACTGCCAGCGCAGAGCCTGGAGCCTGTTTCAGTCTGTGACTCCCTCTCTCTCTGACCCTCCCCTGCTCACGCTGTCTCTCTCTCTCTCCTAGAAATAAATAAAACATTAAAAAAAAAAAAAAAGAAAGTGCAGAACCTGCGTGGGATTCTCCTCTTCCTTTCTCTGCCCCTCCCCTGCTTGCACTCTCAATCTCTCTCTCTCTCTCTCTCTCTTTCTCTCTGTCTCAAAACAAATAAATGAACATTAAAGAGAAAAAAGAATCATTATTTCATAGATTTAAAATATTTAGACTAAAACTGTTTTTATTTTAATTTCACAAATACAAAAGCATGTATTTTCTCTTGCAATAATTTCAATACATACTCATCATATAATGGTCAGCATTTCACTTTTTAAAATTTTTATTTTTTTTTCTTTTTGAGAGAAAAAAGAGACAGAGCATGAGTTGGGAAGGGTCACAGAGAAAGGGAGACACAGGATCTGAAGCAGGCTCCAGGCTCTACACTGTTAGCACAGAGCCCAACACAGAACTTCAACCCACCAACTGTGAGATCATGACCTGAGTTGGAGTCGTATGTTCAACTGACTGAGCCACCCAGGTGCCCCATCACTTTAGATTTACTTGTTATTCATTTTCCATTCATTCATTCATTCATTCATTCAATAAATATACTGAGTCTCTACTATATTCCAGGAATGATAATAAGCATTGAACATTTTGTGATGAGCAAGAAGAGGGTATTTACTCTTGCATTTGCCAAGAGTAAAAGATAATAAGAGTAAGATAGGGGAGACTGACTGGCTCAGTAGGAAGAGCATGTGATTCCTGATTTCAAGATTGTGAGTTTGAGTCCCACATTAGTGTAGAAAACTTAAAACCAAATACATAGTTTAAAAAAGAGCAGTAAGATAATCAATATTAAAATGTAGTAAAAATAACTAATATAATTTCATGTATCCATTAAAAATCAGTAGTACTTATTTACAACAGTAAGAGTTAGAAATTAAAAAGAAAATTAGTTAAAGTAAGATCAAAATATCTATTGCCTCTGAATAAATCTTAAGAAAATTTATTTTTCTCTGCAAAGATATTTGCAGGATATCTATGCAAAAAATAATACAACTTTATTGAAAGATGTTCCAGAAAATCCAAATAAAGGAAATAATATACTATGTTCATGATTTGAAAAACTAAAGATGTCAATTTACACTAAATGGAAATACAGATACATTGTATACCCTGTGAAAATCTCCTTAAGAGTTTTGGGAAGTAGATGAAGAAATCTAACATGCAGATTTTAAAATGGAGGAGTAAAAACTTTTGAGTCTAGCCAAATACTCTGAAGAAGAATAACAAAATGATAAGAATGTTCTACCAAATCGTAAGATTTGTCATGCAGCATAGTTATTAAATAGGACTATGCTACACCAAGATTAGACAAAACAGAGAATTGGGAACATGTGACCTAAAGGTCAATCACAACTTTTTGTAGATAAGGTTTCATTAGAACTGTCAAAGATATAACTGAAGAGCAATTGGGAACTTATGTAGAAAATTAGACGACAAAACAACTTCATACCATAAAAGCGCTACACGTGTGTGCACCCGCGCGCACGTGCTCGCACACACACACACACAGCAACTCTACATGATTCATATAACTAATGTAAAAGGGAGAAAACAAAGTCCTTAGAAGATAATATAAAACAATATCGGGGCACCTGGGTGGTTCAGTCAGTTAAACATCCAACTTTAGCCCAGGTCATGTTCACTCACAGCTCATGGATTGGAGCACTGTGCCAGGCTCTGTTCTAATAACTCAGGGCCTGGAGCCTGCTGGCCTGCTTGCCTGCTTGTGATTCCGTGGCCTCTCTCTCTCTCTCTCTCTCTCTGACCCTCCCTGCTTGTGCTCTGCCTCTCTCTCTCTTTCTCTCTCTCAAAAACAAATAAACATTAAAAAATTTTAAAACAATATCTGCATGATATCTGGGTAGAGATAGGTTTTTTAATGGCACATTAAACACACACACACACACACACACATACACACACACACACCTCTGTATGTAAATGACAAGGCATGTAATTTGACTACATTAAGGTCATAAACTTCAGAAAAATCATTAAGAAAGTCAAAAGCAAGTCATGTGGTAGTAGAAGATATTTGTCACACACATAACTAGAAAAGAGAATATGTTCATAATATTTTTAGAATTAAAATATATTAGTAACAAAAACAAGATAACCCAAAATAATTTTTTTCAGCAAAGAAAGGAGAGAAGAAAGGAGGGGGAGGCTGGGGAAGATTTCTTAAAAGGAAAATTCACAAAATTCTTCAGAATAAAGGATATATAGATGGTCAAATATTTTAAGCAGGAGGTGAATCTAACCAGTAATTAATGAAATGCACAGCAAAGCCACACTTAATGTGGAATAAAAATGACTTGTAAACTACTTAAAGTATGGTTAGGCAAATTCATCCCTTTCAATGGCATGGGAGGGAAAGCAAATGAATAACACAGAGAAGTAGGTTCCTTTACTTTCTCAGTGCATTTAGAGTGGTGAGTTCATCAACTCAAAATGAGAAAAGGAAGATAGTACTAGAAATTTGTGTATTAGAGAATAGATATGAAACCATCTTCTTGGAAAGTAGAAGAGTACAATCCTTAGGCAAACTAGCACTTTCACCAGCTGGTGCTAAGTTTCCATTTGAGGTTTATGGAACAAATAAATGGAACCCAGTTAGCAGGGACCTGTGGTTTTCAGTAACCATGTTCAGCACTATGAAAAGTTGCAGAGAAGGTACAATCTGTGCATATTTGAGGTTTAGAGCTTTCCAGACAAGGTGCTGGTGTAGGAAGTAAGATACAAGAGAGTATATAGTTTATAAACTGCATGATTCTGGTGGAGAGGCATGAGCTCTAAGCTAGAAAAGAAGAAAAGGAAAACAGGAAGAGTTGATAAATGGAATAACTGGATTTGTTTGTGGAGCAGAAAAGAAAATGTGCAGTGGTGGCACCCATATAAAAGGAACAGAGATTAGGTGAATTGAATGTATGAACTTGGGCTTTCAAGATGATGTAGTCATTGATAATGAAAATGTCTAGCACGTGAGAGATAAGGAAAGTGGAATTAAGAAGTAGATTACTGGGGGGCGCCTGGGTGGCTTCGTCAGTTAAGCTTCCGACTTTTGCTTATGTCATGATCTCACGGTTCGTGGGTTCGGGCCCCGCGTCGGGCTCTGTGCTGACTGCCAGCTCAGAGCCTGGAGCCTGTTTCGGAGTCTGTGTCTCCCTCTCTCTCTGACCCTCCCCTGCTCACGCTGTCTGTCTCTCTCCTAGAAATAAATAAAACATTAAAAAAAAAAAAAGAAGTAGATTACTGGAAATGTAGATGCCAAAGACCTACGAGGCCAGGGAACTGATTCACTTCTCGGTGTAAATTTAGACCGTGTCAACGATAATGACAAAAATAGTGATGTAAAAGATGATAAACTAAGTGATAGAATGAGGAGACTTCAAGAATGAAGAAGAAGGAGAAATGTTAATAGATGCCAGGATAAAAGAAAGCTAGGAGATAACAGAGACTAATAGCATCACTGGAAAGAATTCTTGGTTTGGAGGATATAACAAATGTTTTGGATACTCAAAGATACAAGGAGATATACCATCTTCATAGCTTGTAATACCAGAGTATTGAGGGACAAACAACAACAGCTTACATTTTGAAGGCTACATTTTCTGTCACATTCTCAGCAAAATAATATGATAACAGGAGAGTTCAGAGAAGGGTTTCAAGCAGGATGAAGGTGGGGGTTGCAGATGACAAATAGTGTTACAAGGGGAACAGTGTCAAGGTTTGGAAGCATGAGAATGAAGGAAACTGGGCCACTTTAGAGAATGTAAATAGCCATATAGGGATTAGATTTATTGGATATTTAGATTTGTTGGTGACAGGAGGTACACAGAAATAGCTCATAATGAGATTTTCTTTAATTTTCCATAAGAAAGATGAATCATTGGTTCATCAGTGCTTCTCTCACATGCTCTTTTTGATTAAGATTAAGATTAATATAAAAGTGTGAGATACAGAAATATTTAATATACTTACAAAGTTAAGCTGGTGGAATTGGAATACTTTGGACATTCTTTAAAATACTTTAATATTTGTGGGACACCTAGGTGGCTGAGTCAGTTAAATGTCTGACCCCTGATTTCTGCTCAGGTGAGGATCTGATGGTTTGGGAGTTCGAGCCCTGAATTGGGCTCCTTGCAAACAGTGTAGAGCCTGCTTGGGATTCCCTCTGTCTTTCTGACCTGCTCCTGTGCTGCATAATCAAACAAAGAAACTTAAAAAAATAATATTTGTAAGAAATGGAATCAAATTACAAAATACCAGTCTTCTGTTTTATGTTTAAACACTATAAAATAATTTAATTTAATTTTGCTTCATTAACTCACTTTTATTTTAGTTATAAAATTTAATGTAGCTTTTATTTTATTTTATTTTATTATTTATTTATTTTTATTGTGGTAAGAACATGTAACACAAGATCTGCCCTCTTAACAAACTTTTATAAGTACAATATAGTATTGTTAACTATGGACACAATGTTGCACAGTGGATCTCTAAACTTTATTCATCTTGCGTAACTGAAGCTTTATACCCATATCTCCCTCCCCCATCCCCCTGGAAATCACCTTTCTAATCTGTTTCTATGAGTTTGACTACCTCAGATATCTGATGTAAATAGAATCATGCAATATGACAGGCTTATTCCACTTAGCATTATGTCTTTCAGCTTCATCCAGATTGTTGAAAATGACATTTTTCCTTCTAAAAATTTAAAGTTTAGATTATTTGGCAATGCCTTAAGAGGCTTTCCATTTCCCCAAGACTACATGATTATTCTCAAAGGCCACTTATCTTAAAGTCAAACTGAGAATGTATTCAATGCCCTTCCATTTAATGATACAATCTTTTCAAAATGACTAACTCTAGTTCTTCATTAGTAAAATGAGTACCATATAATTGTTAGGATTAAATGAGTCATGTAGAATCCCTGGTTTCACTTGGTACTCAGAATGTTAGTCTGCTTGAAGTTCCTGGAAGTTAAATGGGGTATCTAATCAGGGTAATATAAAGAGAACCATTTAAGCTTATTTAATATGAGAACCAGGCTTATACTAATGAATACAATATCAATTTGGTTCTGAATAAATATGTATAGATATGTACTCATTTAGAAATCACACTATGTTTTTTCAGTTTCTACTTTATAAACTATCAAATGTCTCAGCTGAGGAAAAGATTAAAGGAAATTTTAAATAACTTTAAATAAGTAGGGTAGAATGTTGTTCCTTAGCAATAAGTAAGGAATTTCTCTTAGTGAAAAAAGATGCTATCCACATCAATGGAAAAATTTCCAAGTAGGCATGCTTAAGTTAGTAGCTGGTCTGTAAGTGGCTTTATTAGACTTGTAAGACATAGGAGGCTAGGGGAGAGAGGAATGTTACTAATTCTTGAAGAGTCAGAAGAAGGAGGGACTGCGTAGAAGTGACATTTGCCTTAGACAATGATTTCTGATGATAAAATTCTTTGATATGTAAGAATTTCCAAGAACATAGATTTGTAGAAGACTCATGCATAACCTTTATCAACAGTGATTAAGGTAGGTGATTTAGATGTTTATCCTATAGGGAAGGAAGGTATCTTTAGCATATAAGAAAATGTTTTTAGCATAAAAAAGGCAAAGTTCTCTGTGAGCAGGGGTCAACAGCCTGTTAACTTAAGGGGAAGTATTAAGAAAAACAGGTTTTTCAGGAAACACAAATGTTTGCTCCCATAATCACAAAAGAAGAAGTTCCGACAATAGGTTCCTTAATAAGGTGCAATCAGTATATCAAGGCCAGAATAAAGCACTCCTAATATCAAGCAACAAGGTGACTTGGGGATTGGTGCTCAAGCAATAACAATTGAATGGAGGTGGATATTGGTCATCATCTGACCTGTAAGAGTCCGTGCAACTTACCTTAACCTCACAAGGAGTTCTTTCTCAACCTATGAGTTCAGAAACGGTTCCCAACATCTCCCTCTTTCTTATTTTGTAAATGAAGTTTCTGTAGTTCAACGTTTACCACATGAAAGCCTTGTTTAGTTATTTTAAAGAAACAGGAACAAGGCACAGAATGAGCACCAACACTCCAGTCACCATGCCAGTATTTGCCAGGAGTGAAATTAGCTCTTGAGAGCTAAAGAGATTCTGTAACCCTTGCAGAAAGGAGGTTGCAATCGTTGAAGGAGAAACAAAGGTAATGCCCATATTAAGGCTCCGATGAATCACTTTGGACGTACAAGAGTGTAATTGATGTCCTGTAAGACCCGCAACCCATCACCATCATACTAAGGAAGGGTTAGTATAACAGAATCTTCCATTGAAGGTGCCCTGCTCTTACAAATGGGGTCTATATTAGAGGCAATTAATACCAACAGAACATAAGAGGAAGGTGAGTGTAAACAGGAACTTTTTGCTGTTTCGCCAGCTTTCTGGGCAAAGAGTAAGGACAGTTTATCTTATCAGACCGGTGATTCCTCAAGCTTCTGCAGTGCATGATATATGGTTACACCTTTCAATTTTCAAAATATCCCTTTGAAGTATGTGTATTTACTATATTCATTTTGTAGATGATGAAAGTAGGGAAAAATAATTAAGTAAATTGCCCAAAATCAAAGGTCTGATGAAAATCCCAAAAACCTAAGTTATCTGCTCAAACAGTCCTCTATGTTGACTCACTGTGTTATTGATAACATACATCATTAAACACCAAACAGTTTTATAGTTTTATCTATAATTTTTCAGATTAGTGCATGTATTTATCACCAGAATAATGTCATTTTTTAGTAAAATGTATTAACATAGGCATATTGGCATACAAGTCTGTACAAGTATCTATCTTGACAGGCCAAACTTTCATAAATATATGTTATTTTAACAAATAACATCCATCTTGCCAGAAAACTGGCTTAGGACTAGAGGAAATTTCTATCATATGAGTTGTGAAACTCATCTCAGGCCAATACTATGCAATTTTTATTTTGAATCTGCAGCTATTCATTGAAAATTTATAATGATTGTGAGGACATATTTAGAAAATTTTACTAGATTAAAAAAATAAACATAAACTCTCATACTGCTATTCAGCTTAACTCTCTTTTACAAAGATAAGGTGCAGTTTACTTACCCTACATGTTGCAAGTTGCCATCAGCCAATAAAAGTTAGAGTATATTTAGTCAACTAGTCCCTAGAAATAATGGGAATCTGCAGGGACTAGTTCATCTAAGATGGAAGGAAGATTGCCTTCATGTAGATTTGTAAGAATTATACTGATATGGTAGAGTGGGGCAGCAATTGTCCACAAAGAGTTTCCAATTCTTAAAATGGAAGAATCCACAGCAAATATGATTTCTATATATATAATATTAATATATTAATACATATTTATTGTATTGATAAAATATACAATAAATCAGTATATATTATATATAAGGGAGAGAATGGCTGGAAAATATCAGACTAAACAAAAATAGTACTAATCCTTTCATGAAAACAATATTGAAATACTTCCCCATTGGTCCAAATCTACGAACAAATAGAAGAGAAGTCAGGGAAGCTAATAATAGAGAAACATTTTTAAATAGTATTACACTTATGTATTACTCTCTGATAGTTGATTAAACCATTCTAAGGGTCTTCAGCAGATCTCTTTTTCTGTCCTCTAGATCATCTATTTCTCTCTCTTAACGATTTTAAACTTATTTGTTTTGAGAGAGAGTGTGTGTGAGTGCAGGGGAGGGGGTAAGGAACAAAGAGAGAAAGAGAGAGGATTTCCCCAAGCAGGCCCCGTGCTGTCAGCATAGAGCTCAATGTGGGATTCAAACCCACAAACCAGGAGATCGTGAGCTGAACGGAAACCAAGAGTTGTATGTTTAACCGACTGAGCCACCCAAGCACCCCCAGATCGTCTATTTCTGGGTACTGTTAGTCCTTTACCGATTATTTAGAGATAAGTGAAGAAGAAGGTGACAGTACTTAGTCAACTTTGTTCTCTTAAGTTCTATTGTTCTAATTACACCCTTGATTTTCCAAAGAGATACAACTAGATTAAGAAAGTTCTAAAACTATAGGGCTGCCTTTAATAGAACACCTGAAACTGCTCAGAATTACCTGTACTCCAAATTCTCCTTGGTATGAATGATGTGAGGAGTGATCAGCAGAGTAAACCACAGGTTTTCTCTTCTCCAGTGCTCAAAACAGGTGTTTAGTTTCAGAAGTAAAGCTGTAGGACACTACTGGGGCTTGCCCAGTAACACCCTGCTTAGTCCAGCTATCTTAAGACTTAACCCCAAATAAAATGTTTACAAATATCTAATAAAATTGAGATTGAAAGACAAGATTTCTCAAGTTATGATATTGTGAAATACTGAAAAAGAATATTAAAACACTACCCCATTTACAGAATGTATAACTGTTGGCTTTTAAAAGACTAATCCTATAGCTTGATGCGAATTTTTGGCACACATATCATACTACTGTCACAAATCAAAATATACCCTATTAAAACCATTTACAATAAAGAATTAGCCTTCACATGAGCAGTCACTGTTATTTCCATTCATAACTTATTAAAATAAGAAAAAATCACTAAGCATTTATTCACATAAAATATTGAACATGTAATTTTTTTTTGTTTTTTTTTGTTTTGTTTTTGTTTTTGTCTGTCCTGTTAGTCAGAAACAACATAAGTGTATTACTAGACACCATGCATGGGAATTTAGATAAATTTCCTCACTTAATCCAGAAAACAAGCTCACATGGTAGATTATTACTTCATGGTACAGTTAAGGAAAATGAAATACGGAGAGCAATGTGATAAGAGCCAAAGGATAATAGTAAGCAAAACCATCATCCTGAATTATAAAACCATCATACCGAGTTAAAGCCTTTGGTTAAAATAACTATGTTTAATTATTCTGCTTATATGTATATGTTGAATAAGGTTCTTACACATTAATGATTACCCTTGAATAATTTATTTTATCTGATTATGATGCCACAATTGTCTTAATGAATGTTTATTTCAAATAGAATACCAGATGCTGGGGAGAAGTAACTTTTAGATTAACGATTAGGTGTAAATTTCAAATAAAGGCAGGTTAAAGCATTTTTAGCTTGCTAAAATCTTGTAATGTGGTATAATTAACATAATTTCTTATTATGGTTTCACCTCAATGTTTTCATGACATGTAAATAGTTTAGCTATCACCCTATGCAGATGTTCATGAATTATTGATTTAGTCTGTTTACCAAAATCACTTTGCTCCACTTTTTCCTTAAATGGTACATATTATGCAAAAACACAAAGAACTCAATAATTCAGGAAGTAGAATGATGCTTTTGAAATATACCAACATTTCTTAAAATATATTCAATCAATGATCAGTAACACAAACATTATTGAACTTCCAAAAATATGTATAATAGTCATATTTATTAGTCATATTTGTGGGCTAAAAACAACATACTAACTATAGACAAAAAAAAAAAAGAAAGACTTGATTACCAAAAAACAAATTACACTCCACTTATCAGGTATGAATATCTCAGGCTTCTCTTCCAGTTTATCTGTGTATAAGCCTCTAAGGTAGAATGCAATGAATTGATAGCTTGAAGATGACTATTCTTTACAGTAAAATATTCAAATGTTAAAATTGGACTTCCATAAGATGTTAACTTGAGCCTGTGCCATAAGTTTATTTTGGGAAGGCAAAAATTGGTTTTCTTGTAAACTTTTGTTCCACTTGAAGTGCTCCAATATATTCAAGGACAAAGATGTGTCTCTAATTTAAAAGAGTATCTATATTTAGATACATGAAAAAATGTTTCATGCAGCTTTTCTATGTAATTCAATTCCTCAGTATACTGCAAAGTCAGTTTGAAAAACTTTCTTTCTTCATAGCACACTAAAGTTGTTTTCAAACTAAATCTCCTGAGAAGAGAATTTAAGTATCCAGGAGAAAAGAGAAAAACACTGATTAGTAGGTTGGATAGGAAATAAATGTGACACACTGTTCTCGTTGCTTTTGTTTTTGTTTTAGATGGAAAATGTTGAATGTGTGATGTTTCTCTTCCTTTCAAAGCAATACCATGTATAATCAACAAGTACTACCAGCATGTGCATTGTTTTTCAAAACCATAATAAGGGATCAGAAGTTCCCTCCTATTCACTGAGCTGATAAAAATAACTTCTACATAACTCAGTTGAGAAAATCAGGTTTTAGCCTTTAATTTGAAAATCATAAATAATGAAAGCAGAGGACAATAAAGAAGAGAAGGATGAGGACACACAGTGGAGGACAAGGAGGTAGAGGAAGGCATGTAAGGAGAAATCAGATATATATTATAGCTGCTTCTCTTTTTTTTAAGAAGAGTGTTATTGCTTCTATGAATACACTCTTTAGGGAGCTATCTTTTACTAAGCACCTATAATCCATAATGTAATTTATAGACATTATCATATTTAATCCTCATAACAACAATGTGTGATTAACATAGAAGAATTTACTCCAGATTATAAAAACTAAAATTTAAAAAATAAGTAATTTATTCCAAATTATGAAAACTAGATATAATCAGGTTTCTAAACTCATTATTCTTTAATTATATCAATCATTTCAATTTTGGGTCTGGTTGGTTTGAGTCATAAACTGCTTTCACTTCTTCACTCTTGTGTTTGCACAAGCAAATGTGTGGCTCTCTTATTTCTCATCAAGGTGTAGCTCAAACACCATCTTCTCAAGGAAACATTCCTTTATCCTTCCAGAAGAAGGAATTCTTTTACTTGAGAACACAGTTCTCAGTTAAGATCTTTTTTGAATTTATCTTGCACAATAGTTAATTTTGCAAATATCTCTATTAAATTATAAGATATAAGACAGTTGTTCTTCTGTCCCACTTTGTAAATTTCCTATGTCTCTACAAATGTTAGATACACAGAGGATCTGACTTCTTGAATGAAAGACAAAAGTATTGACATTACAATGAATAAAGCAGTTAATCAATTGTCATTCAAATAATTGATCTAATGCCACAGGCTTTAACATTAAAATTCATAGTAGAATTCTATTTTGTACTTAATTCCAGATTTTCAAGGTTTACTAATTGCTCTAATTTTTGTATAAAATGTGCATATTTGAAAGACGTATTTTCCTAGTATAATAAAATAGTTTTACCATCAAAATCAAAGAATAAAATTGTTTATATTTTTTACTCTTAAATGAAATTTGTAATATCAATTAATACTCTTGAGTTGAGAGTATAAGTGACAGTTTGCCTCAAGGTTATTATTTGCATACAAACTTATTACTGATTTTGCTTTAAACTGCTATAGAGAATGTAGTAGTAATAATCATAATCATAATGTCTGGTATTTTCAAGTAGGATTCATGCAAACATTTGTAAATGTTTCAAGTCAATTTAATGTCAGAGATTTAATTTTCTTATCAGCAACATGAAATAATCTGTCTCAGTTCCACAGATTTGAGGTAACTATGTATAAAACATATTCATGATAATGTATGTTAAAATATATTATTATAAATACCTTTTAGTTTATAAGGAAATAATAATTCATTACATGAAAACAATAAATTATTTTTAAAATGAACTTTTTTTTCTCTGTCTGCTAACCCTAACCCTATCAATCTTGTATCTAGGCTTGTGAAAAAGAGACATGATTGGAGAAAGAATCTTTTCTGAAATGCCTTTTCTGCGTGAAGTAAAGAAGAGATTGGTTAATTATAATAGCAAGCTATGATAAAAAAATTTTCTTTATTATCTACTACTCTGTAGATAACTCTGTAGGTAATAGAAAAATAAAATTCTATGTATCATTTCAACTCTGGAGAGTATATTGAATGTAAGGCTGAATTACTAGTAACAACTATTTATATGATATTATATATAATATAATTGAGGTGTCAATAATGTTACTGGAACAAAAAGGAGGAGTAATTAACTCTGCATTTCGGTGGGGCAGGGAAGTTGTGAAAAATTAACAAAAGCTTCATGGATATGGATGGCATGTCTGTAAAGAGTCAATATCAAGAGCCATTTTTTCAGAATCATCTTAAAAAATCTGTAAGAATTTCTCAGCCAGCCAAACATGAGAAAAACATGGAACAGGAGAAAATCAAGAAAGCATAAAAGTACAGTGTGTTAGAAATGACATCAACTCTTTCTCACCTAGAAGGTGGTCCTTTGCAAACCTCCATTATATCTGGCTTCACAAATACTGATTTACTAATTGGAAAATATGGGTTTTTCTCAATAGGCAAGCTGCAAATGATTTCTCATTTTGAATATATTTTAAATATTTTAAGAAGAAAAAGTCTGAAATGTCATGTTAATGAAGAAATATTAAATGACTTGGACTAAATCAAATTATGAAATGTTATTGCTAATGATTATATGAAGTGAGTTGTCAAGTGACTTTATATAAATGAAAATAACTAAGTATTAATGACTATCATAGAATGACTCTAAATTAATATCTAATTAACCTCTTACCTATTGACAGTAAGAAAATAATAACAGTTAATAAAAAGAACAAATATAGGAGGAACTCTAGCAGCTTATTTGTTAAAAATCTGTGTAAACCATAAAGATAATGGGTTGACATTTTTTAAATACTGAGAGACAGAAGGGAAAAAATCAACTTAGAATTCTATACACATCCAAATTTTCATATGAATTTTATCTTCACAAGAATTATACATACTTTAAGGAAAAAAAGCTGAGAAAATCCACTGCTAGCAGAGAGACCTGCACTAAGAACAAAACAAAACAAAACAATTTGAATATTCAAAAAAGATTTTGTGGTGTTTAAAAAATACAATAGATGAAAAGATGGAAATTTATATGTATACAAAAGAAAAAGTGATGAAAATGGCAAAAATATGAGTAATATAAAATATTTTTCTCAGGGTACCTGGTGGTTCAGTGGGTTAAGCATCCAACTCTTGATTTCAGCTCAGGTCATGATCCCAGGGTCATAGGATCAAGCCCAATATAGGCTCTGCATTGACAATTCTCTCTATACCTTATTCTCTGCCCTTTCTTCAGCAACACTACACATTTTTTTCCCTCTCTCTCATTTTCTCTCTATTTCAAAATAAACATTTTTTAAAAATAAAATTAAGTATTGTTCTTATTTTAATGCAAATGTAGTATTGTATCTTGAATTAAGTATACATGTAAATCGTATGACAAGAATTATACTAATGGAAATGACAAAATTAATATATACACTTGCAGGATTTTTACACTATAACTAAAATGGCAAATTATTTAAAAATTTGCCTCTAATAAAGTAAACATGTATGGTATAAATTATAGAAAAATAATTTTAAAAAATGGTGATTATAAAATGCAATTATAATCATTAAATAAAATGGTACAGAAAAAACAACAGAAACATATTAAACAACTGAAAATTAAATAGAAAAATTGAAAATTTTGGGGGTGCCTGGGTGGCTTAGTCAGTTAAGCGTCCGACTTTCGCTTAGATCATGATCTCGCGGTTCGTGGGTTGGAGCCCCGCATTGGGCTCTGTGCTGACTGCCAGCTCGGAGCCTGGAGCCTGTTTCAGTCTGTGACTCCCTCTCTCTCTGACCCTCCCCTGCTCATGCTGTCTCTCTCGCTCTCCTAGAAATAAATAAAACATTAAAAAAAAAAAGAAAAATTGAAAATTTTTGTCAAATCATAGTAGTAATTATATTAATGTTAAATATTCTGGACACTCTCATTAAAGCCAAAGATTGTTAAGTGGATAAAAAAGCAATTAATAAGGAAGAGTCAGTATAGTCGAGAAGTAGGGAGACCCAAGTTCCCTCATCCCTAAAATGCAACAGTATTGAGGCGAGAAGACTTGGAATTCCAGGAAATTGGGCAACGGAGTGACAGAAACATCTTCATGGGCCCATGGGGAAAACTTGATGGGCCATAGGTGTGTGATTTCAAATTGGGAGAGATAAAATGGGCATCATAGGCATGGAGTGGAGGGATTGCTTACTGTGGAGAGACAAAAGGAAGAGAAAGAGAGGCTGTGAAAGGATAGGGTTGTATTTGGGCAAAAGAAAAACCATGGACCAGAGAACAGAAAAAAATGGAGAAAGAACCAATTTCTAACACAGTCCAGGGTTCTGAGTCTTTCTCCAGACTGGACCTGCTGCCTTGTACATGCACTTGGGGAGAAAGGGAGCCAGCCCTGGACTTGGTAAAAAGCTCAGAGACACAGTCAGAGAGAACAGTCCCCTTCCTTGAGTGCTGTGGGAAGAAGGTCTACAGCTGCTCCAAGGACAAAAGACCATGCAGGCGATCACCAGTCAGAGGTCTTTTGTTGGCTGGAATGAGGGGTCTTACCCTGGAACTGAAGTTGGTGGAGCAGGATCCTTTAAGACACTGGGGTTTGACTCCCAGCTAAGTGTCTGGGAGTCACAAGAGACTGTGGAGCAGGAAAAACTGGCCTGCTCATGCCCAGGCAGCACTATGAGGACAGCCTGAACAGAGTGATTTGGGGCATCGGGTCCAGGGAGGAGAGACTGGGGTGTCACCACTTTTCTTTCCTTCACCAATGTTATGGGGCTTCAGGGAACAGGACAGCAGGCCACAGTAGGGATGGGACCTAGCTGACCAAACAATGTCCCTCCATGCTTGGTAACTGTGTACCTACCAGAGCACGATTAATACTGATTGAACTAGAGAGCCCCTCCTCCAAACCAGCACAGCCACTGGTTCCAAGGCATCATCAGATATTCGTCGAATAGTTTTGAATTTTCTTATTTGATTTTTGGTCAATTCTCTCGTGTGTGTGTGTGTGTGTGTGTGTGTGTGTGTATTCTCCATTCAGGTTGTTGGTGTCTTTAAGCAGACATTTTTAATCCTCCTTTTACACCACTTCTGTATCTCCTTCTTCTTTATCTCTCTCTCTCTCTCTCTCTCTCTCTCTCTCTCTGGATTAAACAATATAATTTCTCTTATTCTATGCCTACTCATTTTTTCTTTTCTTTTTTCATGACCATGTCATTTATCTTTGTATGGGATAAGGCTTATTCCACCACTGCCTCCTTTTAAATTTTTTTCCAGGGTTGCTTCAATGAACACATCAAAGCACACCTGATGGAGTGTCCAAACCACTACTACCAGTAGGGAGATAAAGCAACCAGAGTCAACAACAGAGAGCAAGCAACATATTCCAAAAACATCTAAGGGGCCAGGCCCTGGACTGTATGACCCCTTTTTATACAGTAGTGTTGTATATACAACAAACAACAACCTATTAAAACACGTAAAGGGCAGAAAACTAGCTAAAATGGAGAGTGGAAGAATTCTCAAAAGAAATTCCAGGAAGATATGACAGCTAGAGAATTGCTCAAAACCAATATAAACAATATCTCTGATCAAGAATGTAGAATATGAGTCTAAAGATTAATAGCTGAACCTGAGAAAAGCATAGAAGACAGCAGAGAATCTATTGCTGCAGAGATCAAGGAACTAAGAATTAGTCATGAAAAATTAAGAAATGCTATAAATGAGGTGCAAAATAAACTGCATGCAGTGAGAGCAAGGATAGAGGAATCACAGGGGAGAATAAGTGATATAGAAGATAAAATTATGCAATACGATGAAGCTGAGAAAAAAAGAAATAAGAAAATATTAGACCATTAGGGGAGAATTACAGAGCTCAGTAATTCAATGAAATGTAATAATATCCATGGCATAAAAAAAAGAAGAGAGAGAGAAAGGGGCACAAGGTTTACTTGAACAAATTATAAACGAGAACTTCCTCAATCTGTGGAAGGAAACAGATATCCAAATCCAGGGGGCACAGAGAACTCCTTCAGATTCAATAACAATACATCTTCTTGATGGCATATCATAGTAAAATTGGCAAAATACAAAGATAAAGAGAGAATTCTGAAAGCAGCTAGGGAGAAACATACCTTAACCTACAAGGGTAGGCACATAAGGTTGTAGCAGACCTGTCCATTAAAACTTGGCAGGCCAGAAGGGGGTGGCAGAAAATATTCAATGTGCTGAATAAGAAAAATATACAGTCAAGAATCCTTTATCCAGCAAGGCTGTCATTCAAAATAAAAGGAGAGCTAAAGGGTTTCTTCCTAGACAAACAAAAACTGAAAGAGTTATAACCACTAAACCAGCCCTGCAAGAGATCCTAAGAAGAACTCTGAGTAGAATGCTGGAAAGACTACAAAGGACCAGAGACATCACCACAAGCATGAAATCTATGTATAACACAAAGACATTAAATCCATATCCTTAATAATAACTCTGAATGTATATGGACTAAATCCTTCAATCAAAAGACAGGGTATGGGAGGGCTAAAAAAAACAAACACAAAAACAAAAACCAAAAACAAACAAAAAATCCCCCACAAGATCCAGCTATATGTTATCTACAAAATACTCATTTTAGACCTGAGGACACCTTCAGATTGTGTGAAGGGATGGAGAACCATGTATCATGCTACTGGAAGTCAAAATAAAGCTAGAATAGCCATACTTATAACAGACAAACTAGGTTTTAAACTAAAGGCTGCAACAAGAGATGATCTATCATAAAGGTGTTATATCATAATTATATGAAGTGGTATATCATAATTATGAGTCTATCCATCAAGAAGAGCTAACAATTGTTAAATGTGCATGCCCCCAAACTGGCACTAATAAATATATAAATCAATTAATAACAAACAAGAGACATCTTATTGAAAAGAATATGGTAATTGCAGGGGCCTTTAATACTCCACTTATAGCAATGGACAGATCTCTAGGCAGAAAATCAATAAAGAAACAATGGCCTTGAATGATACACTGGACCAGATAGACTTGACAGGTATATTCAGAACTTTTCATCCTAAAGCAGTAGAATACACATTCTTCTTGAGCACACAAGGAACATTCCCCAGTTTACATCACATACTGGGTCACAAAACAGCCCTCCATAAATATAAAAGAATTTAGATCATACCATGCATATTTTCAGATCACAATGCTGTGACACTTGAAATCACCAACAAGAAGAAAATTGGAAAGCTTCCAAATGCATAGAGGTTAAAGAACATCTTACTAAAAAATGAACGGGTCAACAAGGATACTAAAGAAGAAATTAAAATATATATGGAAGCAAATGAAAATAAAAACACAACAGTCCAAACCCTTTGTGATACAGCAAAGGCAGTCATAAAAGTACATGCAATCCAGGCCTATTGCAGAAAACAAGAAAAATCCCAAATATAAAACCTAATTGCACACCTAAAGGAACTAGAAGCAGAATAACAAGGAAACAATCAAGCCAACAGAAGAGAACTAATACATTTTAGAGGAAAAATAAACAACATGGAATCTATTAAAAAAAACAATAGAACAGACAATGAATCTAAAAGCTGGTTGTTTGAAAAAATAAACAAAATTGATAAAATCCTAAGCAGACTTCTCAAAAAAAGAGAGAGAGAGAGAGAGAAAGGACCCAAACAGATAAAATCACAAAAGAAAGAAGAGAGATAAAAACCAACACCACAGAAATATAATTATTAGAGAATAATATGAAAAACTAAATCCAAACAAACTGGTCAACCTGGAAGAAATAGACAAATTCCTAGACACCCAAACACTACCAAAATCCAAATGGGAAGAAATACAAAATTTTAGGGGCGCCTAGGTAGCTCAGGCAGTTAAGCACTTGACTACGGTTCAGGTCATGATCTCATAGTTCATGGGTTCAAGCCCTGTGTCTGCATCTGTGCTGACAGCTCAGAGACTGGAACCTGTTTCGGATTCTGTGTCTCCCTCTCTCTCTGCCCTACCCCTGCTCACACTCTCTCTCTCCCTCTCTCTCTCAAAAATAAATAAACATTATAAAAAAGAAATAAAAATTTGAACAGACCTATAACCAGTGAAGAAATTGAATCAGTTATCAAAAATCGCCCAACAAATAAGAGTCTTGGGCCAGATGGCTTCCCAGGAGAATTCGAGCAGACATTTAAAGCAGAATTAATACCTATCCTTCTCAAGTTGTTCCAAAAAATAGAAATGGAAGGAAAGCTTTCAGACTCTTTCTATAAATCCAGCATTACCTTGATTCCCAAACCAGACAGAGACCTCACTAAAAAAGAAAATTACAGGCCAATATGCCTGATGAACATGGATGCAAAAATTCTCAACAAGATACTAGCAAATCAAATTCAACAGTCTATTAGAATTATTCACTAGGATAAAGTTGGATTCAGACATGGGCTGCAAGTTTGGCTCAATATTTGCAAATCAATTAATGTGATAAATTACATTAATAGAAGAAAGGATAAGAACCATATGATCCTGTCAACAGATGCAGAAAAAGCATTTGACAAAATACAGCATCCTTTAATAAAAAAACCTGAAGAAGGATAGAAGGAACATCATAAAAGCTATAGATGAAAAGCTCACGGCTAATATCATCATCAATAGGGAAAAACTGAGAGATTTCTCCCTGAGATCAGGAACTTTACAAAGATGTCCACACTCACCACTGTTGAGTTTAACATAGTATTGGAAGTCCTGGCCTCAGCAATCAGACAACAAAATGAAATAAAAGGCATCCAATCCAAATTGGCAAAGACAAGTGGAAGACAAACTTTCACTTTTTGCAGATGACATGACACTCTACATGGAAAACCAAAAATACTCCACCAAATAGCTATTAGAACTGATACATGAATTCCACAAAGTCGCAAGATACAAAATCAATGTACAGAAATCGATTGCATTTCTATACACCAATAATGAAGCAACAGAAAGAGAAATAAAGAAACCGATCCCATTTTCAATTGCACCAAGAACCATAAAATGCCTAAGAATACACGTAACCAAAGATGTAAAAGATTTGTATGCTGAAAACTATAGGAAACTAATGGGAAAAAAAATGAAGAAGCCACAAAGAAATGGAAGAACATTCCATGCTCATGGATTGGAAGTATAAATATTGTTAAAATATCAAAACTACCCAAAGTAATCTACACATTAAATGCAATCCCAATAAAAATTGCAGTGGCGTTCTTCTCAGAGTTAGAAGAAACAATCCTAAAATTTGGTTGGAACCATAAAAGACTCAGAATAGCCAAAGTGATGTTGAAAAAAAAATCCAAAGTGGGAGACTTCACAATCGCAAACTTTAGCCTCTACTACAAAGCTGTAATCATCAAGAGAGTATGGTTTCAGCACAAAAACAGACACATAGATCGATGGAATAGAATAGAGAATCCATATTTGTACCCACAAATTTATGGCCAACTAATATTTCACAAAGCAAGAAAGAGCATCCAATGGAAAAAAAGAGAGTCTCTTCAGCAAATAGTGCTGGGAGAACTGAACAGCAACTTGCAGAAGAATGAAACCAGACATCACTTTCTTATAACATGCACAAAAATAAACCCAAAATTGATGAAAAACCTAAATATGAGATAGGAAACCATCAAAACCCTAGAGGAGAAAACAGGCAACAACCTCTTTGAACTCAGCTGCAGCATCTTCTTACTCAACATGTCTCTAAAGGCAAGGGAAATAAAAGGAAAAATGGACTATTGGGACCTCAATAGTTGTGCATTACACAAGAAACAATCAACAAAACTAAAAGGCAATCCATAGAATGAGAAAATATATTTGCAAATGACATATTAGATAAAGGTCCAGTATTCAAAATCCATAAAGAACTTACCAAACTCAACACCTGAAAAACAACCCAGTGAAGAGAAATGTGCAGAAGACATGAATAGACACTTTTCCAAAGAAGGCATCCAGATGGCAAACAGACACACAAAAATATGCTCAACATCACTCATCATCAGGAAAATACAAATCAAAACCACATTGAGATACCACCTCACATCAGTCAGAGTGGCTAAAATTAACAACTCAGGAAACAACAGATGTTTGTGAGGGTATTAAGAAACAGGTACCCTCTTGCACTGTTGGTGGGAATACAAACTAGTTCAGCTGTTCTGGAAAACAGTGTGGAGGTTCTTCAAGAAATTAAAACTAGAACTACCCTATGACCCATCTATAGCACTACTAGGAACTTATTCAAAAGATACAGGAGTACTGACTCATAGGGGCACATGTACCCAATATTTACAGCAGCAATTTCAACAATAGCCAAATTATGGAAAGAGCCTAAGTGCTCATCAACTGATGAATGGATAAAGAAGATGTGGTTTATATATACAATGGAATACTACTTGGCAATGAGAAAAATAAAATCTTGCCATTTTTAACAACGTGAATGGAACTGGAGGGTTTTATGGGAAGTGAAATAAGTCAGGCAGAGAAAGACAGATATCATACATTTTCACTCATATAGGGAATTTGAGAAACTTAACAGAAGACCATGGGGGAAGGAAAGAGGAAAAAGTAGTGTCAAACAGAGAGGAAGGCAAACCTTAAGAGATCATAATTATATAGAACAAACAGGGTTGATGGGGGAGGGGGTCAGGGGAGAGGGAAAAATGGGTGATGAGCATTGAGGAGGGCACTTGTTGGGATGAGCAATGCATGTTGCATGTAAGCGGTGAATCACAGTAATCTACTCAGGAAGCCAAAAACACACTGTATACACTGTATGTTAGCTAACTTGACAATAAATTATATTTTTAAAAAACAATTTAAAAATAAAATTAGTGATAACGGTTTGCAAAACCCTATGAACAGTATAAAAGCTACTGAGTTGTACACTTGCTTAAGGATACATTTTATGGTAAGTCAATCATATATCAATAAAATCATTATTTTTGTTTTGTTTAAAAATGTAATTAATAGAAAATGCAGACAAGAGTCTATATGGAAATAGGACTTGCTTAATACTATCCACCAACTTAAAGTTCATATTTATAGAATTCTCCACATAACAGATTTCATATTGTTTTCAAATGCACATGATGGGATTATCACCAATATCAGACAATTTATTGATCACAATTTAATACATTTAAAGTTACTGAATTCTTAAAATACTAAAGTGGTATGTTATTTACTCACAAAAGAGCTAACTAACCTATAAATCAGTGATGGAATCACTGTGGATATTAAATAGGAAGATTAAGAAGGATTAAAAAAAAAGAACAATGGAAAGTTAATCTTTTCAATGCAAGAAAATTGAGAACAAATTCAAAATTTATGGGATGCACCAAAAAAGGGTTTAGATGTAGATTTATAATTTACGTGCTTAGCAAGATGGTGGAAAAGGAAGCCCCAGCCCTCATCTCTCCACCAAAATGTCAATAAGAGAATGATATTTGAGGCAGAATACCTTTGTGAGAATGGCAGAGTCTGCTTAAGAAATTGCAACACCTCAGATAAGCATCAAAAAAAAAAAACAAGAAAAAAAAACTACTTTGAAATTAGTAAGCAAAGTGACTGTTCTGAAGCTGACGCAGACAACACTGAGAAAAATTCAGGTGGCCCATCATTGTTGTTTTGAGGGAAAGAGCAAATGAAGCATACATTTAATATCCCTAGCCTTTTTGTGTGATGCCCAAAAGACACACTTCTGTCTCCTACCACTGAGACAACCAGCATAATTTGAATGCCTTTCGGCAACAGAGAGCAAAGAAAAGATGTGAGGGCTCTTTGGGGCTGCATGGCTCTGAAGAATTGAGTGAAGATGTACCATCTTGATACTTCTCCTTCAGAAGTAAGGAGAGATGTGAACCTTGTACACAACCTCTTGGTATTTCAGTGCACTTACTTAGAGAAATGGGGAGGAAGATCTTTGGAGCTAACCAGGCTCTACAAGATGGACAGAAGGTGCAAAATCTCAGATTTTCCCCCTAGAATGAAAGAGAAGACTCGAGTGTACATCCATTCTCCCAGGTTGTCAGTGAACCACTCCAGGGAAGAGAAGGTGGTTTAGGAAGGTGGTTTATGTGAGATTGAGAGATGATGCATGACCTTGAAACTTTTCTTCCAAGGAGGAAGAAAGAGGGAAGGAGGATGCACATCCACAGAAAACATTTGAGAGGCTCCCAGAATCTTAGCCAGGAATATTGGTGAAGGTCTTTCCCTGTTAAAACCAGCCCTTAAAGACTAGAAGTGATAGCTGTTAGATAAGAATTTAAATACATAAGCAGGGGCACTTGGGTGGCTCAGCCGGTTAAGCAGCCGAGTTCGGCTCAGGTCATGATCTCACAGCTCATGGGTTCAAGCCGCGTGTTGGGGTCTGTGCTAACAGCTTAGAGTCTGGGATCTGTTTTGGATTCTGAAGTGTCTCCCTTTCTCTCTGTCCCTCTTCCGTTGTTGCTCTGACAGGCTTTCCAACTAAACATAAGAAATGATGCATCTTAAAATACTTTTAAGATGTTCATAAAGACATGAAAAATGAACAAAGAATTAAGAATTGACCTTACTCTCTATTCATTACATTAATGGTTTGTGGATAAGAAAAGCTTCCAATTCACGAATACTATGCCTCAATGTTTAGACAGTTTATGCTTGCCAAAGCTGACATAAATGTATATAAATACTGACTTTTGACAGATTTGGATTTGCTTCAGAAATTATCTGTCAGGAGGTTGCAATGGGTCAGGTTAAAAAAATATTCTTAAAACAACCACTCATACCAAAATTAGATTCTATTCTTTTCAATTTTAGTGTCTGAAAACAAAAGAACCTATAAGACCTTTTCTATATTTGCAAGTAATAATCGCACAATTTACTCTCCCTAAAATAAACTTACTCTTAATTTTTTCATAGGCATAGGAAGTATCTGCTCAGAAATTACAATCTTAAGCTTCAAAAAACCAGTATTTCACATTGTGAGGTCTCTATTTTATGGGCATTTGACATATTTCCTAAAATTCAGGTCTAGGAAAATAAGAAAAAGCAGTTCGTTTGGGAAATAGTTTACTTCCTTGAGAATATCTTTAAAAGAGCTCCCTGTAGCTTTGAATATCTATATATTAATAATTATCTCCTTCATGTTGTACAGTGTTTTTTATCTTTAAAACCCTAAGTCATGTGACCATGTAATTTATATTATTTGCATTAGTATGTTATAAAAAAGCTGGGGGGAGAGAGGCAAGATGGCAGAGAAGTAGGGAGCTCTGTACATTTCACTCACCCCCATCTCAAACAGAGAAGGCCTAAAGCCAAAAGGAACCCTTACAGAAACCAGGAGTTTGAGACGAAAAGAAGACAAACTTCGCTGAGAAAACCATATAGCGTGAGAGCGAACTGGGGAAGCTAAAAAACTGGCCAGAACCGGAGACACAGAGGGACGGGAGGGAGCCCCTTTGTGGGGAGCTGCGGTGACTCTAGGGAAAAAAGACAGAGTGGACAAAACTGCTCAAGACACTGTCCCTGTCGCTGGAGAAGAGAAAAACCTGGCTCAGGACACAGAGGGATCTGGTTTCCTGCTGTCCAGCTGACCTAGGCGGGATGCACTGGTCCCAGGAGACCCCGGGAGAAACTGCTCCTTGCTCACCAGCTTGACCTGGACAGGACGCAGCAGTGCCTGAAGCCACGCCTCTGTAATTCTGGCTCGGCTTGATCCCCAGGGGGAGGCAACAGGCTTGAAACGGCTCAGAGGGACTCCCCTGCAAATTTATATTTTCTGCGAGGACTAAGATCTGGAAACGAGGCCTGGATTGGGATATAGAGCACAGCCCACACTGGCTACGCCTGTGGCAAAGGGAGATCGGACCCAAAAGAACGAGTTGCAACACTTGTTTGAGAAGGGACTGGGGCCACCATTTTTCTCCCACAACCACCAAGGTGGGACCTCAGGGATCTGCCCTCCGGAGGGGATGCAGTGGGGGCTAAGCCCCGCCTACACCAAACCAAGCCCATCCCCATTAGAGAGTCGCTTTTTTTTTTTTTTTTTTTTTTTTTTACTGGAGCCGGGGCAAGACCAACATGGATGCACTGCCCTGATTAATTCTGGTCACTGGCTCGCTTAAACAGGCACATTTAATCCATTCTCTAGGTGTATGTTCTACACCTCCACTGCTACCTTTCTCTCTCTCTCTCTAGAGTAATCAGACTATATAGTTTCTCTGAGTACCATTATCTTCATTTCTTTCTCCTCGCCTCTAACCATTCTCCCCTCTTCCTCTCTCTGAATTAAGCCTAATAGTCTCCCTGCCTGGTCATTTCATTTCCAATTTCGCTTCCTCCCTGCCCTGTCATTTCTCTCTTTGCACATGCTCTTCCATCAGCACTGCATACACCTGGCTCTTTATTTGTACCTGGGAATTCTGATTCTATGCTTTTAGACTGTCCTTTGTCTATTGGATTTTTTTCTTTTTTCTTTTCTTCTCTTCTTTATTATCTTTATTTTTTTATTGGTCTTCCCTCCTTCCTCTTTTATTTTGTCCCTTCCTTTTTTCTTTTTCACTTTTGGTTTGCATGTTTGTTGGACTTGTCTGTGCTTTTGTGTGCCTTTTTTGCTGGTGTGTTTTTCTGTCTGTTTTCTTTTCCAGGGCTACCTCACGAAACAAGCCAAAGTACATATGGTAGACAGTCCCAAATACCACTACGAGTAGGGAAATAAAATAACCAACGTCTCAACAAGAAAGACTAAGAGACACCATCCAAGAACACTTCATGAACGGACAGGCTCTGGATGGTCAAAGAACCTTCTTTGGTACAGCAGCACTCTCAGGTGCAGAGTGCATAACAAGCATTTAAAACTACCAAAGGATAGAAAGCTAACTAGCAAAATATAAGGACAAAGAGAAAATCCTGAAAGCAGCTAGGGATAAGAGGGCCCTAACATACAAAAGGAGACCTATCAGAGTGGTGACAGACCTATCTACTGAAATCTGGCAGACCAAAAAGGAATTGCAGGAAGTCTTCAATATGAATGACACATTGGACCAGATGGATTTGAAAGAGATATTTAGAATTCTACATCCTGAGGCCATGGAATTCACTTTCTTCTCAAGTGCACATGGCACATTCTCCAAGATAGGTCACATACTGGGACATAAAGCAGCCCTCAATAAATATAAAAGAATTGAGATCATACCAAGCACACTTCCAGATCACAAGGCTATGAAACTTGAAATCAATCACAGGAAGAAGTCTGGAAAACCTCCAAAAACATGGACGTTAAAGAACACCCTACTAAAGAACTAATGGGCCAATCAGGCAATAAGAGAAGATATTAAAAAATACATGGGAACAAATGAAAATGAAAATACAAAAATTCAAATTCTATGGGATACGGCAAAAGCAGTCCTAAGGGGAAAGTACGTTGCACTCCAGGCCTATTTCAAGAAATTAGAAAAAGCACAAGTACAAAATCTAAGAGCACACCTAAAGGAACTAGAGGGAGAGCAATAAGAGTACTCCAAACCCAGTAGGAGAAGAGAAATTTAAAAATCAGGGCATAAATAAACAATATAGAAACCAAAAAGTTAAACTTATTACAACCAACCCCTCAGAAATACAAGCAATTATCAGAGAATACTATTAAAAATTATATGCCAACAAACTGTACAACTTAGAAGAAACGGACAAATTCCTAAACATACATGCAGTACCAAAATTCACACAGGAAAAGATAGAAAATCTGAACAGACCCATAGCTAGTAAAGAAATTGAATCAATTATCAAAAATCTCCCAACAAATAAGAGCCCTGGGCCACATTGCTTTCCTGGAGAATACTACCAGACATTTAAAACAGAATTAATACCCATTCTTCTCAAGTTATTCCAAAAAATAGAAGTCAAAGGAAAACTTCTGGACTCATTTGACGAAGCTAGCATCACTTTGATTCCCAAGCCAGACAGAGACCCAGCAAAAAAAGAGAACTATAGGCCAATATCCTTGATGAATGCATTTGCAAAAATCCTCAACAAGATACTTGCAAATTGAATTCAACAGCACATAAAAAGAATTATCCACCATGATCAAGTGGGATTCATTCCTGGGTTACAGAGCTGGTTCAATATTCGCAAATTAATCAATGTGATACATCACATTAACAAAAGAAAAGATAAAAACCATATGATCCTGTCGATAGATCAGAAAAAGCATTTGACAAAATACAGCACCCCTTCTTAACAAAGACTCTAGAGAAAGTCGGGATAGAAGGAACTTACTTAAACATCATAAAAGCCATCTATGAGAAGCCCTCAGCTAACATCATCCTCAAGAGGGAAAATCTGAGAGCTTTCCCCTTGAAATCATGAACATTACAGGGATGTCCACTCTCACCACTGTTGTTTAACATAGTGCTGGAAGTCCCAGCGTCAGCGGTCAGACAACACAAGGAAATAAAGGGCATCTGAATTGGCAAAGAAGAAGTCAAACTTTCACTTTTCATAGACGACATGATACTCTACATAGGAAAGAGGACAGACTCCACCAGAAGCCTACTAGAACTGATCCATGAATTCAGCAACGTTGCCGGGTACAAAATCAATGCACAGAAATTGGTTGCATTTTTACACACCAATAATGAAGCAACAGAAAGAGAAATCAAGAAAAGGATCCCATTCATAATTGCACAAAAAAAAACCCATAAAATACCTTGGAATAAACCTAATCAAGGATACAAGAGATCTGTATGATGAAAACTATAGAAAACTTATGAAGGAAATTAAGAAGACACAAAGAGATGGAAAAACATTCCATGCTCATGGATCAGAAAAATAAATATTGTTAAAATGTCATTACTACCCAAAGCAATCTAGACATTCAATGCAATCCCAATCCAAATTGCACCAGAATTCTTCTCAAAGCTAGAACAAACTATCCTAAAATGTGTATGGAACCACAAAAGACCATGAATAACCGAAGTAATATTGAAGAAGAAAACCAAAATTGGAGGTATCACCATCTCAGACTTTAGCCTCTCCTACAAAGCTGTCATCATCAAAACAGTATGGTATTGGCACAAAAGCAGACACATAGACCAATGGAATAGAATAAAGAACTCAGAGTTGGACCCACAAATGTATGGCCAACTAATCTTTGACAAATTAGGAAAGGGTATCCAATGGAAAAAAGCCAGCTTCTTTAACAGGTGCTGCTGGGAGAACTGGACAGCAACATGCAGAAGAATGAAACTAGATCATTTTCTCACACCATACACAAAAATAAACTCAAAATGGATAAAGGACCTGAATGTGAGACAGGAAACCATCAAAACCCTAGAAGAGAAAGCAGGAAACAACCTCCTTGACCTCCACCGTAGCAATTTCTTACTTGACACATATCCAAAGGCAAGGGAATCAGGAGCAAAAATGAAATATTGGGACCTCATCAAGATTAAAAACTTCTGCACGGCAAAGGAAACAACCCCTGAAACCAATAGGCAACCAACGGAATGGGAAAAGATAGTTGAAAATGACATATCAGATAAAGGGCTAGTATCCAAAATCTATAAGGAACTCACCAAACTCCACACCCAGAAAACAAACAATCCAATGAAGAAATGGGCAGAAGACATGAACAGACACTTCTCCAAAGAGGACATCCAGATGGCCAACAGACACATGAAACGATGCTCAGTGTCCCTCCTCATCAGGGAAATGCAAATCAAAACCACACTGAGATACCACCTCACGCCGGTCAGAGTGACTATAATGAACAAATCAGGAGACTCTAGATGCTGGCGAGGATGTGGAGTAATGGGCACCCTCCTGCAGTGTTGGTGGGAATGTAAACTGGTGTAGCCCCTCTGGAAAACAGTGTGGAGGTTCCTCAGAAATTAACAGTAGAACTTCCTTATGACCCAGCAATAGCACTACTAGGAATTTACCTAAGGGATACAGGAGTGCTGATGCATAGGGGCACATGGACCCCAATGTTCATAGCAGCACTCTCAACAATAGCCAAAACATGGAAAGAGCCTAAACGTCCATCAACGGACGAGTGGATCAAGAAGATGTGGTTTATCTATACGATGGAATACTACATGGCAATGAGAAAGAATGAAATCTGGCCATGTGTAGCAACATGGATGGACCTTGAGGGTGTTATGCTGAGCGAAATAAGTCAGGCAGAGAAGGACAAATATCATATGTGTGCACGTATAGGAGAATTAGGAGGAACTTAACTGAGGACCATGGGGGAGAAGAAGGGGGGAAATGGTGGGGGAAATGGAGAGAGGCAAACCATGAAAGACTCTTGAATACTGAGAACAAACCGAGGACTGATGGGTGGCAGGGGGAAAGGGAAGATGGGCGTGGAGGAGAGCACTTGTGGGGATGAGCACTGGGTGTTATATGGAAACCAACTTGACAATAAAATGTTTGTAAAAAAAAAGAAGATGTGGTTTATCTATACAATGGAATACTAAATGGCAATGAGAAAGAATGAAATCTGGCCATTTGTAGCAACATGGATGGAACTTATGCTGAACGAAATAAGTCAGGCAGAGGACAGCTACCATATGTTTGCACATATAGGAGGATTAGGAGGAACTTAATGGAGGACCTTGGGGGAGAAGAAGGGGGAAAATAGTGCGGGAGAGGGAGGGAGGCAAACCATGAGAGACTCTTGAATGCTGAGAACAAACTGGGGGCTTATGGGGATGGGGGAGAGGGCAAGGAGGGTGATGGGGATGGAGGAGGGCACTTGTTGGGATGAGCACTGGGTGTTATATGAAACCAACCTGACAATAAACTATTTAAAAACCTGGCACAAATGACTTCTAATAAAAGTTATGTATAATAATATGGATGATAATAATGGATAACTGATCCAAAGATTTCTGCTATCCCAGCACTTGTTTCTTATGAGCTCTTCCTGTTACTTTTTAAAAACTGCCACTTGTTATAAAGAGACATGATGATTGATGGGCGATAGTATTGGCTATCTTCCTTATCCTTTTTCCTCCTTTTAAAACTGCTAGTGACTTATATAGTAATGATAAGCAGTTAGAAGATAGGGAGGAGGGTGTTTCCACTATGTTCCTACTTTTCCACTCTTTCTATTCCCCATGAATGGTGATTGTCTGACTTTATTGAAAATTTGTTGAAAATGTTAACTTTAAATATATTTTTAATTTTTAAAAGTCTTCCACAACAGTAGCAGTAATTTCTCAGAAATACTAAAGTTGTCTGAAATCTATTATCTCTCTCACTATTAAAAAAGCCAACTAGAGCACATAGAAACCAGCCCATGTGGCAATGCATGTATATTTTCCCAACAACCCTGTCTTACTTTTATAACATTTGACTTATACTGTATCTGCTGAAATCTATGTTTAAAATTTTTAAGGGCAATAATTTTCTAACAAGTAATAATTAATTCCGGCTCTCTTTAATGAGCTTAAACCACTCAAAAATTTAAAAAAAGAATCAAAGTGCCAGCAATTTGTTTATTATTAAATGCTGGGCTGCAGAGCAAACTTGAATCTACACATTAATGCTACATGTTGTGAATTTAGTTACCCTATTTACAAATTTCTCACTGGTAGGAATAGAGCCTACTCTGGTAATGTTATTCAATCGAGAGAAGCTAAAAGGCTATTGGCAGCCAACAGTACAGAGAAAAGAAAGACAACAAGATGAGAATAGCAACATTTAAAACTTTTGGTCTACTCAATAGTGAAAAGTGGTCCTATGGATGATGGATTCTCAACATCTGATAAATCACTTCACTCATGGAAGAATAAAGTGTCATAGATGCAATAGAAAGGCATGTATATCTGTTTTACTATTTTTAGCATGGACTTCAAGGTCAGGTACACAATTTGCATGACACAGTGCAAAATGTAAATGCAAGGCTTTTTGTTCAGATAATAGAAAAATAGTGCCATTAAAGGTACTAAGACATAAAGCTTTTTCTTTCTTCCACAGTCTCTCCCTTGACATACTATTTTATTTTGAATTTAAGATTGCTCAAAATAAAGTTAAATTTTTAATTATTAATATTCATTTTTCCATTCATCTTTATATTGTACAATTCCAGTTTTAAATGCAAATAGAAAAGTGTTCCACTAACGTGCAGAATCACCTAATGACACAATTCATATTTTGTAGCTCATTATTGCATATGTATTTTTTTCTTACCAGAATAATGGAAAGGTTGAACACACACAAAAAATTGCTTACCTTTCACTTCTTAATACATGCATATTCTTCCAACACTCTACCTTTGGCTTATTAAAGCCTAAAGAAGAAGCTAAAGGAAAGGGAGCTATGGGCTACTTTGTCTTTCCTTCCTTTATCTTTGCTTTCTCTTATCTTCCTTCCATGTCATCATTTTCAGTGTAAGTGGTTAGCTGAAGGGAAGTAACATGAGTAGAAAACAACAGGAGAGTCCTCCTAGGCCATTTGTGTTTCCTAGAATGCCATTGTCTTCCTTCTGCATTCAAAGTAAGTTCTGGTTCAAAGAGAAAGTATGGTCCCTCAGGTTTGTCAGTGTTCCTGCTTAATCAGTCAGTGATTTAACATGTTTGCCTTATAGTTACTTCCAGACTCACTGAACTCCCACACATTATATAACTACGGGATGCTGCTCTCATGTTACATGGTGAATGCTACATGCAAATGAGACAGGAAGGAACTGCAGATAAGCATATGATGCGTATGTCTTCTACTCACATGTAAGCTCTATTGTATCATTGGAAAACCACAAGTTCAAAGATAAAATTATTAAGAAATTCCAGCTAATAAAAGCACATTATTAAGCCAAGTGTGGTCCTGAGTAAGGGACCCTAAGAGAATGCACAGGTGGCAGAGTAATAAAATTAGCAATGGTAGGCTTTCTGGGCTAGAAGAATTTGGGGTTTTTTTTGTTTTTTTTTTTTTGCATAATCTTTTAAAGTGTACTGTTTAAAATTTAAAAAAGAATACATATTTTAACCTTCTAACAGCTTTTAATTTATTCTTAACTGTAAATTATTGGAATTTTGTTGATTGTAAATATTTGAAAGTAATGAAGAATTTTGGTTTTGATTCTTTTATTTTTTTAAATCCAAGAAAAATGTTACATGTTTATTTTTAAGCTTTTAATTTTAATTCCACTATAGGTAACAAATAGTGTTATATCAGTTTCAGATGTACAATATGGTGATTAGGCAATTCCATATGTTACTCAGTGTTAATCAGGGTTAATGTACTCTTTAATCTTCATTACCTATTTCACCCATCTCCTGACTCACCTCCCCTCTGGTAACCATCAGTTTGTTCCCTATAGTTAAAACTCTGTCTCTTGGTTTGCCTCTCTCTCTTTTTCCTTGTGCATCTGCTTTGTTTCTTAAACACATATGAGTTTCCACATATGAGTGAAATCACATGGTATTTGTCTCTCTGACTTTTTTCACTTATTAAACTCACTAGCAACATCCATATCATTGCAAATGGCAAGATTTCATTCTTTTTTATAACTGAATAATATTACATTGTATATATATACCACATCTTTATCTTTATCCATTCATCATTGGATGGACACTTGGGCTGCTTCAATATTTTGGCTATTGTGAATAATGCTGTTATAAACATAAGGGTGCATGTATGCCTTTGAATTAGTGTTTTTATCGTCTTTGGGTTAATACTCAGTCATACAATTACTAGATCTTAGCTAATTCTATTTCTTAACTTTTTGAGGAACATCCAGACTGTTTTCAACAGTGGCCGCACCAGCTTGCATTCCTCCAACAGTGCAAGAAGATTCCCCTTTCTCCCTTTTGTGTATGGTTTAAGAAAGTGGTCTAGTTTCATTCTTTTGCATGTTGCTATCCAGTTTTCCCAACACTATTTGCAGAAGAGACTGTCTTTTTCCCATTGAGTAGTCTTTTCTGCTTTGTTAAATTGCCCTTATAATTGTGGGTTCATTTCTAGGTTTTCTATTCATCTATGTGTTTATTTTTATGTCAGTACCATACTCTTTTGATCACTACAACTTTGTAATATAACTTAAAGGTTGAAATTGTGATGCCTCTAACTTTGCTTTTATTTTTCAAGATTGCTTTGGATATTTGGAGTCTTTTGTGGTTCCATACAAATTTTAGGATTGTTTGTTCTAACTTTGTGAAAAAATGTTGTTATTTTGATAAGGATTGCATTGAATGTCTAGATTGCTTTGGGTAGTATATTCATTTTACAATATTTGTTCTTCCAATCCATGAAAATGAATGTCTTTCCATAGTTTTGTGTCTCCTTGATTCCCTAGGATTCCCTTAATAGCTGTGGGTTCATTTCTAGGTGATAAGATGCCTAGGAATAAACCTCATCAAGGAAGTGAAAGACCTGTACTCTGAAAACTATAAAACGCTTATGAGAAATCAAGAGTTGGATGCTTTATTGAATGAACCATCGAGACACCCTGCTGTCTATTCTTTGAGACTTACTCTTCTGTCTCCTCAATTTGTCTAACTTTTTGTATCTTTTTCTGTGTCTTAGGAATGTCAACTAGGTTTCTTGCTCTTGAGGGTAGTTGTTGGGGTATGCTCCTTTTAACAAGATGTTTCCAATCCTTTTCTATAGAAGATCCACAGCCACAGTAAGAGACTGAGGCCAGTTGGGGCATTCTGCATTGTGTGTGTGTGTGTGTGTGTGTGTGTGTGTGTGTGTGTGTGTGTGTGTGTGTGTGTGTTGTTATAAAAAGTTGGATGTGTTCTCCCAATAGGTGACTAGTGCCACCCCCAGGATCAAGGGTCTACTGAAAGGAAGACGTAGTGTTGGTGAGGTTTACTTGGTCTTCTGGAAGAGAGAACTCACAGCACTGGAACTGAGTCAAGTGTGACTGGAAAGGATGGATCTGCCAAAACTTGGGCAAGCAGGTCTTGGTACAAGCAAATTATGTAGCAAGTGTCAGCCCAATGCTTGTTCCCACATGTAGTTGTGTTTATGCTGGGAAGCAGGAGAAAGATATGGCTCCTTTTTCCTGGAGGGCCTCCCTGTGATCTCTGCCCCTCCAGGATACTCTCTGTCATGAGTAAGTAACTCTTCCTCCTGTATGCTTCAGACTGCTGCTTTTATGCTGTATCTCCATGGGGGTGTTTATCTTGCTCTCTCTTTAAGGGCAGAACTCAGCTTCCTAAGGCCCACTGTGCTCTTTCATAGTAGAGTCCCCTGATTTTTAAAATTCCAGGCTTTAAGTCCTAGTGCTTGTAAGAATTCACAAAATTTACCCTCTCTCACTTTCCATGCCAAACATTTGGAGATTTGTTTTTTCTCTGTGTGGTTTCCCTGTGTTACAGTCCCTTTCTCACTCTTCTCTGCACCTCTACTCCTTGACCATGGAAGGTTGGGGCCCTTTCATCTCCCCACCACGTCTCTGTTTTTCCTACCTTCTTGGATGCAGCCTCCTCTCTACCTTTAGTTGTGGGGTTTGTTCTGCCAATCTTCAGGTCCTTTTCTGACTTATTTATGCTGACATGAGTGTTACCTAATTGTATCCATGGGATGAGGTGAGCTTAGGGCCCCCTACTTCACCATCTTCGCAGACTCCCTGTGTACTATTTATTTTTAAATAGAATTTTCTCAGTATCTATCCATTTACCCAACTGAACATATACATAGAATATATGTTGAATCATGTTTAATAAATATCATAGAGTTATTATTGTATATTGAGGATTTTAGTTGATATATATTACTTTGTTTATATGTCATGTACATGTATCTTTTGTTAAAAAATTATTACTATTTTTAAAGTAATTTTTATAGGGATGCCTGTGTGGCTCAGTCGGTTGAGCGTCCGTCTTCAGCTCAGGTCATAATGTCCCACTCTGTGAGTTCAAGCCCCATGTAGAGTTCTGTGTTGACAGCTCAGAGCCTGCTTCAGATTCTGTGTCTCCACCTCTCTCTTTCCCTCCCTCACTCACACACTCTCTCTCTCTCTCAAAAAAAAAAAAACATTAAAAAATACTTTACTTTTTTAATGTTTATTTTTGAGAGAGACAGACAGACAGAGTGTGAGCAGCAGAGGGATGGAGTGAGAAGGAGACACAGAATCTGAAGGAGGCTCCAGGCACTAAGCTGTCAGCCCATAGCCTGATATGGGGCTCAAACCCACAGACCATGAGCTCATGATCGGAGATGAAGCATTTAAATAACTGAGCCACCCAGGTGTCCCCAAATTATTACTATTTTTAGAAGGCATATCCAATATATTAAAATAAGTACAATGAGCTTGTCTACGTATATTGACGTAGTCACCATGTCTAATCTATTTTGTATCTTCTAGAGCAGGCCTTGTTGGCCAAATCCAGCCAGATACCTGCTAGTTTTATTGGGGGAAAAAAAAACATTCATTTACTTATATACTCGTTGTTTTCTACTACAATGTAGAGTTGAGTAGTTAGACAGAGAAAGTAAGAACAATAAAGCCTAAAATATTTACTATCTGGCTTTTTCCAGAAAAAAGTTTGCCAAACCTGGTCCATAGTTGGCACAATATTTAGCAGGCAGTCAATAAACAAAAATTGGTTTGAATAAATCTATATATGTTTATCGAAATTTTATTTAAACTAGACTATGAACATACTCTTTGCTGAAAGTTTTATGGAAAAACATTTAAATTTCCTATAGGCTTTGAAATGGACTCTCTTTGGAATCCCATGGGATTTATTTTAATACTCTCTGACAGATAAAGTTCAATATGTTTCTTGAGTTGAGTGCTATACATTATGTTTTGTAAATTTGTTCTATTGGTTTTATTTTCAAGAAAGATTATGAAACAGGTAAAGCTCTGGAAGAAAAAAATTGACTATTATAGGAGAAACTCATATTGCACTGTTCTCTCTTAGAGGCTTGGATCAAAATAGTGACTATAATTTATTTTGTAGCTAAAATGCCAGCATAAATTATAGTTTATTTCATTCATGAGCAATCAAGATACTCGATAGTAGGAGATGCATAAATCAAAATCACTTCATCTTTCTAACTTATATTGCAGTTGATTATGTTATTTTTAAAATCAAAAAGTATCAAAAATTCTGTAAAGAAGAAATAGCCAGTATGCCTACTAATGTTATAAAGTTGGCTTAAAAAGTGATCTGTTAAAATCCTGATCTGTATAGCATATAGATTATAATTCAATTATTTCTTACTATAAAAAAAATAGTTTCTGGATTTCATCATATCTAAAATTTGCAAGATGTAAATTACTGCCAAATAATTTGTTTTGAATTTGATATATTTCTCAGAATATATCAGTGTTTTATAGATGGGAGAATACACACAACTTTTAGAATATTTTTGAAATTCTTAGAAAAGGTACACACACTTTACATGTATTTCGGAAAGTTTTATCACCTTCTATGAAGAATCTGCAATATATATATATATATATATAATGTTTAGAAACCCTTAGTTGATCTTATCCACTATGGTCATCTATATTAAGACTTTTGAAAATAGTCTTTCATCTAAGTGATTCTCTTGAGCTTGACTGAGATACATACAATGGTCTATACACTTATGGGCTGAATTGTTCCGTAGGAACTAAAAATCAGCAATCGTCAAAGGAACTCATTTTTACTTACTTAACTTCTTCTTTCTCTCTTGTCTTTTAGCTCCAGGAATGATAATATGTTTCATCCAGTTGTTGCAATCTGAAACCTTATATATGCCTAAACTGAAGATTCAAGACTCTCTTCCCAAATCGAGTTAATTACAACACCCTCTCAATTATACCTTAATAATTTCTTTGCAGGGCTTACAAAGCTCTCCAAATTCAGGCCCCCGTTTACCATAGCAGCCTCAGATGCATGCAACATTCACCCTCTACTTCTTATTTTTTACATTATTTTATATTATACATTAATCCCCTGGAAAGCTCTCAGGATTTTCTAGGATTTAGCTGATTGTCCCTTCTTTGTGTTCATTTAAAAACTATTTTTTACTATTTATAGTAGCTATACTGTAAGTAGTATTTTTCAGTAGTGTGATGCTAAACATTTAAGACCTGCATCTCTGGAGAGTGACTGGGTGCTCAGTCCATTGAGCGACTGACTCTTGATTTTCACTCAGGTCTTGATCTCATGGTTTCTGTGTTCGAGCCCCAGATTGGATTCTGCAATGACAACACAGAACCTGCTTGAGACTCTCTTTCTGGCTCTGCCTCTGCCTTCGTGTGCTCGTTGTCTCTCGAAAGAAAGAAAAAGAGAAAGAGAGAGAGAGAGAGGGAGGGAGGGAGGGAGGGGGGAGGAAGGAAGGAAGGAAGGAAGGAAGGAAAAGAAAAGAAAAGAAAAAGAAACTGAATTTCTGGAAAGTAAAAGGCTCAGAAATGTAGCATCTCACAGATTCCTTGCTGAAGCTGCTTTCAGGCTACTGATGTGACATTAGCTGACTTGCAAAATTCTTGAAAATTTTGTAATTGACTTTTGTAAAAGCCGTATCCAACACACTACTGATTCTATACTCCAGCTCTTGTATCTCCAAAATGTCATATAGTTGGTATCATCCAATATGGAGCCTTTTCAGATCGGCTTTTTGTATTTAGTAATACAAATTTAACTTCCTTCAATGTCCTTTCATAGCTTGACCACTCATTTTTCTTTTTAGTGCTAAATAATTTTCCATTTTCTGGATGTATCACAATTTATTTACACATTTGATTACTAAAAGATATCTTGGGTACCTCTAGGTTTTGGCAATTATACATAAAGAAGCTATAAACATCCATATATAAGTTTTGGGGTGGACATAATATTTCAATCCATTTGGGTAAATATCAAGGAATACAATTTCTGGGTCATATGGTAAAAAGTATATTTGGTTTTATAAGAAAATGCCAGACTGTCTTCCAAAGAAGATATGCCATTTCGCATTCCTACCAGTAATGAATGAGAGTTCTTAATATTCCACATCATCTCCAGTATTTGGTATCCCCAAGTGTTTTGGATTTCAGCCATTCTATTCGGTGTCCACTAGTTTTATTGTTGTTTTAATTTACAAGTCTCTAATGATGTACAATGATGAACATCTTTTCATATGCCTAGTTTACCATCTCTGGATCTTCTTTGGTAGGGCTTCGGTTCAGATCTTTTGCCCATATTTTTAATGGTTGTTACCTTATTGTCAATTTTTAAGGGTTATTTCTATAGTAGTCTTTTCTCAAATATTTATTTTCTAAATATGTTCTCATAGTCTGTGGCTTCTCTTCTCATCTTTCACAAAGCAGAAGCTTTTAATTTTAATGAAGTGTAGGTTATCCTTTCTTTCATAGATTATGCCTTCTGTATTGTAACTAAAACATCATTGTCATACTGAAGGTCACCTAGATTATTTCCTATATTATCTTTTAGGAGTTTCATAGTTGTGTGTTTAATATTTAGATCTATGATCTATTTTGATTAATTTTCATAAATACAATATGTGTGTAAATTTTTTCTTTCTTTCTTTCCTTCCTTCCTTCCTTCCTTCCTTCCTTCCTTCCTTCCTTCCTTCCTTCCCTTCCTTCCTTTCCTTCCCTTTTCCCTTTCCTTCTTTCTTTCTTTCTTTCTTTCTTTCTTTCTTTCTTTCTTTCTTTCTTTCTTTCTTTCTTTCTGCATGTGGATATTTAGTTGTTCCGGCACTATTTGTTGAAAAACTTATCTCTGTTCCATTGTATTGCCTTTGCTCCTTTGTGAAAAATTCACTTGACTCTATTTATGTGAGTCTATGTCTGAGATCACTATTCTGCCGCATTAGTCTACTTATCTCTTGTTTTACTAATACCATACTGTCTTGATTACTGTAGCTTTATAATAAGTCTTGAAGTAAGTTGTCATCTTATAACTCTGCTCTTCTTCAATATTAGTTTGGCTATCCTGAGTCTTTTGTCTCTCCACATAAACTTTAGAATGCGGTTGTCAATATCCATTTGCTTGGATTATGACTGGAATTATATTGAATGTATAAATCAAGATCAGAAAAATTAACAGCTTGGCAATGTTGACTCTTCCAATCGAGTATGGATATCTATCCATTTATGTAGCTCTTCTTTGATATTCTTCACTGGAGTTTAGTGATTTTCCTCATGTAGATCTTGTACATATTTTGTTAAATTTATACCAAAGCATTTTATTTCTGAAAGTTCTAATGCAAATAGTAATGTGTTTTAAATTTCAAATTCCACTTGTTAATTGTCAGTATATAGGAAACTGATTGACTTTTGTGTATTAACCTTATATCTTGCAATATTAATGTAATTACTTACTAGTTTAACAGTTTTGTCAATTTTTTCTTGAATTTTCTTCATAAATAATCAAGTCATCTACAAACACAATTTTATTTCTTTCTTCCAAATCTGTACACTTTTACTTTATTTTTTCTTACTGCATAGGTAGGAGTTGAGTACAATGCTAAAAATCAGTAGGAAAAAAAAAACACATTCTTGTATTGTTTATGATCTGACATGGAAATCTTCATTTCATTAGTAGAATGATGTTAGCTAGAGGGTTTTTTTTTGTAGATGCTCCTTTGTAGATTCCACAAACTTGAGGAATTCTCCTCTATTCTTAGTTTGCTGAGTTTATATCATGAATAGAATTTAGATTTTGTCAAATGCTTCTTTCCTTTTCTTTTAAAATGATCTTTTGTTCCACTTTAGTGTGCTTAGATGATAGATTACATTAACCGATTTTTGAATGTTGAACCACACTTGCATACCTGGGGTAAATTCCACCTGATCATGGTGTATAATTATTTTCATCTGATTTAGTAATATTTTGTTGAAGATTTTTACATCTATGTTCATGAGAGATATTGGTCTCTTTTTTCTCTCTCCTGTAATGTCTTTGTCTGGCTTTAGCATTAGGGTAATTATAGTCTCATAAAATGAAGTAAGTACTATTCTCTCTGCTTTCTTAAAAATTTGTTTATTTATTTTGAGAGAGACAGACCCAGCACAATCAGGGTGATAACAGCACAGAGCCAGAGGCGGGGCTCAAACTCATGATAAACCAAGAGTTGGACACTTAATCAACTGTACTGCCCAGGTGCCCTGCATTCTCTCTGCTTTTTTTTTTTTTTTCTAGGAGAGAGAGAGACAGCGTGGGCAGGGGAGGGTCAGAGAGAGAGGGAGACACAGAATCCAAAATAGGCTCCAGGCTCTGAGCTGGCAGTCAGCACAGAGCCCGACGCGGGGCTCGAACCCACAAACCGCGAGATCACGACCTAAGCGAAAGTCGGACGCTTAACCGACTAAGCCACCCAGGCGCCCCGCATTCTCTCTGCTTCTATCTGTAAAAGAGATTGTATAGAATTGGCATAATCACTTCCTTAAATGTTTGATAGAATTAACCAATGGATTCCACTTGGGCTTGGTGCTTTTTTGTGTTTGAAGATTATTAATTAGATACAGGCCTGCTTAGATTCTTACTATTTCTTGTGAGAATTTTGGCAGATTATTTCTTTCAAGGAACTGGTCTATTCTGTCTATTTTATCAAATTAGTGGGAATATGATTTATTTTAACATTATTTTATTATCATACCAATGTCTATAGAATCTGTGGTGAGGTACCCTTTTTTATTTCTAAAATTAGTAGTTTGTGTCCTTTCTCTTTTTTTTAGTTACACATACAGTTCAGGCTTTGGTACTCATTTCATAGTTCCTATGGAGGTTTCCTCTGCTCCCATGCTTTTTCTCTCAGATATTGTGATTATCTCTGTCTGTCTGTCTTTATCTTCCAGTTTTGGGGCACCAATGTACCCAATGACCTCACTTCTCTGTCAGATCTAAGAAGAATTGTTATTTTTTCAGTTTGTCCAGTTTTTACTTTTTGGAATGAATTGGTGACTTCTAAGATGAGAAAAATTTTCTAATATTCTATCTGCCCCTTTCTGTCACTTCTCCTTCTCAGACTTCAATTATATGCATATTAAACTTCATGATACTGTTCCATAGTCCATTTGAGGGTATCATATGTTTCTTTGGTATTAATGATCGCCCTAGTTTGTTGTTATTATCACTTTTATTTGTCATGGCCCTGTTTTTTTTTTATTAAGTAGTTAATCCTTTTTTAGAAATGTTTCTGTTTGCAGCAAAATAATGATTTAAATTATTAATCCAATGACCTTTGTTTTACATTTCTACATATGAACTCTCTTCTATTGATGATAATAATTTTTTAATTTGTTCTAATTTTGTCATTATATATAAATAGATTTTTTTTATTGTAATCCTCAGACCATTCTGATATAAGGTATATAGTTAGTTCAGGGGTGAACTGTAGGATAAAGACATTAAACTGATTAGCTGTGAGCAGTAATGTTTGAAGATTCTGAACATTAACTTTGCCTTTTCCATTTAGATGAAAACATGGCTTTCTTGAACTTTTGGCTCAAGAATAATGAGTTGACTCAATGTCAATAAATATTATTTTGAGGACATATAATTTTTTTCTGAATATATACATAAGAAAAATATTATAAATCAAGAAAACATACTTGCAAAGTCTGGATGGACCTTCATTTCAAGATATATTTACTTATTTTATGTAAGGTAAGCAATGAAGAGCTTTTACTACTTCCTCTTTTATACTTCTCTCATTTTCCTCTATTGACATGCTCGTATGAGATGGTAAAAACACAATTTAATATCCTCTTTATTTCTATCTAGATATTAAAATCTATCACCTAGATTTTAAGTATTTTGGTGGGTTTTTTCAGATTCTACAGATCATTTGTTAATTTAAATTTTAGTTGGTTAGCCTACAATGCAATGTTGGTGGAGTAGAATTTAATGATTCATCACTTGCACACAACATTCTCATCACAACAAATGCTTTCCTTAGTACCCATTGTCCAACTAGCCTGTCTCCCACCCACTTCTCTCTCTCAACCCATAGTTTGTTCTCTATCATTAGGATTTTCTTGTGGTTTGGTCTATTGTCTTCTCTTCCCTCTCTTCCCATATGTTCATCTGTTTTGTTTCTTAAATTCCACATGAGTGAAATCATTTGTCTTTTGTTTTTCTCTAATTTACTTATTTTGCGTAGCATAACACATTCTAGCTCCATTCCACATTGTTGCAAATGGCAAGATTTTATTCTTTTTGATGTCTGAGTGATATATCTATATCTATATCTATATCTATATATCTATATATCTATCTATATCTATATCTCACATCTTTATCCATTCATCAGTCAATGGACATTTGGGTTCCCTCCATAGTTTTGCTATTGTTTATAATGTAGCTAAAAACATTGAGGTGCATGTACCACTTAGAATCAGTATTTTTTGTATCCTTTGGGTAAATGGCTAGTACTGCAATTGCTAGATTGTAATGTAGCAATTGTACTATTAGGTATTTTGAAAGAATTTAATTCACCACCATTCAGTCCTTGTTCCTTCAATGATTCTTGTTTAAAAATATGTGTTTTATATACGATAGTGGACAGTAATGATTTATCTGTCTGAGATTTCTAGGTAGTCTCTTCATAAAATGTTCTTCCTCCCAATCCTATTTTGCAACTTAAGGTGCCATCAGTTTTACCGACACAGATCCGAAACTGGAAAGAAATCCTCCACTGTTAGGCAACATCTGTAGCCTTAACACAGAAGAGGCACTTATCAAAATCTGGATACTCTGCCTACTTGTATATTCTTACTTAAAATCTGTGCCATGATTGAGGGACGTCTTAAAATTTTACTTATTCTATTGATAGACTTTTGATGTTTCACAAATCACATACATAAAAATTTACTGAATATCTTAAACATTTTCTTCAACTCCTAAGCTTCTTAAGAAAGTGTTATCATTGAGCTCTAAATCAAACATAAAACTAAAAGATCAAGAAAACGAATTAAAAATAATCTTTAAAAGCAATAAGATTAACATAAATACTCAAATTGCTAGATTTTCAAAAAAAATTTTGTTGTCAAGTTGGTTTCCATATAACACCCAGTGCTCATCCCAAATAGTGCCTTCTTCCCTGCCCATCACCCCCCTTCCCCTCTCGCCCACCTCCATTAGCCCTCGGTTTGTTCTCAGCATTCAAGAGTCTCTCATGGTGTGGTTCCCTCCCTATTCCCAACTATTTTTCTCCTTTTCGTCCCCCATGGTCCTCCATTAAGTTCCTCCTAATCCACCTATACGTGCAAACGTATGGTATCTGTCCTTCTCTGCCTGGCTTATTTCACTCAGCATAACACCCTCATGTTTCATCCATGTTGCTACACATGGCCAGATTTCATTCTTTCTTGTTGCCATGTAGTATTCCATTGTATAGATAAACACATCTGTTTAATGTGACTGTTTAAGCAAATCCATAACCAGAGTGCCCAGTCTGGCAGTGAGACTAGGGAAAATATATCTGAATAGAAAGAATTGATCTAGAATTAATCACACCAGTGCATCCATGTTGGTCTTGCTCCCCACTCTGGTTAAAAAAAAAAAAAAAAAGCAGCTCTCTTGTGGGGATCGGCATGGTTTGGTGTAGGCAAGCCTTGGCCTCCTCTGCATCCTGCGAGCCAATACCTGAGGTCTCGCCTTGGTGGTTGCGGGGAGAAAAATGGTGGCGCCCCAGTCCCTTTTCGAACCAAGTGTTGCAACTCACTCTTTTGGGTCTGCTCTCCCTGTGCTGCAGGCGTAGCCAAGGTGGGCCGTGTTCTATGTCCCAAGCAAAGCCTCGTTTCCAGATCTTAGTCTGCGCGCTTTATTGATATCACCCGAAATATAAACCCACAGGCCAAGTCCTTCTGAGCAGTTTCAAGCTGGCCCTTTCCCCAGTGGGGATCTAGCGGAGCCAGAAGGGCAGCGGAGGGGCTTCAGGCCACACCGCTTCCCCTCCAGGTTAAGCTGGAGAGCAGAGGAACAGTTTCTCCTGGTGCCACCTGGGGCCGGATCTTCCAGCTCAAAGTCAGCTCTACAGCAGGAAACTGGATCACTCTCTGTTCCAAGCTGAGGTTTTTCTCTTCTCCGGGGACAGGGACAGTTCTTTGAGCAGTTTCCACTGCTCTTTCTTTTCCACTCCACTCACCAAAGCTCCCTGCAAAGGGGGCTTCCTCCCCTCCCTCCGTGTCTCTGGTCCTGGCTGCTTTTTGTCTTCCCCAGTTCGCACTCATGCACCTATAAGGTTGTTTTCTCAGCGGACTCTATCTCTTTCTTCTCCCAAACGCCTGCAATTCTGTAAGGGATCCTATGGCTTCAGGCCTTCTCTGTTTGAGAGATGGGGGCAGGTGAAAATGTTTGGAGCTCCCTACTTCTCTGCCATTTTTTCCCAACACCTCAAATTGCTAGATTTCTAAAAACTGTATCTTATATAATCTTATAAAACATTACTTAATATTTCAAATTAGATTTTTAGCCAAGATTTCAAATAGTGAAAGAAGAAAAAACAATATTCCATGGTAAAACATCTTAAAAATCAAAATACAAAGTTATAAATACACACACTTCAAAATAAATATTAGTCTCGAGACACAACTCCCTGGAATTTTCTCTGTGAGTAACCTTGTCAGCTGCCACATAGACTTGAATGATGCTAGCATGTGCTAGGCCACTCTGATCTGTTAGATACTGCTAGGTAAGGTAGATGTTTTACCCACATGATGCTGTGGCTCAGTCAGCATGCTCAGAATTCTGAGGAAAATATCAAGAAAATGGAAAAAAATTTAAATGCACCTGTTTCATTGTGAATAGTGAATGTCAAGGAAAGAAAGGAAAAACTGGAAGCCTGTTTCATCACAAGTAGGAGAAGGAAATTCCATGAAGTATGCTTTAAAACCTTGTTAATATTGGAGAAGCTTTCAAAACTGATTGAATTGTTTCAGGGCAGTCAAGGTACAGATGAAGTTTCTGTGGCTTCTGCGAGGCCCCAATTCTAAGTGGTACAAATGTTCGGCATTTAATGATAAAAGAGAGTTTCTAATAATAAAACAAGTAGACACTGTGAGTGCGCAGGAGTGCTCAGATGTGGCAACTCTATTGTAAGGCTTGGAAACACAATTTATGGAACAGATGTCTCAATTTAATTCTACTTATAGAAAAAAAAGTTACATGTGTCTCACTAATGGTTTTACTATCTTCTATTAAAAAGGCCTTTTGATTCATATACACTATTTTGTCTCTGGTGAGCACATACCTTGTGAATTTAATATGTACATCAATAGTATGAATCCCCTAGCACAGTGGGTATAAATGTCAGATGTGGTGAGATTTTATCTACAAGTTTAATCAAATAAAATAACTACTGACAGAAACTAAGAAAGCAAAGAATATTTGACCTGATGACTGATTTTGTTTGGTTTATATTAAATGTATATGACTTTTAGTCGATGAATAAAGCATTAAAATGTGAAAAAAATTAAATTGACAAAATTAATAAGTTTTAAAAACAATGTTCTTTTATTGAAAACATGTCACCAGTGTTGGGTGTATTAGAAAGAGGTATTTGCACATTTTTATGGTTTCTTAACTTTTTACTTGATTATTTTTATTTTGGCACAATGGGTCATAATTGAGATATTGTTTCTCTACACTTTGTTTTTAGTTCAACTTACCTATATTACTGCATGCTATATTATGCTCCAATTCTCCTACTTTCTTCTATATTCAAGTTACTGTGAATCATTTTCTGATATATTAAGCCAAATATCTTTTGGTTCCATTGGTGATGTTGCAAATATAAAGACAAAAACAAACATAGGCATTGAAATCTGATAACTATACTTTGTCATAGAAAATATGATATACTGGTGATAGAAAAAATAGAATCATTAATGTATTTTCAAATACTCATTAGAATAAAACTATGAAATTATATGTGCATACACACACACACACACATAAACATAAACAGTTCATTGGACCTAAATCTACAGATCTCAGTCTGAGATAAAAAGAACAAATGGTGTCAGAAACCAATGTGGTACAATCAGAGAAGTATGGAGTAAGCTGAAGACTCAATTCATTAATCAAACATACTGATTTAGGCTATGGCTAAATTATGAGCATCAATGCCAAAAAAAGAGCCAAGTTTATAATAAAAAAAGCACATGTGATAAGAGAAAAGAGAAGGATAAAAAAGTACAAGGAAATCCTGGTTGAACTGATTTAACTTTACATTTGTAGTAGTAAAGTTTACCCTAAAGGTTTTTATCAAAGTAAACACGTACGCTATCTTTTGAGGGTTTTAATTTAGCACTGATAGAAGAAACGTGTTTATATTCATATTCATTTCATCCACAGATCAAACTGAAATACATATTTCAGGTAACTAAATAGTAAGTGATAATAAAATCTACTGATTTTGTCAAAAAGCTTTTTAAATATCAAAACATAGGGGTGCTTGACTGGCTCCATAGGTGAAGCATCTGACTCTTGGTTTCTGCTCAGGACATGATCTCATGGTTCGTGAGATCCATGGGGCGCTGTGCTAAGAACCTGCTTGGGATTTTATCTCTCCTTCTCTCTCTGCTTCTCCCCATCTTACGCCCTCTGTCTCTCTCTCAAAAATAAATAAATAAACTTTAAAAAATTTAAATCAAACATAAATGTATTATTTATTTCTGGCAGGTGGATGGACAGCGTTGGGACTCAAGAGGATGGCAGTATGCCAGTCTTATATTCTTTGTAGACATGTGCAGCAGATGGCATAGTGCCTACTCCATTTACACTAAAATAATTCTATATCATTTTATTTTTCTAGCAGTGGAATAATGTAGAGGCTAATTCTAATAAATTTAGGAAAATACTTTCATATATTATACACTTGATCAAGGTGTAAAACAGTTGGCTCTAGGAAACAGCAATTGTTCTTGACCATGATTCTATATGTTCAAATAAAGAAAGACATGTTCTTTATAATGACATTGTTTTCAAAAACTATAATTTGGTATAGGGGCACCCAGGTGGCTCAGTCGATTAAGTGTCCTACTTCAGCCCAGGTCATGATCTAATGGTTTGTGAGTTGGATCCCCACCTCCAGCTCTGTGCTGACCACTCAGAGCCTGAAGTCTGCTTCAGATTCTGTATCTGCCCCTTACTCTGCCCTTCCTATGCTCACGCTCTGTGCCTTTCTGTCTCTCAATAATAAATAACCTTTAAAAAATATATATATTAAAAATATAATTTGGTATTTATATATAATTCTAATATAATATAATTTCTATCTAACATGTATTACATATTTATTATATATGAATATATAATTAACATAATAAATATATATGATTACATATAAATATAATATTTATGTATAATATACACATAATATATTATATATAATATAACATATATAATAAATTATACACATATAGTAGTTATATATTATATATATTCCCATATTGTATACTGCATAATTAACATATACTAATACAATATATAATATATTATTCCATATATATTACGTATTTATTATACATAAATATATAATTAATATATAATTAATATAAATAAGTATATAAAATATGATATATATATATTAAACATGATATATGTGATTAATGTCATAGTGAATTTTTCTACTGCGTTGCAATTCAAATATTTAGACATAGAAAAAAATTTATCATTTAATGTATTTGGTTGTTAAATATTTATTGTAAATATTAACTAGGTTTATGCACTTAATAATGTAATAGATTCTCAGAAAAGTAGTCAAAATATTTTATACATCTTATTTAAATTTTATGATAAATGACACCATGAAGATCAAAATACCAGCACAAAAAAAATATATTTGCACAACTTATGAGAAATAGTTTTGCAAATCACTCTGTGAGGAAAATCAGTTATTTTGATATAATATTTTTATTGATAAAAATATTTAAAATTCTTATAAAATAATATAATGTCCAAGATAATTCTTACCTTCCCTCTTCAAAGAGAAACATAGTTAATTCTTCCATAGACTCTATTTCACATAAAGAATATTATATATTAAAAATATATCATAAGAGTTTAAAAATTATATTAAGTTAGCTCAAATATAGAAAGGACAATGTTCTGATTGTTGAATGAATGAAACAAAGGTGACCACAGAGTGAGTCTTTCAATTAAAAAAATCAAAATTCTAACCCTGGGTTGAGACAGGTACATGCCATTTTGCAATTTTATTTTAATTTTTCCTGCTATCTCTGAACAAAGATTTAATAAGTAGGTAATTGGTGAAAGGAGTGAGGATGGATAAAGTGTGGATTTTGGGAAAATAATGAAGAAAGTAGGATTATCATCAGGAGATTTTGCTCAAATGAGTAATCATGCAGGCAATGAAAATAAGTCCCACAAGAGGATTAAGAAATATGGGGAGGAAAGAAAAATGTATGTTCTATTGGACATGTTCAGCTGAGGTACCTGTGAGATAGTCACATAAAGATGCCTATTATCCGTTGGAAATTTCAATCTGAAGTTTGGGATACAATAGAAATGAAAAGCATTAAAAAATATGGTGACTATCTGGGAGCAGACAGTATCAGCCAATACAGTTAGTGAAATAAGAGGACTGAGAGAATATCAAGTGTCCCTAACAATTAAAACAAAACATCAGAATCAGCTAAGCATTTTTTTTTTTTTTTTTTAAGATTCAGCTTCCCGTAGGCAGGGGAAGAGTTCACTGACTAGTATCAATACTGCACAGAGTCAAATAACAAAAGAGCTGAAATTTTTCCACTGGATTTACAGTCCAGCAGTGATTAGTGGTATTATCATCACAGCAACATCAATAAAATAGGAGGAAATAAATGGTAAGGACTGAGGGATAAAACATGGAAAAGTTGAAACAATAAATATGGATCCTTTCTCCAGAAATTTTACTGTGCATAAAAATTTTAAATAAGTAGTATGCAGAGTAGATGGCAGAGTGATAGTTTTTAAGAGTGAAGAGCTTATTTTCAAATATACTGAATAATATATATTTTTCTTGTCAGTATAACACCAAATAGTCATCTAGCCAATTTGTCATTTTTATAATGTGTAATTCCACATTATGGTTCCTGATTCATAACAATATACTCAAACGAAGTAATTTCTTCTCATGTATTATGATGAGAGGCAGGAAGAGTTACTGGAATTCACATTTCATTGAAAATCAAATATTAAGGACTGAATTTTAAAGAATTCTGACAAATATTTAAGAAACCATCACAAGTTGGAGCTCCTGGGTGGCTCAGTCAGTTGAGCAGCTGACTTCAGCTCATGTCATGATCTCATGGCTCATGAGTTCGAGTCCCACATCAAGCTCTGTGCTCGCTCACAGCTCAGAGCCTGGAGCCTGCTTCAGATTCTGCCTCTGTCTCTCTCTCCACCCCTCAAATATAAATAAACATAAAAAACTTTTCAAAAAAAAAGAAACCATCACAAGTTTACTATAAACCTAATGGACCACATTTGAGTTCCTTGATGTGTGAATAAATCTTCAGTATACGAGCAATTCAACACACGTATTCTGAAAGCAAGGTAAGTCTCAGAAAGGTAGCTACAACAGAAAAATATGTCTGGTTGTCACTTAATAATGAGGTCAACAATCCCCTATACATGTGTGTCTTTTAGAAAGGTTCCACTGAATCCTTTATGCTATTGATTTTTTTTTCCTCAATACAGATGATTTGGGAATAAGCAAATAAAAGTCGATGTTGTGTTCAAGTAATCATTTTTCTGGTGCTTGATTCCCTCTGCCACTACATTTTTATTGTGTTTGGGCATTGAGGGTAGAAATAATTAAAAGGATTTTCATTTTCTGTGCTCACTGTGTATAGAAAGCATCAAATTAATTTTTTTTTAAAAAGTGTTTTCCAGAGTTGATGCTTGCTGAAGAAGCAGGGGAGGGAGGCTTTTTGTGGGAAGGCTCATTGTATCTGTTATCAAAATAATGGCAAAGATTCCATTGTTTTAAACATTTGCAGCCCATACTTAAATTAGCCAACATATGCAAGACCATTCAAACATGAGGAAAAATGCATTGTTTGGGATCTTTATAGAAGTTAATTGAAAGCTTGGCTGGATTAATTGCTATACACCATTTTCATATAGATGAGACCAGGGAAGCTAAGCTGACTGAACATGAGATTTTTTTTTTTCCCTTACAGTGACTGCACTGTGTAATTCCACATTCAGTGAATTCTGGAAAAGTATGTACTTGCTATCATGGGATTCAAGTGGAAAAGCATGTATATTTAGTCATCATAAATGCTTTAACTTTTAACCAAAAAAATATTGTTATAATTTTATCACTAATAGTACTAGTAGTATTACAGAAAATATACCCTTATTGGACAATGCTAATACTGGCCACTGTGCTACATATTTTATTGTGGTATTTAATTTAATTCTTGTTGCACCCAAATTAATACTTTTGTTTTACTAATGAAGGAAACATAAAACAGATATGTTAAATAACTTGCCCAAAAACACAACTAATACCATGCAGAACAAAGAATAGGACCAGTTTTGTCTCAACATTGAATTTGAGTCCTTACCCATGTTATTTACTGTCTTTGAATGTAGTATAAAATCCAGCCCAGCATGACCTTACAGATCCCTCCACAGGTAGAAAAGCAAGGACATAGTTTTTTGTACACGACAAGGAGCATCATTAACTTAGTCTGTTTATAAAAGCTGATGTATTCTTGTGTTTATCTTAAAGTGCATGTGTGTGTGTGTGTGTGTGTGTGTGTGTGTGTACATACAAAACAGGAGCAGTTTAGTGATTTCTAAACCTTAATTAACAAATGTACACTCACCTGTAAATACTCAAGATTGATGACTAACAAAATACAGTGAATTTTACATTTAAAAATATAAGATAATTTTGTCCATGAGGATATAGTTTCCTTGAGAAAGTTGTATATATAATACTGAGATTCCATGTCAAAACCTGAAGCCTAGAGCACAGAAAAATAGGTATAGAGGTTTCAACAGTGAGATGGGGAAAAAAAACAGACTCCTTTCCTAGGTGAATTGTCTTATAGCTTATATGAAAGTCTACATTTCTATATGTCACAGGGGAAAAAAAAAATCAGTGAAGAATTAAAATACTCCAAGTAACACCAAATTAAGTAGCGTAATAGAAGATTTTGCTCTGACTTCTCATCTGCTTATATTTGACAGCGACGGCAATTTCTTTCGGCTAATAAAGAAGAGAAACTATACTTGTCTTTAGTCTTTACTCTTTCTTTTCTTCTTTTTGTTGTTGTAGAAGTGAGTAGAGTAGTTATATTTAAATTCGTTCTGTTGTACCATTGGTACAAAAACTGTAAGAAATAAATTGTTAGGTGATAAAATTAGTGGTTTTGTTTGGATATCTTCAGAAGTAAAGATTTAAGTCAAATGGCTTTACTTGGTACATGAAGGAAACTCAGAGAGGGGAGTGGAAAATGAGACAAGAAAGAAAAGGCAGCCGTAAAATGTGTGTTACCAAGTCAGCTACCACTGTGGGCACCTGGAGCTTAATTGTGTTGGGAAACTTCATGCACTAAAGTGGAAAGCACTTGGCTGAGATTTATCTCACCTCTAGCATAAGGGAAATGAGGAATTTATACAACTTTCTTCAGTTATTGGTTGCAGGTTGTTGGAGGTGGGATACAGTGGTGTCAATAAAGCAGTCTCGGTTCTTTCTTTCCTCTGGGAAGATTTCTTCTGCAGAAACCAGAGATACTTGTAGACAACTGTCTTTATGAATTTTGTTAACCAAAGCTTAAAACCATGGATGTTCTGAGAATGTGGCAAAACAGTGTCTAGCAATAAAGACAAAGTCTTTAGGTGAATGCTACAAGTTACAAATTAGGCTGTTAAATACTTAAGTGATAAGGACTAGACGATATGGGACAGGGTACCAAGATCATCTGATATTAAAATTTCATATGCAAAAATTAGTTAAAAGGTAGGACTTTTAAATTAAAAGATGTAATATATGTTAAGCATTTAGAATTTAGAGGCGTGATCACTCCGTTTCCTTCATCACTCTTTTATTTCCTGTAACTCTGCCTTTATGAAATGTTTGCTAATTGATCTGGGATTCCTCAAATCCTTAGCTCCTTCTCAGTGCTTAATATAAACAAAGTCAATTTCTGAGCATATGCAGAGCTGATAACCTATTTAAAGTCCCACAGTAATTAAAAGGTTATACATATTTTTTGATAAAGTCCCATTCTCCTGTATTTCAGATTCAAATTAAAATATTAAGATAACAAGAAGGGGCAAAAGAGATTCAATTATGGCACCTATGATTGCATGAAGAAAAGGAAATAAAGACATGTAAATTGGTAGGGAAGAAATAAAATTGCCACTGTTTGCAGATGATATGACATCACGTGCTGGAGGCCGGCTCCAGCCGGTCCAGGGGTCCCTGAAGGATGGACGGTGTCAGTGATAGAGAGTGAGAAAGCCCCAAGATTTTTTTTCTTATCACTAGACAGGCATCTGGGCTCTGTTTTGGTGTCTTTATTTAAAGGTCTAATGATAACATGGCGTCAGTAAAAGGAATTTTTACAATGGAAAACACTTTGTGATAAGATGCTTTGAAAAGTGTACAATAACAGGTTTTTCAGAAATATGATTGCAGAATTACCCCAATCATAATGAAGTTGAGTAAATCTTTTTTAAAAAAATTTTAAATGTTTTATTTATTTCTGAAAGAGAGAGAGAGCGTGAGCAGGGGAGGGTCAGAGAGAGAGAGAGAGAGACAGAATCTGAAACAGGCTCCAGCCTCTGAGCTAGCTGTCAGCACAGAGCCTGACACGGGGCCTCGAACCCACGAACTGTGAGACCATGACTGAGCAGAAGTTGGAGGCTTAACCAACTGAGCCACCCAGGCACCCAAAGGTTGAGTAAATCTTACAACTAAGGAAATAACAAGATGTTTTTGTGAAAAACAGGATGACATACATAGTTGTTCTAAGTTAATAACACAAAGATTAGGACACAGGTTAAGTTGTATATAAATAGGCTAGGAATCATTTTGTCTGGCTCACAAGAGGACGAAGGTTTTTGAACTGGTTAATAAGTTGTTTGTGGAAACTTTTTTGACCTGATGCTGAATGTGTAAACACCATGGAGGCCCTAAATGTGTTGGCCTTTGTTTTTGGATTTATGTTTCAGCTACTCTTATCTATCCTCATCCCAGCCACCAGTGTAAGGGAGGGTGTTTGTGGAAAGTGGGCCTTAGGGAAGGGACTGCCATACATCACCAGTTAGAAAAGGTGTAAGTATTATCTTAAGTTCCACCCTTATCTGTACCTTAACTCTAAATTAGGCTCCTCGTCTCAGGGCCAGGCTCAATTGTAACTCTTATGTTCTTTTCTTTTTTTTTAATTATTTTTAAATTTATATCTGAGAGAGACAGTGTGAGCAGAGGAGGGTCAGACAGAGAGGGAAACACAGAATCCGAAACAATCTCCAGGCTCTGAGCTTGCTGTCAGCACAGAGCCTGACATGGGGCTCGAACACATGAACTGTGAGGTCATGATCTGAGCCAAAGCCAGACGCTTAACCGACTGAGGAACCCAGGTTCCTTTGTAGCTCTTGTGTTCTTAACCCTCTTTGTTATCTAAGACTTGGATCTACAAGGCCCATAGGAAGAGCCTTTTGACAATCATACACAGTGCCTTCATCTAAAATCTCTTTTGAAGAGGCAGGAATATGCTTTTCTTTATGAGGTATTTGTGTGGGGAATATCGATCTGATTTGGAATATTGTGAGGCCTGGTCCATACCAGCAGTCACATTTCCAACATGAGCCAGTAGTAGCAGAAGTAGATACCAGTTTTTTGTTTCTCATGTCAGGAGCTGTGCAAACGTTGCCATTTCCTCACTGTGACTATCATCCAGCGAGGCTGGTTTGGCTCCCAGCAATCATGTATAGAAAACACTAAAGACTCTACCAAAAAATTACTAGAACTGACAAACGAATTCAGTAAAGTCACAGGAAACAAAATTAATATATAGAAATTTGTTGCATTTGCATTCCCTATTAATGGTGTAGCAGAAAGACAAATTAAGAAAACAATCTCATTGGGGCACCTGAGTGGCTCAGTTGGTTACGTGTCTGACTCTTTTTTTTTTTTTAATGTTTTATTTATTTCTGAAAGAAAGAGAGAGCGTGAGGGTCAGAGAGAGAGGGAGATACAGAATCCGAAGCAGGCTCCAAGCTCTGAGCTAGCTGTCAGCATAGTTTCAGTGGGGTTTGAGCCCCACGAACTGTGAGATCATAACCTGAGCCAAAGCCGGACATGTATCTGACTGAGCCACCCAGGCGCCCCTAGTGTCTGACTCTTGACTTTGGCTCAGGTCATGATCTCACAGTTTGTGAGTTTGAGCCCTATGTCAGACTCTGTGCTGACAGCATGGAGCCTGCTTGGAATTCTCTCTCTCCCTCTCTCTCTACCCTGTCCCTGCTCTCTCTCTCTCTCAAAATAAATAAACCTTAAAAAAAAAAAAAGGAAGGAAAATAATCTCGTGTACAACTGCACAAAAACGAATAAAATACTTTGGAAGAAATTTAACCAAGGAGGTAGAAGACCTGTGCTCTAAAATCTATAAAACATTGATGAAAGAAATTGAAGATGTCACAAATAAATGGAAAGACATTTCATGTTCACAGACTGATAAAAATATTCTTAAAATGCCCATACTACTCAAAGCAATATACAGATTTAATTTGATCCCTATTAAGATGCCCCAACAAATTTTCACAAAGCTAGAATTATCCTAAATTTGCATGAAACCACAAAGATGCCAAATAGCCAAAACAATATTGAAAAAGAAGAAAAAAGGTAAAAGTACCACACACCTATATTTCTACAAAGCTGTAGTAATAAGAATAAACTGGTACTGCCACAAAAAGAAATGGTAGATCAATAGAACAGAACAGAGAACCTAGAGATAAACCCATGATTATACGGTCAGTTAATCTATGACAAAGGAGACAAGAATGTACAATGGGGAAATGATAGTCCTTAACAAATGGTGCTAGGAAAACTGCACAGCTACATGTAAATGAATAAAACTAGACCACTTTCTTACATCATACACAAAAATAAACTCAAACTGTCTTAAAGACCTAAAGATGAAACCTGAAACCATAAAACTCCTAAAAAGAAAACATTCATAGTAATTTCTTTGACAAAAGCCATAAAGCATTTTTCTAGATATGACTCCAAGGCAAGGGAAATAAAAACAAAATTAAATGATTGAGATTACATCAATATAAAAAGCTTCTGCACAGTGAAGGAAACAATGAACTGTAAGTCAACTTCCTGATTGAGAGACGCTATATGCAAATAACATATCCAATAAGGGGTTAATATCCAAAAATATAAAGAACTTATTAAACTCAACACCCAAAAATCTAATAATCTATTTAAAGAATGTGCAGAAGGCATGAACAGACATTTATACAAAAAGGAAACACAAATGACCAACAAATATATGAAAAAGTGCTCAATATTTCTCATCATCAGAGGAATGCAAATCAGAACTAAAATGTCACACCTGCCAGAAAGGCTAAAATCAAAAATCCAAGAAAAACAAGTGTTGGGGAAGATGTGGAGAAAAGGAATCCACTTGCATTGTTGGTGGGAATATAAACTGGTGCAGGAATTCTGGAAAAAAGTATGGAATTTCCTTTAAAAAAAAATAGAACTACCATATGACCCAGTAATTACGCTACTGGGTATTTACCAAAAGAATATGAAAACACTAATTCAAAACAATATTTGTACCTCTAAGTTTATTGCAACGTTATTTACAATAGCCAAAATGTGGAAGCGGCTGCTTCCACATTTCATGTGTTCACTGATAGATAAATGGATAAAAAAGAAGTCATATATATATATAAATATATATATGACTCAGCCAAACTCAGTCATAATTCCCATTTACAACAACATAGATGGATCTAGGGTATAATGCTAAGCAAAATAAGACAAAGAAAGACAAATACCATATGACTCCACTCATATGTGGGATTTAGGAAACAAATCAAACAAAAGAGACAAACCGAAACATAAATTCTTAACTGTAGAGAACAAACTGATTGTTACCAGAGTGGAGATGTGGGGGTGGGTGAAATAGGTGAAGGAGATTGAGAGTACACTCTTTCTTTTTTGAGAATACACTTATCTTGATGGACACTGAGTAATGTACAGCATTGTTGAATCTATAGAATTTATAGAATTGTTCAATATTGTACACCTGAAACTAATACAGCACTGTATGTTAACTATACTGGACTTAAAATAAAATTTCTAAAAATTAAAAAAAAGAGTGATTCAATTATGGCACTATACATTAGAAAAAGGTCCAAATAGCTTATTTTTGATACCAAGAATATTTAATATTCACAATCTTCTTGCTTGCACCTCTTTCCTTAAAAATTTTATTAGGACATGTGCTACACGTCATATCAGTGAGCACAATTATAGTTTACTGTATCTTTATAACTCACTGTAAAAAAGTAAACGAATACCACTGTGAAAGCATTTGGCCAATTATTGACCAAATTATAACATATTACCTCTTTGTCTATGACCCCAGATTGTCAAATTATTCTGAGGGTCAGACTATTTATGTGACAGAATATTGTTTGATGGTTGGTCTTTAATGATGATTAGGAGACAGTCCAGCTATTAGTCTTTCTACTTAGATACTGAATGTACATTATATTCTGCATTTAAAAAGGCCATTTGGTGGGACAAATGGCCATTGACCTTTCTAACTAGACTATTTGCTAATCAAAACTCTTTTCATGATAACAAAATATAACATCCTGATACTTTCATACAGATATCAATTTTTTATTTCTTTATCTAGTTATTTTTCTCCTGATGAAAAAAACCCTAATCAAATTCATGTAGGTAGTTCTGTGTTTCTGTGTGTTACCGTGTGCTTAAATCTATTACAGAGCTGCATTTGGAGTAAGAAATCAGAAATTTTTAGATATCAGTATAAAAAGATACTCTGTTCTTCTAGGTGCTAGGTGCTTTGCTACAAAAATGTGGATATGAAAAAATGTTACAATTCTCATAAGGGACAATGAATAGAAAACTTTGAGGCCTGCAGCACCCGGGTGGCTCAGTCTGTTAAGTATCCAACTTCGGCTCAGGTCATGATCTCACAGTTCATGGGTTCGAGCCCTGTGTCAGGCTCTGTGCAGACAGCTAGCTCAGAGACTGGAGCCTGTTTCAGATTCTGTATCTCCCTCTCTCTCTGACCCTCCCCTGCCCATGCTGTTTGTCTCTCTTTCAGAAATAAATAAAACATTTTAAAAAAGTAAAAAAAAAAAAGAAAGAAAGAAAACCTTGAGGCCAAATTCCAACATGACCTCAGCAAGGAAGAAAGATTACCAGGTGATTTGCAGTTCATCCCTGTTATTGGTCCCTCCACTTTATTTTGTGTATCGGGAGCTTATGCTGCGTAGACATACTAGAAATACTAGAATTTTAGTTTCTTTTTTAGGGGAAATTAAAGGTCTAAAATTGAAACCAGAGCTGGCATAGATCCAAGCAAACAGTGACATAGATTCCAAGGGGAAGGGTCGCTGTTTTGTTTATAGTACTTTTATATTCAATGATTTTCATATGTAGAAAACTGTCCCCTTTGTGATAAAATCACCTCAGAGTGCAAGTATGGATTAATGGCATTTAGTTAAATGTTTTATATCAATTTACTTCATTAACTCATGCTTAATAAAGCCAACTTTAAATGTTTGGGTGTAAGCCAAAAAATCAGAGCTCCATAAACTGGATGAACCACTGGAGATCTGAGCATGAAGTGGGGCATTAGTAACGAGGCTTTTTAATAACAATTTGGGTCAGAGATGACTACATATCTAGCTCAGTGCTCTCCACATACAGTGTAAAAACAAGGATTAAATGGATGAATAGTGGGACATTTTTGCTTTGTTTTAATTTGCCATTTTTTTATTAGCTTATTTTATAATTTGTTAAAAATCATTTAATTTTCAGATTTTTATATTTTAGATCTCAATACAAATAACCATTTGAATGATTCAAACTTCACTTTCCCTAGTTATGAGAGTTTCCACACATGTTGGCAAAGGAGTTATTGTGAAGGTAATAGAAATCATAGGTTTATTAGAGAAAAAGGTAGGAAGTGATTAGGTGGAATAGCTTCAAGGGCAGATTTTGAAGCCGACTTGCCTTGTGGCCCTGGAGATTTATCTATTGTTCCTGAAACAAATATACACATCTATCTATCTATCTATCTATCTATCTATCTATCTATCTATCTATCATCTATCTATCTATCATCTATCTATTTATCTATCTATATATATACATATGTATATAAAAATATATATATGTATCTGTGCATCATTTTATGTCTATATATATTCATTAGAACACACTGTGAAAAAAGAGAGTTGCTTTGTTTTGTTTTCCTCCAAATATTTTTCTGTTTATATCTTTCATATTTAGGCAAGTGCCTTGTTTGTCCTTTCTTAATTTGGAGTCTTTTTTGTGCCTTAGGGAAGATTTATGTCTTGGCAGAAGGTAGAGGTACCTGTAGGCATTTGTCTTTCTGGCTTTTGTTTACAAATATTTAAGGCCATTGAAGAGATTATAACTTGGCGTAGAGTCCAAAAATCTAGGAAAATAGATTTTGAGAAACAGAGAAAGAAATGACTATAAAAGAAATATAAAGAAAGAGTAATGTATGCCAGATTAAAAATATTCCCATGGATGGATGATAGTATATTTTAAGAGTAGGAGGTGCAGGTATGACTCTAGGAATTAAGGCTTCCGGTAACACCAAAAAAATTTGATGCCTCACTTAGAACATAAAAGCAAGAGAACTGGTGGACCTGATGGGGCCATGTTGACCCACAAGACAGGTTCTTAGCAGTTTAATCTGATCATCCATGATACAGGAGTGGATCCAGGAGTGGAAAAGAGGAAAGAGGCAGCTCCAATGATTGAAGTTAACTGCTCTGTATGCCTACATATATAGAGGCTTAAAGAAAAAATTTAATTATGCAGAATTTTATTTCTGTTCTGTCCTAATCATCTATTTCTTCCTCTCCAGTGTATCAATACCAGCTGCATACAGACATTTATATACCATTTTAAAATCCCTTCCTCTCTCCCAAGCTTTTCAGCTATTTCCCTTTTCTTACCACAAAATCACATCCTGAAAGAATCTCCATTTGCTTTCTCAGTATCCCATCTCCCTTGTGCTTTCAGTTTAACTTTAGCTGCAGTCCTCTGTACTGGCCACTCAACTTTCCGCAGGGCAAAGTCACCAGGGGTTTTTCTGCAGACCACAGAAAATTTTAATTTTCTTTTTATCTGAACAGATCTCTGAGCACCATTCAACAAGTTAAGCGCTTGTCCCTTGAAATACATTTCTTTATTGACTTTTGTCATGGCAAATACTCCTGTTTTTTTTTTTTTTATCATTGTGGTTTTGTTTTGTTTTACTGCATGCCTTCTCAAATTCCTGAGTAATTTCTTCTTTTTTGATCAAATCTTTTAATTATTTTAATCACTTATATTTTCTGATGAGGGAGCATAAGGCAGGCTGACAGGCTACAAACACCCCCACCCACCCCCAGGAGGGATATGTGGGATCTTTGTTGGCATGCCTGGCTGCCCAAGAACAAAGGAAAGGGGGAAAACAAGTGGTTAACTGATAGAAATTATAGTCCTGCAGGACCTAAATCTCCATCACCCTTCCATAGTGATGTGGGAAACAAAGGCAGAAGGAAAGGGCAGATAGATCTAAATTTCCTTACAACCTGCAGCCCATTGACAAACACTTGAGGCTGGTAGAGTAAATAGTGTCTCTAGGAACTCCCCTAATGCTTTGCTAGAGAGGAAAAAGAAAAATAAAACCCTTAGTTTGACAATAGCTAGGCCTCCAGTATCCTGGGAGTCTTCTTTAGCATATGAAAATCTCACTAGAAACTTCTTCTGGACTTCACCTCCCTGGTATATAACCAGTGTCTCTTCATGGTCTTGGGCTGCTCTTTCCCATTGGTCCTGTCCCGGTGCTTTCATAAAATCACCTTTTTGCACCAAAGACGTCTTCAAGAATTCTTTCTTGTCATTGGCTCTGGACCCGATGAACCCCACTGTTACCCCAAAAACCTTGTTACTTTCTTCACTTTTCCCTGTTTTTTTTTTTTTTGACTGATAATGCTATGACGCTGTTCTAGTTAATAGGTGTTAGTTTCTAGTAGAATAATAGAATAATGTTCCCATGGACTGTAAGCTAATGCTGCCATCTTAACTCTTTCGGTTTATCTTGCCCTTTAAACAATATGTAAAGAAAAGTGTTGGGGCGCCTGGGTGACTCAGTCGGTTAAGCGTCCGACTTAGGGTCAGGTCATCATCTCGCGGTTCGTGGGTTCGAGCCCCACATCAGGCTCTGTGCTGAGAGCTCAGAGCCTGGAGCCCTGTCTTCAGATTCTGTATCTTCCTCTCTCTGACCTTCCCCTGTTCATGCTCTCTCTCTCTCTCTCTCAAAAAGTAAACAAAACATTAAAAAAAATTTTAAAGTGTTACTTTATTGACTAGAGTGATTGAGTTTGATTATGGAGGAGAAATAGAGTTGATATTTAATCTCTGAAATAGAGAGGATTCAGGCTAGCGTTAGAGAACTCTCAGAACGCCGCCCTAAAACACTACTATTCCAGGATTTTTAAAAAACGTTTATTTACTTTTGAGAGAGAGAGAGAGAGTGAGAGAGGAAGGGGAAGGGGCAGAAACCAAAGCGAGCTCAGGCTCTGAGTGGTCAGCACAGGCAGAGAGCAATGCAGGTGCCCCTCCAGGATAAATTCTAAAGATATCCTAACAACCTAATAAGGCAGGATTGGTAATGGCTCAGACCTTCAGATCTTTAAAGAATAAAAGACAGGATCACTGCACTAAGTAAGCCAACCAGCAGAAAACTAGCTGGCAGCACAGGGAATATTGGATAGTAGTGAAAGCAAAGTGCTAACTATAGTCCTATATTCAGATGCAGAAGTTATTGCTGTAACAACTACACATTTTTCTTCCTTGATTTATTATTGTATTTAAATATATCAACCAATTTCTCCCTCGTAGTCTTTCCTTACTATTTTCTATAAGGTGTTCTTGTATCGGTTACGCCCATAATTTAGTTTCAAGGATTTCAAGTGAAATGGTGACTAATCTAGAGAAGGAATGAATATCATTTAAATATATATGACTTATGGACCTTTGCAATTCCTCTTCTAAGGGAGAAAATACAGCCATGCTTATTTGTTCAAAGGACAGTAGAATTATGTTTTGGAAAGATACAATGTTGCTTTCTAATCTTTTTTCAAAGATTAACTTTGAATAATAATGTATGTAAAGCAAGCTGTATGCATTTTTAAAAATGTACAATTCCATCCATTTTGACAGATGTATACACCCATGAAACTATTGTCCTATACCCTCTAACCAATATTTTTAAAAGTTTAATCACAACCAAAATGCTTTTCATTCCCATTTGCAGTCCATCTCTTCCTCTGCCCATAGCCTGAGACAACCGTTGATCAAATTGTATATTGGTATGTATACCTAAGTTTGCATTTTCTGGAATCTTATATAAATGTAACCATTTAATATGTAATTTGTGTGCCTAGCGTTTATTTTTCCTCAATATAATTTCAAGAATTATCCATGTTACTGTATCTGTAATTTGTAGTTTTGATTCTAAGTAGGGTTCCATTTTCTGGATATACCAAAATTTGTTTATCCAGTGATTGATCTGTTGATGGACATTTGAGTTGCTTCCTATTTTTTAGCTATTGCAAATAAAGTTGCTATCAACATTAATGATTTTTTTTTTAGAAAGATATGTTTTGATTTCTCTTGGGAAGTATCCAGGGGTAAATAACTCTATTAAATGGTAAACTTCTGAAGCATTTGTCAACCAGCTTTCCAAAGTGACTATCATTTTATATTCCTACCATCATTGCATGAGTGCTCCAGGTGTTCCCTGTCCACATCAACAATTGGCATGGTTGTATATTTTTTCCTTTTTCTTCTTTTACCTTTCTTTTTCTTTGTTCTTTCTTTCCTTTTGTGCTTTTTAAATGGATGTGAAATTGTATCTCATTTTGATTTTATGGCTTTAATTCATATTCTTCTAATAACTACAGACATCCACGTTTTTCATGTGCTAATAGCCATTTCTATATCATTTATAGTAAAGCCTTTGTTCAAATCTTATGTCCATTTTGGTATTGGGGTGTTTTCTTCTTATTGGTGACTTGTTGATGTTCTTTATGATTTCAAGATACTACTTCTTTACCAGCTATATATATTGTGAAATTTTTCTCACTTTGAGTGGCTTCCGTGTTTGTTTTCATAGTTGTGTCTTTTAAAAAAAATAACAATTTTTAACTTTTATGAAGTCAATTTATCATTTTTTTTCTTTTATGCTTACTGCTTTTGTGTCCATAGGACACAAAATATTTACCTCTTCCAAGAATGCTAAGATATTCTCTTATGCTTTCTTTTAGAAGTTAAATAGTTAAATAGTTAAATAGTTAAATAGTTTTACCCTTTATCTTTATGGGTCTCATCTATTTTGAGTTTTCTTATGTTTACAGTGTAGGGTATAGTTTGAACTTCATGTTTATTTCCATTTATTATCCATATATCTCCATTTCTTTAAATATTTTTATATTTCTGTCAACAATACTCTTCAGTTTTCAGTGATGAGACCTGAAACATGCTTTGTTAAATTTATTTCTAAATATTTCATGGTTTTTAAAAATGTTATTCGGATCACATTAAAAAAATGTATCTTCTAATTGCTTGCTCCTAGTATACAAAGACAAATAATATTTTTATATTAACATATATCACATGGCCTTGCTATATTTATTGATTGATTGTAGAAGTTATTTTATAAATTCCTGAGGATTTTCTTCTAAGGTAAATATGTCATATGCAAGTATAAACAATTACTTGAGATGTATATCCTTTGCACTCTGAATACTTTTTATTTTTAATTTGCCATATTGATGTGGCAAAAGCCTCCAGAACAATGTGGAATGCATGAAGTAAAATCAGGCATCCTTGCACTGTTGTTTTTATTGGTCTGTGTTTGTATATTTATATATGGGTAAAAAGAAATAACATGGATTTTAATTGTTACAGATCCGGGCTGGATTACTGGCAGAGAAACCAAGCGGCACTCAGAGATCTTGGTGGATCGAGTTTTATTTCACACCGGTGGGCTCAGAGGAGATCCCTCTCCAGAGATGTGATGCCTGAGCACAAGTATGGGAGACAGTTTATCATCTGTTACTTCCACATTTTGCATTAATTGTAATTTGGCACCCACAGCAAGGGGGGCAGGAAGAAGAACGTGGAAGAGGAGTCTCTAAGCTCGGGACTAGAGTTTATGTTAGTGCCGTCAGCCATCTTGTGGTGCATACCTTTACTTATTTTCCCAACAGAATTACCCAAAGCAGTAGACTGTAACACATACCATTAGTTGAACCTCAGTGCCTCCCCTGACCTTCTGTCATACCTTTCTTCTTCATACCTCAGGAGTAGAAAGTCTGATAGGAGAATTTTTCAGACTTCTTTATCAGCAGAAAATCTGGTTAGAATTCACTGATGAGGAACACATGCAAAATCCAAAAGGCAATGTAATAGACTGTATGTTTCTGTAACTCCTCCCCCTCTCCACCAACCCTGCCATTCTTATGTTGAAGCCCTGACTCCAAACGTGATGGTATTTGGAAATGTTTGATGGCTACTGGGGTTACAAGAGGTCATGAGGATAGGACCCTCATTATAGGATTACTGGCCTTATAAGAAGAGAATGAGATTGATTTCCGTCTTCCTCTTTCTCTCTCTCTCCCATGTGAAGACACAGAAAAATGGTAGCTGTCTGCAAGCCACAAGAGATTCTCACTAGGAACTGAATCACCCAGCACCTTGATCTCAGGCTTCCCAGCTTTCAGAACTGTGAGAAATAAGTATGTGCCACTTAAATCACCCAAACTTTAGCATTTTGTTATAGCAGCCCTAGCAGAGAGAACTAGGGAAAACATGATTTCTTGGCAGTTATTGTGGGAGTAGCTGAATCGTTGTCTTTCAGCAGCTCCAAAATAACATACAAATCATCTCCTTTGAGCTGCAGGCAGGTAAGATCATTTGGTGGCATCCCTCATCTTTCTGCATTGTAAGGGTTTCCTTCCTGAAAATTGCTTTGCTCTCTTTTGCTCTCTCAGCCTTCTTATTGATTACTTAATTTTCTGTTTACTCATATTAAATCACTTCTGACTCAAAATAGCTCTGGGATTTAATTTTTCCTTCCTTACTAATATACTTCCACACATGGAAGGTATCTGGGAAGTTTATTCTCTTGCATCAAGCCACCATTTCCTAAATGATATGACAGGTACAGTGATGAGGAAGAGACGTGAGTAATTTCCAACACTTACACATGGAAATCAGTAGAAATACATGTGTTGACATGTGTTTCACCTTGAGTATCCCTTGATAAATAGAATTTATCTTTTTATTTTACTTTGTAGGGGGAGGTTGAGGAAGAGAGAAGCATTTCTGGGCTTCTATCATTCAGCAATACATTGTTTCTATGTGTAAAGTAGCTAATTTAAAATTAATTTTCAAATAAATAACTTTCAAATTATGTTTTAGAATACGTTGTTTTGGTAAGATTGAAATCATCTTTTTAATTACTACTTAACCATTTTTTAATAGACTAAATGACATATTCATTATGGACAGTTAGTGAACTCTAATCCAAGTTAGTCTTTCAGATACTCTTAAGTCTCCACTTCCTGTCAAATCATTCTCCTTCAATGAGCTCTTATTATGGTATTGTTCATCTTTCCAAATCTTAATTGGATTAGATATTTATTTTGTACATGGGCATGCGTGTGCACATGTGCACACATACACACATACACACATACACACACACTCAATGTCCAAACCTCTTGCCCACATCAGTAGGGCACTATATAATGATAATTCATCCAATTTAGTTTTTTCATTCTTTAAATTTTCTATCCATTTTCACGTACTGCCTGTTGAGAAGAAGGATGAGCAATTCTAACACCATTTACTCTTCTCTGACTTTGGGCTCTGGCTCATGTGATCCCTCATTCTCAAATAACTATGTTCCAATTCTGCATTTGAAAAATTCACTTATTATTTTTACCTAGGTTAAAGGAGAACAAATTTCTCCCATTTTATCCAAGATGTGAGTTATCTTTTTTTTTTTTTACCTCTGAATTCCTATAGACATTTATATCTGCTTCAGAGAATAAGTACTGGTTTGTACTTTGAATTTTATATCTCTATGTAGGTAAGGGGATGTTAAATTTCAGTGCCTTACTGTCACCCAAGCTTAGCAAAACTCTACAGTTGAACAAATAACTAAATAAAGATATTGGATCATCTATAAGTAGCTTTCTATGAAGTTACCCCAAAACTTGTCTATTCCCTTTCTGCCCATCACTAATCTCAACAATATTGATCAGAGAACTTGGAGAGTTGTTAACGGTCCATTCATAATCTCTCCCTGACCTATATGAGTAACATAAAATGTAGGGAAATCCTTTCCAGATCTCACTCCTGGTTTTAAGTGTAATGAACTATAGAATTCTGCTAGTTCTGGTCCAGACAAGTGACTAGAATAGTACATAGAGAAATCTTGAAAAACACTGACATATGTAGACTGGCTTTGCTGACTCCCAAACATTTGATTCTAACTCCACACTAATGAAATATGAAAGAGAGAATCTGGCTGAAGCTATCTTCAAGGAAAGATAAATAGAGAGGGCTACATCACAAAGGATTCACATTTTTTCCACTGTTGATAGTAATTAATGCTTTCTCATGAATCAACTAGGAGTTCAGAAGAGAGCCAGATTGAATGGGCTTCAAAAGGACCCCATTCAGAAAATCTTCTTTTAAGGAATAAGGCATCTCCAGTGTATTCTAGAGGAAATATAACTGAGAGAGGATATAGTTCTATGTTGATAATAATAAAACACACACATAGATAATACATCATAGATTGATAGATGATAGATAGATAAATAGATAGATCAATGTTGATATAGATATATAGATAATTTGCTATAAGGAATTGACTCACATTATTATGGACCCTGGAAAACTTCCAAGTTCCTCAGGGTGATGTACAGTAAAAGCTAGAGATGCAGACGTCCTAGGGCGCAGTTCCAGTCTGAGTCCAAAGGTCTGGGAACCAGGAATGTTGGTTGTGTGATTCCAGTCTAAAGACTGACTGGTGTAGGACCCAGGAAAACTAGACATTTCACTGCCAGTTTGAAGGCAGAAAAAAGTAAAAGTCCTAATTCAAGCTCCAATAGGCAGGAATACTTATTTCTCAATTAAGAAGAGGACTTTTGTTATATTCAGGCCTTCAAATGATTGGATGGGCCCCACTCACATTAGGGAGGGCAATATGCTTTACTCAGTCTACTGATTTAAATATTAATCACATGCAGAATTACCCTCACAGAAGCACCCAGAATGATGTTTGGCCAAGTATCACACTAAGTAAGCAGAGATTAAGGCTTACTCTTGGAAGCAGACACTGACTCATCATAAATAAGACAAGAACAGAGGCCAAAAACAATCTGCATCACATTCTTCAGGTCAAAAAGATCTCTCAGGAAAGCCTGAAACATGCAATAGACAAAAGAGCAAGCATTTAGACACTTAGTGTATTCAGAGGGCACCAACATGAAATCATAAATTTAGAGTCAATTAAGAATTGTTCTTTATTCCTGAATGCCACCCCCTGAAGTTGTGTAAGAACCAGAGGTAACATTTTTCTGTTAATAATCTCTAATATGACTGTGACCCTAGTTGGAAGAAAGTAGAGGCTTTAAATCAGTCAAGAAAAGGAAATGTTATTAGTGGGATACATTTGTGTATTAATCACTGAATGATCAACCAGTTGCACTACAGAATGAATCTCAGAACTATAAAAAGTACATTAGCTTCTGCTTTGTACCCAACTCAGCCCAACTTATTTAATAATCATGGTATATGTTCCTTTTTCCCCTCTTATTGTATGCTTCTTAATTACAAAATCAGTGACGTCTATTTGTTCATCTTGTAATAGGTTAATTATCTTATGTAGTAGAAATATAAAAACCTAAATATAAGATGAGGCTTATGAAAGACTAATAAAAAATAATAATCATTTCAGCTCTTGCTGTTACAGTGTTCTCCCATCATCCTTAAGGATACAAGCATCTGGCAGATTAATTATTCTATAGCTTGCTCTTCTCTATCTTTGTTATAAACATCACATAATGATATTCGAGGCTGAACCATCTCATATTCACTTTGTATTTATAAGGACTCTCTTCATTATCCTTTACTGAATACTAAGTATTTATCAGGGTATTAGAAATATGAAATTAATTCCTGATTTTAAGAAATGAAAATATGACACCTGGCTATATAAAGAAATAATTATAATAGAGACTGATTATGGTGATCAAATAAAGCCTAATTAGTTATTAAATATCACAATATAGTATGAGCACTGTTGCAGTCACTAAAGCTGGGTACAAACCACTCCTAAACTCAGTAGCTTAAAACATTTATTTTGCTGAGCAGGGATTGTAGATGGCAGGACTCTGGCTTTATTTAGTCTTAGCTAGGGGCTCAAATCTTTTGAAGTTATCTGGTCTAGGAGCACTCAGACAGCTGGGGACTGGAACAATTAGAGCTACTCGATTACCTCCATCTCTAAGTGGTCTCTCTGTAGGACCCTCCAGCATGGCCATTTAAGCAAGGTCAGACTTCTTACAGTTTCAAGACTGTGAGTGCATGGCAGTACATGTCACCAGTGAGAACCCTGTGAAAGCTGCTTTGTCTTTTACTACCCTGTCATGCAGCGCCACCATTACCACATTCAGCTGCCTCCGTAGAAATTATGGACATCACCACACAATGGAAAAATGTTAATGTCACATTATGAGAACATGTAGACTGGAATGTTGTGTTTGGAAAATGCAAAAAACAAAAAAAACCAACAACAGGTACACAGAGAAGGCAGAACTATTTCAGGACTACAGAAGTCAAGAAAGTCATCCAGCAGTGGGAGACAGGAATCCAGGTTTAGGAACACTCAGTCTCCCTGCCTCTAGTCTCTGTATCTACCAATCTGTTCTTCACATTGCCTCTTAAACAAATTATCTAAGATGCAAAGTGAGGACGCTTGGGTGACTCAGTTGGTGCGTCTGACTTTGGATCAGGTCATGGCCTCACAGTTTGTGAGTTCAAGCCCCGCATAGGGCTTGCTGCTGTCAACGCAGAGCCCACTTCAGATCTTCTCTCTCCATCCCTCCCTGCTCCCACTTGTACTGTCTTCTCTCAAAAATAAATAAAACATTAAATTGCAAAGTGGTTTCCCGCCCAATGCATAACACCAAGCACTTGTTTCCAGATTCTGAGAAACTGTACCAGCACTGTCATAATAGAACTTCCTGGGATAACTGAACTATTGTCTGTGCTGTCCATTATAGTAGCCGCTAGCCACATGTGGATATTGAGGATTTAAAATGTGACTATTGCAACTGAAGAACTGAATATTTGATGTTATTTAATGTAAATTAATTTTAATTTAATTCAAATAAGGTCAATTGTTGGGGAAGTTCATTGAAAACATGTGACCGCCGATTGACCTGTGAACTGATCCTGAGCACTCAGAGGCCCCTCACTTCCCCCTCTGTCCTTGGATGGTGGGTTCTGCTTGTCTCTCCCACTCCCAGAAGCTGCTCCAAGGATACGGTCTTGAGAGAGTGATGTGGTGTTGAGAACACCTGTGCAATATACATACTACACCCAGTTAGGGCCTCTTCATAAACTTTTAAGATTCAGCAGGTGGTGTCAGGGACCCATTTGTCTTGCTGCCACCCACCAACCTGGAGTGACCTGCTTCTTCAGTCTCTCCCTGCCCTGGCTTCACACACCCAGGAAGTACCTAAGATGCTTATGAACCAATACCAACAGAGTAATATTTTCTTTTTTGTTTTTGTTTTGTTTTTTTTTTCTTTTAATGTTTTATTTATTTCTAGGAGAGAGAGAGAGAGAGAGACAGCGTGAGCAGGGGAGGGTCAGAGAGAGAGGGAGTCACAGACTCTGAAACAGGCTCCAGGCAGGCTCTGAGCTGGCAGTCAACACAGAGCCCGACGCGGGGCTCGAACCCACGAACTGCGAGATCATGATCTAAGCGAAAGTCGGACGCTTAACCGACTAAGCCACCCAGGCGCCCCTTGTTTTTCTTTTTTTAATGTTGTTTTTACTTCTGAGAGAGACAGACAGACAGACAGACAGACAGACAGTGTGAGCAGGGGAGGGTCAGAGAGAGAGGGAGACACAGAATCTGAAGCAGGCTCCAGGCTTCAAGCTGTCAGTGCAGAGCCCAATGCAGGTCTTGAACCCACAAACCGTGAGATCATGACCTGAGCCGAAGTCGGATGCTCTGCCAACTGAACCACCCAGGTGCCCCCAAGTAATGTCTATTTTAGATGGGACCTATGCCTTGTAATCTGAAGCTGCTGTTTTAACCTAGAATAATGCAAGTATTGAGAACTATATGCAACATTCAGTGTCACTAGAAGAAACTCTTTTTTTTTTTGGATCTGCTTTACTGGCATTTTTTTTGGTAATGTGATATTTTAAAACTTCATGTACTCCAAGTGGTTGACCAACCATGAAGAAAAAAATTCAAGGCTGTTCTCTAATCCTCTGTGCACTATTGCTGATTTCTAAATGTTGTTAATTTAATGTCACCCCTGCAAGACTTCATAAATGATTATTGTTCAGAGTCTACAGGTTTTGCATAACTTATTAGACCTATGCAGTTGGTCTTAGGGGCAATGCAATTTTAAGCATTGTTAGTTCTCTTTAGATTACTTCCCCTGAACAAGGTGGTGAAACAGTCCCTTTAAAGACCTTTAACAATATGGTGATTTACAGATTCTTTCTATGAAGGAAATGTAACTTGCAATTTTTCTTGAAATAAAAACACGAGGCCATATATTTTGTACAGAATGCTACAATTTCATATATATTTTGTGAGTTCTAATATATACACAAGAAAGACAACAACATTATTGCCAGAGTCCAGCTCTGGCTGGGTCCAGGGGTCCCTGAAGGATGGACGGTGTTGACGAGGGAGGGAGGAGAGAGCCGGAGATTCTTCTGATCACCAGGCAGGCATCTCTGCCCTGTTGGTTTTGGTGCCTTTATTTGTAGGTCAAACGTTAACATGACATCAGGAAATGGAATTTTTACAATGGATAGTTCTCTGTGATAGGATGTTTTGGAAAATGTACAGAAATAGGTTTTACAGAAATATTCTTGCAGAACTGCCCCAATTATATTGAGGTTGAGTAACTAAGAAAATAACAGGGTGTTCTTAGTGAAAAACAGGATAACATGCACATTTTAATAACGCTAAGATTAAGTCATAGGTTAAGTTGTAGATACTCTTATCCATCCTCATCACAGCTGCCAATGTAAGGGAAGGTGTTTGTGGAATGTAGGCCTTAGGGAAGGGACTGCTATACATCACCAGTTAGCAACGGTATATATAGTAACTTATGTTCTGCCCTTATCTGTTCCTTCTCTCTAAGCTAGGCTCTTTGTCTCCGGGTAATACTTGATTTTCCAGTTATATTCTTTATGGCACCCGAGAGCCAACCATAACTTTAAAGAGTTTAGTTCATTTCCAATACATAAATAGCCTCTTCGAGTGTATTTACCTTTGTGTCTAGTTTTTTGTCTATGATTTCTTGAATAACTAGGGCATGAGAGACACTTTTGGTTAGCTGATTTGAGCTGTATGAACCTCTTGGACTAATGCAACAGTAGAAACAGAATTGTACACGTAAAGGTCAATCTTTTATGAGTAAGGGTCATTAGCCTGTTCATAGCTCAAGGGAAAGTATGGAGAGAAACAGGACCTGCTGGAGACACGATGTTTGTTCCCATAATCAAAGAAGTTCCCACACAAGTTCTTTCACAAGGTGCAATCATCATACCAGGGCCAGAATAAGGGGACAAGTCACTCCCGATACCGATCAACAAGGTACCTTGGGGAATGGTGCTCAAGCAGAAATAATTGAGTGGGGGTGGATATCAGTCGTCATCTGATTGGCAAGAGACCGTGCAAACTTCCTTTAACCTCACCAGGAGCTTTCTCGACTAGTGGTCTCAGAATGGCTCCCAACACATTATTATACCACTTTAATAAAAATGAAGATACCCAATTGATAAAAAGGTCATATATTGAGTTAAGAATGGGCTGGAAGGGATTTGAGCATTCTCTTTTACATAGTGGTATATTTTATTTTCTGGTCTATATAATCTGATCCACACATTAGTCATCTTATTTTCAACTCACGATTTCCTTTTACATTTTCTAGATGAGAAATGAAAGTTGGCAGGCAAGATGAAAAGGAGCAATTAAGATTCTGTTTATTCCATGAGTTTTAGTTCATAGTTCCTGCTGATTAGCAAGGAGCAATATTTGAAAGGTTGACTGTTATTTCGATGTTTGTTTGCTACACTTAAGAATAACTTTCCCCATGTGTGGCTAACCAGTGAATGCAAAGCATGCATTTTTATGCAAGAGAGAAGTATTCTGGCAAAGGCCATAAATCTAAATTCCCCTGCCATTTCCTTCTTTACTGAGAATTTCCCTATACAAGGGACAGTGATAACACCTGTGGAGGTCAGGTCACAACATCAACATAATGGGTCTTTCAAATGTCCAGAGTGACTAGAGCACACAGCTGCAAGACAGAGCATAGAGAACCAGAATGCCTGGCAGCTGATGATGTTGATGTCTGGGACTGGATATGGCTTTTACTACTGTACCCAGCTTGAGAAGAAAAGAAATAGAAAAAGCAAGTAAAATACACTCTAGATAAAGGTGAAGTTGGCAGACTACATCTTACTTGTTTTTGTTCATGAAACAATATTTTATTAAGTGACATGAGTAAGTTTCTGGGCCAACTCTGTCCTCAACCTAGTGATTCACTCTAACAAAAGTCAGTTCACCTTGAACTTTCTGCTCTGGACCTTTAAAAAAGGAAAAACATTAATGCCTAAGTTATTGGCTTTCTTCAAGACATAAATGGGTAATGCAAGAAATCACTTGTTAGCTCTAAAGTAGTGCTTCTCAAACTTTAGTAAGTACCAGGATCACCCAGAGAGGTTGTTAAAGCAGTACTTTAAGGCATTATACTCACATAAAGACTGCCAATAATTTCGCTTGTACTAATAGGAAGACTAACTGCCCTTCACCCAGGATTTAGTAATCTTTTTTTTTTTTTTTCATTAAGAATAAAAAAATTACAGTGGCACCTGGGTGGCTAAGTCAGTTAAGCATCTGACTTCAGCTCAGGTCATGATCTCATGGTTTGTGGATTTGAGCCCTGCATTGGACTCTGTGCTGACAGCTCAGAGCCTGGAGCCTGCTTTGGATTCTGTCTCCCTTTCTCTCTGCCCTTCCCCAGCTCAAGCTTTGTCTCTCTCTCTCTCAAAAATAAATAAACATTAAAAAAAGAACAGAATAAAAAATTGTAGATTTTGAAAATATATCTAATTTTTCTAAATTGGGTCACCTACAAACAATGCTTTATAGTATTAATGTAGGTAGTTACATGACTACGTTCTGATGCCACTGGATTAAAAATAATAATTAAGTTTCCATTATATAGCTCTTAATTATTAAATATGGAAACAAATAGTTTTTTTCTCTAACAAATCTCAGGAAATGACTGAATATGTTTCTAGACTTTGAAAGAAGTTATAGTAGTTGACTGTGTAGTGTTTCCCTAAAATCCATATGTATCCTGAATCAGAGAATATAATTATATTTGGAGATAGAGTCTTTGCAGATGTAACTATGAAGTGAGATATGATCATACTAGATTACAGTGGATCCTAAACCCAATGAAAATGTCCTTAAAACATGAAAAAACCCAGACAAGAAGAGCATGACAGGTACAGAAAAAGTCTAGGCCAAGAGATGCCAAAGACTGGTAGCAATCATCAAATCTAGGAGAGAAGCAAAGGAGAGTTTTCAGAAAACCTTCAAAAGGAACCAAACCTTCTAGCATCTTGATTTTGGATTTATGGTCTATTAAAGTGTGAAAGAATAAATTTCTGTTGTTTTAAGGGACCAGACAATTACTTATTGTCTAGTAATTAGTTACAACAGCTTTAGAAAACTGGGGCCCCTGGGTGGCTCAGTTGGTTAAGCATTCGACTTCAGCTCACGTCATGATCTCATGGTTTGTGAGTTCGAGCCATGGGTTGGACTCTGTGCTGACAGCCAGCTCAGAGCCTAGAGCCTGCTTCAGATTCTGTGTCCCCCTCTCTCTCTGACCCTCCTCTACTCATGCTGTCTCTCCTCTCTCTCTCTCAGATAAAAAAAAAAAACATTAAAAATTAAAAAAAAAGAAAACTGTTACATCACTGTAGGTATAAAAGTAGACATGCAAGAAGTTTAAAGTATTTAGTCTCTATTTTATTCTGTATCAAATATTTTATTACATACAGAGACTTTTTTTGTTTTTGAGAGAAAGGGGGCACAAGTGACCAAGAGGGCAGAGAGAAAGAGGGATAGAAAGAAAATCCCAGGAGGGACAGAGAGGGAGAGAGAGAAATGGGGCTGGAACTCACCCTATGTGGGGATCGAACTCATGAACCCCTGAATCTCATGACCTGAGCTGAAGTCCGATGCTTAACTGATTGAGCCACCTAGGCATCCCTACGTGCAGAGACCTTAAACAATATTTCTATATCCCATTGAAAATAGGCAATACTTTCACTGGTCATTACCTAATCCTTGAGTGATCTTCTACTTCTCTGTATTCACTTTTCTTTGTCACTTAATAACTTCTTCTAACTCTTTGATCAACTCATTTTCCACTTTGAACTTTTGGTTCTTATACTATCCGCTGTGTCACAATCCTTCCAACAATAAGTTTGGTTATGCATGCATTTTCTTTCTATTTTCCTCTCCCATGCTAAGCACAGACAGGACTTTTGATTTCAAATAGCTTGCACTAGTGCTGAGCAACACTTTTGGTTTATGTGACTGCTCAAGCATGAAAACAAATCTACACGCAGATTTCAGTAGACTAAGTAGTTTTTTTTTTTAAAAAACAACCCACCAATAAAACTACATATACGTATACCTACACATGTACATTACATACATGCACATTTGTATATCTCCTACATTCTGAAGAGCAGTTTTTCCTGTAAGTCTACTTTAACTTTATTTTTATAGTTTTCTGCTTTTCAAAAGTCCAATGAGAAATCAGATCCTAAGCACAGCTGCTACACCAGCAAGAGAATAAAAAGGAGATGGCTTTAACATATGCTAATCGACATGGTGCTGGTTCAGCCTGGGCTACAAAATAGGCAATATTACCATTCTCAACTGCTCTACTAAATAGCAATTACTGAACACTTTAAGGTCATATCAAAACTGTCCTTCCTGGTGGACTGTCAATACAGAATCCCATCTGCATTCATCAGAAATATGTGATTTATACTATTTTAATTAGTTTATAAATAATTCATGAAAGAATAGGCCTGCTTACCAAGACCTGAGAACTGAATTCCTACAGCTTTAGATTTACCATTTCCCTCTTCCCTCATATTTTTTTTCATCCCTTTAAGGACTGAGTAACTATTTAAAGAATGTAGTTTATTCCTGATTTAATCTCATTGAACAATTAATGTACTAATATTTTTCTGAATTGTTTATAGAGCAAAAAGGTTTATCAGAGAATCATTGGTATAGCATAAGTTGCATCATGTTATCTGGGCATATTTAGACCATTGTTCCAACTCCTGAGCCAGGTGTGTGTGTACCTTGTGACAAAGGATCGCAGTTTCTGCAGAATACTCATTACCAAGGTCAGAGACAGTGAGATCTTACACAATTTTCTTCCATCTTTGTGAACTCCAACTTATACTTATGGCTTCCTGCTTGCCCTTACTTTTCCCCATTTACATTAGTTTTTCCTTCCTTATTTCTTGCTTTGTGGACCTCAAACTTCAGCATCAGATCTGAAGACAGCAACCTTAACAAAGACTGGTTAATGAGCTCTCACAACTCAGTAAGGTTAAATCTCTGCAATGGATGTGTGTGTGTACATACATACATACACACTCACACATACACACATATATGATACTTATAAGATAGTACATTTGAGATACTAAAAGAAAACACTTAAAAGAAACCAAGATAAATTTAATGATCTATACAGTTGCTACTCAGATTTGTTCTGTGAAATTTGCCAACGGTCTGTGAACTGTTACTCATCCTCACTGAAATAATATGTGTGTTTATTCTAATAATAATACCTTGAAATTTTGAAAGCTTTTATTTTATCTATGTTTGAAATTTTTTTACAGAATACTTGAATTTTACAAATGCATCAGGCTGCAATAGACTGAGAAGAAAGCAAAAAATTGGTTTATCACCACATATAGTGTGGCAAGCACTGATCTAAGTGGCTTGTACTTGTCCTAGGCATATGAATGTGTTAACTCTTCTCTAGTGGTAAAAATACAGTGTATAATAAAGTATAATTTTTAAAAAAGGCATCATATAAGAAATTCCATTGGAGTAGAAGAAGTCTCTTTGTTTTCACTGATAATAGCATTCTTCATGGAAGAGTCAATAATTGAGTTTGGTTCCTAAAACAGGCAGTTGTCACAACCAAGCATCTCTCTCAGTATTTAATTTCAAATATAATATACTTTACAGTAGGGTGGTCATTCTTTGCATTTATCTTCCTCTTCTGTGTTTATCCTGAACACATAAGTTTTTAGGATAAATTATGCAGTATAGTTCAGCTTTACTACTGAACTATAGAGTTCCCCCAGGGTGAAGTCTATGAAACTATGATAATAAAGGTATTTCATCGCAGTCAGCTATAAACAAAATGGCAATGAGTATTTACCTCTATAGCCAGTTTTATTTCCTCAATAGTGGCTGTGTAAATGGTAACAGTTATGGGACCTTGTCCAGGGTCAAAGACATGTCTGCTATAGGTATAGGAGGAAGGAGTTGTAGTAGACATGTTTAGTATTTTCTTTCTCTGATATCCATAGTATCTTCATTGTAGAAAAATCTACAACTCCTTTTGACTGCCTAACTCCTAGAATTCTTCTGAAATTTTCTAAACAGTAGTTTGTTGTGTCATCACTAAACTACCTGTTTTCAGTATCCATATCTAGTAAAAGCTGACTGGTCAAAAAAAAAAAAAAAAAGGTGCACCTGGGTGGCTCTGTTGGTTAAGCATCAGACTTTGGCTCATGGTTCATGAGTTTGAGCCCTGCATTGGGCTCTGTGCTTACAACTCAGAGGCTGGAGCTTGCTTCAGATGCTGTCTCCCCTCTCTCTCTTCCTCACCCTGCTCTGTCTTTCTGGGTCTCTCAACACATAAATAAACCTAAAAACATATTTTAAAAAATAGATCACATTCTATGGTTATTTTATCATTTGAAATACAAAGGGCTTATCCAGATGATCTCTTGAACTACTTTGCATCTGTAAGTCTGTGATTGATTGTTTTAATCAGTCATTCTTTCTAAAGCACTTGTGGTTAGCCTACAGCTGGATAAATAGAGATTTCTATTCATGTGATTATAGATAAGACAAAGATGTGACCCTACAGCCTATTTTAATACAACCTAAAGTTGTTAAGATGTTGTAGTGTTACCAGTTGTTTAGAATTTGGAAAAGCTAAGATCCTACTAAAATTTTTAATGAAATATGCCACATGGCGAAATTTCATGGTGGTTAGTTTCTTTGTTCAGACAAACATTTTTTTCTTTCCACTAGGTCTCTTCCTCCACTTGATGGAAATGTCTATCATGTAGATTGGGCTTCCCTTCCACAGGAGTGGATATGTAACCAAAGCTGGGCTAATCTGCATCCTCCAGGGAAACTTTGCTGGAATGATATAAATAAATAAATAAATAAATAAATAAATAAATAAATAAATAAATAAAGGGGGGGTAGAAAATGCATTTCCTTTTCTATATGATTGCTGGGTTTGATATGATAGCGTGTTCTTGCATTTACACAGAATGGATGTATAGAAAACAAAGCCAAGATAGAAGAAATCTGATCCAAGAAAAGGGAAAAGACATTTTCTTTGAACCTGTGGATATAAGCCTCCATTATTCTTCAAAAAACAATTAGAAAGACAGCATCACATTGGGAGCAATAAATTTCACTAGATATTCCATGGAGTAATTTAAATTAGGAGCTGCCTTAATCTTTGACTGCTGTCTGCAGGGATTACCTTACTTATTATCATTCTAATATGATTTACTTGTCCCATGCCAAACCACACCTTGAAATTGACTTCTTCATTAGCAAAAAGGTCAGCCTTAAGGTCCAGGTTTTTTGTTTGTTTTTAAGTTGATGCTGCCTGTGTAGTGTCTTACTTACTGGCTGACCTTGACTCACAGCCTTCTTTGATCTCTGCAACATGTTACTTTCTTATCTTTGTATTCCTCTTCCTCTACTACCCTCTGGGTTTTGTGCCTGGAGCAACTCTTATGCACAGAGATTTGATTTTATGATCCTGGTTATGCTTGTTCATGTTGTGTTTGTAATTTAAACTGCCTGTGGGCTCAGTATGACATGTATAGTTTTCTAGGTAGGAAATCCCTGTTATTTTTTGTAAAGCCGTCCTTATGGTCCATCATGGTGGGAAACTACCCTGCTAAGAAATAATAATCTAATATCTGAACTGTACTTAGCAAGTTCTGTTCTTGCCATTGTATTTGCATCATCTTTATTTTAAAAAAATACATGTCCTGATTAGTTATCTCATTCTGGCAAAAGAAGCAATAGTAGTGATACTGGATTAATACCCCTGAAGTGATCTTATATAATAAAAATTCAAATGAGAACAAACTAGATGCTCAGTTTCTATGAGGAATAATGTAGGTCAGTATCCAAAGCCATTTGGTCTGTGAGCATTTGAAATTTCCTTGACTTTTATGTTCCTGCCATTTAAATTTACTATGGCTAAAACTTTTAGATTGGCTAGTATGATCATCAGATCAAAGTCTTTGGAGTAATGAATCTTTCTTGATTTGAGGAAATCTTAGTCATTTCCTCTTTTTTTTTTCTTTTTTTACAAATAGTTTATTGTCAAATTAGTTTCCACATAACACCCAGTGCTCATCCCCACAAGTGCCCTCCTCCATGCCCACCCCTCCTCCCCCACATCCACCAGTCCTCAGTTTTTGTCAGCATTCAAGAGTCTCTCATGGTTTGCCTCTCCCCCTTTCCCCCACCATTTCCGCCCTTCTTCTCCCCCTTGGTCCGCTGTTAAGTTCCTCCTAATCCTCCTATACGTGCACACATATAACATTTGTCCTTCTCTGCCTGACTTATTTTGCTCAGCATAACACCCTCAAGGTCCATCCATGTTGCTACACATGGCCAGATTTCATTGTTTCTCATTGCCATGTAGTATTCCATGGTATAGATAAACCACATCTTCTTGATCCATTCATCTGTTGATGGACACTTAGGTTCTTTCCATGTTTTAGCTATTGTGGAGAGTGCTGCTATGAACATTGGGGTGCATGTGCTCCTATGCATCAGCATTTCTGTATCCCATGGGTAAATTCCTAGCAGTGCTGTTGCTGGGTCATAGGGGAGTTCTATTGTTAGTTTCCTGAGGAACCTCCACACTGTTTTCCAGAGGGGCTGTACCAGTTTGCATTCCCACCAACAGTGTAGGAGGGTGCCCCGTTTCTCCACATCCTCGCCAGCATCTAGAGTTCTCTGATTGGCTCATTTTAGCCACTCTGACTGGCGTGAGGTGGTATCTCAGTGTGGTTTTGATTTGTATTTCCCTGATGAGGAGGAATGCTGAGCATCGTTTCATGTGTCTGTTGGTCATCTGGATGTCCTCTTTGGAGAAGTGTCTGTTCATATCTTCTGCCCATTTCTTCACTGGGTTGTTTGTTTTTCAGGCGTGTAGTTTGGTGAGTTCCTTGTAGATTCTGGATATCAGCCCTTTATCTGATATGTCATTTGCAACTATCTTTTCCCATTCCGTTGGTTGCCTATTAATTTTCTGGGTTGTTTCCTTGGCTGTGCAGAAGCTTTTAATCTTGATGAGGTCCCAACAGTTTATTTTTGCTCTTAATTCCCTTGCTTTGGGGGATGTGTCAAGTAAGAAGTTGCTGTGGTGGAGGTCAAGGAGGTTGTTTCCTGCATTCTCCTCTAGGGTGTTGAGAGTTTCCTGTCTCACGTTCAGGTCCTTGATCCATTTTGAGTTTATTTTTGTGCATGGTGTGAGAAAATGATCTAGTTTCATTCTTCTGCATGTTGCTGTCCAGTTCTCCCAACACCATCTGTTAAAATGGCTGTCTTTTTTCCATCGGATATTCTTTCCTGCTTTGTCAAAGATTAGTTGGCTGTATACTTTTGGGTCCACTTCTGTGTTCTCAATTCTGTTCCATTGGTCTATGTGTCTGTTTTTGTGCCAATACCATACTGTCTTGATGATGACAGCTTTGTAGTAGAGGCTAAAGTCTGGGATGGTGATCCCTCCCGTTTTGGTTTTCTTTTTCAGGATTACTTTGGCTATTCGGGGTCTTTTGTGGTTCCATACAAATTTTTGGATAGTTTGTTCTAGTTTTGAGAAGTATGCTGGTGCAATTTTGATTGGAATTGCATTGAATGTGTAGAGTGCCTTAAGTAGTAATGACATCTTAACTATATTTGTTCTTCCTATCCATGAGCATGGAATGTTTTTCCATTTCTTTGTGTCTTCTTCAATTTCCTTCATAAGTTTTCTATAGTTTTCCTCATACAGATCTCTTGTATCCTTGGTTAGGTTTATTCCGAGGTATTTTGTGGTTTATTGTGCAATTGTGAATGGCAACAGTTTCTTGATTTCTCTTTCTGTTGCTTCATTGTTGGTGTACAAAAATGCAACCGATTTCTGTACGTTGATTTTGTACCCTGCCACTTGGCTGAATTCTTGGATCAGTTCTAGTAGGCTTCTGGTGGAGTCTGTCGGGTTTTCTATGTAGAGTATCATGTCATCTGCGAAGAGTGAAAGTTTGACTTCTTTGCCAATTCTGATGCCTTTGATTTCCTTTTGGTGTCTGATGGCTGATGCTAGGACTTCCAGCACTATGTTAAACAGCAGTGGTGAGAGTGGGCATCCCTGTCGTGTTCCTGATCTCAGGGGGAAAGCTCTGAGTTTTTCCCCATTGAGGATGATGTTCGCTGAAGGCCTCTCATAGATGGCTTTGATGATGTTTAAGTAGGTTCCTTCTATCCCAACTTTCTCAAGAGTCTTTATTAAGAAGGGATGCTGTATTTTGTCAAATGCTTTTTCTGCATCTATTGACAGGATCATATGGTTTTTATCTTTTCTTTTATTGATATGATGTATCACATTGATTGATTTGCGAATATTGAACCAGCCCTGTAACCCAGGAATGAATCCCACTTGATCTTGGTGGATGATTCTTTTTATATGCTGCTGGATTCGATTTGCAAGGATCTTGTTGAGAATTTTTGCATCCGTATTCATCAAGGATATTGGCCTGTAGTTCTCTTTTTTTGCTGGATCTCTGTCTGGCTTGGGAATCAGAGTGATGCTGGCTTCATAAAATGAGTCCGGGAGTTTTCCTTCGCTTTCTATTTTTTGGAATAACTTGAGAAGAATTGGGATTAATTCTGTTTTAAATGTCTGGTAGAATTCCCCAGGGAAGCCATCAGGTCCAGGGCTCCTATTTGTTGGGAGATTTTTGATCACTGATTCAATTTCTTCACTCGTTATGGGTCTGTTCAGGTTTTCTATTTCTTCCCGTGTGAATTTTGGTAGTGAGTGTGTGTTTAGGAATTTGTCCATTTCTTCTAAGTTGTCCAATTTGTTGGCATATAATTTTTCATAGTATTCCCTGATAATTGCTTGTATTTCTGAGGGGTTGGTTGTAATAAGTCCATTTTCATTCATAATTTTCTCTATTTGGGTGCTCTCTCTTTTCTTTTGGATAAGTCTGGCTAGAGGTTTGTCAATTTTGTTTACTTTTTCAAAAAACCAACTCTTGGTTTCATGGATCTGTTCAATTGTTTCTTTGGTCTCTATGTTGTTTATTTCTGCTCTAATTTTTACTATTTCTCTTCTTCTACTGGGTTTAGGGCGTTCTTGTTGCTCTGCCTCTAGTTCCTTTAGGTGAGCTGTTAGATTTTGGACTTGCGCTTTTTCTAATCTCTTGAAATAGGCCTGGAGAGCAATGTACTTTCCTCTTAGGACTGCTTTTGCCGCATCCCATAGACTTTGAATTGTTGTGTTTTCATTTTCATTTGTTTCCATATATTTTTTAATTTCATCTCTAATTGCCTGATTGGCCCATTCATTCTTTAGAAGGGTGTTCTTTAACCTCCATGTTTTTGGAAGTTTTGCAGACTTCTTCCTGTAATAGATTTCAAGTTTCAAAGCATTGTGATCTGACAGTGTGCATGGTATGATCTCTATTCTTTTATATTTATTGAGGGCTGCTTTATGTCCCAGTATGTGATCTATCTTGGAGAATGTGCCATGCGCACTTGAGAAGAAAGTAAATTCCCTGGCCTCAGGATGTAAAGTTCTAAATATATCCGTCAGGCCCATCTGGTCCAATGTATCTTTCAAGTCCATTATTTCTTTAGTGATTTTCTGTCTGGTTGACCAATCCATTGCTGTAAGGTAAGCGGAGTATTAAAGTCCCCTGCTATTAGCACATTCTTATCTATAAGCTTGTTTCTGTTTGTGATTAACTGTTTTAGATATTTAGGTGCTCCTATATTCGGTGCGTAGACATTTATGATTGTTAGTTCTTCCTGATGGATGGACCCTGTAATTATTATGTAGTGCCCTTCTTCATCTCTTGTGATTGTCTTTAATTTAAAGTCCAGTTTGTCTGATATAAGTATCGCTACTCTGGCTTTCTTTTGATTTCCTGTAGCATGATATATATTTCTCCATCCCCTTACTTTTAATCTGAAGGTATCTTCCCGTCTAAAATGAGTTTCTTGTAGACAGCATATAGATGGATTTTGTTTTTTAATCCATTCTGCTACCCTATGTCTTTTGATTGGAGCATTCAGCCCATTTACATTCAGTGTTATTGTTGAAATATGTGGGTTTAGAGTCTTTGTATCTTTTGTAGGGTTCATGTTTGTGGTGGTGTCTCTGGAATCTTTGTTCCTTGCAACTTTTCCTTCAGAGCATCCCCCTCAGGATTTCTTGTAGGGCTGGCTTCGTGGTGACAAATTCTTTCCATTTCTGTTTGTTTGGAAAGGTTTTTATCTCTCCTTCTATTTTGAATGACAGGCTTGCTGGATAGAGGATTCTTGGCTGCATATTTTTACTGTTCATCACCTTGAAGATCTCTTGCCATTCCTTTCTGGCCTGCCATGTTTCAGTAGATAGGTCTGTCACCACTCTGATGGGTTTCCCTTTGTATGTGAGGGCCCTTTTCTCCCTAGCTGCTTTCAAAATTCTCTCTTTGTCCTTGTATTTTGCCATTTTTACGATGATATGTCGTGCAGAAGATCGATTCAAGTTACGTCTGAGGGGAGTCTTCTGAGCCTCTTGTATTTCCACATTTACTTCCTTTCCCAGGTCGGGGAAGTTCTCTGCTATAATTTGTTCCAGGACTCCTTCAGTACCTTTCCCTCTCTCCTCCTCTTCTGGGATTCCTATGATACGGATGTTGTTGCGTTTGACTGTGTCGCTGAGCTCTCGAATTCTTCTTTCCTGTTCCTGGATCAGTTTGTGTCTTTTTTTGTCAGCTTCTTGTTTTTCTATCATGGTGTCTTCTAAACCACTTATTCTCCTTTCTGCCTCTTCAATCCGTGCATTGGAGGCCTCTAATTTATTATGGATCTCATTTATCGCATTTTTTAATTCTTCATGCCTATTTTTATTTTCCATTCTGTCTGTAGCCATAGTTTCTTTGATGTCCCCTATGTTTTTTTCAAGCCCTGCTATTAACTTTACCATTATTATTCTAAAATCTTGTTCACTTATGCTGCTGATATCTGTTTTGAGCAGTTCATTAGCTGTCATTTCTTCTTGGAGTTTCTTTGGAGGAGAGCTCTTTCGTTTCGTCATTTTAGTTAGCTTTCCGGCTCTTGTTGGTTTTAAAGACCTGTTATGCTCTCTGTTTCTATGAGCACTGCTATATCCAAGAAGACTCTTTGACTTTCCAGGGCCTATCCTTTCAGAGATTGTTTTTTGAATGGTATCCCTCGGTCACTCTTGTTGGGACCTTAGTTATTTTATTTTCCTGTTCGTAGTGATATTTGGGACTCTTCACCTTGTGTACTCTAGTTTGTTTCTTGAGGTAGCCCTGGAAAAGAAAACAGACAAACCCACAGGGAGCAGGAGCACACAAACGCACAGGCTGATTCAACTAACATGCAAAGTGAGAGGGAAAACGAAAAAGTTAATAGAAAAGACGGAGGAGGGAGGGCGAATAATAGGGAGCATAAAATACATAAAAGGGTCAAAAAGGGGAAAAGAAAAGGAAAAAAGAAGAAAACCGATGGACAAAGAACGGTTTAAAGCATATACCTGGATTTCCCAGCTACAGTTAAATAGCCGTGTGTATGCAGTACTGGTTGAAGAGCATAGAGAAAAAGAGAGAAGGCAGGTCGAGACAAGGCAGATTTGGAAATAGAATGAACAGGCAGAAGGGATAGGAAGCTTTTTTCAAAGAGGTAAAGGGTAGAATATGGTTGGATAGGTGAGAGAAGGATGCTGGAATTATCCAGAGAAACTATATAGTCTAATTACTCCTGAGAGAAATAGCTGAAAAAGTCGGTAGGTGTAGAATTTACAGACTTGTTGTGATTGTTTAAGCAAGCTGGCGACCAGAGTTAATCAGGTCAGTGTTTGGGGAAAAAAGCGAGAAAAGAGAAAGAAAAAGTAAAAAAGAGAAAGGAAAGGGAAAAAAAAGAAAGCAGAAAAAAAAAGGAAAAAAAACAAAAAAAAGGGGAAAAAAAAGGGAGGAGGGCACCTCTCAGGCAGGGATGGGCGTGGCGTGATCCGATGCCTCAGGCGGGGGTTTTGCCTTGGCGATTGTGGGGAGGAGAGTGACAGTGCTCCAGTCCCTTCTTGAACCCCGCGCTGCAGCTCGCTTTTTTTTTTTTTTTTGGCGTGTCAACTCCCCGTTCCGGGGACGCAGCCGAAGTTGGTTGCACTCTTCAACCCAGGCCAGTTCCAATCTCCAAATCCCAGTCCACGCCCCGCTGAAGTTGCCTTAGACACAGCTTCCCAGACAACCCCCTCGGGCTATTCCAGGCTCCCTGCTGAGCTCTGGGGGCGGAGTCAGGATCGCTGCTTCCTTCTCTGGGTCGGGCTGGTGCGCATGCGCGGGGGCTTGCCTGCCGGGTCCGCGTAGCCTGAGCCCGCTGGAGTGAGGAAAACCGGGTCTCTCTATGGCTCGTCACCCGAAACACGAACTCACAGGCAAATTTCCCAGTTTTTAGCTCTTTGCCTTCCCTCTCGAGTTCCAGCCAGCCAGGAGCGCGGACGCCCAGTGTCTGCGCGTCTGTTTCAGGGGTCCCAGCCGCCCTGGAGCTACAATGGCGGCAGGCGCTCCACCGCCGCTTTAAAACCCAACCTCCAGGAGTGGCACAAAGAAGCAGTTTGTGTGCTCAGCCTCCCCCAGGACCAGTTGTCGCGAGGGGACCTGGTGTGCAGGTATTTGGCAAGTACGGTCTTTCTATGCACCGAGCGGAGATTTTTCTGTCTCGGACTCTCTCCTTTTCCCCTCTCACTCCCGGTAGAGGGTAGAGGGGGATCGCCTCCCACCCTGGAGGCTCCGATCCCGGCCCGATTTTACCTTCCCTGGTTCGCACTCACGTTAGAAGGCTTTCTCAATGGATTCTGTGTCCTTTTTCTCCCAGTCGCTCAGGATTCTGTGTCCTTTTTCTCCCAGTCGCTCAGGTTTTGTAAGGTTTCCAATGGCTTCAGATCTTTTCTGTGTGATGTATGGGCGCGAGTGCAAGTATGGAGCTCCTTACTTCTCCGCCATCTTGCCCCCCCTCCCTCATTTCCTCTTAAAAGCAAGCCATTAAGTTGATTTTTTTTCAGACTCACCCCTCACACTCATATACACCTAAACAGCTCCCTCACACACACATACATTATATATCAACTTCATTATTTCACAGATATTCATAAGCATGAATTTGCAAACAATGCTTAGGCCTTTATTGTCAAAATGTGTCTCTTCTGGTTTGGGATGAATTTCACAGCATCTGACAGCATCAAAATTGGCTTAGTTGGGAAATGGAAAATCATCAGTTGCAGAGGGAGCATGATGAAATCCAAAAGCACAAGTCCAACTCTCCCATTATTCAATAGCAAAGGAGGCTGGACAAGGGTACTGCTGGGCCAGCAGTGTGGGGCTGCATTCCAGTGGAGGAAATTTGCCCCTTGTTTTTCTTCCTTTTTGTAGGTCCAGCATGACAGAGCAGATTTGTCAATAGTGTAATAGATAGATTTTGGTGTCAGTCTGTATTTTATAAGCCAAGTGACTGTAGAAGTTATCTAGGAAGTCCAACTAGAAAGGATGGAGAGGCTTTAGGGCCCATTGGGCTTGGCAACTTCTTGTTGAGATGGGCATATGGGTGGGGAATGGGCATCTCCCAGTTTGAAAGGGAGCTGAGCTTGAATATAACATTTCCTGTTGCTAGAAGGGACAGGCTTCTCTGAATGTGTTTAAACTTATTCCTTTAAGTTACATTCCTTTAATTATAATGATGATAATGATTAAAGCCCACAAGAAGTCTCGCTGTTCCATTTTGAATGTCTTTTCTGTAGTAATGAGTTCTAAGTTAGAATTGTGGCATAACAAGGATGTCTTGATTCTACGGGCAACTACCTTATATAGGGTCCAAGAGTTAGCTGCTTATTTTGACTTTTTATTAGATAAGAGCACACAGGTATATTAATTTTAATTCATTCTGGGGTTATATCTAGATTTACAACTGAACTTTCTAGCCAAAGTCTAGATCTCAAAACTTACTTTCTTTTTATATACATAGATGTAATGCCTGGTATTAATATTCATTGTGTTTTAACGAGATGCTGCAGATATGTGCCTGATATCATGAGTGGCAGTCAGAAACCAGAGAATACATGTATCCTGTGTTAAATAAGAAAATTCTAAGCAGTCTGAATTTTGAAACAAGCAAATCTGTGTTCTGTTTTCAGCATTTTGAAGGTGATTATTCACATTTTGAAGCAGATCAATCACAAAATAATACTCAATTTTTGTTTTCATTAAAGTGCCTGTGTTTCAATAAAAACTTGATTTTAGAGCTGAAGGTAAGCCACAGTAATGTTACTGAGTAGTAATTTTATGATTCTGGATTTTAACCAAAGCAGGCATATTTCAGTTTAATTCAATGTTTGAAGAATTATATTGAGGTTTTGCTTAAAAAGGCTTTCATGAATTTTTATTGTAATACCTGTGACTATGTAAATATAAAGCACTGCCAATATCGAAACGTTCAGCTAGGGGATTAACAGACATAAAATAATAAATTCTGAACAAAAACATTTCATGTAAGAAAAACTAGACACATCAGAAGCTATGAATAAAACATAAAATAATAACATGCAACTATTGATTGACAGTCATAGAAATTTTTATATGTCTACTGTGAATGAAACTTTTATGATGACATCAGAATATTTTTTCACATTTCATCTGTAAACATGCTAAGGAATTAATAATATCTGAAAGTTATGTGTAACTAGTTTTTCAGTACTGGAGTGACATTATTATATTTGTGTGCTAGGAAAGTCACTCTATCATCAGGATGAATGATATATGGAAGGGAGGAGCAGAAAGATCTGTTCTGGTCCAACATTCTCTTTTTCTTTTACTCGAAATTAATATGTTAAAATATCTCCTTTTGATAGTGTTCTATGAACATAGACCAATGTGTTAAGATTAATCCTAACATTTGGTACAAACATTTTGACAAGATAGTATATTGTTCAGGCCTTGTGAGCCTTAGTGTCTCTGTACCAGCTCTTCAGCTCTGTCACGATAGTGCAAAAGTGGTCATGGACATTATGTAATGAAAGGACATGTCTGTATGCCAAAGAAATTGATTTACTCACACAGACATCTTTTCTAGGAACTGTAATTTGCCAATCCTTGCTGTAGAAACTTCTAGTCAAAACCACTAGGTAACTATTGGGATATACAGCTCCTCCTGTCCTGATGGACACAAAGTGTTTAGAGAAGAAAGGTGATATTCATCATGAGTTACCAATTGTTTAGGTTCTATAATGCTAATAATATACACAGTTTTCAAGTTATTGCTTTGCCATGTTTTATCATTTAATTTTTAACTTGTTTATTTGTAAAGCAAGGAATTGAAATAGTCAAAAATATGATATATCAATGATGAAATATTATTGAGCTAGTAAATATTTAATAACAAAAAGACTATATTGTTTTAATATTTTAAATGTAAAATCAATTACAAAGAACAAAATGCATAGCTATAGGAGCACAAGGATTGCATCTGTGTGAAAACAGTTATCTATGCAAGTAGGTGAAGGCTTTAAAGTAGTAGTAAAATTAATCAGAGATGATTACTTTTTCTTAGGAATTTTCTCTATTATTATTATTATATTATCTATTAATTAAAACATTTTGAAATTAAATGATAATTTGATTGCTTAGAAGCCAAGGAAATTTTTGGTAGAAATGAGCAAACTTTGTCAAATAGAACATGTTATTTTTTGACAGAAGATAACAGATAGAAATTTTTTTTTTAAATGTTTTATTTATTTCTAGGAGAGAGAGAGAGAGACAGCATGAGCAGGGGAGGGTCAGAGAGAGAGGGAGTCACAGACTGAAACAGGCTCCAGGCTCTGAGCTGGCAGTCAGCACAGTGCCCGACGCGGGGCTCGAACCCACGAACCGCGAGATCATGACCTGGGAGAAAGTCGGACGCTTAACCGACTAAGCCACCCGGGTGCTCCAACAGATAGAAATTTAAAAAGACATACGTTTAATGAAACAGATTACAGACGATTTACTGATACTAAGATATGGCATAGACTATAGACTAGTACAACTTTGTTTTTATTTACAAGATTTAGAAAGAATTTGACCAACACTCTGTCCTATGTGTCTATTTTCACTTACAGTGGAACATAAGAGGATGATCTCAGTTCTGTGTTTAGGTCCTACAGTAATTCTATTTGTTTATTAGCAGTTTGTAGCATCAATAGTTTGTTGTGATAAATAAATAATGAGAATCAATCTTTGGATAGCACATGATGTATTGTGATTCCTTAAAACATCAGAATACACAGGCAGGAGATGCATCTACCATGTGAACCTTTGCTTCCCTCCATACCTGGTAAATTTTCTCACTATGAGTGATTTAGATTTTAAGAAAATTAACCTGGAGTGAATGGGATGGGCAAATTTTTGCAAGGAATACCTATGGTCAATGCAGTCCAAATTCTCTTTTAACAGCAAAAATATAAGGCAATAAAGATATGGCTGAGCACCCAATCAATAGATGAGAAAAGAGAGTGATATGTGTGTAGGTGCTATACAAGAGCACAAGTTGCAGAGAGAAGCAAATAAATCAAGAAAAATTGTCTTTATTTTCTTGCCAAGCTTAAAATATTTTAAAATCAAGTCATACAAGTTTAATACAAAGTTAGCAGAAAGGAAAACAACTATAGAAATATTGGAAACAATTTCAAATGTTACACATTTTTCAATAGTTGAAATGTGGATATTTGTTTTTTCTCTCTTATTTTAATATTGACTGTATGTTCCTATAAGGAAGAAATACACTTTAAAACCTTTAAGTTTTTAAAGTTTTTATTTTTTCTAGACAAAATTGTCTGAATGGTTTTTAAAATTCTAAAGATACTTTACATGGAGCAAAAATATATCGACACTTGTTTGAACATCCTTTGTGTTGCTTTAAACATTTTTCTTAGTTGGGATATTATGCTTGTAATTTTGGTAAGGGAATGTAAAATATAAGAATATTTAGGTGAATTCCTAGTTCTTCAAATGTGCCTCATATACCTGCTTTTCTACTTTACCCTCTAAATTTACATTCCACATTCAACTTGGCTTTTGTTGTGCCCACTCAAAGAAACAACAACTCCATTCACCCTCTTCAAAGTTTTGGTGGCCACATCCCACCAAAAAGGTGGTCTAATCTTTGGTACGTTAAACAATCACTACTGGCGATATCATAAAAACACACCTTGGCTTTGATTTAGCATCATTCCTTTAAAGTATATTAAGTTCACTATGTAGGCTGGTTTTGTACTCTGTGGGCATGGAAGACTTTCTGGTCATGCCTATGGAACCCATGGTTCAGGCATTTCCATAGCCGACTACCTTTTTTTTTCTTTTTTTAAATTTCCTTGATACAAGATAATGAATGTCTTAGGTGGTTTGTCAACATAGCTCTTTCCTTAACTTCTTGATATTCACTATTAACTTTGAGCTTCCTGCTGCTGGATCTTCCAGTTCTTTAAAAAAGCCTACTATGCAGGGGAAAGATTACCCCACTTTGGCTCTCTTTCCCTTTTCTGTTCACAAAATATATTCATATGTCCTTGGCTTGAATATCTTTAGGAGAGAAAACTTATCCTATCAAGAATTAAGGAAGAAACAAAGCTGTCTCCTGACTTAGACAGCAAGTCAACTAGGGAGACTGTTACTCTCCCTCTCAATTTCGCAGCTGAAATATCAGTCCAGAGTATCCCCTATCTACAGAGACCTATCAATGTGTGATGATGTTCACTAGTGTTGCTCACTTTCTTTGGAATTAAGATGAAGGTGGTATTTCCCCAAACTTATGAACCCAAAAGGAGGCAGCTGTGGTCCACTGCATCAACTTTTTCCCAAGAAATACCTTTATACTTTTCTTTATTCCACTGCATCAACTTTTTCCAAAGAAATATCTTTACACTTTTCTTTATTCCTCCTTTATCTGCCTGAAGTGCTGAGAAATACAGATTCATAAAACAGAAATTCCAAGATTTCTTTTGGAAAAATCTGCACATAGGGAATCTCTGTCTTATACTTATTCCAGTATTTTACATCTATTGTATTGGTACCACAGGAGAAATAAGGCATAAAGAGTTCCACTTCCTGTCACACAGATATATAAAACTGTAGAAAATTTGATCAGATTAAAAGACCTTAAATACTGGGAAAGTATACAAAAGAGTATGGAAATCTTTTAAGGAATTGATACTGATTTGACAAAGGTGATTTATATATTGTATGTATATAAAGACAGAGAGGACATTAAGCACTATGATTCTACAAAATGATTTTTGTTTTATTGGACATTCCATAAAAGTATAACATGACAATATAGTTAACATATTGAGTTGGTGCGTAAGGAGAGATAAGAAAGTAGGAGGAGTTTCAAATTAGAGGTCAAGATGTCTTCTCCAAGAACAAAATTACACCTAAAATGACATATAAATATGATGCTGTAACATTTTCCTTAATATTTTTTAAATGTTAATTTTCTCCAAGCTCTGGTCCCTTTTACTCCAATGAAAAATTTCATGTATTCCTCACCTAGTTTCCCCCTCACCTAGTTCATGTATTTCCTCACCTAGTTGTATAAGATGCTATATCTTATACAACTATAGTATAATATCCAAACCAGTAATGCTGGTATAAAGTGTGTGTATAGTCTTGTGCCAATTTAACACTCAAGTAAATTTATGTAACTACCAGCATAGCCAAGATACAATTCAATCACCACAAAGAGCTCCCTTGTGCTACTACTTTATGGGCACACCAACCCCCTAAGCACAATTAACCACTAATCTGTTTTCTGTTTCCATAACTTTGTCATTTGTGAGAACATTGTAAAAATGGAATCATACCTATGTGACATTTTGGGATTTACTTTTTCATTCAACATAATGTCTTTGCATATAGTTGGGTCATGTTCTTTAATTCATTTACCAACATCTGTCTTTTAATTGGTGTATTTATTCTATTTTATATTAGAAGTAAGTAATGATTTATTAAAGTCTAAGTTTGGCATTTTATTTATTTTTGATTTCCTGTTTTTCATTACTGTGTTTTCCTTTTTTTGTGTGTGCTACATAAACATTTTGTTTTAGAATACTATTTTGATCTTTAGTAATTTTTGGTGTATCTTTTATACAATATTTTAGTAGTTTCTCCAAAGTTTTGCATTACACAAATAACTTATCATGGTCCACTGAATTAAACATTTTAATAGTAGTATCTAGTGTAGAAATCTTTTATTACCTTCAGTCTCTTAATCCTGTATAGTGTATCATTGTCTTATTTATTTCTTCTATATATATATGGAAACATATCAGAAAATATACTTTTTATTTCAACCATTAAACATAATTTAGAAAACTCAAAGGAAAAAGAAAATTACTTACTTGATCTTTTTATTGTTTTTTCTTTCAGTTGGATGTTCTTAGATCCCATATTTTACCATGCCTTTCTACTTAAAGAATTTTCTTTGGATACTCTTTTGGAGTATATTTATTTAATTTATTTATTTGGGACAAATAATTTTAGTTTCCTTTGTGTGGGAATGTCTTTATTTCCTTTCCATTTTGTTGGACATAGAATCCAGTGTTGACAGAATTTGAAAAATTTTGTTTGTTTCATTTTCAGGAATTTGAGAAAAGTTTATACTGCTTTGTTGCTTCTAGTATTTTACAACTTCAAGTCTTAAATTAAAGTCTTTAATCCATCTTGAGTTAATTTGGGTGAGTGGTGTAAGATAGGGGTCCAATTTCATTTTTTGGCATGTGAGTATAGTTTTCCCAACACCATTTATATATTGAATTATCTACTCTTTTCCCAATGACATTTCCTGGATCCTTGTGAAATGAAATTGTCAAAAGACTAGTTACCTTATGTGTGAGTGTTTCAGCTCTAGATAGTGTTCCATTACTCTATGCATTTCTTTGTATACCAGTACTATGCTATTTTGATTACATAGCTTTGTAATAAAGTTTAAAATTAGGAATTGTGGTGCCTCCAACTTTATTTCTCAGGATTGCATTGGCTATTTGGGGTCTTTTGTGGTTCCATATGAATTTTAAGTTTTTATATTTCTGCAAAAAATGTCATGGGAATTTTGATAGGGATTGCAGTAAATCTATAGATGGCTTTAGTGGTATGGACACTTTAAGAATATTAATTCTTTTGAACCTTAAACATGTGATGTCTTTCCATTTATTTGTGTCTCTAAAATTACTTTTATCAATGCATTGGGTGCCTGGGTAGTTCAATCGGTTAAGTGTCTGACTTTGACTCAGTTTATGATCTCATGATTCGTGGGTTAGAGCCAGCGTTGGTCTCTATGCTGACAGCTCAGAGACTAGAGCCTGCTTCAGATTCTGTGTCTCCCTCTCTCTCTGTCCCTTCTCTGCTCATGATCTCTCTCTCTCTCTCCCAAAAATAAATAAACATTAAACAACTTTTTAAATTACTTTGATCAATGTTTTGTATTTTCAGTATATAGATCTTTTATCTAAGTTGTTAAATTTATTCTGAAGTATTTTACTACTTTTGATATTATTGTAAATGAGGTTATTTTCTTTATCTCTTTTTCAGATAGTTCATTATTAATATATAAAAACCAATTTATTTCTTTTTAAATTCTTTTAATGTTTATTTATTTTTGAGAGAGAGAGAGAGACAGAGCATGAGCAGAGGAGGGGCAGAGGGAGACACAGAATCCCATGCAGGCTGTCAGCACAGAGCCCGAAGTGGGGCTAGAACCCAGGAACCATGAGATTATGACCTGAGCCAAAGTCGAACTCTCAACCTACTGAGCCACCCAGGAGCCCCTCCAATTGATTTGTATCCTGTAACATTACTGAATTTGTTGATTAGTTCTAACAGATTTTCAGTGGTCTTTAGATTTTGTATATAAGAGAATATTATCTTCAAACAGACAGTTTTACTTTTTTTCTTCTTTCTATGCATTTTATTTCTTTTTCTTGACTAATTTCTCTGGCAATGACTTCTAGTACCATGTTAAGTTGGAGTGGTGAGAGTGGGCATCCTTGTCTTGTCTCTGAAGCTTTCAAGCATTCACTATTGAGTAAAATGTTAACTGTGTGTTTGTGAACTATGGCCTTTATTATGCTAAGGTACATCTCTTCTTTACCCAATTTGTTGATAATTTCTATTAGTATAGGATATTGAATTTTGTTAAGTGCTTTTCTGGCTCTAATGAGATGATCACATAATTTTTGCTATTTATGCTATTATTGTGGTGTAAAATATTTACTAATATTTGCATACAGAACTACCCATGCATCTAGGAATAAATTCTGCTTGATCATGCCATATGATCTTTTTACTATGCTTTTTTTATGTGGTAGCTAAAATTTTGTTGAGAACTTTTTAATCTGTATTTATCAGGGATTTTGTACAATAGTTTTCTTTTCTTGCAGTTCATCTGGCTTTGGTCACAGGTAATGTTGGCTTTAAAAAATAAACTTGGAAGTGTACCTTTTCATTAATGTTTTGGAACAATTTGAGAAGGATTACTGTAATTCTTTTCATTTTTTATTTTTTTTATTTAGTAGAATTCACCTACCTATTCCTGAGCTTTTCTTTGATTAGAGATTTTGATAACTCTTTTAACCTCCTTACTCATTTTTGATCTTTTCAAGTTATTTTGTTTGTTTCTTCATGATTCAGTCTTGGTAGTTGTGTGTTTCTAGGAAATTATCCATTTCTTCCAGATTATCCATTTTATTGGCACACAATCATTCATAGTAATCTCATGGTTCTTTATATTTCTGTGCTGTCAGATGTAGTGTGTCCTTTTTCATTCATCGTTTTAGTTATTTATTTTAGTCTTCTATGGTTTTTTGTTTAGACAAAGGTTTGTCAATTTTGCTTATCTTTTAAAAAAAACGGGTTTATATTCTTTGATCTTTTCCTCATGTTATTCTGGTATCAATTTCATTTATTAGCACTTTGATCTTTGTTACTTCTTTCCTTCCTCAAACTTTGGGCTAGTTTGTTCCTTTTTGTAAGTTCCTTAAGGTGTAAAGTTAGGTGTTTACTTGTAATCTTTCATGTTTTGTTAATGTATCTATCTGTTGTTGAAAGTGTACTACTGAAGTCTCCCACTACTAGTTCTGTGAATACTTGCTTAACTTAGGCACTGTTATGTGCATATATATTTCAGTTCTTATATCCTCTTGATGAATTGAACTCTTTAGCATTATGTAATGACCTTCTTTATCTCTTGTTACAGTTTTTAATTAAAAAAATTTTTTTTTCTGATGCAAATATAGATACTCTGGCTCTCTTTTGGTTTTAATTTTCATGGAATATTTTTTCATATCCTTTCACTTTGAATTTATGTGTGTCCTTAAAGCTGGTTGGTCTCTTACAGACAGCAGACAGCATACAGTTTGGTCTTGATCTTTGATCCATTTAGCCACTTTTATACCTTTGGATAGAAGAATTTAATCCATTTGCATTTAGAGTAATAAGTAACAGGGGCCAACTCATTAACTGTTTTCTGGAGTTTTGTAGCTCCTTTGTTCCTTCCTTTCTGTTTTGTGTCTCTTTGTGAATTGATATTTTTCTATAGTGGTATGCTTTGATTCCTTTTCTTTATCATTTTGGTATATATTTTTCCTACCCCTCTCAATATGTCTTTTCTTATTTGTGTGTTTCACCCAGGTGCTATATTCCTAACCTGGAGTCCATAGCTTTTGTAAAAGTGTGTGTGTGTGTGTGTGTATGTGTGTGTGTGTGTGTGTGTTTGTGGGCACAAATAGTCAAATTGAGGTTTCTGATGGAAGGAGGAGTGCTAGAAGTTCCCACACTGTCATTTTGCACAGTCCATTGAATGGTTGTCTTTCTGTTGTGTTAAGCCTATTCACTAAATTTTTATTTCAGGTATTTTATATTTTTCAGTTTTAAAAATTTCTTGATTTTATTTTTCAGTTTTAAAATTTCCATTTGGGGGCGCCTGGGTGGCTTAGTCGGTTAAGCGTCCGACTTTTGCTTAGGTCATGATCTCGCGGTTCGTGGGTTCGAGCCCCGCGTCGGGCCCTGTGCTGACTACCAGCTCAGAGCCTGGAGCCTGTTTCAGTCTGTGACTCCCTCTCTCTCTGACCCTCCCCTGCTCACGCTGTCTCTCTCTCTCTCCTAGAAATAAATAAAACATTAAAAAAAAAATTTTTTTAATTTCCATTTGTTTCTTCTTAACATCTTCTAGGATTTTTTGTGTGTTTGTTTGTTTTGTGAGACTTTCTTTTTGCTCCATTTGTGTCATACATGTTTATAATTGATTGTGGAATCTTCATATGCTCGATGCTTTAAAATTTTTATCACAATTCCAAAATCTGTCTCATCTTAGTGTTGGCATCTGTTGATTATCTTTTTACATTCAGGTTGAGACTTTCCATGTTTGGTAGAACAAATAACTTCTCATTGTTTCTTAAACATTATAAGTATAGTATTAAAATACACTGGATCTTATTTAATTTTCATTTTTAGTAGGTCTTCTCTGAGGTTGTGCCAGAGAAAGAAGCGGTAGGAAGTACTGCCTTATTACCTCTAGTTCAGACTCCCATCTAGGCCCCTTTGATACCATTGGTAGAGGAAGGTAACTTCCAAGGACGGATAGAGCTTGGATTTCAGGCTTTCCACTGGGCCTTCATAGATACTTCACTGATACCATCTTCTCCAGGAGGAGACTCCTGGTTACTGCTTCCTAGATGGTCACCTCTGACACAATGGGAAGAGAGAGTACTCATTACCATGACACAATAGCAAAAGTTTCAGCTTCCCACTTAGCCTCTTCTGATGCAAGACATAGAGGAAAAGCGGTAACTTGTGGTGGATGGATGCCCACTGTTCTTTGCCAACACTGTGTGTGGGGGGGTCCTTGTTACCTTGTTACCACTAGACTTAGATGGAAACTCCAGCTTTCTACTTTGTCTTCTTTAAAACCTGCCCAGGGACTAGCTGGAAAGAGTGACTTCTTATAGCCCAGAAGGAATGGAGTCTAGGGTCTTCATTTGGCTTTGCTAGTGGGGATGGGATGATAACATGAGTATTTTTTATCTTGTTTGCCTGGGTATTGTTTAAAATTTCTAGCTTGTGAGGTTGCCCCTGTCCAGGGTTATCTTGGAGCTTTTGTTTTGTAAGGAAGACTTTCCTCGATAATCTGGGTGATCTTGATTCAGTTGAAAGACATTAAGATAAAAAATTGAAGCTTCCTAGAAAAACAATTCTGCCTGTGGATGCAGCTTCAGTTTGAGTCTAACTGTTCTATTCTGCCTTTCATTTTTTGGCTTTGGATTTTGGCCTGCCAAGCTAGCTCCCACAATTCCAAAAATCAATTTCTTTCAATAAATACTTTGGTACTAGGGAATGTTACACTGCTGTAGGAAAAGTTTAAAAATATGAAAGTGGCTTATAATTGGATAATAATAAGAGGCTGGAAGACTTTTAGGAATTATGATATAAAAAGCCTAGATTAGGGGTGCCCACGTTGATTAGTCGGCTAAGCAACTAACTCTGTTTTTCGTCTCTGGTCATGATCTCATGGTCATGAGATTGAGCCCCAATGCCAGCTCCACCCTCGGCTCAGTACCTGCTTAAGATTCTCTTTCCTTCTGGCCTACTACCGACTCTCTCTCTCTCTCTAAAAAAGAGAAAAACTGGAAAGAAAAGAAAAGAAAAAGAAAAAAATTCCTAGATTTCCATTGTCATGAAGGTACTATTAGTAGAAATATGGATGTTAAGGACTGCTAGTGAGGACTCAGGAGGATGTAATGAGCACTGTGTTAGAGGATATATGTGTATATATATATAGGGAATATATATATATACTTAGAGAATATATATTATCATAAACAAAATAGTAGAAATATGAATTTTGAAGGGTCTTCTGATGAAGTCACAGTAGGAAATGAAGAACATGTTATTAGAAATTGGAGTAAAGGAAATCCTTGTTCTGTAGTGGAGAAAATTTAGCTGAATTGAGTCCTATATTTATTCAGACTTTTTAAAATATCACAATAGGCAATCATTTATCTTCCTGTGTGTCTGTCTTGGCATTTCAATACATCACAAATAAATTACAAGTTCTCAGCTTTCAAGTCGCTATCTGTGCCTCTCTGCCTCCAGAATCCTGTAATTTCCATGCTTGATCTCATGTCAAAAGTGAGAATACTTTCTTATAGATTTATTTCTCTTGATTTCCTTCTCCCATGTTTTTTTAAGTTAATTTTCATGCGGTTGTAATTTTTCAATACCCTCCAATTTATCAATCATTTGACTATGTTTCCTTCCAATTTCAAAAACAATTTGCATAGATTTCTCTAAGATGTGCCTCTTTAGACACATTACATAGGTGGATTTAGAAACCGTTTTATCTTCAGTCATGTTTTAGGCCATCCTTCTTAATATTTAGCCTTATAAGATTAAAATTCAATTTTTAAATATATTTTGTATTTAGATATTATTATGGACTGAATTGTGTTCCCCTCCATTATTTACACATTGAAGTCTTAACCTCTAGTACCTGATAATGTGACTATATTTAGAGGTAGTACCTTTAAAACGTTAATTATGATAAAATGAGGTCATATGGATGAAGTTTATTCCCAAATGGTGTCCTTACAAAAAGAAGAGATTAGAACACAAAGACACAGAGAGGAAGGGCAATGTGAAGTTATAGGGGAAATATTATGAGCTGTGGAGAGAGGCTTCAGAGGAAACCAACTCTGGCAACACCTTGATCTTGGACTTCAATCTTCTCAAGTTGAGAAAATAAATTTCTGTTGTTTCAGTCACCCAACCTATGCTATGTGTTAATGGAAATCTTATAAAATACAACTGTTTGTATGAGTAATTCAACTTTTTTATGAGTTTCCACAAAATATGTTATCCATTTTAATTTTTTTTCTGGAAAAAAAGTTTACCTTTGAAGAATGATTACCAGTATCTGCCTCAATCGGTGAGCTGTGTACTTGGTTCCATGGAAAAGGAAATTTATAATACAAGAATATTGATTGTTGCTGATCCCAGATTCATTTGAATTTGTGTTTAGGTGGAGACTTCTTAGTTTGTTGTTTCTCTCCCTTAAATTATGCAGTTGTTCCTAACGATTAATTGAAGACCTGTTCCAACTGGCCAAATCTGAATTATTCAGCATAGTAGATATTAAAGTATGCAAGACAGGTTTTTTTGTTTTGTTTTGTGTTGTTTTGTTTTGTTTTAGAGAGAGCACGAGCAGGGGAGAGAGGCTGAGGGAGAGAAAGAAACTTATGCAGGCTCCATGCTCAGCACAGAGCCCGACATGGGGCTCAGTCCCATGACTCTGAGGTCATGGTCTGAGCTGAAATCAAGAGACTGACCCTCAACCAACTGAGCCACCCAGGTGCCCCCAAGACTAACACATTTATTTTATTTTATTTTTTTAATTTTTTTTTTAATGTTTTATTTATTTTTAGGAGAGAGAGAGAGAGACAGACAGCTTGAGCAGGGGAGGGTCAGAGAGAGAGGGAATCACAGAATGAAACAGGCTCCAGGCTCTGAGCCAGCAGTCAGCACAGAGCCCGACGCGGGGCTCAAACCCACGAACCGCGAGATCATGACCTAAGCGAAAGTCGGTCGCTTAACCAACTAAGCCACCCAGACGCCCCAAGACTAACACATTTAATAGGATCATTTGGCAGCGTGTTTTTTTTTTAAATGTCAGCAGTGTTGTAAAAGCAGTTTTGAATTACTCAATAAGTAGACAAAACATGCCAATGAAGGAACACTAAATTGAAAAAAATGAAATTGCTGAACATATATATATATATATATATAATGTAGTCACATAATTTGGAAAGTACTTTTAGGGTATATTCATTTTTTTGTTTTATTTTTAACATTGTCCTTATTTTGAATTAAAGATTAAAGGAGAAAGAAAAAGGGACAATGGAATTTCTTCAATGCTTAGCTTTTTCTGGAATTCCTGGTCTAGCCCTGGGTAAAATTATCTATTAGAGTGTGTGAGAAAAGGACAGTTATCAGGCTTTTGTTTCTGGGTTTTGTTTGTTTCTTGTAAAACTTGAGGTTATGTTCCAACAGAAGTAACAACCTTACCAGCATGCTGTACCTCCTACTTTGGTCTCCTCACTTCCAGCTTTGTCTTATCACTTTCACAAGTCTTTGCTTTTTTTCAAAACTATCCCTGCATAATTGCCAGAGTAACCTATTTACACTAAAAATCCAACATGATATCAAGACATGTCCTCTACTTAAGCCTCTTTGATAATTCTCATTGCTTGTATGTTTCCTTCTCAGACTCTGCTGGGCTTCCTGCATGTCCCCTTCCAAGTCAAACCTCTGTGACTGCTAGTGTTATGTCCTCTGTGTTCATCTTTTCCCACTCCCCATCCTATGTTTAATGGCTATTCATTGTCTTCACTTTTCTAAATAAGCAAAAATATATATCTCAAACATATATCCATTTTATAATGACCTCTCTTCTCACAACCATCCCCTTTGGGTTAGGGAAATGCTTTTTTTATTTTTTCATTTATAACTTTGTTAACTTGTATCATTTAATATTGCAAATATCTCTTTCATTTTCTGTCTTATCTTTAGCTTCTTGAAGATAGCGACCATATTTGATTCTTTGTATCTCTACTCCTTGGTATAACACATTTATATAGTAAGCATCCAGTATATGTTTGCTGAAATAAACTGTTTTTTAATTTAATAAATTGTATAGACTATAATATACAAACGTACTACTACATTCCTAAAAAAGTATCTATTATATGTCTGATATAGTGTTACACTCTATAATAAAACTCTCTTATTTTACTACAATATATCTATGGTCCTATAAAACAACATTTTATATTTAAAATACATATTCAATTTACTCAAACATAGGTACTTGTGGAGTGAAAATTGGCAACGTTTAATAGAAAATAGCCAAGGGATTCCTGGGTGGCTCAGTTAGCTAAGCTTCTGACTCAGCTGAGGTTATGATCTCATCGCTCATAAGTTTGAGCCATGTTGGACTCTGTGCTGACAGCTTAGAGCCTGGATCCAGCTTTAGATTCTGTGTCTCTCTCTCTCTCCTCTCCCACTTGTGCTCTGTCTCTCTCTCTCTCAAAATAAATAAATATTAAGAAAATTAAAAAAAAAAAGAAACTAACCAAACTTTCTGCTCTAACAATATGGAGCCTGTATGGGATTTTATCTCTCTCCCTCCTGTTTCTCCCTTACTTGCTCACTTTCTCTCTATCTCAAAATAAATAAATAAACTTAAAAATAAGAAAATAGCCAAATGTAGTTTACTGCATAAATGTTGAGAAGAAACTGTTCCTTGTATGTACGTAGAGAATTTAGGTTGCTAGACTATCCTTAGTTGGATTGGAAATGGGCCATGGTGTAGGCTAGCCATCCTGCTATCTAGAAAAATGTGTCCTGGGTTGCTTAATGACCACAAATGGTCAGGACTTCAGCTTTATGTCTCATTCAATAGTATCTCTTGTCTCTCAAGAAACTAAATGAAGAGTGAGTCATAAGGAAATCAATAGTGTGATATTCAAACAAGGCTATTTAGACCAAAACACATTCCATTTTCTCATTAACCATGGAGCCAAAGCAGGGAGGGGAGAGAATTTTTATTCATTTAAAATTGCACACAGATGGAACTGTTGTTTCCCACTGCCTGGTGAAGGCTCCAAAGTGCACACAATTAAGTGTATTTTATTAAAACTAACTTTAAAAATGCATGCTGTTTCCTTCCATTTACTTAATAATTGATTAATTACAGCCTGCTTTACTTCTCTTAGAGACATTTTTCAGATTCATTTGCCCATTACATTTTTGAAGTTTGGCTGGCTTTAGGAATTGTATTTTAACTGGTTGTTTTAAAAGATTTGAGGACGTTTAATTCCCCTTAAAAATAATAATACATAAATTTTCTTAAGTCCTTTGTTGAGATATATTGATTTATTATTTCTCATTTTTTATGCTTTTTAATGCAAAACAGATTTATAATTAGAAAGACAAGATGGTTGCTTGTATTTCTTCCTGGAACCTTAGGACATTCTCTGGTGTTAAGCAATACGAATATAATGAGAGTCACATATATAATTTTAAGTGTTCTCGTCACCACATTAAAAAGTATAAAGGAAACAGGTGAAATTAATTTAGTGCTATGCTGTGTTTAAACTTTTTTAATGTTTTTATTTTTATTTCTGAGAGAGAGAGAGAGAGGGTATAAGCAGGGGAGGGTCAGAGAGAGAGGGAGACACAGAATCTGAAACAGGCTCCAGGCTCTGAGCTAGCTGGTCGCACAGAGCCCGATGCAGGGCTCAAACCCATGAACCGAGTGAGCCAAAGTTGGATGCTTAACCGACTGAACCACCCAGGTGCCCTTATTTTGTATTTAATTTAGTGTATATAAAATGTTATCATTTCAATATACAATCAATATTCAATCTTATTAGTGAGTTATCTTACTTTTTTTCTTAGTGAAATGAATTTGAAATATGGAGTGTATTTTACATCTACAGCACATCTACATTTGGACCAGCCTCATTTCAAGTGTTCAAAGTAGCTGCCGTAGTGGACATCATGACTCTACTTGATCTAACTGAACCACCACAGTAATATACAATCCTTGGAAGTTGTCTCCTTAGACTTCATCATCATCCAAATTTTAAAATTTCTTTTAATCATGAACATTACCAAAACAAATACCATTTTACTTCAAATATCTGCAAATTGTACAGGATGTGGTAGGTTTATGATCAGTGTTCAGAGAGCAATTGGCATTTGAATTAAACCATATGAAGATAACAACAGGCGATTACCCATCTTAACAGCTGCTAAGTGGTGTTAATTGCTGGCTGCAGACCACAAGCCGAGCAGTATTCTGTGTAATGTACAAACAGAACAAAGCAAAATAGAAGTTAAACGAAAAAGTATTACCCTCATTATAATAATATACAGTACTTGGTAATATAATATATTCTTATAACCTATGTTATTTATGAGTTTGACAATGAATAGGTATGAGAGAAATAATATGGATAAGTAATCGATTTTATTTTCAAATAATAAATGATTGAAACTTTTATACATGCATACTATTAGAAGTGTTCTAAACTTTTCAGAAGTTTATAAAACTGTCAATGGATGGAGTTCTTGATATTTAAATTAATTAGAAAGATGTTTAAATTTAATTAATTAACTAGAAAGAGATGTGGTTAAAGGCTGAAGGAAGCTGGAAACAAGAAACATGGCTTAACTACTTCCATTAAAAACTGCCCAAAGAAGTGGAATTTCTTAGATCATTAGACCTCGTTGTCTGAGCTAAGTTCTATCAATGTTTACTACCATTTCATCTTTTGTTTCATTTCCTGGAATAATGGCTACAAAAATATTCAATTCCAATTAATGAGACCATAGGATAATAAGCTGATCACATGGATAAATTAAAAGTGTTCAATTATTAATATAGTAAACATAATCCTTATGATTTATACTTATGAATGTGTACTGTTTAAATAAAGGTATGGATTTGATATAGAATATTTCATGATCTAGTTTAGGATATGAATTGATTCTATTTTGGCAAAAGCTACTTACATAGAGAATTCCATTGATTTCTTATGCTGTATGATCATCTGTTGATCATTTTGGCTTTGGGATATGGGCTTGCAGGCCTGTATTGTATCATGTACATTGCAGAAGGAGCTAAATGAGTAGTGACATTTGCTACCTGATACCTGCTTGAAGTTTATTATTTTTTTCTACAAGGTCATTTCCTAACTGTAGCCAGGTTATTAATTATTGATCAAGATGTCCTCAATACTCTCCTCAGCTTAACTGAATTTTATACATGTATCTTCCCTTCTATAGGTCACAGACCCCCTCCTTTACTTAGAACACGTTTTCCTTTAAAAAACTTGGAATTATAAATTCTTTGTCTGCCACTTTGAATGTAAATATTTTCCCAACTTCTTGCCAGTTTACAATCCAGAACTATCTTTCTCAAAGACTTAGGAGAAAGATCTTGTCATCAAAAAATAAAAAATACATAGGGTCTCTATCATCATGTTCTGTGAGATGATAAATACCTAAGTTTGATAAATACCAATTAGTGAATACAGATGGCCTAATTATATTGACCAATCTCTCTCCTAATGTCTTCCAGTACCTTTCACTAATTCAGCCTACTACTTTAAAATTCTTCTGCCTTGGGGCACCTGGGTAGCTCAGTCAGTTGAACATCTGACTTGGGCTCAGGTCATCATCTCACAGTTCATGGGTTGGAGCCCCACATAGGGCTCTGTGATGACACCCAGAGCCTGGAGCCTGCTTCAGATTCTGTGTCTCTCTCTTTCTCTGCCCCTCCTCTGCTCATGCTCATCTCTGTCTCTCAAAAATAAATAACCATTAAAATTTTTTTAATAAAAAATTAAAAATAAAATTATTCTGTTTTTTGTTTCAATAGAGTTAGAGTTCAGTCTCTCTCCCCTATTGTAGTAGTTTTGATTGCTAATATAATGATCTTAAATAAAATCTTCTTTCCTATATAACTATCATATTTAATTTAATCTGGTACAATTTTTCTTTGATACTCTCAGAAGTCCCACATCTGGAAATAGAGATTGAGGACCTTGGAAACATACTTTGTCTAATTAAGCTTTGCACTCATGGTATTCTAAGATTGTCTGTACTTAGGCCAGTATTAACACAACTCACAAAAATGTGTGTGTGTTTGTGTGATTATAGGAACATGGAGTATGGTATGAAGAGAAATGTCTACTGATTGCCATGGTTACTTCAAAACAATGGAGATGCTAAAGGGAAGGAGAGTAGAGCTTAACTCCTTTATTCCATCCTTTGTATTTTTTTATATCTTAAAATTTGTATTTATTAATCTTATAAGTAAATATGCACACACAGAGGTGAAAAACAAACCTCTCAAAAGTAATAAGAAAAATGTCGATCTGCCAGCAAATACCTCTATGGCTGTGACTTGTTAGAAGAAACTATGGTTATTTATAAATGATAGATTTTAAAGTGAATTTAGAAAAATCTTTTGAAGGTATGTATTGTTGGGGAAATATACAACCCAGACATTTCTACAAAGGTAGAGGGGGTAAAAATACTACTGAATAAATATTAATCTAAAAGATTGCCAAAACAGAAAGAAACTTCAGCCTTTTATATAGGCAAGCAGATACAACCCAGTTCATAAATTTTGAAAGTTCTCAAGATAAACAATAACTTTCTCTCTTAAGAAGACTTGATATCATTATTTGTCATGGGTAGTTTATCCTAAATTTACTCAGTAATTGAGTTGGACTTCTATGCTAGTTTAATTGCTTTTATACAAAAGAAAAAAATAAACTTCTGATATACTTATGACAGGAAGTAGTTTTGCAACATGTATCCAAAAGCCTGCTGCAGTTAGGCTCCTACCCTTTTATAGAAGCTGAGAGATGGAGTCGTTATATTTCTTAGATGTTAATTTTCCAAAGCAGTAGTTCCCAGGTCCTTCACAAATACACCCCTGCTCATAAAACTGGCAAAGAGCTTATTTACCTTTTCAGAGAATTTACCTATACTTCAAAGTGACAGAGAAATAACTTACAAATTTTCTAAAAGAAAATTGCCAAAGTAAAGAGAGAGCAGAGAAGTTTCTTTCTTTATTTTCAACAGAGAGAATTAAATCTCTTAGGTCTAATTTGTATTTGCCCTTACAGTATCATATTCTCCTTAAAATAAACAAACAAAAAAACTTTATGAAATTCTTGAGAGTCATCTATGTAGATATTGAAGGTACACAATTTAAATGGAATTATCCTAACCTGGCTGACTCTTAAGTATACATATGATTGAACATTTATGCTCTCTTCAAATTCATATTTTGAAGCTCTAACTCCCAAAACGATAGGGGTAAGAGGTAGGGCCTTTGGGAAGTAATTAACTCATAAGGATGGAGCCTTCATGAATGGTTTTTGTGCCTTCAAAGAACAGACACCATAAAGCTTATTTCCTCTCTCTTTTTCTGACACATAATGATGCAATGAGGAAGTGGCCATTGGCAAATGAGAAAAAGAGTTTTCACCAGACACTGGCTTTGCTGGCACCTTGATCTTGGACTTCCCAGGCTACAAAACAGTGAAAAATAAATTTCCATTGTTTAAGCCACTCAATCTGTTCTATTTTTCTTAAAGACAATCAAGTTGGAGATATTCAGTTGCCTAGAATGAGGCTCATGAGACACAATTCCATTGATCCATACGTTTTGGTTTCAATTATATAATTTTCTTGTTCCTCTATTTATTCCATAGCAGTGGTTAATGAACTTTTTTAGAAAACAAAACACACACGCACATATATAGAAGAAAATAAAAATAGTTTATAATTGAACAATTGTTAACTTTTTTGGTGCATTTTCAGTAGTGTTTTGTATTTATACATTTTAATATATCCTAAATCACAATTTATATATATTTACATATATATGCATACTTTTAGACTTAAAATTTTTTTCAGTGTTTATTTATTTTTGAGAGAGAAAGAGAGACAGAGTGCAAGTGGGGGTGTGATGCAGAGAGAAAGGGAGACACAGAATCTGAAGCAAGCTCCAGGCTCTAAACTGTCAGCACAGCCTTTCCTGGGTCGAAGTTGTGAACTGTGAGATCATGACCTGAGCTGAATTCGGGAGATTAACTGACTGAGCCACTCAGGCATCCCTATTTTGTTGGGCTTTTAAATGCAATGTTATATTTGTTCAGATGTCTACAGTAAACTTTAAAAACTCTTACTATAGACAATGATTATATTATCTATGCTCTAGGGGCCGTTAATTCCTAAATCAGTAATTCACACTCCAGGAATAGTTGGCATTTATCAGCAGCCTCACACTACAGAAGCTGCTACAATGAGTGTTCTTGCTATCTCTATGCCCCATCTGCATCAGCTGCTTAATAAAATGTATGCTAGAACTGGGTTTTTATTGGTGAAATTACTTAAATAGCAAAATAAATGTTAGGAATTGTATTGAAAATAGAAAGTATTATCTAGAATCTTGTAGAGACACTTCCTCATCTATGCATTAGTATTACACAGAAATTAAGGAAGCACCTTGACATGTAACGTTGGGAAGACTCACTAGGCTCGATTTCTAAATGGTCAGTACGCTGGTCCTTTGTCTGGCATGTTGAGTTACATGATCCTGATAGGTGGTTAAATGAATACTGTGGCTAAAATATGGCCCCATTTGCCTCAAGTGAACCTTTGCTTTTAATTTTTAATTTGAGAGAGAGACCACAAGTGGGGTAAAGAGACAGAGGGAGAAAGAGAGAGAGAGAGAGAAAGAGAGAGAATCTTAAGCAGGCTCCAAGCCCAGCATGAACCCTAAAGCAAGGCTCGACTTCACAACAAAAGTCAAAATCAAGAGTCATCTGCTCAGCTGACTGAGCCACCCAGGCATGTCTGGTGAATTTTGAACAGAGGATGTTTAGAAGACTCTTGAAAAGGACAGAGAGCTTATAGAATATTTTGTGTTACTCTTTTAATTAAATACTTGCTCAAAATAAGTTAGCATGTATGGCAGAAAGGGTCAGACACTTGCTTTCATTATAACTTTTTGGTGGAATAATTCTGAAAGAGCAGCTACCCCTTACCCAAGGCCACTAAAAATGCCAAAATAACTTATACTTGTCTAGGATTAAATTAGCTAATGCCAGTTTAGAATATAAATATCTCTCTTTTGCAATTTTAAAAATGTTTTATTTATTTCGGAGAGAGATAGCATGAGCAGGAGAGGGTCAGAGAGAGAGACACACACACAGAATCTGAAACAGGCTCCAGGCTCTAAGCTACCTGTCAGCACAGAGTCCGACTTGGGGCTCAAACTCACAAACCGTGAGATCATGCTGAGCCGAAGCTGGATGCTTAACCAACTGAACCACTTAGGCGCTCCTCTTATTGCATTTCTTTATAAGGACTATTTTATTGACTGAATCTTTTGTATAGATATATCAGTTTATCTAATCAGGATCAACTGATAGGCGTATGAGTGAGAAACAGTGTAACAAAGAGTGCCTTTGTTTATGAGTCTTTGAATTTCCAATTATTTCACTGTGATTTCAAACATGATTGTGGTGCTTTATATACCGGCAAGTTGTTTTCCAAGAAATGTGTGCTAGCTTAAAATCCTTCTATTTCTCTGAAAGTTAGAAAGTTACCTCAATTTTCTCCAAATCATGTTTCATTCTGAATGTAATGGGGAAGGAAGGAAAAAGGCAAGCCTCCTGAAATTTTAAGACAAGCTCTCTTTACCAACCATCTCTTTCCTCTATTTCTATTCTTCACGCATACTGCTCACACACTTGGATAAGCAGTAACCTATGGGAAGAAAGGGTGTCATTTTAATCATTGGTGTGATCAAGGAATGAATTCTTATTCATTCATTCAAGAAAAACCCAAACAAACATCTAGGACATTTTACCTATCTGGAAAGGACAAGAGCTAGAAGAAAATATCAAGGTATTAACTGCTAAGAAGCAATGTTAACAGTCATCCCTGAAAGAAGTAATGAACAGACTAAAGGGGAACAGACTGCACCAAAAAATGGGTGCTTAACCTAAGTTGGAAGATGTGGAAATGTATTACAAATGATATTGTCAATTACCCTCCTTAGAAAAGTTTAAGATATTAGAGCCAATGAAATATTAAAGACATTTATTTGTGATCATGGCTGATGGGGATTAGAGACAAAAATGGTAAGACTCACCTCAGAAGAAGTTGTTGTTTACGTCTGTGTGTTGTGTTGTTATTTGTGCTGATTTAGGGTTGGATCTATATGAAGAGAATGTGTCCCCTCTGTGAACTACAGTGGCATTTGGTTATGCTTTTTCTGCAGGACTATCAAATTTGTGAAAACATCCCTAACTATTTGATAGAAAACTGGGGACAAAAGTTGATTATAAAGTATAGAACTGAATTCTTTCTATGTCCTTTGTACTTTCTTACATCTTACAATTTGTATTTGTTAACCTTTATAACTAAAAAGATATATAAACCAGAAAACCTTCAGTGAGAAACTACATCGTAATGAAAATAATTACATAAATGCATAAAAAGGATAAAAGTAAAATAATTGAATAAATGAAACTTTTTGGTAATTATTTTTAACTGACTTTACCTTTCTTTTTTTGTGATGCCTATCTAGTACAGGGTATTTGGGATCACTGTGGTGATCAAAGTAAAATCATACATAAATATACAAAAATACAATTGACAAGTTGTAGTTGTGCTACTTTTACAAGAGTAATTATTAGTGAAAAGAGGCAAAATATGAATGAGTGAAGAAAGTAAAGGGCTGAACTATTATCAACTAATTTGCTTAAAAACTAGAGAATGAAATGGGCTTTTTCAAACTCCCAATGCATGAGTTAATAATCAATACATAGAAATTTATCTATATGGTAAAAATTCTTGAAGCCCTTCTTACTCTTAATGTGCCGAATAAATTTTATTCCTTTAATTTTGGATTTTTTTTTCTAGCAGATGTTGTCTTTCACTCTGAAGAGATTAATGGGAACTGAGTAAATATAAGTAATGACATTGCATCACTGTTTCCCAAAATGCAATATTGCCAATTCTTTTTATTCTTGAACTTAATCTGTGGTCCTAAAGAGTTGTTCAAATATGCAAATGTTTGCAGAATAAAGACAATAGACAGGGATAAGAGGAGGAGCTCATTTATATGTAAATGACTTTGTAAAGAAGTAATAAAGCATGTATTTCTCCCTGTTATAAAAAATTTCAATACCCTGAAAAATAGTCTTGTTACAAGAAATTAAGTTAAGGAAGGGAAAACACAATATCTTAATGGGCGAAGCAATTGTCTGGCTATCTGATATGCATAAAAATGTTTGTGAGACCCAAATGCAACTAACAAGAAGGAATCTGATCAAAGTCTTATCATCAGACAGAATATTCAGAGCTATCCTCTTCTGTTCAAGCAACTATCCAAGTTATGTTAAATGAGTATATTTCAAAAGCCAGACCTAAAAATCATGGCATATATTGTCATTATTTATTGGGAAAATATATCTCCAAAATAGTATAATTCTTGCATTGAAACAACGTGAACATACTTAAAGAAATTTTTCTAAAAATATTTTAATGTACAATAAATAAGTTCTTTAGGTAGAAAGTTAGATCAGGTGAAAGACTTAAAACTTAGGTTTTAAAACTAATGTTAGGATGAATGGCATATAATTTACCTCTCTCTCTCTGTGTCTATATGAAAATTTTGTGACACTTTGAATCTTTACTCTGAGGCTATCACAAAGTAAACCCTGAGATACAGTTTGATCATTGTCCTGAGGAAACTTAGTCATAGAATGGTAAAGCAACCAGGTTAATTAGTTCTTAAAAAAATGATATTAGAACTCAGTTTTTAAAAATCCTAGTATATTTTAAATAATATTTCTAAAAGAAGAAATTTCAAATGTCAAGTTATAAAAACTAAGTATAGAAAAAGAGTTTGCTTTGCACTCATATGCATCTCACACAGACCACAATAACTTGCAGCCTTTGATGGACATGCAAATGGTGATATCTATTGGGAATTACTCCACTAGAAGAACCCATCCCATTCCTTGCAAAGATTTATTACCCAGATTGTTTTACAACTTAAAACATACACACCCTGATAGCTTCCAAAGAAACAAACATACAGAGGAACTTTAGGAGACCTAAGAAGAAACAGCCATCAGAGTGGTAGTATTTCTCTCATTAGAATCGTGGATAGGAGAACAGCACGAATTAATGTCTTTACAATTATTATAGAAAAAAAGAATAAACCTGTTATTCAATGCTCAAGTTATTCATAAAATGAAAGAGCAAAATAAACATAGTCCTAGTTGAGATTTTGTGTCTCCTTCTCTTTCTCTGTCCCTCCCCCACTCATTCTCTGTCTCTCTGGCTCTCAAAAATAATAAACACTTAAAAAATTTTTAAAGATAATCTCAAGTTTAATACTCATGGGCTTATTAAAAAATTGCTGAAGAATGTACACGACCACAAAAGTATTCTCAGAAAGAGGGCAAAATTGGATACATTTGACACAAATCTCAAATAGTTGAGTAAGATAAAAAATTGAAGGAAGCCAGAAAGTAATTAAAAGTGGGTGCATTAGATTTTGATAAAACAGGATTCTCTTTTGGGTTACTGATTTTATAGCATAGTATTTTATCTTTCTATTGGTACTACAATGAGAACATTTACAGAATCATATTTAATACTTCTTTCCCTGGTTTTACTTTATAAGAACTACCAGAGGAAATGGTTACGAATGAATATCCCTATCCTCATTTCAGATCTGCTTAATTGGATCCCTGAAGTAAACCTAGAACCTGCATTTCAATGAGCAGATCAGGATGATTCAGATGGCCCATACACTTTAAAGACTCTAACATAACAGATAGGGGTCTTAATTAGCATTGATGAATAAAATGTAAATAGAAAGTTTGATTACTTAAATATTGAAATAATTAACAAAACTTAGGAGACTAAAAGTCAGAAAATGTAAAAGGAAGGATAAGTAATGTCTTCATTTTCATAGCAAGGAGTGATCAGATTCATAGATGAATTAAGAAATAGGTATATTATTTAAAGTTATATAATAAAGTTATATAATGTTTACATATTACATATGTGGTGACCAGCAAAAGAAAGCAAAGCAGTAGTTATTTCTGGAGGAGGATATGGGTGTTGCTGATAAATGAATAAAAATTTTACTTTCAGGGGCGCCTGGGTGGCTCAGTCGGTTAAGCGTCTGACTTCGGCTCGGGTCATGATCTCGCGGTTCGTGGGTTTGGGCCCCACATCGGGTTCTGTGCTGGCAGCTCGGAGCCTGGAGCCTGTTTCAGATTCTGTCTCTCTCTCTCTGCCCCTTCCCCAGCTCATGTGCTGTCTCTCTCTGTCTCAAAAATAAACTAAAAATTAAAAAAAAAAATTTACTTTCATTTTATATCTTTCTATAGTTCCTTTTTGTGTAGACACCATTTTAATTTCATTTTTAACTTTAATATATTGTATATTGTATGTTTTCTGCTGTCTAGAATTTTTACAAATACAAGGACTTCCTTTATTTCTTTTGTTCTAATAGTTTTGTCTTTTCTCTGGCGTTTTGTTGGGAGTTCATCTCTTAGGCTATTACTATCCATTCCTTTGTTCTCTTAGAAATTTGCTGTTTGGACTGTGCTTTATTCTGGAGAAATTAGACAAATATTTAAGAAGGAGTTATAAATCAAAGGTTAACAGTTTTGAAGAAGATATTAGGGCACTTTTCAATGATAAAGTGCAACAATTTTTGTACAGAGGCTTTGTGAAAGTAAGCATTAGCCTTCTTGTATTTTTGTTTGTTTTCTTCCTAATAACTGTTAGAGAGAATCCTTTGGTCCATCTCTGAGAGCAGTTAGCACATCTTTCTACAATTTCTGAAATCCCCTGGAGGCTCCTTAGTTTTCATTAAAGAACACTAACTCAATTATTTTTCTTTTTTATGAAGACATTTCTAATGCACATCTAGATAAAATAATTTCCTCTACAGAAAGTACTCCACAGTGAATTGCAATGTTCACTTTTTGTCACTCATGGAGCTTGAATCACACACAGCATATTCATTCGTCCAGGTATTTCTCAGATCAAATGGGCTGATGATGATAATCTCGCTTGGAGAGGTACCATGAGAAATCCCCTTATTAAGTCCACCTCCACTAGTAGGCCCCAATAAGTATTTGTATTGTGTTGTTTTCACTTACAATTTGTTTTGTTTTAGAACATTGTGTGTTACCGGGCATACCATCATTTTAAAGCAGATATCCAAGTGAAATTTATAATTGTCATATTATTGAATAACTTTAATTCTGAGGCTTTCCATTATTTTTTTTTCTTTTTCCGGTTTTTATTTAAATTCCATTTAGTTAACATACAGTGTAACATTAGTTTCAGGTGTAGAAGTTAGTGATTCATCACTTACATGTAATATTGAGTGCTCATCGGAATGATACTTTTTAAAATACCATGGAATCCACAAAATACACAACTGCCCTGAGTTTATAGTTTTTTTTTTTTTTAAAGGCCTAGTATAATTTGTGGCCATTAATTTTAAAATGATAAATTTTGTGGTATACAATTTAGGTTAACCTATGATTTTATTTTAGATATATTCCTTATATTTCTACCTTCACTTTTCCATACTTTTAATTTATTCTCCTTTGCTGTTGAAAGGAAAAATAGTACTTATTTTGGCATCAGATCATTTTAAAGAAAATTATTATCTCTACGCCTTCCAAGCTATAGGACTGTGGAGAAGCTACCCTAACCCAGATAAACATTGTTTCTCATCATGTTTCACAAGGGTTATATGTAGCATCCACCTCATAAGGTTTTGGAGAGGACTAAATTAAATAATGTAAATATAATAAATAGTGTATGGTCTGGCCTGTAGTAATCATTAGCCATCATTGATGTTGTAACTCCTTAATTTTTTTCCTGGATAAGAAATCGGTCTGCCTATTCAGGTACATGTATATATATATATTTATATATGTGTGTGTGTGTATATATATATATATATATATATATAATATTCATACATACATACATTTATATATATATATATGTATTTTATTTGAACCACAGACATTTTAACCATTCCATATTCTCTTTACAATTTTACTTTCTATTTTATTCCCATAAATCCAACATAGCCAGTTTTAAGAGAGAACCTGATAACAGTATCCAGCAGAGAACATATATTCAGGATAATGCTCACAGCTTGCTATAAATGCATGCCTATGAACACAACCTGATGCAACCATAAAAAGTGTTTTGTAGAGAAATATAGGAAGTGAAAGGAATAATGGAAAATATAAGTATATTCTAATCAGTTTCTAGGAAAAAGGAAATTTGGGATTTTGAGAGTATATTTCAGATATAGAACTCCAATTCTGAATGAGATTGTGCATTAATGTTTGATGATTTGTTTCATAGACAGTGAAAAGATAATTTCCATAACAACTTGAGAAAATGATTTCTAAACAAGACATTTATTTAGTTTCTCTTTCATTTGAATTTATTTTCATTTAACATGTACTCTATGGCTACTGCTATAGAATACTTAACACTTTCTTCAAATAAGGAACCTAATTAAGTTTCAAAAATTCATTTTAATATTTATTCACTAATTCCAACTTCACCAATATCCTTGAATAAAACCCACTACTAACCTTGATATAATGATCATTTTAAAGTAGAAGAATATGTGAAATAATAACACTTCACCTATTTCAAAATCAGCTATATAAGGATCAATAATCTTTTTGCAATTAGATTGTGATAGATGTGAAAAAGGGGTGTAGACACACTGACAACTCTACATTTTAGCTTAATAGTCACAGAATATAGCCAGAAACAAATAAAAACTAAAGCCATTTTCACAGAGGACTGTGTAACCCTTTGTATCTTAGTCAATAATGATAGAGTCCTTGAGATGTGTATAGAGAATCTCATTTAAAAAATATGTATAAATATTTATTATTTTCTTTTCACTTTTTTTAAAGCCACCACTGATTATAAAGGTCATGAAGATAGAGATCATGTCTACCTTATTTTTCAATGTATCCCTAATACCTAGCACAGGACTTACATGTTTGATTATCAGATAAAATGCAGGATGTCTAGTTAAATGTTGCTTTGGGGAATGCTTACACTAAAATATTATCAGTAGTTTATCTGAAATTTAAAATTTACCTGGAATTCTGTATTTTATTTGCTAAATTTTCAGTCCTTCCTGAGTGCTTGAGTAAATAATAAAATGGTTTTTTAAAAATCCTACTGTTTTTAAAAAAAATTTTAATGTTTAATTTATTTTTGAGAGAGAGATAGATAACAGCATGAGCAGGGGAGGATCAGAGAGAGGGAGACACAGATTCTGAAGACAGGCTCCAGGCTCTGAGCTAGCTGTCAGCACAGAGCCCAACACGGGGCTGGAACCGTGTGATCATGACCTGAGCCGAAGTTGGTCGCTTAAGTGACTGGGCCACCCAGGCACCCCAAAAAATGTTTTTTTAAAGATTTTCTAATATTATAATTATATACTATATAAAAATATATAAAATATTTTAATTTTAATAAAATATTATAATTAAGAAAAAAGTACATATAGTTCACTTTAAAATAATTTCCACTTAAAGTAGTTAATATATGAAGTAGTCTGTGCTTCTTAAAATCAGCATTAAGATATAAAGTCAAAATAAATACATTTCTGTAAAACTAGACTCTAAGATTTTCCCGTGTATTCTCTAAAAAATATTTTTCACAAGATTTCTAAATTGTTCTTTATTTTTTTAAGTATATGAATAAAAATAAGACAAACTGAGATGAGAAGGGAAAGAAGCATCAGTTTTTCCCACCTATTTATTATTTTAGAACTTCTTCCTTATAATTGAATATCTGAAGTCATTAGAGACTTAAATCTGTTTATTGCTTCTGTGGACTCTCACTCATAATAAATGGTTTTTGTGTGTGTGTGGAATTTTTTATTGTGAGTGCCTATTTACTTGAACAAAATCTAAAGTATCATGGGGCTTATACTGAGGTAGCATTCCTCCTCAGAAAAAGGCTTGCCTTTTTCACATAAGGAGAGGGAATGCTACTAGTCTGAGATTATGGTCCCATGGATAAAAAAGGTCGCTGCCTTAATGTGAGAATTTCAGGTACAATTTCCTTAATTTGCTTGGGTCTCCTGGCTTATTGTTAGGATCACATGTTCACATTTGTAGGCAGGGCAACACTGACTTGAGTTTTCTCACTGCTTACTTACATCCACATGATCAGTTTTCAATTTCCCCCCTTTGTTCTTTTGTTATTCTTCATTAAGTCCAGCAATGTATTAAATTATGTTTGCTGAAACTGGTACAGCTGCTTTGAAAAATAGTGTGGAGTTTCCTCAAAAAATTAAAAATAAAACTACCTTACAATCCAGCAATACCACTGCTAGGAATTTACCCAAGGGATACAAGAGTGCTGACTCATAGCGCACATGTATCCCAATGTTTATAGCACTTTCAACAATAGCCAAATTATGGAAAGAGCCTACATGTCCATCAACTGATGAATGGATAAAGAAGATGTGGTTTGTGTATACAATGGAACACTACATGGCAATGAGAAAAAATGAAATCCTGCCATTTGCAGCAACGTGGATGGAACTGGAAGATATTATGCTGTGGGATAGGTCAGTCAGAGAATGACAGATATCATATGTTTTCACTTATATGTAGATCTTGAGAAACTTAACAGAAGACCTTGGGGGAAGGGAAGGGGGAAAAAAAGACCTTGGCGGAAGGGAAAGGGAAAAAAAAGTTACAGAGATGGAAGGAGGCATACCATAAGAGACTTTCAAATACAGAGAGCAAACAGGGTGGATGGGAGAGTGGGAGAGAGGGGAAATGGGTGATAGGCATTGAAAGGAACTTGGGATGAGCACTAGGTGTTGTATGTAAGCAATGACCCACAAGAATCTACCCCAAAAACCAAGAGCACACTTTACACACTTTAACATTATATGTTAGCCATTTTGACAATAAATTGTATTTTAAGAAATAAGTAACCAAATAAATAAATAAATAAGTAATGTTTGTTGAGTATAGCTGGAAGCTTTAGAAATACTTGAGACTATCATGGATATTGATGAGACTCCATGTTTAATTATCTCCCAATGTAAAATAGTCTCAGAAATGAGCAGCTCAGTAAATGGATTTTTTTTTTTATTGAAATGAATTAGGCAAGGTTTAGTTAGAACTAGAGAAAGCTACAACTTCTGAAAAGGATTAATTATCACCACCTATTATCCTGGATAACTTTGAAATTTATTTATTTATTTATTTGAGAGAAAGAGAGAGAGAGTCAGGGAGAGAGGAAGACAGAGAATCCCAAGCAGACTGCATGCTGTCAGCACAGAGCCTGATGTGTGAATCAAACTCAGGAACCGCAAGATCATGACCCAAGAGGAAATCAAGACCTGGAGGTTCAATTGCCTGAGGCACCCAGACACCCCATCCTGGTTTTCCTGTGAACTTTTCCCTATTTCCAACTGATGGGAAACATGCTCATTTATTTTCTCTTACCAAGATAAGATTTCTGCCTCTAAATTTTCTGAAGCACTTTATCAGCAGCACATTTAGGATATTTATGATAATTAGTTTTATACATTGTTCCGTAACTGCTCATAAATTATAAGCTAAATGAAGACAAGCAGAGCCTCTCTCATCTCCCCCCCCACTTACCTTTTTAAGTGCTTACAACAGAAAGCCAAACTTAAAAAAAGACCTGTAACATAAAATTTACCACCTTAATCATTTTTAACTGTACATTTCATTTGTGTTAAGTATATCTTCATTGCTGTGAAACAGATTAGAATCTTTTCATCTTGCAAATCTGGAACTTGATACCCATTAAAGAATTCTCTTTTCCACCTTTTCTGACAGATTCGATTATAAGTCAACAAAAACACACATCAATATGTATATTACATAGATACAGACGTAGAGATATATGTCCATAACATGTATCAAGCTATAAACTGAAAGCTTCAGCAATGGAATTCCAAAAGCATTTGCTATTTTTGTAGGAGTTGTCTTTTGACCTCTTTTTCTTTTTTTTGTTTCTTTCTCTTTTTTTTTTTTTTAGTAAGAATCATGGAGTTTCTAATGCTCATGTCAACTTACTAACAAAGGATCAGGTGGTACATACTATTTTTTGGGTTTCTAATTCATGAGTGATCTGTTTGTTTGTTTAGGTCAATGGCTATTTGCCAAAGCAAAAAGATAAAAAAATAAAAACCAGGAAATATTTGCCTTGGATAGGTAAAGGTATGAAACACTCAGATTAAGACATCTATTGTACCAGTTTTACCTAATAACTACCAACTTCTAGAGAAAATGTTGTCATGATTCTCTTGGTACTGTAAGAAAAAAAATCATATGCTTTTTGAAAATAAGCTTATCCTCTTAAAATGTATCCACAGCCTTGATCTATCATGGTTTTATGTAAAATAGAGCTGTTATTGTGAACTCCAGATGTCAGTATTTCTAAATTCTCATTTTAAACTGTTTAGAAGATTGCAATCATGAAGACAATTAATTGAGTAGAGTTGAATATCTGAAAGGCTATAAATTCTTCCAGCACTAATACATTTATAACAGAGAAATCACTTTTTCTTTCTTTCTTTCCTTTTCTATTTTTCCATCCTACTTTTCTTCCTTTCTTGTCTTCCTTCCACCATTGTTTTCCTTTCCTTCCATCTTATATGTTTTTCAGAATTGCTTAGGGAAAAAGAAAAGACACTAAAAGTTATGGAAAAATCAACCCCTTGAAACTGAAAAAAACTCTTACCAGCGTAATGGCAATACTCTTTTCAATTAAATTCTGTATTTAAAATGTTTATTTATTGCTTCCAAAAGTCTCCTGGTGACTTATAGAGGGAAAATCATCTGAGAGGCAGAAGCATATGATGGGTTCAACTGTAAATGTTCCTAAGTACCCACATGAGGCATTAGGAAGCTCTCAATGTTTCCTTAGTAGTAGGTAAGAGAGACTATGTCTTACTAGACACTCTTTGTGCCAAAATCAGTAAAGACAGAATCATGATTACTGGGTACACCCCTGCTCTCAAGTAGATTAGTAACTTGTAAGTTATGGAAAGTACATATAAATTCAATAATAGTGTTTTTTTTTAAATTTTTTATTTATTTCTGTGAGAGAGAAAGAGCACAAGAGCAGGGGACGGTCAGAGAGAGAGGGAGATGCAGAATCTGAAGCAGCCTCCAGGCTCTGAGCTAGCAGTCAGCACAGAGCCCGATGCAGGGCTCAAACCCACGAACCCTGAGATCATGACCTGAGCTGAAGTCGGACGCTTAACCAGCTGAGCCACCCAGGTGGCCCTCAATAATAGTGTGTTGTAAAGACTGAAAACTAAGATTAAAGAATGTGAAATGTATCATGACTTGGTGTAGAAGAGGAGATGGAAATGCATTTAATAAACTTCTAAGAAAATATATATAGTATTTACAGGTGAATGCTTAGGTACAGAAATTTCTAGGTGGAATAGCAAAGGAAAAAAGTTTTTAAAAAGTTTTGTGACAAGTCAAGGTAGGATTACTTAAACAATATAGTATATATTTAGTCAAATATTTAACTTATCTTCATTCTCTTTGTCTGTAGACTGGCTTTTAATAACATTTACCCCACAGGATTTTATCATGATCAAATGAAGTAATAAATAAATGAAAAGCACTTAATAAAAGACATGGAACATAGTGAATGCTAAAAAAAAAAAGCAACTTTACTTAAGAAAATATAGGAAGCAATATGAATCTGAAGACTAATTAATTTTGGTTGTACACTTGTGAACAGATAAAATTATGAGAGAAATTACACAATAGGTTGAGATGAGAATCTAATTTGAGTACTTCTGGGAAAAGAAAATTAAGCCTTGTGCTTATTAGATTAGGGTGTCTACTTATTTTTTTCATTTTTCAGTTATATAGTTTTCTTAACATAGTATTTTATAGAACAAATTATATTTTTATAGTATTCTTTAAAAGTTAAAAAAAAACTGCACATGTGGTATTTTACCATAGTAAATATAATATGTACATCCTTTTTTTTTTTTTTAGCAAAATTACACTTTTATTATGAAATGCCAGGGTGGCCATAAAATCAAAACTAATTCTATAACTGTCATCAGAAAATATACTGATGATGATTAAGGATGTAGATAAGCTTTAACATTTAAAGGAATAGGGCAAAATACTTCATTTAAAACCTTACGGGGTGCCTGGGTGGCTCAGTCGGTTGAGCGCCGACTTCGGCTCAGGTCATGATCTAACGGTTCGGTTCGTGGAGCCCTGCTTCGGGCTCTGTGCTGACAGCCAGCTCAGAGCCTGGAACCTGTTTCCGGTTCTGTGTCTCCCTTTCTCTCTGACCCTCCCCTGCTCACGCTGTCTCTCTCAGAAGACATTAAAAAGCAAACAAACAAACAAAAACCTTACTTGTGGAATGTTGTAGATGTTTATAAGCTATTTATAGCTTACTTTAGTCTCCAAATATCTTTCAAAACTCATGTTTGCTTAACGACAAGTCCTTTTCAAAAGCTGTACTTAATTTATTGCATGGCTATTTTTTCATATTTTATATTAGAAGTTGTAATCCCCCCAACTGATGTCATACATTACATGTTGTCCACTTTGCAGACTCATAGACCCACATATACAGGCCACATAATTCCCAGCTTGCTATCGAAAATTTTATCTACTTTCTTTCTAAGTATCCTCTGTGGGAGGGTAAAGGAGTAAGCAAGAAACCAGTTATGAGTGGTTTTTGCAGTAACAGTGGCAAAAGATGATATGAGCTCATATTGAAGCTATGATAGTAAACCCATTACACAGAATGTGTGAATGGTGCCCCTTGGAACTGTACCACATGAAGGACTTGGTTAATGCAGTTGATGTGAAAGAGTCAAATTCAAGATATATTTTAACAGTAGAACTAACAAGATTTATCAACAGATTACCTATGGAAGGGCTTGTGAGAAAATAAAAATAATAAAATTTGATTTTAGGTCTTCAGCCTGAGCTCCTAAAGTAATGGACTTGTCATTTCTGAAACAGGGAAGGTTGTAGAAGAGCCACATGTGTATATAGAACGTTATGAGCTCAGTTTTGTGCAAGCAAATTTTAGATGTCTATTAGACATCCAAATCGAGTTATTTTTGCAATTGATAGATGAAGTCTAGGGCAGAAGTCTGGTCTGGAGATAATAAATTTTTGAGATATCAGAATGATGCTATTTAAAGCCAGCAGCCAGAATGAGAACATATTGTGTTTTTTTACTTCTCTCTCAATTCATCACCTCCTCTACTAAACTTTCTCCTTGCCTCTAAACTATGTTAGATGCCCCTTCCATGCACTTTCTTATGTTGTGACCAACACAGTACATTCCAATGTCATAGCATTTTAATACGTTAAATGTTAGGTGCTGAAAGTCCACATCACATTATAATGCTTCAGGGTGGTTATTATTTCTGTATTGCTTTTCACAGAATAGGGTATATACAATTTTGTATCTAACTGATGAATCAAAGAATTTTAAAGGAATATACAAGATCTGGGATAAAAGGATGAAGTTGAACAAGCTTCTAATTAGGATAATGGTTTTCCTTATGAGATTATGAAAATCTTATCATGGAAAGCATCCAAATAAAATGTAAAATATATAATTTCCATAGACTAACTTATGGAGGGGAGTCCTGCTCCTGATGATCAGGACCTCTGAGAACTCTATCAATTCTAATATCTTAACTTCCATGGATCCAATAAATTTATTAGTAGACAAAAGAAATAAATGAATACAAATGTAGGAAGACTCACTAAACAACAGATGATGATGTTAAAGTGTTACTTGCATATTCAGTGGTCTTTCTACAATAAAGGCTCCAGTAAAATGTTATTACCATGGCAATCTCATCAAATTTGAGGTTCCATTTCTCAGCCAAATCCTCAAGGTTTTAAAGATTTATGTGGGAGCCCGACAGTGACCACAAGAAAGCGTGGTTAGGGACGCGGGGATGTGCCTGCACACGGGGCTCCCTGCCTGGGCAAAGCATGCCTGCAAACAGGATGCTCTGCCAGGAGGCCTGCACACAATATCCAAGTTTAATGGTCCGCTCGCAAACGAGGGAACATGCCCTCCTTAGAAGTAAGGAGAAGGTTGGAATTGTGAGCAGGCCTCTTAGTAAACATGTTGTGGTCGCTTCCTCCCTTTGCTCCCACCTATCCTTGAAATGTGTTTGACTACTTGCTCTTAATTGGTAAAGGAATGCATCTTGTAGATTTCAGTTTGTATCCAATTACCGGGTATAAAGTAAACCGCAAGAGGGGCTTGCATAGAATTGTTCCTCTGGCCGGAGTTGTGTCTGTGTCTGTCTTTTGTGTGTGTCTTGTCCTCCGTGTCATTTCGTCCGCAACAATTTAAGCACAGAGAGTTCACAAAAGACTTGATATTGTGTTAATTTACAGTGACAAACGGAACTCTCAAAGGTAAAAGATATTTAAATATGCCTGGACAGTTCTCTCTGAAGACAAGCCACATGGAGAATAAATATAGTAAAATGGCCTGTTGTTGAACAGAACAAGAAGTCATCACAAGAAGAGGTATGGGCTTATCATTTGAATGTTTCAATCCTCCTTCAAGGTTGGACATTCTAAAGGCCTGTCTTCTCAATAGGATTAAACTCCACTTAGCACCCTTTCATAAAGTGTTATTAAATTTGCTTTTGTGGCTATTGACTTTCTATACTCTATTTCTTACTAACTTTACTCTGATTAACGTTTTTGAATAGATATAGTAACTTTAGTCTAGTCCTGCTCTTCTTATATAATATTCCTTTTGCAGTGCCTTTTTCTGTCTCTGCTTGCTAAGTGGTGAAGGGACTCTACAGTTTAATTTTAGGGAGGACAAAGTTAAAGCAATAGATTTGCTGTTCATCCACTTTTTTTCTAATGTTTATTTATTTTGAGAGAGAGAGAGCACACAAGTGAGGGAGGAATGAGAGAGGGAGAGAGAGAATCTCAAGTAGGCTCCATGCTATTAGCACAGAGCCCAATGTGGGGCTCAATCTCACGAATCCATGAGATCATGCCCTGAACTGAAATCATGAGTTGGATGCTTAACTGACTGTCACCCAGGCACCCCTGTTCATCCACTTTCTTAACCAAAAAGATGCTACTGGGACAAGAACACAAGACAAGGAAACATAAATATTCTCTTTATCTGCTTGACCTTTACATTAAAAGGAGAGAGAGTCCATGTCTGATATATGTTCAGCCCCTCGACTGGCTAAAAATACTCTGTAATAAACAGAGTCCAGGGTCTATGAGTATGATTGCCTGGAGAATGTCACCAATGCTGTACAACTCCTAAGAATAAAAATGGAGATGACTTATAAGTGATGTGTTTCTCATTTTGTGAGAATATCTGTAAACTGAACCCAGAGTCCGTATCTGTTTCTGACAGAAATGAATACTACATATGGGAAAAAGAGCCTGGGAAAACATTCTCAATGTCAGATATATTTCTGTTGTTTCTGAACTTTTGATTTCCTATATCCTTGAAATTACTTAGTGAAGTTTGTTACTAGGTAAGGTCTCTGATTTGTGTGAGGCTGATATGACAACCAAATCTTTTGAATTAGATCAAATGATAGAAGAGAAGTTTCCTTCCTTCATGTCTAAGACCTGGTAGAGATGAAAGGGGAATCATTCATTATTCCTACTTTATTACACCCACATCAGTTGACTCATATCTGTACAGAGTTTTTAAATGTATCTGTAATTCCATTAATTATATGATTAATGCAAAACAGCTTAAATAAATCTAAATAGTCCCACTTGGTAATATGACATAGAAACTATTTTGTTGTTATGGAACTAGGCATGCTGTTTCTACTAATATCCATTCTTTAAAATCCTGAATGCTTATAATACCAGCTCAGTATATTTATAAAAATATGATCTTATTTACCTATGAGAGAATGAATTACAAAACTACATAGCATTTAAATTTCTTTATGGACTATAAGCTCACATTACCTCCTTAATTTACAGCACAGAAATCAAGACTTTTATAAGTTATGTACGTTGTCTAGAAAACACCACTATTAGCCCAAGGACAGAACTATATCCCAGATTTCTGACTTTCTTTTTACTATTCTATGCACTGTATTAAAATATGATACACTAAATTCATGTTTGAAAACCTTATACTTGTGACAAGCGGGTCTATAAAGAAAAATATAAAAGAAACAAAAGGCTTTCCTAATATTGTTTGGCTTTCATTTTCTTCTCTTTCTTTCTTTCTTTCTTTCTTTCTTTCTTTCTTTCTTTCTTTCTTCCTTGTTTCTTTTGAAATAATATTTTTTTGACTCTGTCACTCTTCTAGATATGTTACTGTGTGATTTGTAACCAGAAAACGTAACAAATTTTGTCAGTTTTCTAGGTCTAAGCAATTTTTTAAACAGTGTAATTAGTTTGTAACAAGATGTCAACCAAAGTTTACAATTTGAAATTGTAATTTGCATCCTTATTAAAATACAATATTTGCCATAAAAGTAAAACTGATAATAGCAAAGAAAGCAATTGAAATCTAACACATAAATTACAATCATGTTATTAGGAAATTATAATTAATGTTGTGTCAAGAACTTTCAAGATTTATTTTTCAGAGTGTCCATAAGTTAAACATAAAGTGAATAATTCTGACATATATAACTGGTTTTGTTTTTAAGTTTATTTATTTTGAAAGAAAGAGAGAAAGGGAGGGAGTAGAGATGGGTAGAAAGAGGGGGAAAGAGAGAATGCCAAGCAAACTCCATGGTGTCAGCACAGAGCTCGGCACAGGTTGAATCTCATGAACCATGAGACAGTGACCTGAGCCAAAATCAAAAGCCAGACACTCAACTGACTGAGTCATCCAGGTGCCTCTGGATAACTGTTTATAATAAGAAAACATAAATACGTCTATGGATGTATAAAACAGAAATTGTCTCCAAATAAGTTTCTTTTCCCAGTAGCAAGAAGGTGGCTACTTGAATACATATTATAAACTTATATATTTAGGAGGTCTAGATATGTTAGTATATTGAACTTTAAAGTTTTTTTTTAATGTTTATTCATTTTGAGAGACAAAGAGACAGAATACGAGGAAGGGAGGGCCAGAGAGAAAGGGAGACACAGAATCCAAAGCAGGCTCTAGGCTCTAAGCTGTCAGCACAGAGCCTGATGCGGGGCTCAAAACTACAAACCGTGAGATCATGACCTGAGCTGTCTTGGACTCTTGGCCAACTGAGCCACCCAGGCATCCCAATATATTGAATTTTAACCTAATTTTGTATTTGTTCTCTTGATTATCTGCTTATTTCCTTATTTAATTTAAAATAAAAGATCATACATGATGTATTATGGAACAAAACCACACAATGGAAGCTTAGTGTATTTGCAACAAGTCTAGCAAATTTAAAAATCTTCATAAACAAAATCTATATACTTTTAGAGTAAGAAGTCCTGTTATTAAGAAATTATAATTAATGTTGTGTCAAGAACTTTCAATATAAGATTTATTTTTGAGTGTCCATAAGTTAAACATAAAGTGAATAATTCTCATATATGTAACTGGTTTTGTTTTTAAGTTTATTTATTTTGAGAGAAAGAGAGAGAGGGAGAGAGTGGGGATAGTTAGAGAGAAGGGGAGAGAGAGAATGCCAAGCAAACTTTGTGCCTCTACTCCTCGGGCTGAGGGCTTGCCCTGAGGAAGTTTTCCAGTAGGGGAGATCCATTTTTATGAAATTTAGAATGACATTGACTGGCCCAATGATTTCCTTTGTGGCATCTGAGACATCTGCCAGGTGCATTACTTTTATAAGTTTTTGAGGGAATTTTTCCTTTTTGTTTACATTGAGGTTTGGTATGGCCTGATTGCCCACAATTAAAACACTGTCCTTTGAATTTTGTATTACTGAAATTTGCCATGACTTGGGACAGTAAGTCTGCTTTGTAGGTTTCTGTTCCAACTCCTTGACATAATTTGGTATAATCAGTTGTGGTACCTTTGCCTTTAAGGGCGCGATCCACTTTTTACAATCACCATTAGCATTTTCATATGCCAATAGTTGTAGGATGGTATCTGCTGCAGATATATCAATAATCAAAATTATTGATCTGCCGTTTAATTCCTCTTGTAATCTAGCAATAAAATCAGTATAAGGCTCCTTTGCACCTTGGATTATTCTCTGAAAGGAGGCATTGGCTGAGCCGTTAGATTCTATTTTTTTCCCCAGGTGCCCAGACAGCATTGTCTCAGTTGTTCAACTGCTTGATCACTGGTTTGTATTTGACCTTGTACTCTAGCCCAGACACCAAACCCCGTAAGTTTATCTAAGGATATGAGGTTGCTGGCCCTATTAAAGGTTGCTGCTGTTTCAGCATAGTCCTGCCAGCAGGTTCTAAATTGTAAAAATTCACTAGGCGACAAGACAGTTCTTGCCAACAAAGACCAATTAGTAGGTATAAGACAATTGCCTCTGCCACGCCTTGAATAATGCCATGCGTGAACGGTGAATTAGCACCATAATTTTGTATTGCTCGCTTAAGTTCTTTTAATATTTTAAATGAACAGGCTCATGGATAGCCTCAAGTACACCATAGGGGTGATTAAGATCCTGACCGGGAGCAATATGCTCCCAAATATTGACTGGAAATGTAAAATGCAAGGCATCTAAATCTCCATTTTGTTGTGCCTCTAAGAGTCCCTTTTGTATGAGAGATAAGAGGGCTGTCTGTTTCTTACACAAAGGCGGAGCTTTGGCTTTGGCACAGTAAAATATGTTTCCATTTTCTTTGCCTGTAATGGCTGAGAGGGAGAAAATTCCTTATCTTGAATTTCTTTTAGAGTAAGTTTATTTATATCAATATTTTCTGGGACTGCCTCTTTTGGGCCCTCTGTTTTTAAGTCATATTCAAATTTATCATCACTATCCGACTCCAATGTCTGCAAGGGATCCTAAATGGGGCAAATAAGCAACCAAGTAAACCATATTGTAATTGAAATAGGTTTTCCTTTGGCATGCAGCCTCTTAAGCTCATGTCCCTCCTTTTCCCAGGTCTGCAGATGTAAAGTCCCTAGTATAGGGAACCAGGAGCAATGTTCTTTAATGACCTGTAAAAGCTCCAAAAGTTTGCCCTTGCTGACTTTTGCTCCACCCGCCTTCAGGAGCTGTCTTAATAAACATATGTAAGGTCGATATTCATCTCAATATTACCCATACCCTGCCAGAAGTACCCACAACTCACCAGTGGGAAAAAGGCACGGCTGTGCAAAATACTATGTTGAGACTTCTCCTGGTTTTGACTTCAGTTATGTTAGGACACCACCTGCTGCTTTCCGTAATGGGGCACATGAGAAGAATCAGGCACAAACAAGTCAGTTATAAAAGAGAAAGGGAGCAAGGGACAACAGCTTAGAGCGACTGTCACTGGAACAACTACGTAGTCTCATATTTATTGAGAATATTATAGTTAATTAATGCTAGGATTGTTTTTAGTGATCAGAATATGATTTCATGAGAAAAACAGAACTTGCTCAGGCAGGTACCTTATGGTTGATCAGGCATAATCAATAAGTTTCATCTGAACAGGTGGTCTCTGAGGAAGCGAAGAAGTCCACATAAAAGAAGTAGGCAGGGTTCCGTCCAGGGTGGGCCAGGCATTCCTCACTGCCGGGCTCTCGAGTCTTAAATCAACCACTTTTAGGAGAGATGTCACAATGTGTATTTCTTAGAGCTGTATTAATCATTTGTTAATTATTATATAGTTTTGGACTGTTTTTCTCCACAACTACATTTTATGGGTCACATTGTTCTGAAGGGTCACCACAGGAGCTAAGTTTGGATAGACCAAAAGGAGCTGTGCTAAAATAAAATAATGCTAAAATACTGCTAAGGCACTTTTTTTAAGCACAGGAGGGAAAGGGAGGGTTACTTTTTTTTAACATTAAATTGAATGCAATTTTATTTATTTTTTTTCTTCAACTTTTTTTTTTTAATGTTTTATTTATTTCTAGGAGAGAGAGAGAGAGCGTGAGCAGGGGAGGGTCAGAGAGAGAGGGAGTCACAGACTGAAACAGGCTCCAGGCTCTGAGCCGGCAGTCAGCACAGACCCCAACGCGGGGCTCGAACCCACGAACCGCGAGATCATGACCTAAGCAAAAGTCGGACGCTCAACTGACTAAGCCACCCAGGCGCCCCTTGAATGCAATTTTAAAAATAACACTTTTACAATCACGAATCCAGTAGTTAGATGAAGGATTACATTGCAAGTTTAGTTTCTTATCAGTATTTCATAAATTTTATCCTCATCACTTCTTGTGGGTAGGACTTGCTCTGTGTTCAAAGACCCTTTATTTCCTTTAAAACTACACTTGTGCAGGATCCATTCATACGATGTTGAGTCTTAAGAATGTGAATAGATAACTTTTCTTCATTTGGAAGAAAAAAAACAATTCTTCTTTTCTTTGGTATAATATAAAAATAAACAGCTGAAGCTATATAGCTTTAAAGTTGGCAAGATTGCAGTTTTTAATGAGGGAGAAAATTACGCCGTAACCAAGAAAACTGGTTAACTATTTTGGTAATGTGAGGTATTTAAATTATGCATTCAAATTATATAAGGACTTTAAAACATTTTTTTAAGTTTACTTATTTTTGAGAGAGCGAGAGTGAGAGAGACAGATACAGAGAGACAGAGAGAGCAGAAGAGGAAGAGAGAGACATAGAGAATCCCAGACAGAGGAAGCCTGATGCAGGGCTTGAATCCATTAACTGTGAGATTATCACTTGAGCTGAAACCAAAAGTTGGACACTTAACTAAGCCACCCAGGCACCCCAGGACTTTTTTACAAGTTGCATTCAATAGCTACCTTAACTAGGGCCATTTGAGTTAAGAAGGTGCTATCTCAGAGTTCTTCAGCGAAGATAGTTTTATTGGAACATGTTCAAATCATGGCCAAAGCAAAAATGAATTCTGTATGAATAAATTTGCAGTTTCAAAGGAAGCAATTATCAGCTGAATAAACTAGATGTTCTTCTCTATTTCTTCTTATAAGTTATCAATGAAGTACAATTATGTAGAATACATCTACTCCAAAATTTTCAGTGGCTTCAACTTCACTAAGATATTTATGGGGTGTTGTTGTTTGAAGAAGGGATTTGGATGTATAAACAGAGTTTGGCTGTAGATTTATTTGAGACCAGAATTATCCCTACCAAATATTTCTTTGGAGTCTTTTTGTATGACTTGATCTCCAGAAAAGAGATTTCAAAAGTATCTTCCTTATTAGGCCCACTGTAAGCTTAGTAATGCTCATGTTTATTCAGCATCTTTAGTGCCAGTGGTTAAAGAATCTAAGGCTTATTGACCATAAGTAACTTAGTCAAAGTAATAAAAGCAAAAAGAACACCAAGATGCAAGCCTTTCTATGTGATCATAAAGTCCAGATTCTTCTCATGACCACAAATTCACTACATGAAAAAGAAGCATAATACATCTTTGTTCTTGAACATTATTATTTAGGTGTAAAAAAAAAGTGTAAAAAGTACACAGTACAATACAGAATACATTTAAATACCAAATTGGGCCATACAAACATTAAATGCTATAAACATATTAATAAGGGATATAAGTGAGAGCTGGTATACTCTAACAAGTCTAACGGAGTGAGTGAGACTTGCTCCATCACACAAAATTTGAGTAAAATTTTAAAAAGTAGGGGAAATACCATTGTTAACATTCATGTTTCCCCAAGAATATTTCTGCCAGGCATTTGCTTTCTAGGTCACTACATAATCTTATCACATAGTCAAAATTACCCCCTTTTACGTATTCCCCTAACTGGCATAAGTAATCCATGAGAGTAATATCCACACCTTTGTTGTAGACTTATTGATTCCTAAAATGACATGACTAGGGCAGCTGTATATATGTATATACCTAAGAATGGTGACTCCAAGGGACTAAATCTTTTTGAGGGCTAGCCTACACCTTCCAAAATCCTCTGTATACTCAATGAGTAGCATAGTTTGTGATATTTAGTCATCCAGAGCCCCAATAAATGTGTACAATGGATTAAAACAATATCACTTTACTACTGACTTCTGCTTTAGGATGCAGAGAACAGGAAATAAGATTACTCCAAAACTTAAGTAAACAAGCAAAAAATATCAAGACTAATATCACCTTTATGATTTACTGAAACTGATAAGGTGTGCCTGTGTGACTCAGTTGGTTAAGTGGCCAATTTCAGCTCAGGTCGTGATCTCGTGTTCATGAATTTGAGACCCGCGTCGGGCTCCGTGCTGACAGCTCAGAGCTTGGAACCTGCTTCAGATTCTGTGTATCCCTCTCTCTCTCTGCCCCTTTCCTGCTCATTCTCTGTTTCTCTGTCTCTCAAAAATAAATAAACGTTAAAAATTATTTAAAAAAAAAACTGATCAAATAATTGAGGTCACATGGCCTTTATCTAAGCCAAAGCCTAGGACAGGTGACTTCAGGGGTACAAGAATCCATGAGTATTCACTCACAATAGACACAAAAAGATATGAAAGCATTCAGGGGCACCTTGGTAGCTCACCCAGTTAAGTCTGACTCTTAGATTCATGGTTTATAAGATCAACTTTCAGGCCAAGTTCTTTGCTGACAGTTCAAAGCCTGTTTGGGATGCACTGTCTCCTCCTCTCCCATTCATGTACACATTTTCTCTCTCTCAAAATAAGCATTAATAAAAGATATGAAAGAGTTCAGCTAGAATAGTCGACTAGCTGATGAAGTCCAAGTACAGGCTGCAGGGCTGTGGGATACAAGATAGTTATAGCAGGTATATTCTGACTCCAATGCACTGAGGGCTATCTGAACAATAAAAAAACTCAGACTTAGCTCACGTCCTAACTAGAATAATGCTGAATTTTTACTTACATAATGCTGAATTTCTACTTACAGCTTAGCAGAAAGATTTATCTATTTCTAAACATAAAAACTATAGTTTTTTCAGACATAAAAATTTGTACCTGTTTCTACTGACTGCATTATTGTCCATCCTTCAATAAAATATTATAAAATATATGAAAAATCAGGAAATAACATATCTTTGAGAGACAAGGCAATCATCAGAATGAAACTAAGAGATGACACAGATGTCTGGTAGAGAATTTTAAATAATTGTGATTAATATGATAAAGTTACCAGTGGAAAAGGAGACAGCATATAAGATCACATGGGTAATTTCAGCAATGATATGTAACCAATGAGAAAGAATCAAGTTAGGATTTTAAAAAATAAAAATAAAAAGCTACGTAAAGAGGTTTTCAATGGTTTCATCAATAGATTTGACATAGTTGATAAAAAGAGCTATTAACATAATAGGTCGATATAAATTAGCCCCAATAAAATAAAAAGGGACTAAACACTGAAATCAACAAAGTATCTAAGAACAGTAGGACAATATTAAATGGTCTAAAACAGGCTCTGTGGTGATAGCTCAGAGCCTGGAGCCTGTTTCAGATTCTGTGTCTCCCTCTGTCTCTCCACTGCCCCCCCTCGTGTTTTTTTCTCTCTCTCCTCTCTCTCAAAAATAAATAAACATTAACTTTTTAAAAATAAATAAATAAAATAAAAAAGGGGCACCTGGGTGGCTTAGTCAGTTAAGCGTATAATTATGGTTCATGACATGATCTCGTGGTCTGTGAGTTTAAGTCTGCATTGGGCTCTTACTGACAGCTCAGAGCCGGGAGCCTGCTTCAGATTCTAGGTCTCCCTCTTTCTCTGCCCCTTCTCCACTTGCTCTCTTTCTCTCAAAAATAAATAAACATTAAAAAAGATTAAAAAATAAAAAATAGTAAAAAAAATATGTACAATTTGATTCCCAGAAGGACAAAAATAGGTAAAAGAGGTAAAAATTAAGTAAATAATATCTGAGAATTTTCCGAAATTAATGACTGACACCTATACTCACTTTCATGAGTGAGGGGAAAAATAAAAACTTTCTATTATAGATTTTTTTAATTTTAAAAAATCAATGTTTATTTATTTTTGAGGAAGAGAGAATGGGTGGGGGAGGAACAGAGAGAGAGGGAGACACAGAATCTGAAGTGGGCTGCAAGCTCTGAACTGTCAACACAGAGTCTGATGTGGGGCTCAAACTCATCAACTGTGAAATCATGACCTGAGATGAAGTCAGATTCTCAACTGTCTGAGCCACCCAGGCACCCTAAAACTTTCTTATACAACATAAATACTGAGAGAATTCATTACTAGAAGATCTACTCTGTAAAATTAGGAATTTGATTCAGTAAACGGGTTACTCAGCTAACAAAATTACAGATAAGTCAGTTATCAGGCAATCCAGAGTTTAGAAATAACACTGTTACCATTTCAGGACTGAAGAAACAACAGGAACAGATCGCGGCAGGAAACTAAGGCTCTGCTGTCTAGCAGGAGTCAGAGTTCTACATGGAAAGGGTGTCCAGCAGCATCTGGAATCTCAGAGAAGCCGAAACCACACATGGAGATGCTTCCTGAAATAGCAACTCCCTCTAGGAATTCAATTGACCAAATCAAGCTGGAAGAGAGTCAGCTTGGCAAGCTAGGTTGAAAGAGCTTGGCAAATATAAACTGCAGCATCCAGCCTCTCTGAGATACAGAATGAAGAAAAAGTGAAGAATGGATCTGAAAGAAAAGAGACAAATGACCTGTTGAGTTTACATTTAAAGAATGGTTCTGCATCCATTTTACCGTAGTACTCTAACTCCCAAACAAAAGAGGTTGCCTCTGCCTCATATGGCACATGTATATTAAATAATGAATAACTGCTCTTCCTCTCTCCCCAAAGTCTCATCAGTTATTGCATTCATTTCAATAGCCCAAGATCTCCAGGTAGTATGAGGGCTTCCCCATCAAATCCACAGGTGGCTTTTTGTGATCTTAGGACATATGGACTAAATTGTAAATTTAACCATCACTTGAACTATTTATACAAAGTAACAGGATAAGAGGGAGAGGGAACATAATTGGTTAATATATACAGCTTAACATATGCAGATACATAAATTCTCTCTCTTGCTCACATACACACACATGCACAGGTACACCTGCTAAATTCCTCATTTCTATATAAGTGGCTTTAAAGTTATTTATCACTTTCTTTTCCTATCACCTATTATATGCTTCCTTTACATTAAGCCAGCACCTCAGTTGATCAACATTAAAAAAAAAAACTCATGAAAATTAAATTCATTCTTGAAATGTCTTAATATTGAGTTGTACTCAGTTTATTGAGTTGAGGTACTTATTGCTTAATATTTAGTATTGGGCATGACAGCAATCAGGAGGGCTCCAGTGAATGCTCTGTGTTCAAAATATAGACCCCCAATTGCATCACAGTTACAACAACCCAATTTCTCCATGATACTCAGAATTAGTATCTCAGCCAGTATAGGCCTTGTTTTCCACCTTTTGAGCACCAGTGAAATAGAATTAGTACTTGAGAAATGTAGGCTTCCAATAGAAATTTAAGGAATCATTCAAAAAACAATAAATGTTCCTAGTTATGTACTGGAAACTTTCCTTGAAAATACTGTTAACTAAATATGTATAGTGACTCTAACATTTAGAATATTAACCTTGATATTTCCAGACTTTGAATTTTTATTATTAAGCCTTTAGTGTTGATTGGGTATAATCCTCATTTTATAGCCAGTTAAGGCAGACAAAATTGTATAAACTAATAAATATCTTTCTTCAAAAAAATGAAGACAATCTATGGAGATTTAGGAGACCTATGTTAGCTGGGAAAAGCTTGGCTTGCAGAAACCTTAATTGGTCCCTTTTATTGACAACCATCCAAACTTGGTTAGCTTGGTTGGCATTGTTGCAGCTCTCTTAATTATATCAGCTTAAAAGTCAAGGAGGAATATGCTAGATTCTATCAAAAACAGACATTTAAATAATAACCAAACAAACATGATTAAACACATGGAAACCACCTGAACTGTCAAGGTATGATCATATTTTATTGCAAAAATGTTGGAAGTAAGTTCACAAGGAATAAAACTTATTATGATTTCCTTTAATGGTATCTTAAAATGGCCACTTTTTTTAAGAATAAAAAAGCAAAATTTGAGAAAACAAGTGCATTGAGATTGATTTGCTTCCTATAATTTTTGAGAAAATATAATTTTTGTTAGATAAATTAGATTTTAAATGACAGGGTTAATGATAGTTAAAATGTTAAATCAAAGAAAATTTCTCTGATACAAATAATATTTGCTATTTTTTATAAACATTTTTTGTTGCTTGAGGTTTTTTTGAATTGGAATACACTAGTAATCTATATATTTTAGTTGATATACAATTTAGTTACTACATATTAACCTTAAGGTTGCTTTTCTATTCCTTGAGAATATTCCTTCACTACTAATGAACTCAAATGAGAATGAAACAGTAGCCTTTAATTAAGAGATAAAAGGATGCATTTCCTAAAACAAAAGCATGTGGGAAGATTATTGACTCCAGTTTGCCACCAGCTCAGCACATTGGCTGATGGTATTGATTGCTGAAATGCTAACAAATAATGGGACCATAAAAAAATTCAATTGTCTAGTGCTATGATACTAGTATCAAGAGATATTAAAAGCAGGCTAGTTGCCTTCAGGTCATTTGAAAATTACAACAATCAAATATATTCCATCAGTGATTTACAATGTAACTAGGTTTTGTTTCTGGGGCTTTTCTTACTTTGCTCTTCAATTGAAAAACATATTTCATATTAGAATGGTTGCAATTTGTGTGAAAAGTATAGGCTTCAAGTACCAACTACTTAGAATTCTACTGCTCCAGAAAGAAGGGAAATATTAATTCGAAATATCACTGCTTGATTTCTTAATGATCTTTTGTTCTCTGATGCTAATTATAGATTCCAGTGGGAGAAAGAGCTATAAAATGCAAACTTCTTCCTACTGCTCTCAGATATTCATGAGTTTCATTTCACTTCTTAAATGTTATAAGGAAGAAAATGGTGCTGTAAAAACAGACAGACCCTGCAAAAACAAAAACATCATACTACTGAAATGAAAACAAAATAAATTTTGGACTGAATATAGAGAACTTAGACCAATCCCTGTATGTCAACGTGTCTTATGTGAAGATTTGTATTCAGGAACTTAACCTCTCATGTTTCTGCTTTCTCGGTGTAAAATGAAAGGTGTATCTCGAACAGATTTCTGGGGAGATTACATGTTCTAGTCATTAGTGAAAAGAAACTGACTTTGGTATTTAAATACATTTAGTTCCTCCTTTGTCACTCACCAGCTGTTATTTGCTTGTTTAACCTTGGGAAAGCTACCCGTCCTGAGCATCAGTTTATTTTATCTCAAACAAGGGGATTTAATTACTTTATTTATCACATGAATAAGAAATCAAAATGATTTCCACATTGTAGATACTAAGTGAATAATATTTTTTCTTGTATGATCTCCTTTCTCTTTTAAAGTTTCTTCTAGTTCATCTTATGATACTGTAATATGATTCTAATAAATACAAAGCATGTTAAATGAATCTAGTATTAATTAGATCATGTACCTCTCCAATATTTCCATCAATATAATTATCCAATTTGCTTATTTAAGACATTCCAGGTAAATGATTTGTAAATTATTTTTACAAATAAAAGTAACCTTCATGTTAAAAAAAAAAAAAATCCGTAGTTGAGGGTTTCTAAAATTAGCTGCTTGGTTAAAAAAAAGTACAAGTGGCATAATCATTTCAAACAATAATATTTTTTCATTAAATAAATACTCAGCATCTGTTGTACTTCTGCAGAGTGCTATAAAATAATTTTTTATTCTGGGAACTTTTAAGGTTATTGATTATAGGGTTCCGTGTTATCTACTGAAAAAAAAGTTTTTTGCTCCGTGAAAAAAATTTTTTTAAATATATTTTTTATTTATTACTAGAAGAGAGACAGAGAGACAGCATGAGCAGGGGAGGGTCAGAGAGAGAGGGAGACACAGACTCTGAAATAGGCTCCAGGCTCTGAGCTGGCAGTCAGCACAGAGCTGGACACGGGGCTCGAACCCACGAACCGCGAGATCATGACCTAAGTGAAAGTCGGGTGCTTAACCAACTAAGCCACCCAGGCTCCCCTGCTCAGTGAAAATTTTAGTTTATGTTTACTCCCAAGCTTGATTAAAAAAAAAAAAAAAACTTAGAATGTATTTCATTTTTCTTTCTGACAGTAAAAATTATAATCCCAACCCTCAGGTATCTCCATGTTCTGTGACCAATAAGGCCTATGTCTTGGGACTTTGGCAAAAAAATCTCTCCCTCTTAGAGGAAGTAAAAAGACTGATCCTTGTTCAAGGGGCAGAGTTAAGAAAACAGGTCGTATGGAGACCAAGAGAAAAGCCTACCTTCCTTCAGAATATGCATTATTTTTCAAAATAAACATTTAAAGACTTAATCTGCAGTGCTTTCATCACTGTATTATTGATTATGAACCCCTTTTAGATTTTCAAGTGAATGAACATTTATCACTGCCTGTGAATTAATCATAATTTCACATCCGCATGTTTTATGGCAAATCATTTAAATTATTACCATTATTTTCATTTTTCTAATAGCATAAAAATCTTATGCAATTTGTGAAGACCTGTATAAGTGGACTTCTAGTAAAGTAATATAAGTATAAAAAGTACCACATGTGGGGCGCCTGGGTGGCTTAGTCGGTTAAGCGTCCAACTTTCGCTTAGGTCATGATATCGCGGTTCGTGGATTTGAGCCCCGCGTCGGGCTCTGTGCTGACTGCCAGCTCAGAGCCTGGAGCCTGTTTCAGTCTGTGGCTCCCTCTCTCTCTAACCCTCCCCTGCTCACGCTCTCTCTCTCTCTCCTAGAAATAAAATAATAATAATAATAAAAATAAAAAGTACCACATGTGCAGAAGACATGAACAGACACGTGAAATGGTGATCAGATGGCTAACAGACATGTGAAATGATGCTCAGCGTCCCTCATCATCAGGGAAATACAAATCAAAACCACACTCAGATCTAACACCTCATTCCAGTCAGAGTGCCTAAAGTGAACAAGTCAGGAGACTATATAGATGCTGGTGAAGATGTAGAGAAATGGGCAGCCCCTTACACTGTTGGTGGGAATGTAAACTGGTACAGCCCCTCTGGAAAACAGTGTGGAGGTTCCTCAAAGCTTAACAATAGAACTTCCTTATGACCCAGCAATTGCACTGCTAGAACTTTACCCAAGGGCTACAGGAGTGCTGATACATAGGTGCACATGTACCCCAATGTTCATAGCAGCACTTTCAACAATAGCCAAATCATGGAAAGAGCCTAAATGTCTATCAGCTGATGAATGGATCAAGAAGATCTGGTTTATCTATACAATGGAATACTACATGGCAATGAGAGAGAATGAAATCTGGCATTTGTAGCATGTGGTTGGAACTTGAGGGTGTTATGCTAAATGAAATAAGTTAGGCAAAGAAAGACAGATACCATAAGTTTTCACTCATATGTGGAACAGGAGAAACTTAACAGAGGACTGTAAGGGAGGAGAAGGGGAAAAAATAGTTAAGGAGAGGGAAGGAGGCAAACCATAAGAGACTCTCAAATATTGAGAGCAAACTGAGGGCTGATGTGGCTGGGGAAGAGGGAAAAATGGTTGATGGGCATGAAGGAGGGCACTTGTTGGGATGGCCACTGGGAGTTATATGGAAATCAACTAGATAATAAACTATAAAAAAAAAACCTAAAAATAAAAGTACCACATGTGAGGGTAAATGAGCAAATAAGGGCACCTCAAACAAACTTATTAAAGAGAAAAAAGAAATAGCTTGACAAAATATAGAAAGGGTATCCAAAGTCTGTTCAAATCTATATTTTGTTTCCCTTATGAATATTGTAATTTAATTTTTCCCAATAATGTCAAAATTATATCTATCTTAAGACTTAAATTAGAGTTAGGTCAAGGAGAAAACCAAACTTTTTCAGGTTCCTTCAATTTGTCAGGAACTACAAAGTTTTGGGAAACAACAAAGACAGACAATATAGTGCAGAGTTCTAAGTTCACAATCTAGCCTTTCTACTTTCTAGCTGCCCTGGGCAATTAGTTTTTATTTTGATTCCAGTAGATTTTATTGTCAAAATTGGGACAAAAGTAATGTAACATACTACATACACTTTAGTGTGTGTGTGTGTGTGTATTTCTTTTTTAATTTATTTTTGAGACAGAGAGAGACAGAGCACAAGTGGGGAGCATCAGAGAGAGAGGGAGACACAGAATCTGAAACAGGTTCCAAGCTCTGAGCTAGCTGTAAGCACAGAGCCTGACCCAGGGCTCGAACCCACTAACCACGAGATCATGACCTGAGCCAAAGTCAGACGTTCAAACGACTGAGCCACCCAGGCACCCCTACTTGCTTTAAAAATTAAATGAGTTGATATACATAAAATGGGTATTACCAAATGTTTATTAACTGAAATAAAAGAACACAAACAAAAAAAAAACAGAATAATTGAGAAGAGCTGAGTTTCCTATAGTGTATCTAGACGCTGCCAAATTCTCATATTTTGACTAAAATTCTTAACAAATTTTCAGTCACTCTCCCTCCTCCCTTCTCCTCTCTCCTGTTTCTCCTGATTCCCCCACTCCTTATCTTATTTACATGTACACACATTATTAAATATAACACTGATTATTATTATTAATTAACAATGAGGAAATATGGGAGTTATTATTCATCTTAGTAGGATTTGTTACTGTCAGTATTTTCATATATATAGAGCTCTGTAAATTCTGTCGGTCTGAAGTTCTCATAGGTTACAGTGTTTCTCCTTGCCTTTATCCTGAGTTCTCTTCCTATGGAATCCCTAGTGATTATATGGCTAGTTGGGCAGCATGTCTGCTATGTGGCCAATAATCCTAAAAATACACTAATGTGAGCAAAAGAGTTCATGTGCAGAAGATGTCAGGGTTTTGAAACATTTTTAAATCTATACAAAGCATTTGAAACATCTGTTCTTATCTTTTATGTAGATAAAATGGTGAAGTTTCCAAAGGCAGAATTTGACAAAATGTACCAAAGGAGAAAAAGAAAATTTAGGAAACATAAGGGGTTATTTCAATCTGTTCAAGAGTTAAACTTAGAGCAGAAAACATTATTTAAATTGCAAATGTCCAAAATTAGTGAGAAAGCATTTAGAAATAACAACATTTGCTTTCAGCACATCTATGCACTAATATTAATTGTTAATACAGGCTTAAGTTAGAACTTTCCATCTTCTGAATAAATGAATAGATAAAAGTATCCTCATCCAAGGAGGTCTGTAATACCCAGCCATGATCAATAAAAAGTACATGGAAATATCAAGGGAGAATGATCATGTATTGACTGAGCAGAGTTGGGCTCTCTCTCTCTTTTTTTAATGTTTATTTATTTTTGAGAGAGAGAGAGCAGGCAGGGAGAGACAGAGCAAGAGGGAGACACAGAATCTGAAGCAGGATCCAGGCTCTGAGCTGTCAGCACAGAGCTGGAAGCAGGGCTCAAACTCATGAACTGCAAGATCATGTCCAAAGTCGGACACAACCAACTGAGCCATCCAGGTGACCCTGGGCTCTCTAACTCTTGACCTTATTTGTAAAAATCAGTCAGATTTATTTTTATAGGTATATTCTAAAAACATTGTGATTTTATACCCAAAGATATTGGTAGTAAAAGTACTTTTGAAGGAAAAAATAAGCCAATAATTTTGCTCATCTGGTAATTTGTCTTCTAGCTTTGAAAAAGTTGATGATTCTAGTGGTCAGGCTTTGAGTCCATAATTATTTCACTGTTTTTATTGGGTAAAAGTAAAACATTTTATAAACTGTCCCCTCATTATAAAATTGTGTGGGAGGTCTATGCTGCTAGAACTCTGAATAATAATATCATATTATGAAAATATCATGATAGTTTAAGAGTCAACAAATAAAATATTGCATTGGATTGAATTATGTTGAATTCTAGGGATAGGCTCTAGCTAATATGTACAGCGTATTGTAATTTCCTCCACTTTTCTGTGTCATATCTGTTTGTAAACTCTCCAGACAGCTGAGTCTCTGGTCTCTACTTAAACGTATTGCCTTGCTTGGTTGCCCTTTGGAGATTTATTGAGCAAATAATTTTTGTTTCTGCTACTGTGCAGAAACTGAATCTTTGCCATTTTCTCACTTCAAGCTGAACACAATTTTCTATGGGTTTATATTAAAAATACTAAGGAAGCAATACACAAATCCCCCTGATTTTTAACTTTTTTTTTCTCCTCCCTTATGCAGTTCTTTAATGAAAAACTCAGATTCATTTCCATGTCCTCTGTGGTAATATTCATTGCAAACATCATTACGGATGTGAGGTCTCTCCCTTAATTAAGAACTAAAAGGCTTCATTTCCTAAAACAAAGCATGTGGCAGGTTTTATTGATCTGGTCTGTGTCGCCAGCTGAACACATTAGCAGAGGTTATTGATTACTCTAGCGGTAATGAGTTTGGTTCCTTGTCAGGTGAAGTCCACATTCCTTGGGAGGATTTTCTTGAAACCAGCTAATATGGAAGTACATGTTCACTATGATATACGATTCAGCAGACTTTTAAAGCTTTATTGCCAATGAATCATTCTTTAAAAATATAACAGCAGTCATTAAAAAGGTTATTTTCTAGTCATTATCTTTTTATAATTTCTTCTGAATGCTAATGATGCACTTATGAATAGATGCTAAGCCATAACAACTGTAGCATTAAAGAAATGTGATCACATATGGCTCATACTGCTTTTAATAAGTTCTCAAGTAACCATCATTATTATCTTCTGAGGACCAGCCTGGGCAACTTAACTAGTTCAGCTTCACCACTATCTGTAGTCATGATCTCCATCCAGTATTTGGATAACGGCTGATGAAAACAACTTTGTGAATTGATAACCGATGGGAAATGGTATTCTGGGTAGTAAACATCAGTGATGTTTCTTAAGAAGAATGACAGTAACTTCTTCTTTAAGGGAAATGCTTTACATAAATATTGCCAAATTATATTTCACCCCAAGATTTCTATTCAAGTAAAAGACACAGTACATTACTTATTAATCCATTCAGGTGGAATATTGCTAAGTGGGATGAATAAAAGCAATAAGGGGACTTGTTCTCCCATTGACCAAACATCATAAAGCATAAAAGTGATTGGAATTTGAATTCTTGGGTTATTATAGATAATAGTTCAGCTAAAGGAAACTGAGTTATCTACAAAAACAAACAAATGCTTTGTTTTGTTTTGTTTTCAAAAATGCCTTTGGGAAATCATTTGAATATTTGAATTTTAAATTGCTACTTCATTATAGATAAATTAAAATGACCTGAAGGTGGAAATTCTATGCTGCCAAATGGAAGGAAGAGATCCTAAGAATTACAGCCAATGAAAATACTAAGTGATGTTATTTGGAGTCTGGAATTTCAAGTTGATTTTGGAATTTGAGGAAAATGATTTTACTTGGAACCTTCAATCTTTTTATAGTTTGCTGAGAAGTTTCTATTCAGTCATTGAAATATGTTACAATGCCCTCTGGACCCTGTCAGGCAAAGAAAACATCTACATTTCGCCTCTGACCATTTCTGCAATACCTGGCTGGAAGAGCAAAATTGTTTCTGACTTTTGAATCAATCCAATCCCCAACCTCCATCACCCCTTGAAAAAACTATCCACAATTCATAGTTGGATATATGAATATATGTTGCTTCTATCTCTGGTGGATTTTATAGTGTGTGTGCCCCTACTGGAGTGAGATGTAAATTTAATGGAGATTCAAACACAACAAACAAATTAGTATGCTATTTATAATTTAGAGTTGAGTTCACCTTTGAAGATGGACAAAATTGATATTCACTGATGTGGAATCACATGCAGGTGTCTGAAGCTGGATTTATCAGCATAGCCACAGAATTTTGGTGTCAAGTTCTTATCCAGATAAAAAATAGTTCCTTTGAAACTTGCTTACTTGGCTTATTTACATGTCATTTTATATTGATTAGATTGCCATATTAATTGACAAATTTACACCCAGAATATTTATTTTTCCTGACTTAGTATCTGCTAGGCAGTATCAATAAAAACATCTTATATTAGTATGACAAATAGATCTACCTCATGCCAAAAGTACTATAATCTTCAGCATTGGTTAAGTGTGACAGGCCATAAATTACATCCATTTTGTTAGTATTACCATGAGTTTTAGTGGAGATGGCCCAATTCTTGAAAATAAAAATCAAAAACTTTAAATCTAATTCAATGATGCTTAATATTTCACTACAACTCTGCTTCACCTTTGGGAAAGAAAGAATAAGATTGTAGGAGTTCTACTTGTTTATAAAACCATCACAAAAAATTTGCTATGCTCCATTGAGAACAAAGTAAAAACAAGTAATAGTACGCATCTTGTCTCCTCAACAATGGACAGAGCTTGTATGGGGTGCTAAAACAAGTTTTAGTGTTCACAATATAAGTGACATATGATGAACCTAGTTAGTGAAGAATAGCAAGTATAAAGGATTATAAAATAAAGCATACACGGAAAATGTAGAATAAAACCTTGCCATGATTTAGCTCAGGAAGAAAAGGGAGAGATTTAATAAGTGTGTTGTAGTCTCTGAAAGAAATCATGTGATGTAGAATAACAAATATTCATTCATTAGGAGAGATATAAAAAATGAGTTATTTGCTCTTCCAGGATGTACAGAGTAAAGTATATGTCCCTCAACACAAAATCTCACTGTCTCCATGGTCTTGGTCTAGTATCATTTCCATGTGGTGCATTTATAATCACACACACACACACACACACACACACACACACACACACACACACCCAGTAAAGTAGCAGGGGGCTAACATTTTTTTTTCCTAGACAAATACATTCTTCTTTTTTCCAGTTCTCCTTGTCCTGTTCTCTCTTCTTGGAATGTCCTCTATTCCATCTCTACTTGTCAAAGTTGCTCCTATGGTTAATGGCCCAAATCCAAGATGGCTCCTGACTTATGGAATAATAATAAAGCTTTCTGCACTCTGTTATCCTCACTACTCTTTTTTACACCAATTCACATTATATTTCACATTATAATTTATACAGAGCATCTGTCACCTTTTCAGGTCTGAATATTCTGGCAATACAATTTCTAAAATATACACCTCTGTTTCTCTCTGAGTATCTGGAATAAATCTTTGCATGTAGAAAATATTTATTTTGAATAAATTTAAAATGATTACTTAGAATGTTCTTTCTATCCAAACAGGCTGCAGTTTAAACACTGTAAAAGGGTTTTGTTTCCTAATATGAAAAGGGTTAGTTGTTAGGTGTTCTCTCATTCAGTATAACACACATTATATGCAGTAGTGTTTTCTAACATAAATCTTGGGAGTAAGACTTTCTTGCCTTTCCCTCTTTTTCTTCCTCATTCAGGCTGTGGATTTTATTTTTCCTTGTTATAAGATCCTATACTGATTTTTCCTAATGTCAACCTTTCATTCCATCTGCAGTGCAGCTTGTCAGTAACCAGTAGGGAAGATCTGGGTTCAAACCTTGCTTTTTAATACTTAAACATTCTGTAGTACTTTGTACGCTATTTGCCAGGTTTCAGTCTCCTTTAACTGCTTCATAGGTTTTCTTTGAGAAATAAATGAATAATGTATGTGAAACACTGAGCAGAATGCCTAGTACATAGTAAACATTTGATAACTGTAAGTTTTATTAGTAGTAGTAATTGTGATGAAATTATTTGGACTTATCTTCAAATTCCTCTTTTGGAAACCCACTTAGGTAGATAAATTTGGAGTTTTGATCTGTATTAATCCATGACTGTAAGGCAGCTTAAACTCAGTTGCTATGAAAAATATTAATTTCTGCCAAGGAATCAATTTGATATAAGATAATATAAAATTCAAGAGGTCATCCTAATTAGAATCTGTTACAATAGAAATAGTTGCTCATTCTAGTCACAGTCCATAGAATCATAATATTTTTAATACAGAAATGATTATTTCATTTTAAAAATGAGAAAACTACTAAAAAAAAGAAGGTATGTTGGGAATGGTACTGGCTTTGAAATATGATTAACCTGAATTTACATCTTTATTCTACTATTTTCTAATTTACAGTCATCTCCTTAAGCCTCTGTTTCTTTATCTTTAAATGGGCATAATAGCTCCTAATAGCACTACTAGGATAAAAAAAGGAATGTATGAAAATAGCTTATATTTTTAACTTTTATTTATTTTGAAAGAGAGCACAAGTAGGGGAGGGGCAGAGACAGAATGGAGAGACAGAATCTCAACCATGTTCTGCACTGTTGGTGCAGAGCCTAATGCAGGACTCACACTCACAAGCTGTGAGATCATGACCTGAACTGAAATCAAGAGACAGACACTAAACTGACTGAGCCAACCAGGCAGCCACAGGCTAAAAAGAAGAAAGTATCCTCTAGATCCATAGTGAAGAGGCTTCATCCTTTCCTTGTATATAATATATTTAAAAATAAACCACCTAAATTCTATTACTGGCATGCTTTAGTCATTGCATCCTTCATGACCATTTTGCAGACAACTATTCTCTAATTTTAAAACTAAATATGAATACAGATTTTAAAAAATCCATAACAGGGGACCCTGGTTGGTTCAGTCGGTTGAGCATCTGACTCTTGATTTCATCTCAGGCTCAAGTCATGATCCCAGGATCCTGGGATCAAGATCCACCTTGGGCTTCACACTGAGTATGGAGCCTACTTAAGATTCTATCTGTCTCTCACTTTGCCCCCTCCCTTGCTAACCCACATGCTCACACTCTCTAAAAAAATGAACAAATAAGAAAAATAATAATCCATGACTCCATGACACAGAGCAAAATTTTGAGCCTTTCAATTCTACTGACAAGGAGACAATACAGAATAGCCAAACAAATGTTTATTTTGAATGTTAAGAAATAATCTAAAGAATAAAAAATCCTTTTTTTCCCAATATTACTTTTGAAGGAATAATATATTAATAGTACAGTGGCCATTGTGTTTAAAACATGTGTTGGGGCACCTGGTTGACTCAGTCAGCTACGCATCTAATTCTTGATCTTGGCCCAGGACATGATCCAATGGTTTGTGAGTTTGAGTCCCATGATGGGCTCTGCGCTGACAGCATGGAGCCTTCTTGGGATTCTGTCTCTCTAGCTCTGATCCTCCCTCTCTCTCTCACTCTCAGTCTCTCAAAATAGATAAATAAACTAAAGAAAAAGAAACATGTGTTGATTTATCTCATATAAGCTTCAATTATAGTTTCCACTAGGTGTTTTTCATTTGCCGTTTTATACACTGAAGAAGTTTTCCTTTGACTTAAATAATTCTAGGAAATATAATTTGATCCTCAATATATATTATACACTGACTTATGTATTACTACATTCACACACAGAGTATTAGTTACTCAAAATTCAAAAACTATAGTAACATGCAATAATATGAATTAATCTAAGAATATAACTGTAGAGGGGAAATACTAGAAAATGTTTGCATATACTGCATATCTTTCAAACAAAGAAATAATCATTTTAAAGATACATATAGATCAAATGAAGTACATATAAAAAACAAAAGAATGATGAAAACAGGGTGTAGGGTGGTGCTTCCACTGGTGAAAGGCAGGAGGATGGATTGGTGGAAGGCACTCCAAGTTAGATGAGGGTTATTATTGGTCCTATATTTTGAGATGGGTGCTTCCAATGGCCAAAGCTAAAATTTGACTATCAAAATAAATAATATAGTAACATATCATAACCCAAAGGAGGAAATAAGTCTTTGTAGCTCTAAAAAAATAGTTAACTAATTAAATAAATGGGAAAAGATAGATGTATCTCCTGTGTAGAAGAATTCCCAATAATTTATGTAGCTCCTTTTCCCTACAAGAGGGGACCTAATGTCTCCTACCATCTTGTGTGTAGGATGCTTCATTATTTGTTGCCAAAGAATAGACTATGGATGAGGAAGGAAGGCAAGAAATGAACTTACAATGAAGAAAGCTATCAAATACTACCTCAACCAAGTGGTCAAAGTTAACATAATCAATAGTGGTCATGTTGACTGGATATACTTTGGATACGATGTTATGAAAATGGCTCTTCACCTCTGTGGTTTTCCACTCACAAACCAATGTGCTCAAACTAATCCTAAGAAAAGCAAACAGGCAAACCCAAACTGAATGTGTTAGTATGCTCAGGCTGCCATAACAAAATACCACAGGCTCAGTGACTTGCACAATAGGCATTTATTTTCTCACAGTCATGGAGGCTGTGCCGTTAGGTGCTTGCAGGGTTGGTTTCTGGTGAAACTTCCTTCTGGCTTGCAGATGGCCTCCTCACACACACACATCCTCTTATAAGAACACCAGTCTGATTGGATAAGGGCGTCACCTTCATGACCTAATTTACATTTGATTACATAATCCAAGGCCTTATCTACATATACAGTCCCATTAGAGGTTAAAACTTCAACATGTGACTCTGGGTGGGAGGAGGGCACAATTCATTCCATAACATTGAAGAATGTTATTGGAAAATTAAATTGCAATCCTCAAAACAAGGACGTCAATGGTAAGGGAGATCTGAGAAACTGTCACAAATCAGAGGAAGTTAGAGCAAATAATGCGTAAATGTAGTGTGGTATCCTGGGTGAGATCCTGAAACAGAAGAGGACATTGGGGAGAAACTTGTGAATTCTACATAAAGTGTTCAGTTTAATTAATGGTAAGGCACTGATGTTTGTTTTGTATTGTGATGCTTCATACATGGTGATATAGGATGTTAGCAAAAGGGAAAAGTGAATGAAGATATACAGGAATTCTATGCACTATATCTGCAACATTTTTATAAATATAAAATTATTGTAAGTTTAAAATTTTATCAGTAAGTGACACCTGGGTGACTCAGTTAAGTGTGCTACTTTGGCTCAGGTCATGATCTCAAAGCTTGTGAGTTCGAGCCCCGCGTTGGGCTCTGTGCTGACAGCTCAGAGCCTGAAGTCTGCTTCCGAATTCTGTGTCTCTCTCTACTGCTTCCCCCACTTATGCTCTGTCTCTATTTCTTCCAAAAATAAATAAACATTAAAAAAATAATTTTTTTTCAGTAAAAGAAAATTTTAAAAACTACTGATGGAGGACCTAAATAAAAAGAAACTAAGAAACAAAATTAGGTAACGCATAAGTTAATTAATAAGCAAGCTTTACCTAAGAAAGGATTGTAATTGTATTGCAGCTCCCAAAGATTACCCTCAAGGTCAGTGATTTTCTAGAAGTGCTGACAGTGCTCAGAAAACTTTTAATATCTGTGGCTATGGTTTATTACAGAAAAAGGATATAGTTAAAATTTGCAAAGTGAAAGGATACATGGACAAAGTTCAAGAGAAATCAGGTACAAGCTTCCAGTTATTCCTTTCTAGTAGAATTGAATGGAGAGGTACTTGATTCTCCTGACAACTCATAGGAAGTATTGTCAAACAGGGAAGATCACCTAGTTTGGGTGATACTGAAGATTAGTCACACAGACATGCAGCACCAGCTTGACTGAATTTGACTAGTCAACCTTCAGCACCCCAGTGGCCAAACATGATACAGGTGCCCAGGGCCACGGGCAACCCAGAACACTCGGATTCCATAGCTCACAGCTGCTTCAGGGTCAGTTCTCCTGAACACAAGCCTGACTGGGGTAACCAGGGCCTCCTGACTTAACTCTTCCCTGCACAATATAGTGAATCACATTTCATTACATTCCTTGAAGTTCTCAGGAATAGAATATAATGAATAAAAGGTCAATGTCATGGCATATATAACTGACCCTACAGAGTATAAAATCACAGGCAAGATATTCATGTAAGAAAAACTTACAATGCAAGATAATTAGGGATTTAATAAAGAAAAAGGAATTGCCACATAAATCCCCACAAAAAGAAACTATTATATTTGAGAAATGAAACTGACAGAAACACTATGTTTGTTTGTCTGTCTGTTTGTTTTTTATCTTCCCAGTACTGCACCATCCATTTTTGCAATGACCTTTTCTTCATGGCTTGAATGAGAGTTTCCATGTGGAGCCCAACCAGCAAAACGCAGCTGCTAAAGTGGACACCTCACAGAGATTGCCTAATTAACTTGCTTTTTTAGACTTTTTTTCCCCCATTTGGAACCACCGAGAATTAATTTAAATCCCTTACTTGTATGATGTTGGGAAGTATAAGTTGTGGGTGCTGTGAGACTTTCTATATCAAGCTATGTAGAGGTAGCCATGGAAAAGACAAAGGGTACCCAAAAGAAAGAGCAATGAAATGTAGAGCTGCAGGTGAATTTAAACCCTTGATTTCACTTCGACTTGAAGTTCATTCATCCTGCTGTACTGCCTTTTGTTCAGTCTCTTTTGATCTGAGTTATATATCAAGTTACTTTTCTGTGCATTTTTACCAAACCAAATCCTTCCTAAGAGAATTTTGTTGAAGATTTCATAGAGGAAATGACCTTTAATGAAGTTTTAAAAGACAATAATAGCCAATATTTGTTGAGTATGTTCTATGTTTCAGATATATTCTATATGCTGGAAACCCTTAGACTGATAAATTATGAATAATATTCTAAAGAGCTGACAGTAAAGTGGAAGTTAACATATAAACAGATTAGTACAACTTAGCATGCTTCATACTATAAAGAATTATAGTAAAATAGTTGAAGCATCAGTCTGATTTTGCTCATAGACAAGAGAACAAATATATTCTAGGCATGAATAACTCAAAGTGACTTAAATTTGACTTTAAAAATTGTAATAGTTAAGAGACACCTGGGTGGCTCAGTCAGTTGAGCATCCGACTTTGGCTCAGGTCATGATCTCACAGTTCGTGGGTTAGAGCCTTGCATCAGGCTCCATGTTGACAGCTTGGAGCCTGTACCCTGTTTCGAATTCTATGTCTCCCTGTCTCTGCCTCTCACTGCTCATGTTCTGTTTGTTTCTTTCTCAAAAATAAACAAACATTAAAAAAAAATTTAACTGTAATAGTTGAAGTGTTGGAAGTAGCTGGAATTATTCACAAAAAGTGTGTATATATATATATATCAGGAAAACATTACTATTACAGAATGAGTTCTCACAAAATAAAAGAAAAAATCAAATCAGTATTAAGAAAGAAAATGCAGGTCTAATATTTTCTAAAAAGATTTCATTGTTAGAATGAATTAATGCTTTAAAAATAGTTATTTTGAATAGTTTTGAATCATCCTTGGACATAACAAATATTTTCATCTATACTAAATCCAATTCTCTAAAACTTGTTCTAATTCTTATGCCTTTACTATTATTTATGCATACATTTAAGAGACCCTGAAAAACTTAGTCCCCCAGAAATATCACCCCTACTCATACAGATAAACCCATATTTCCCGACTAGTGGCTACTAAACCCTGAGAAGTTTCTTCTTTTTCAGAAGATTTTTTTTTAAACTCTATTCCAGAAACGCTGTATTTTCTTCCTTTTTTAAAAAAAATGTTTTATTTATTTCTGAGAGAGAGAGAGAGCATGAGCATGGGAGGGTCAGAGAGAGAGGGAGACACAGAATCCGAAACAGGCTCCAGGCTCTGAGCTGTCAGCACAGAACCCGATGTGGGGCTCGAACCCACAAACTGTGAGATCATGACCTGATCCAAAGTTGGATGCTCAACTGACTGAGCCACTGAGGCGCCCCATAGAAAAGCTGTATTTTCAATTCACTCTCTAGATAAAGCTCCCTTTCCCCACCAGGCAAAACATTCCTTAAGAGTCTTCTCATGCCCGGGGTTTCCAAACAAAGAGCTATGCTTAGCAAGGGTCTATTTGACTCTTCCTACAGATTTTGGTGTTGTCCCTTCAGTCAGAAGTGAGCCCAGGCTGCTCTGCCCAGGTCACTAGACGAGAAGAGATCATGCCAAGTAGTCCCTGATGGCTCTCCTCCTCAGAGTCCCAGTGACTAGACACCTGAGTAAGTTCTGCTCCTGACAAACTAATGCTCTAATCCCTTTGCAGTGAAGTACTATATACGCTTTTCTTTTTCTGTCTTAAGTGTCCTTGGCATAATCTTTGATTTGATTTGCTGCACCACTCAGGAGTCTCATGGATAAAGTAGGACCATAGTGACAAGACTCTTTAGTTAGTAATTCTTTGCCTATTGTTCATTCTTGTCATTTGAATATGAGCAATCATCTGCTATTTAACTGACTCCCTATCTTCTTAAGTGTACACGTACCTATGTTCTTACGTGTACAAACATTATGGTACCAACCACACTAAATATTTGAAGCTCTGCAGAATTTTAGCAAGAACAGTTTAGAACTTCAAAAGCCATTCTGGAGAACTTGGCGTATGAATAAACTTGGTACACAATAAACCATGTGTGCGGTACCTTAGAATAATAAAAGGATTCAATGATTTTAAGTATTCAATGGTCAGCATTTTTTGACTTCATATGAAGAGGCCACAAAAATACATGAAAAGTCTAAAATTATTTCCATTAAGACTGTCTTAGAAAAGGATAATAAAAACCATGAAATTTATCTCCTTCTCTCATCAACCAACTGTGAAATGGCCTAGATTTTTGTACTTTGACTCCAGCTTCCCTGTTGCTCTGCCGCATGTCCTGTACCTTTTCTGAACTGTTTTACCTTTTCGTTGGCTGCACTTTTCTACACACCTCCTCTCTTAATGTCTATTGTGGGTAGAGAATGTGACCATTCCCATTGGTCTTAGAGTTAAAAACTTAGTGAAGATGTAATTTACAAAATCTAACCAGGGACCTTTCAAACCCTCATATGGAAAAACAAAGGTTCCCCAAAGAATTTAAGATTGTTCTAAGAAATTACAGTTTAGAACTCTATCTCTATGAATTAGTCATATTCTCATGAGACATAGAATTGCTTTAACTTGGTCTGAAATATCAGGATGAGTTGATTACTAAAATAAATTCAAATGTATGCATCAATAGTTGAACATGGATGGATATAAAAGGAGTGTAACTTTTTCTGCGCAGCTATCCATAGGTATTTTCTGTTAAAATTTCCTGTTTAAAATTCAGATGTGCAAACAGAGAAAGAAGAAATTCTCCTTTGATTTCAGAGTTCACTTAACTGCCGTCTTCTGAGAATACTATGATCTTAATAAAGGTGAAGATATCATCATCACCTCATCTACTTGATGGTGTTATTGTTGTTAGTGAGTGTAGGCCCACCCAGTGGGCCAATCAGTAGGTAGTATACTCAAGGCAGTGGTCTTTAACCTTTTGATCTGAGGTCATGTCGACCCAGCAAGAACTCAACTGCATAGACCAGAATCAAGTTTGAATCCTTAAACTTCTTTAAGTCTGCCTAACATCCAGAGAGTATACTGGCCCAGCCTGCCTGGGATTTCAGCTAGGGAAGAGAAGAAGCCTGAAAACTAGGAATGATCAGGTTAGAATCTTGAATATTCAAAAGAAGTCTGTCTAGCATCCACTGCTGCCCCTACTGTTCCTCTCAATACTTAAGAAGTAGCCAAGAAGAGATGGTTCCTTTCTGGGAAATAGTTGCATTTAATGCCCAAACTTCCTTATGAAGGTATAGACCCAGAGAAGATGAAAAAAGTAGTTAGACTATCAGCTAATTGAGTCGTGTCTGCCACAAAGTCAGACTGACAGACTGCAATGCGTCTAGAAAGTTGAACACATGATACATATTAATTGCAATGGCCCTATAGGTATGGTTGAAATTAACTGATCAGAAAAACAAGCGGGGGTGGGGGGGGAGTCAACATTGGAAGTGCCACAGATAGCACTGATGCTTGTCAATAACCAGATGGGGTCAATCTACCAGAAATGGACAGAAGTCATGTTCCATGAGATGTTGCCTTCCTCATCTTGCAGCTTCTGGAGGAATCACAAATGTGGCAAGCAATCATACTCTTTGCATCAGAAACAATGAGGTTTTTTTGCTTTGTTTTGTTTCTGTTTAGTGCCTAGTCTATGATTGTGGGCATATTGCCATGGCCAGTATGGTGATTATATGTGGTGACCTGGTAATCCAGGCAATGTGAGCACTCTCAAGGGCTTCACGCCAGTTGGTCTCCTCGGTAAAAAGGCAGTTTCTGTGAGCATCTATATCAGTCGCCCAGACAGTTCAATTGGCAACCACCATTTTGTTGCACAATTAATGTCCCCAAAAGGGTGTGTCCCTAATCTATAGTAGTCTCAAAATTTGAGTCTTATCCAACTGAGTGGAGCAAGTATGCCGCCATTCAGTTCATGAATTTTGAGCAACTCACATTTCCTCTCAAACTATATGTAGATAGACACATATCTAGACATTAGGAGATATTAAATACTAAATATGTTTGCCTATAGATATATACAATTCACAGTATTTTCTAGGGAGACCATAGTAAATATTCCACCTCCACAATTTTTCCTTATAATTTCAAATTCAAATGTTTGTCAAAATAATCATATTTTTAAGAAAACTATTTTAGCGTGACAAACTGATAGCTGCCAATTACGTATCCATAGGTTTCCATTGTGTTGGGGCTTGGACTTTAGTTAGTAGGCATAGTTAATTTATTAATGAAGTTCATCATTCTGTATCCCCCAAATGTCACGGCCTGAGCTGTTTTCACTTCACAAGTGCCTAAGCTAGTAATTAGGAATGAGAAAGAATATAAAATCCCACTTTGTGGGGTTGAAATTCTAAAAGCTGTGTGGATACTAAGTTAATTCTGTAAATTGCCACTTCAAAAAATTGTAGGTTCAAAAAGAAAAAAAGCTATATTGTTTTAAGGAAGAACCTATGTTGCATATGACAGTTTCTTTATAAATATAAAGATATATTTTGTTTAACTGACATATTTCTTTGAATCTTAGGAGAATAAACAAGGTAAAGAAATAGAATGAGGTTGATTTTAAACAAAGTAAGAGAAAAGAATGTGGTTGATTTTATGCAATTTCAATAGGATAAATAAGTTGATTATACTGAGTAAAAATTCAGTATAGGTCAAATATGCAAATTAGAAGTTTTTTAAAATTTTAATCAGAGATACCTGTGTATGAACTTCAAGTGAATAAAATTCAAAGCTGTGAAAAAGGCCCAAGGAATTTCTCTATGTTTCTACTTCATATAAATTTGCATTGTATACTTACAATAGAAATTTGTATACATATAATTTTTTCAATACAACAGGAGTATTCAAGCATATCTTACATAGAAAACTATATACTTTTTATAATTATGTGTAATTTGGCCAATTTTAAGCATTCCACCATCAGTATTATATGTTAGTTAATAACATTTGAAATTTATCTTCTTTATTTCATAGATCTCATATTTGCATATTTATAAGAGAAAAAATCTCAATATTTTTATACAATTACATTTTTAAAAGTATAAGAAACTTCTCAAAAGAATTGCTACTAAGACATTTATTCACTATACTTTTATTGTTGATATAAAATTGCTCTTTCATTCTTCAAGAGCCACTAGAAGTTTCATACCTTATTTTGTAAGGCAAAAAAGTAAAATCAACTTGGAGTGTATGAAGTTGTTTTTATTCACTATACACTATTTTAGCATCCCCAACTCCACACGTCAGATCCAAGTCAGATAGACAAAAAGAGCCATCATCAACTGAGATGTTTTGAGTTCTTTCATAGGGTCACCTTTTAAATAAAACCTATTAGTATTCTGTGAATATAGAGACCACTGTGCCTTCAAATTAGAAGATATGCAAAAGGGACTGAATTCTCAGAAGAGAAGGGTTATCTGCACACATGCATAATCAAAATAACCAGCTAACAGAAAATAGGGCTGCACACATTACACGTAACCCTGGACAGCTGTAACTCTGAGTGGGTCCTATGAGGAATGGGATCCAGACAGCCATCTGTTCTCAGACATTCCTGACATTCTAGAATTGATTTGTTACTATCACAAGTCAATTAAGGACATTTGTTTTTAACAGGGCATACAAAAATAGGAAGCAAAATAACATTGAACTGTCAACTTTTTGCTTTGATGGCTCATCCAGGGAAAAGGAATAAACAGAAAAGGGAATTATGAATAATATATCTTTTTTCTTGTGTAAAGTTATGTGAACAACCCTTACATCTCATAAATGATTCCTCTCTCAAAGAAAGATGCAGACAGCAATATTTGAGAAAGACCAAATGGCTACTGCTTCATTTTCACAGCTGATTGAACATCACGAATATTGGTATAGATCAAATCTGTATTAAGAGTGGCCATTAAGGAAATCATTTTCTTAGTTTCTAGAAAGCTGTGTTTATAATCAAAATGAATTTGCAGCACAGATGTATGGTTTGCTACTTGCATCTGGGGATCTCAAAATGCTTGCAACATGTTAACATTTTTAAAGGATTGCTACACCTGAATTCACATAAAAGGATCATTGTGCTAAGAAAGATCCATTTAAAAATTAGACATCTTTATCAGTATGTTTATTATAACCATATATGTGAGGGGATGAGATTGAAACAAGCCTTACTATGGCACAAGTCAGATTTCATCACTCATACTTCAACCATCCTTTTATGTAACATGAGTGTTCTTGCCTGAAGATAAAGGTAATTATATATTTTAGAATATAAAAGTACAAATAGCCACTTCTCTTTTTAAACTATGTTAATGTCATAGGTCATTGATTATTGAAATGATATTGATAACTGCAAGAGAGTACTGTATATAGGCAGTACATTATTTTAAGAATGATCTGTGCATGACATTTCCACATCCACCCAGTTTCTCTAGCATTTTACCTGCACCACACAACAGCATGTGGCTAACAATTTGAAATAACTTACAGATTGCAGAATATTCCTCACATATATAATCGCATTTAATATTAACAATGATCTTGTAAGTTAAGTTTGGGGCTAAGTGTGGCGTAATAGGAAATATAGACAGCACATGTTGTTGTTAGATAGTAAAGGCTATCATTGACTACATTTTTAAATGAAGTAATTAGTATTAGTTTAATTCATTTTTGTTACATTGAAGTTATAGGATTTTAGATGCACACTTAGGGGCAACAATATTATGAGTGAGATTGATAACTCTTAGCAGCTGATGTCTCAGGATTTAATATACTCATTTTCACCTTTACAAATCTGAAGAGTGAAGTTTGGCAGACATAAGACAGCTCAGTAGAAGAATCAAATGAATCATTTCCCTTAGAAGAATGTTTACATATTAAGAAACGCAACAGAGTTTAGTTAAGTAATGTAACATTGTGTTGAGTTAGGCTAGAAGAATGAATAATGTGTATGCTTTGTGCCACCCTTGCTGAATATAGATAGGGGAATATGAAAAACAAGAGGTAAAAGGATTCAAAAATCAATATACAGTTACAAATGAGGGTTAAAAAATACAACCCTTCCAGCTAATATATACACACTTTGTTTTTCTACTTTAGGAACAAATTGACACAAAGAAAGTTGTCACAAATTTTTGGATCTCTAATGTGAAAGATTGATACAATTGGGGCGCCTGGGTGGCTTAGTCGGTTAAGCGTCTGACTTTCGCTTAGGTCACGATCTCGCGGTTCGTGGGTTCTAACCCCGTATCGGGCTCTGTGCTGACTGCCAGCTCAGAGCCTGGAGCCTATTTCGGAGTCTGTATCTCCCTCCCTCTCTGACCCTCCCCTGCTCACGCTGTCTCTCTCTTTCTCCTAGAAATAAATAAAAATATTTTTTTAAAAAAAGATTGATACAATTAAGATATTTCTGAATCTCCAGAGAGTTTAACTCTATTAGTATTATAACAAATTATTAACTATTTTTACCCAAGAATTCTGCCATGCTCACTCCAGGACAGTTTGACACCAATTAACAGTTAAAACTGTTTATGAAGATTCAAGCAATATTGTGGTATATGTGTAATTCAAGAATAACACACAATTTTTGCATATCAGTCAGTCCAAGTGTTTGATTCCAGGAAATAGAGAAATGCTTCTGTAATAGAAGGGACAATATTCTTGTACTGCCTTGGGGAGATAATGGAAAGTAGGGAGCCCTTGGAGGCTAAAAAGCACATGACAACTTCTCTTGTGCAGCCTTTCTTGCTTTCTGTCTGTAATTTCCTTTGGAGCCTGGCAAGGATGATTCACCCCTGAGGGTAATGCATTGACCTTAACAGAAGGGACGGATGGGGAGGGGGAGTAACTATGGGTTTATTATTAGATATGCGTCACAGAAGTGAAGTTTTTAAAAGTTTCAGAAAGTGGTGTTTAAATTACTATATAGCTGCAGGGCACCTGTAGTTTCTGTGCTAACTATGTATGTATGTTTTATGAAGCTATTAATCTGCAATTCACTTTTTCTAAAAAAAAAAAAAAGAAAGAAAGAAAAAGGCAATCACCATAGCAACTAACATCAGAAAAGTTTTGAAACAGGAAGTGTGTCAGACAATTCCATACACATACTATGTAGCCTGCTTAAGCTCTGAATGGCTGGTTTCAGGAAAGTGAGAGTTAATTCATTATTTTAGTTATTTTCTTCTTATCACCTTAGGCAAATAATGAGGGTAGTGAAGTACAAGCAAAGTAAAAACTACTGAATGTTAACTGACACACTTTTATTGGCTAAGAGGGAGGCCCTTCCTAAAGTGGCCTTAGCAATTTTAAAAGAAAGTGTAATTTAAGATACTGAATACCTTTCAGTCATAAAGTATTCTCTGTAAAGAAAATAATTATATTCCCCACATGAGCACTTTCAATGTGATTTTCACATCCAAAAGTCACAGGAATTCTGCAGACTAATTGCTTTTTTTCAGTAGCATAATTATGCTATGTTCATAAGAAACTACTTCTCATCTCAGATCAGTGCAGGCACAGATACATGTGAAAAAGTTAAAAATACTTAATGTAATTTTATCAACAACCAAAAATTCTGAGCATGCTTAATTTTGATAATGTATAATACATGAAATAATTTCTGCTAGTAATAGAATTCATAGAAGCCTGTTTGGCTATGAAATTTGATTTAAACACAAATATAGCATGTTAAACATGTTTAGCTGTAAGACTTGATTTAAACAAATATTTCCTCATATTTTGAAGTTTTACAAAACTATATTTTAATTTAATTTTGAAAGTATGCTTTAATAATAGATTTACTTCTTAAATCCCACTTACTAAAATTTGTTTCTGAAAATATTTCAAATCATCAATGTGCAAAATTATAACAATCTTTGAGGATTAAAATTAAGTTTTGGCTTAATTTCCTCTTTGCTGGAGAACCGGTTTTCCTCAACTCTAGAAGTCAGCATACGGATTCTACCAGTATAAAAGACTTTATGTAAAGACTTCTTTTCCCCAGTAAACTTTATCTCAAACCCATTTTAGGCATGTAACACTTTTTTTTTTTTTTTTTTGGTCTGGTTGCACACTTGGTCCTGAGTTACAGCCTCTTCTAAAGCTCAAGATTTGGTTTCTTTTAGACTTGTGAATCTTTGCCTTATATCATCCAGCTGCCTTATATGATCCCTAACTTCACTTTGGTTTTCATGACCTGCATGTTCTTTTGAGATTTTTTAAAACTTATTTGTTTATTTGATTTGTTTGTATATATGCCATTCCAATTAATTAATTAATTAATTAATCTATCTATGTTTTTAATTTGAGAGAGAGAATCTTAAGCAGGCTTCACACTCAACACAGAGCCCAATGCTTGACTCATCCCATGACCTGGGTTTATGACCTGAGCCTAAATTAAGAGACAGATTCTCAACCACCGGAGCACCCAGGCCCTCCTGTCATTCCATTTCTATAGTCCATTGTTTCTTCTGATCCTCAGTTGTAGCCTTATGTCCATTCCATGAATTAACCCATTTCTTAAGGGTGTGACATTTTCCCCATTGTTACCCTTGGCCCTGATTTTGGCCCATTGTTACTTTGATGGAGATCTTACTCTATCACTTTCACTTAGCCCTTTCTGGAGTAGGAAATCTTCATCTGTGATCCAATGACCCTTCACTGGTGAGAACATTGATAGTCTCATAGAATTTATATATTTTTTTTCATGAATTAACATTTACACATTTATTTTTGAAGGAGACTTTCATAGCTTTTATCAGTTTCCGTAAGGGGCTGCTGACCTCCTAAAAGTTAAGGCTTATTGCTCTTATTTCTCATTTATATTTCTTTTTATTCCTTTTATTCTGTGTTAAAATAGATACTGCATCTTCTACTGGCTTCATTACCTTCTTTCTTCTCTCTTGCTGGGTACTGCATTGAACTCAAAATTCTTAACCCTATACTGCTTGCATTAGAGGACCTACTTCATTCCACTCCTTTGGCTACATGGGAACAAAGCCTTCAAAATTTCTGGTTTACACACCAAATATCATTATTTACCTAAAAGGCATCCTCATCAAATTCAAACTAACTAAAATTGGACTTGTTATCTTTTCTCTAAAATCAGATCCTTCCTTTAATCTGTCAGTGGCACTGTATTTCTTTTGATCCACTAGGCACAAAGCTTTGGAAATAAGTCTTCTTATTCTTTAAGCAATTCTTTTTAACATTCACTCATTTTTTGAGGGACAGAAAGTATAAGCCAGTGAGAGGCACACACACACACACACACACACACACACACACACACACGCACACACACACACACACACACATTCTGAAGCAGGCTCTAGGCTCTGAGCTGTTAGCAAGGAGCCTACTGTGGGCTCTAACTCACCAATTGCGGTCATGACCTGAGCCGAAGTCAGCTGCTTAACTGACTGAGGCACCCAGGTGCCCTGGAAATAATTCTTCTTTGTCCTTCACCTTCAAGTCTCAAGTGAAACCTGTCTCCAACTCTATTGCATCACACAAAATAAACTTTCCACTAACACCCTGCATTTCTCTTAGGCCACAAGTATTGACATCACTTGTTTAACATTTTCCTACTTTACAACTCATCTCTAAACATTGTTATCAGAATAAGTTTTGTAAGACAATGTGTTATCATCGGCTTGCCATTTTCAGGAAACTTCTGGTAGCTACTAATTGTCCTGATGCTAAATGTCACACTTCAAAGCCTATGATTAAGAGGCTCCACAACTTGGTTCAGAGTATTGTTTCCAAACTTACCTCCCCAGAACAGTGCAACCTCTTTAAGAACACTCTTTTCTAAAAACAAACAAAAAACTGTTCCACAAGATACCACATATAATATTCTTATATTAATATTGTGACTAAAAATGCCACTTTCATCTTGATTAAGTTATACTCATTATTTCAAAACTCATTTTCAAGTTCAATCCAAGAAGTGTTCTCTGATTTTTCTACATGTTTCTGGTATTAATTCTTGAAAGTGACTTTAAAAATAAAAACAAACTCTTTTATTTACATTAAAGACATTTGGCACATTTAAAAAGATAATTTAGAATTATCTTGCCAATTTATGAATATTCCTGACTAGCATGTGAAGTCTTTAACTACAAGATTGTGCTTTTACCATATGTTTGGTAGCCCAGAGTCTTCTTATACAGGCTACAAGTCAGATTTTTGTTTAAAAATTAATTTACAGAAGCATATCAATTTTATTTTTGAGAGAGATAGAGCACATGAAAGTGAGAGGGTGGGGAAAGAGTGAAGGGGACAGAGGACCTGCAGCAGGCTCTATGCTGGCAACAGTGAGCCCAACTCTAGGTTCGAACACACAAACCATGAGATCATGACCTGAGCTGAAGTCAGATGTTTAACTGACTGAGCCACCCAGGCGCTGGCGCAGAAGCATACCAATTTTAAAAGAGTCTTTATAGAAGTCTCCCAGGAAAAATATAGGATATCTGGCTAAATTGGAATTTCAAAAATAAAATAATCTATTTGTGAAATAATTATTTATGATAATTAATGAATAATATTTTTGTCAATGTATATCCTATGAAATGTTTGAGACATGTTTATACTAAACATTTATCTTTTTATCTTGGGTTCAAATTTTATTTTGGGTTTGTATATATTAAATCTGGCATCTTTAGTTTATAAGACTGTTTTCTTCTTACAGGATACTCAATCATATAGAGATTAAAACTAACATTATTGGTGTGAAAGGAGACCATTAGATTCAGTGTTTTTCTTCCTTTCACATTTAAAATACAATAGAATATATTGTGAAAAAAATTAGACACAGTTTGAATTTTGTGCCCTAAGTTTTAAATCCAACTGTCTTCCTCTCATTGCCACATACTACAACTCCCCAAGTGAGTCAGTGGCTTCTTTCTCTTTTTCTTAAACAGTGTTTACTTGTTGTTGTTGTTTTTTTTAATCTTCAACATATTATGCAAACTTCATATATTCCAGGCGCTTGTTTAAGTGCTGGTGATATAGCAGCAAATAAGATGAACAAAGCACCTGCTTTAAAGTGACAAATTTAAGAATATAAACATGAAACTAAAAACAATCATTTCAGAGAGCAAAAAACGTTAGGAGAAAAACAAGCAGGTAGAGGGACAGGAGTTGTATGATCAGGGAAGATTTGTGGTTGAGGCTGCAAGTGAGTAGAGCAAAGAATCGTCCAGAGATGGCTGAAGCAAAACCCTAATGGACGAACAAGATTAACATGCCGGCCAAGGAATGTGACTGGACCTTACAGGGCTAGGGAAAGTGAGAGGTTACACATGAGGAGGGACAGGTGCGTAGACGACAGCTTATGTGGGGTCTTAATGCTCATGTCAAATTTATTGGGTTCAATATTAAATATTTTGATGCCTGTTTAAAAAAGATTGCACTAGTCTACGGCCATACCACCCAGAACGCGCCCAATCTCGTCTAAAAAAGATTGCGCTGAACATCGCATGGAAAATTAATTTTTGAAGGAAAAGAGACAAGAATAAAACTAGAGCAGCCAGTCAAGTGGCTCGTTCAGCAGCCCAGCAAAGCCACACGGCACTGGGGGTGTCTGCGTGGGGATGAGAAGTAGAGATGGTGAATCAGAGATGAATTCAGGATTCATTTTGAGGTCACAAGTAACAAATTATGTTAATAGAATGCTAGGCAAGATAACTTTTGGGTTTTGATCTGAGTATCTGGATGAATGGGAAGATAGAGGAAGGATGGTAATTAGCAGAACTGAAATGATTCACAAGTTCAGGCTTGTTCGCCATTGTTACTAGAACCAGGGGAAAAAGCCTTTGCTGGCGATTATGAATCTTTTCTTATCTGTTTCAGGGAATACATCATGGTTGACAACCCTCACACAGGTACAATAGTATGTGTTTTATCAGGGAGGGAGGAACATTAACTTCAACTTAATATACATGCCAATATTTAGATTTCTCAAAAGGAGAGGCCAGTCTTATTATTTATATTTAGTATAAGTTCCTTATACCCTATATGACAAGTGCCAGTAGATGCTAACCAATAATGTGCAGTTCAATGCCAAGGCTCCTCTCTGTTTATACCTATATTATATTAACTGAGTTCCCATTATTTTCCCTAATAATCCTTAACTCTTTCTTTATTCCACAATAGTCCTCTCTGAACTCTGAATTGGCTTTGAGACTAAAACCACTAGTTAAAATATTTTTATATTAAATAAAACATACTCATAAATATATGTTAAATAAAAGAGATCTATACCTTAGGAAAAGCAATCAAATTTGAAAATAATTGCAAAGATACTTCCCCGCCCCCAGGTGAGGTATATAATAGCTAAGGCCATAATATGAAAGTCAGCTTTTGAGTCTGTATCTTATACTGATATCAGCATGTGAAACTCGGCAGGAACACTACATTTTGAGCATTAAACCGGGTTAATCTGCAGTGCAAACACCTTAGCTCTCAAATCTAAGGCAGCTTTTTGACCCTTTATATCATCTCTTTCTATAAACCATACAGTTCACATAAGGATTCTGTTCTTTCTGATTAAGAGAGGAAGGAAATTCTGTCAGCTAAATCAATATCTTACTACTGGAAAAAAATAGAAAATTGTAAATAACAGCAGCAATTTTCTATGATTGGTGAAATGTCATGGCAAAGCAACCATGGTTCTCTCCAGCGCTAGGAAATTCACTTTTTATCCTAGACATCTCATTCCAATAATTTCCAGGGTTATAAGAGGGTGAAAAACAGCGTGTTTTTATAGCATTTTTCTGCAATGTTATTTTAAGTTCCATAAGAAAAAATTAAGCACACTTACTAACATTTGACACTTCTACCTGTGTTACCTATTTCATATTTAGAACATCAGTGGGACATATTAATCACCATTTCAAGTTTTCTAAATAAATAAATAAATGTCACTATATAATATGTGCAGGGACATAATTTCTAAGCTGTTTCTTTGCATTGAATAACAGGTGTCATTGTGCCCATGCGTATCAGTGAACCACATAGCCAGTGGTGTGGTGGCAGATGTTTAACAACCCACTCTCAAAAGATGAAAAGGGCTTAATTCATAACATTTGACAGATTCTGTGGTATAAGTACTCCAACTGTGGGTGATTTCCAGCTATTGATGTGATGTCACTGAATGGTATAGTTAGAAGAAAATGAGAATATACAGTTTTCTTGAACTAGTGAGTTGTACTGCATATGCAAGTTGATATTTGATGATCACCATTGTTTTTATCACAAATCAGTTAAACCTCTCACTTTGGCTCAGGTCATGATCTCCCGGTTTGTGAGTTCGAGCCCTGTGTCAGGCTCTGTGCTGACAGCTCAGAGCCTGGAGCCTGTTTCGGATTCTGTGGCTCCCTCTCTCTCTACCCCTCTCCCTCTCATGCTGTGTCTCTCTTTGTCTCTCAAAAATAAATAAAAACATTAAAAAATTATTTCTAGAAGCTTTAGTATCCCCATTTCTCTGATTCTCCTGAAGTCCCGATCGTTTTGGCCTTCATCAAACACATCTGTTAAGATGATTATCGAACCGCGTATCTCATAAGTTTGAACAAAATTGAAAGCTATATCATACCTTTATGGTATACAATTCAAGGCTATAAAATCATTTGTCTTCATCATTCATTCTATTTTGAGTTCTAATCACTGAACTGAATTTTTCCTAAAATAATGACAGAAAATCTTAGACTGGCTACTGTTTCACCTGATTGAGTTCCTCATATTTTTGAGGCATGACTTAAATTAAGTACTACTTTTTTTTTTAATGTTTTATTTATTTCTAGGAGAGAGAGAGACAGCACGAGCGAGTCAGGGGAGGGTCAGAGAGAGAGGGAGTCACAGACTGAAACAGGCTCCAGGCTCCGAGCTGGCAGTCAGCACAGAGCCCGACGCGGGGCTCGAACCCACGAACCGCGAGATCATGACCTAAGAGAAAGTCGGATGCTTAACCGACTAAGCCACCCAGGCGCCCCTAAGTACTACTTTTTTAACCCTTAATTGATGTTATTCCATATTTTAAAGTGGCATATGTGTATGCTTTCATTCCTATATTTTTATTATATTAGAATTTAAATAAACATAATTTTATACCTAACGAAGTGTGCATGTACAAATATATAACATAATTGTACATATATGTACAATTGTACATATATTTGTACATATATGTACAAATATATATGTGTATATATATGTATACATAATTATGTATAAAACATAATTTTATACCTAACAAACTGTGTATGTACAAATATATAACATATAATTTCTTTTTTTGGAGAATGTGATATCCCAGGTGTATATACCACTTCTTCATTATTCATTCATCAATTGATGGACATTTGGGCTCTTTCCATAATTTGGCTCTTTATGATAGCGTTGCTGTAAACATTAGAATCAGCCCTCCTGTATCCTTTGGATAAATTCTTAGTAGCGAAATTGCTGGGTTACTCTATAGAGTAATTCTATTTTTAAGTTTTTGAGGATCCTCAACACTGTTTTCCAGAGTGGCTACACCAGTTTGCATTTCTACCAACAGTGCAAGAGGGTTCCTGTTTCTCAACATCCTCACTAACATTTGTTATTTCCTAAATTGTTAATTTTGGCCACTATGACCAGTACGAGGTGGTATCTCAATGTAGTTTTGATTTGTATTTCCTTGAAGATGAGTGATGGGCTCATCTTTTCATGTGTCTTTTGGCCATCTGGATGTCTTCTTTGGGAAGATGTATATTTGTGTCTTCTCATTTCTTCACTGGTTTATTTGTTTTTCGGTGTTGAGTTTGCTAAGTTCTTTATAGATTTTGGATATTAACCCTTTATCTGATATGTCATTTGCAAATATCTTTTTCCATTCTATCAGTTGTCTTTTAGAACAGATTCAGAAGGATAGGTATTAACTCTGCTTTAAATTATTTAATAGGTATTAACTCTGAGCACCTGGGTGGCTCAGTCAGGTAAGTGTCTGACATCAGCTCAGATCACGATCTTGTAGTCCATAAGTTCAAGCCCCGCACTGGGCTCTGTGCTGACAGCTCAGAGCCTGTATCCTGCTTCAGATTCTGTGTCTGCCTCTCTCTCTCTCTCCTTTGCTCCCTCTGCCCTGCACTGGTTCTCTCTCTCTCAAAAGTAAATAAACATTGGAAATTTTTAAACAAACAAGCAAATAAATGGCTGGTAGAATTCCCCAGGGAAGCCATCTGGTCCAGGACTCTTATTTGTTGGAAGATTTTTGATAACTGATCAATTTCTTCACTAGTTATGTGTCTGTTCAAATTTTCTATTTCTTCCTGTTTGAGTTTTGGTAGTGTGTGGGCTTTTAGGAATTTATCCATTTCTTCCAGCTTGTCCAGTTTGTTGGCATATAATTTTTCATAGTATTCCCTGAGAATTGCTTGTGTTTTTCAGGGATTGGTTGTAATAAATCCATTTTCATTGATGATTTTATCTACTTGGGTCCTCTCTTTTTTCCTTTTGAGAAGCCTGGCTAGAGGTTTATCAATTTTGTTTATTTTTTCAAAAAACCAACTCTTGGTTTCATTGATCTGTTCTACTGGTTCCTTTAGATTCTATATTGTTTATCTCTGACCTGATATTTATTATTTATTTTCTTATGCTGCATTTGGGGTGTCTTTTTCTTCTGCTTCTAGTTCCTTTGGGTGTGCTGTTAGAGTTTGTATTTGTGCTTTTTCTTGTTTCTTGAGATAGGCCTGGATTACAATGTATTTTCCTCTTAGGACTATCTTTGCTGCATCCCAAAGGATTTGTGTTGTTGTGTTTTCATTTTTATTTGTTTCCATATATTTTTCATTTCTTCTCTAATTGTCTGGTTGGCCCATTCATTCTTTAGCAGGATGTTCTTTAACTTCCATGCTTTTGGAGGTTTTCCAGACTTTTTCCTGTGGTTCATTTCAAGTTTCATAGCATTGTGATCTGAAAGTGTGTAAAGTATCATGAAATCTGTGAGGAGGGAAAGTTTGACTTCTTCTTTGCCAATTTGAATGCTTTTTATTTCATTTTGTTGTCTGATTGCTGAGGCTAGGACTTCCAGCACTTTGTTAAACAACAGTGGTGAGAGTCACATCACTGTCGTGTTCACGATCTCACTGGGAAAGCTCTCAGTTTTTCTCCATTGAGAATGATATTAGCTGTGGGTCTTTCGTATATGGTTTTTATAACATTCAGATATGTTCTTTCGATCCTTTCTTGAGAGTTTTTGTTAGGAAAGGATGCTGTATTTTGTCAAATGATTTTCTGCATCTATTAACAAGATCATATGGTTCTTACCTTTTTTATAAATGTGATATGTCACGTTGATTGATTTTCAAATATTGAACAAGACTTGCAGCCCAGGAATGAATCCCACATGATCATGGTTAATAATTCTTTCTATATGCTGTTGAAATCGATTTGCTTCACCAACTGAACCACCTAAGTGGCTCTGTTTTTGTTGATTTTGAATGGAGTTCTCTGTGCCTCTTGGATTTGGATGCCTGTTTATTATTTGTATTAGGGAAATTTTCAGTTATAATTTGTTCAAATACACCTTCCACCCCTTTCTTTTTTGTTCTAGAACTCTTATGAAATAGATATTATTTTGTTTCATTGAGTCACTTAGGTCTTTAATTCTTCCTCATGGTCTAGTAATTTCCCTTCCCTCTCTTCTCTACCTTCATCATTTTCCATAATTTTATCTTCAATTTCACCTATTCTCTCCTCTGCTTCTTCCATCCTCCCTGTCACTGCATCTAGTTTATTTTGCATATAATTTATAGTATTTTGTAATTCATCATGACTGTTTCTTAGGTCTTTGATCTCTGTAGCAGTAGACTCTGCTCTCTTCTATCTTTCTTTAAAGCCCAGCTAATGTTATTCTAAATTCTTGTTCAGTATATATTTTATATCTGTTTTGAACAATTCTCTGGTTGTCATTTCTTCTGGAATTTCTTTGAGGAGAATTCTTCCATTTCATCACTTTGGCTAGGTTTCTGTCTTTTACATATTTTAATAGCTTGTTATGTGTCCTGCACCTTCGAGAACTTATCTATTTCTTCCAGATTGCCCAATTCATTGGCATATCATTTTTCACAGTATTCCCTTATAATTGTTGGTATTCTTGTGGTGTTGGTTTTGATCTCTCCTCTGTCATTTATGATTTTATTTAAGTCCTTTATCTTTCCTTTATGATAAGATTGGCTAGGGGGTTATCAATTTTATTAACTCTTTCAAAGAACCAGCTCCTAATATCATTGAGATGTTCTATTATTTTTTTTTTGTTTTAATAGTATCATTTATTTCTACTCTAGTCTTCATTATTTCCCTTTCTCTGCTGGATTTAGGCTTTATTTGCTGTTCTTTTTCTAGCTTCTTTAGATATAATGTGTATTTCAGACTTTTCTTGCTTCTTGAAGTAGGCTTGTATTGATTTGTGTTTCCCTCTTATGACTGCTTTTGTTGCATTTCAAAGGTTTTGGACTATTGTGTTTTCATTTTCTTTTGCTTTAATGTATGTTTTATGTCTTTTTTAATTTCCTGGTTAAACCATTCATTCTTTAGTAAGATGTTCTTTAACCTCCATGTATTTGTGGTCTTTCCAATTTTTTTCTTATGATTAACTTCAAGTTTGAACGCATTGTGGTCTGAAAATATGCATGGTATGATCTCAATCTTTTTCTACTTGTTGAGGCCTAATTTGTGACCTAGTATGTGATTTATTCTGGAGAACTTTCTTTTTTTTTTTTTCTTTAATATTTTTTACTTATTTCTAGGAGAGAGAGACAGCGTGAGCAGGGGAGGGTCAGAGAGAGAAGGAGATACAGATTCTGAAATTGGCTCCAAGCTCTGAGCTGGCAGTCAGCACAGAGCCCGACGCGGGGCTCAAACCCACGAACCGCGAGATCATGACTTAAGCGAAAGTCGGACGGTTAACCGACTAAGCCACCCAGGCGCCCCTCTTTCTTTTTTTTTAATATTTCTTTAAATATTTTTATTTACTTCTAGGAGAGAGAGAGAGACAGCGTGAGCAGGGGAGGGTCAGAGAGAGAGGGAGATACAGACTCTGAAATAGGCTCCAGGCTCCGAGCGGCAGTCAGCACAGAGCCCGACGCAGGGCTCAAACCCACGAACCGCGAGATCATGACATAAGCGAAAGTTGGCCGCTTAACCGACTAAGCCACCCAGGCGCCCCAATTCTGGAGAACTTTCTATGTGCACTTGAAAATAATGTATTCTTTTCAAGAATCCTGCTTCTTTAGGATGAAATTCTCTGAATATATCTGTTAAGTCCATCTCTTCTAGTGTGTCATTCAAAGCCATTCTTTCTTTGTTAAGTTTCTGTTTAGGTGATTTTGTCCATTGCTATAAGTAGGGTTTACAACCTTTTACTATCATTGTATTGGGAGTTTCAAGTTGGGGGCATAAATATTTATAATTGTTGGATCTTGTTGTTTAGACCCTTTTATTATGATATAGTGCCCTTCTCCATCTCTTATTATAGTCTTTTTTTAAAATCTAGTTTGCTGGGGTGCCTAGGTGACTCAGTCGTCTGGGTGTCTGACTTCAGCTCAGGTCATGATCTCACGGTTCGTGGGTTTGAGCCCTGCATCAGTCTCTGTGCTGACAGCTAGCTCAGAGCCTGGAGTCTGTCTTTGAATTCTGTATCGCCTCCTCCCTCTGGCCCTCCTCTGCTTACCTGTCTCTATCTCTCTCTCAAAAATAAAGAAAACATTAAAAAAAATAGAGTATATTTACATAGCTCTGGCTACCCCAGATTTCTTTGGATATCCATTAGCATGAGAAATGGATCTCCATCTCTTTACTTTCAATCTGGAGGTGTCTTTAGGTCTAAAATGAGTCTCTTATAGGCAGCATATGGTTGAGTCTTTTTTTTTTTTTTTTAGTCCAGTCTGATACCTTATGTCTTTTGATTACAGTATTTAGTTCATTTACATTCAGAATGATCATTGATAGGTATGAATTTACTCTTTCTGCAGATTTTTATCTGTTCTTTATTAGTTTTTGTTGCTTTGGTCTTTTCTGTTCCACTCAAAGAGACTCCTTAATATTTTTTTGGAGGGCTAGTTTAGTAGTCACTGACTCCTTTAGTTTTGTTTTTCTGGGAAACTTTTTATCTTTCCTTCTATTCTGACTGATAGCCTTGCTGGATAAAGTATTCTTGGCTGCATATTTTTTCTCAGTCATCACATTGAATACATCATGACACTTTCTTCTGGTCTGCTTATTTTCTGTCCAGAGGTCTGCTGCTAACTTGATTTGTCTCCCCTTATAAGTTAGGGATTTCTTTTCCTTAGTACTTTCAGGAATTTTTCCTTATCTCTGTATTTTGAAAATTGTACTGCAATATTTCTTTGTGTCGGACTCCTTGTGTCGATTTTGTTTAATGGCCCCCTGGATTTGGATGTCTGTTTCTTCCCCTAGATTTGGGGATTTTTTAAAAGTTACAGTTTGCTTCAATAAATCTTCTGCCCCCTTTCCCCTCTCCTCTTGGACTCCTATGATATAAATGTTATTATGCATTTGGAGTTACTGAGTTCCCTGAATCTACATACATGATCCAAAGTATTCCTTTCCCTCTTCTTTTCACCTCCATTATTTTCCATTATTTTATAATCTATATCACTTATTCATTCCCCTCTTTCATCTATCCTTTTGGTCATTACAGTCAAAGAGTTTTGCATCTCAGTTACAGCATGTTTTATTTGTGCCTGACTCATTTTTATGTCTGTGATGTGAGACTCCATTGTCTTCTATTCTTTTTTAAGCTCAGGTACTATCTTTATGATTGTTGTTTAAAATCTGATTTAGGCATATTACTTATATATGTTTTGATTTGAAGCCTAGCTGTAACCTCATTGTTCTTTCTTTGGGATGAATTCCCTCTATCTTGGTATTTTGTTGAGGTTTTTGCCTTCTGTGTGTTAGAAAAGCCTGTTATGTCACCTACTCCTGAGAGTAATGGCTATATTAAGAAGTCATATTTTGTCCAAGGCCTGATGCTTCAGGAAGTGTCTCTGGTGGTGCTTTGTGCACTTGGCTTAGCATTTTGTCTGGTCTACCTCTCAAGTCAGTTCTTTGCAGTTTTTTTTTTTCTTGTTTGTTTGTTCCTTTCTTGTTTGTTTGGGGGTTTTTTAATTTTTATTTATTTATTTATTTTTATTTTTTATTTTTTATTTTATTTATTTATTTTTACAAATAGTTTATTGTCAGATTAGTTTCCACATAACACCCAGTACTCATCCCCACAAGTGTCCTCCTCCATGCCCACCCCTCCTCCCCCCCACATCCACCAGTCCTCAGTTTTTGTCAGCATTCAAGAGTCTCTCATGGTTTGCCTCTCTCCCTTTCCCCCACCGTTTCCGCCCTTCTTCTTCCCCTTGGTCTTCTGTTAAGTTCCTCCTAATCCTCCTATACGTGCACACATATGATATTTGTCCTTCTCTGCCTGACTTATTTGCTCAGCATAACACCCTCAAGGTCCATCCATGTTGCTACACATGGCCAGATTTCATTGTTTCTCATTGCCATGTAGTATTCCATGGTATAGATAAACCACATCTTCTTGATCCATTCATCTGTTGATGGACACTTAGGCTCTTTCCATGTTTTAGCTATTGTGGAGAGTGCTGCTATGAACATTGGGGTACATGTGCTCCTATGCATCAACATTTCTGTATCCCTTGGGTAAATTCCTAGCAGTGCTATTGCTGGGTCATAGGGGAGTTCTATTGTTAGTTTCCTTGAGGAACCTCCACACTGTTTTCCAGAGGGGCTGTACCAGTTTACATTCCCACCAACAGTGTAGGAGGGTGCCCGTTTCTCCACATCCTCGCCAGCATCTAGAGTTCTCTGATTGGCTCATTTTAGCCACTCTGACTGGCGTGAGGTGGTATCTCAGTGTGGTTTTGATTTGTATTTCCCTGATGAGGAGCGATGCTGAGTATCATTTCATGTGTCTGTTGGCCATCTGGATGTCCTCTTTGGAGAAGTGTCTGTTCATATCTTCTGCCCATTTCTTCACTGGGTTGTTTGTTTTTCGGGCGTGTAGTTTGGTGAGTTCCTTGTAGATTCTGGATATCAACCCTTTATCTGATATGTCATTTGCAACTATCTTTTCCCATTCCGTTGGTTGCCTATTAATTTTCTGGGTTGTTTCCTTGGCTGTGCAGAAGCTTTTAATCTTGAGGAGTTTTTATTTTTTATTTTAACCTGCAGTAGGGAGTGTTTGGACCTTGTCCACTGTGTGGTGAATTTTAACTAGTTTTTTCGTATGATTGTTTAAAAAGGCTAGATCTTATTTCCTGTAGAGCTGAAGCTTTTTGACACCCTATGGTCAGTAGACTTGGTGGGTGTGGGGAGACTTGTGATTGTCTCCTGGAGGAGAAGCCTGCTGCTGCTCTGACTTTCAGGCACACTTGCCCTAGTTAAAAAGAAAATAGCACCTGCAGAGCATAAGGGGGATGGGCTAGGTGTAAGAACCTCAAGCCTCCACTGTGGGTTCCATGATGCTCCCTGAACTCCATCTCTGCTGATGGGTGGGGGTAAAAATGGCGTTAGCCAGCTCTCTTGTCCCTGGAGAGGGGAGTTCAACTCCATCGCTGTTCAGGAAGCTCTTCACAAAACAGTAAATAATATCTCCTCATTTGTCCCAGGGATCTTCAGATCCCTCTCTTTACCCTGTCTGTATCTGTGCCATCTGCTCACCTGGCAGCACAAAACTCCTGTGATTTACCTCAGATGTGCCAGGTGGGTTTCAAATTCCAAAATTTGGAGACTGGGCATGGCACGGACCCATGCTGATCCTCTAGGGGAAAACCTTACTGTACTCGGGCTGATGCTAGTTTGTCACAGAAGGACAGTTGAACGAACACACAGGGGCTTGGAATTTATAGTAAATCACAGCAAAATTCTGGCTTCCAGGTTAAGTGTCCTCAGTAGCTGCCTCTGTTCCTTTTGCTGATGAACAGGGCAGCTCAGTGCCTCCTGCTGGCTCTTTTGGCCCCATAGAGGCAGAGCTCCCTCTCTCAAATGAACTCTAAGGAAGGGAACTGGCTTTCCCAGCCTGGCCCAAGGGATCTTTTAGATCACACTGTGTGTTCCTGGGCCTCTTCCCTCCTTCTCCCAGAAGTACCTCTATGCCCACCAGGCTCCACCCAAGCAATGGTGTGCACTTCTAAAACTTCAGACTATGAGTTCTGCTGCTAGTGAAACTTGCAATTATCAGTCATTCTTGTGTTCCTCATCAATGGTTTCAGGGAAGTGTTTTTCCTGGGAAGTACAGTGTCTTGCATCCACCCTACTCTCTGGCACTCTCTCTCTCTCTCTTCTCCTCTCTCCCTGATCAGAGCTCCTGAGGATTTTTTTCTTCCCCCAAATCATATCTCTGTATCTTCTAACTTCTACAATATAGGCTACTTTAGTTGTGCAATTTGTATTCTCAGTCCTTGGAATGATTTCCTAGGTGTTCGGAATGATTCGACATTTATTTATCTGTGTTCGAGAGATGAGTTAAGCATAAGGTCCTTCTACTACTCTAATGTCTTAATTCCTTTCCTCTAAATATGCTCTTTCACTATCTCTGGCTTCATTGTTCTGACAAGGCATCTGCTGCTATTCTGTTTTGTTCTTCCTTTACATACAGCATGTCTTTTCTAATCATCTGTTTTTAGTTATCTTTTTTTATATTTTTGGATTTAAGCTAGTTGATTGTGATATCTATCAGTGCAATATTCTTAGTCTCTTTTGCTCAGAGTTTATTAAGTTTGTTGGACTTGCAAGTTTACATCTTTTCATTAAGTTCTAAATATTTTCAGCTGATATTTCTTAAAATAATATTTCTATCCCTTATTGTCTTCTTTCAAGTGCTACCATTATGCATGTAATAGGCCATAACTTCTGATACTGTATTAAATGTTGAGTTTTTATTCCTTTGCGTTACATTTTGAATACTTTCTATGTCCATATTTTGTTTAATTTGAGAGAGAGGGAGCAAGATGAGGAGAGAGGCAGAGGAAGAGAGAGAGAGAATCTTAAGCAGTCTCCATGCTGAGTGTGGAGCCCAACATGGGGCTCAATCATGACCTGAGTTGAAATCAAGAGTTGGACACTCAATTGACTGAGCCACTTAGGCACTTTATTTATGTATTTATGTATGTGTGTATTTAATTATGTATGTTTTTATTTATTTATTTATTTATTTATATTTTAGAGATAGAGTAATTCTATATTTTGTAGCTTATTAATCTTTTATCCTGCTATGTCTAATATGATTTTTTTAATACAAGTGGGTGGTTTTTAAAATTTCAGATGTTTTCAGGGTACCTGGGTGGCTCACTTGGTTAAGCACTTGCCTTAGGCTCAGGTCATGATCTCGTGGCTTGTGAGTTCAAGTCCCATGTCATGCTCTGTGCTGATACCTCAGAGTCTGGAACTGATTTGGATTCTGTGTCTCTCTCCCTCTCTCTAGCCCTCCACCATTCACACACTCATGCTCTTTTACTCTCAAATATAAGTAAACATTAAAGAAAATTTTATACAATTTCAGATGTTTTCTACATATTTGTAGAATTCTGAATTCAGTTTTTTGCAAAAATTGTTCATATCTACAGGTGATACACTCTAGTTTTCCTATATCTTCTTGAATAGCTGGAACACATTATAATAAATGTTAATATTTTATTCATCATCTTATGTACTTATTCTATCATCTTAAATATTTATGTGTAAGTTTCCATAGCTTTTTCTTCTTTTTCTAAATTTTAATCACCTACTTATTTGTCTGAGTGGTAACACATTGAAACATTGTTTTCAGTGAAAATATTTGAAATTTTATATTTATGGATACTGAATATTTTCATATTATTTTATAATTTTTTGAGTTTTTTTCTTGGATGAAGTTATGTTACTTGGAAAGAGTCTATCTTTAATGATATTTCCATTGAGATATTTGAGAAAGAACCAGAACAACATTTATTCTACGGTTAATTTCATTCACTATTGAAACAATAGCCTCTGTACAACTGACTTATGTTTACAAGTCTTCTCACTTTGTTAGAGAGGAACAAGAAGTCTTCCTGCCCTATTTGAGCCATAAGGATTGTTCTATCCACTCCTTTCAGATTTTTTAAAAATCCAACCATAGATAGTTTATTTGCATAAATGTATGTATTGGTCACCACTCAGCTGAAGACTTAAAAAGTACTCTATAGAGAAATCCATAGTTGTTTCTTCCTCTCTCTATTCCCCACTCCATGGTTCTCCTCTAACTTCTCTTCTTTCTCATGCTTGCAATGTCACTCAAACTCTAACTGCTTTGTCTTCTCTAAATTCCAGCTATGTTTCCTTAAATCAGGAGATGACTGGGGCTCCTGGGTGGCTCAGTCAGTTAAGTGTCCAACTTCAGCTCAGGTCATGATCTCACAGTCTGTGGGTTCAAGCCCCGCATTGGTGCTGTGCTGAAAATACCCTATAGTGTAATTGCTTGATCATGGGCTAGTTCTATTTTTAACTTTTTGAGGAAGCTCCACATTGTTTTCCGGAGTGGGGGCACCAGTTTGAATTCTCATCAACAGTGCAAGAGGGCTGCCTTTTCTCCACATCTTCACGAGCACCTGTTGCTTTTCGTGTTGTTGCTTTTATCCATTCTGTCAAGTGTGAGGTTATATATTTTGTAGTTTTGATTTGAATTTCTCTGATGATAAGTTATGGTGTGGGTATTATCATGTATTTATTGGCCATCTGAATGTCTTTTTGGAGAAATGTCTGTTCATATCTTCTGGCTCCCTTTTTAATGGATTATTTGTTTTTGTTTTTTGGGTGTTAAGTTGTACAACTAATTTAAATATTTTTCATATTAACTCTTTATTGGATATGTCATTTGCAAAATATCTTCTGACATTCCATAGGTTGCCTTTCAGTTTCATTTTTTCTTTAGCTGTGCAGAAACTTTTTGTTTTAGGTGTAATCTCAGTAGTTTGTTTTTGCTTTTGTTTCTCTTGCCTCAGGGGACTTCTCTAGAAAATAATTGTTACAGCCAATGTCAGAGAAGGTACTGCTTGTGGTCTCTTTTAAGATTTTTATAGTCCCAAAACTCAGATTTAGGTCTGCATTTTAAGTTTATTTTTGTGTATGCTGTAATGAATTGGCCCAATTTCATTCTTTTCCATGTGGTTTGCCTATAATTGTGAGTTCGTTTCTGTGTTTTCCATTTGATTCTTTTGATCTATGTGCCTATTTTTGTGCCAATACCAGACTGCTTTGATTACTATAGCTTTGTAAAATATCTTAAAGTCTGGAAGCCTCCAGCTTTGCTTTTCTTTTTCAAGAGTGCTTTGGCTATTCAGTCTCTTTTGTGGTTCCATTCGAATTTTAAGATGATTTGTTCTAATTCTGTAAAATGTGTTGGTATTTTGACATGAATTACATTAAGTGTGTAGATTGCTTTGGGTAGTATATAGATATTTTAACAATATTTGTTCTTCTAATCCATGAGCATGGAATGCCTTTTCACTGCTTTATGTCAATTTCTTTCAATATTGTTTTTATAGTTTTCAGAGTACAACTCTTTGATTAGGTTTATTCCTTGGTGTTTTATTATTTTTGGTTCAATTACAAACTGGATTATTTTCCTAATTTTTTAAAATGCTTATTTATTTTTGAGAGAGAGAAAGAGAGACAGAGCATAAGCAGAGAAGAGGCAGAAAGAGAGGGAGACACAGAATCCAAAGCAGGGTCCAGGCTATGAGCTGTCAGCACAGAACTCAATGTAGGGCTCAAACTCAGAAACTGAGATCATGACTTACTCCAAAGTTGGATGCTCAACCGACTAAGCCACTCAGTGGGTGGGATTGTTTTCTTAATTTCTCTGTTACCTCATTATTGGTGTATAAAAATGCAACAGATTTCTGTACATTGATTTTGTATCCTGCAACATTACTGAATTAATTTATCAGTTCTAGCAGTTTTTGGTGGAGGTTTTCAGATTCTCTCTATGTAGTATCATGTCATCTACAAATAAGGAATGTTTTATTTATTCCTTCCAGGTTTAGATGCCTTTTATTCTTTTTGTTGTCTGATTGCTGTGGCTAGGACTTGCAGTAGTATGTTGAATAAAAGCAGTGACAGTGGACATCTTGTCTTGTTCTTGACCTCAAAGGAAAAACCCTCAGTTTTTCCCCATTGAGGATGATATTAGTTGTGGGTTTTCCACATATATCCTTTATTATATTGAGTTATGTTAATCTAAATCTATTTTGTCAAGAATTTTTATAATGAATGGATGTTTTATTTTGTCAAATAGTTTTTATGTATCTATTTAAGTGATCATATGGGTCTTATCCTTTCTCCTATTGATGTGATGTTTCAGGTTGATTGATTTGTGAATTTTGAACCACCCTTGCATCCTGGGAATAAATTTCATTTAATCATGGTGAATGAATTTTTAAATATATTTTTTGCTTCATTGCTATTATTTTGTTGAGTACTTTTGCATCTATGCTCATCAGAGATATTGGCTTGTCATCCTTTTTTCTAGTAGTTTCTTTATCTAGTTTTGGTATCAGGTTGTAATGGCCTTATAAGATTAATTCAGAAGTTTTCTATTTTTTTTGGAAGAGTTTCAGAAGAATAAGTATTAACTCTTATTTAAATGTTTGGTAGAATTCGCTAGTGAAATCATCTGGCCCTAGACTTTTGTTTGTTGCAATATTTTGGTTACTGGTTTAATTTTGCTGTTGGTATTGGTCTTATCTTGTATTGCTGTTTTTATTTTTTTCCTTATCACTATATATTGCTATTTTAATTATAATATGTCTTGGTGTGAATCTGCTTTTGTTGCTTATGCTGGGGGTTCTTTGTGCCTTCTGGATTTGGATATCTGTTTTCTTTCCCAGATTAGAGAAGTTTTCATCTATTACCTGTTCAAATAAATTTTCAGCCCTCTTTTATCCCTCTTCTTATAGGGCCTCTATAACAGAAATGTTATTACATTTGAGAGAGTCACTGAGTTTCTTAAGTCTAGTCTCATTTGCCATAATTATTTTTTTCTCTCTTTTGTTCAGCTTGATTAGGTTCCATTACTCTGTCTTCTAGGTCATTATTTCATTCCTTTGCTTCTTCTAGCCTACTGTTCATTTCATTGAACATGTTTCTCATTTTATTTATTGTGCCTTTTGTCTCTGCTATTTTATTTCTTATCTCTGTCTTAAGGATCTTACTTATTCTTTCCACTCTTTTCTTAAGTCCACTGAGTATCTTTATAATTATTACCTTAAATTCTCTATCAGGCATTCTACTTATATCTGTTTTCTTTATATTCCTGGGCATGGGACACAGATCTTCTTTCACTTAGGACAATTTTCTCTGTCTCTGTTTTCTCATTTTTCTCTAAGCCTCTGTTTCTGTGTGTAAAGAAAGTCAACTATATCTCCATTTCTTCAGGGCTATGACTTTATGAAAAAGAGCTCCTGTAGTGCCCTGCAGTGTAGTGTATCCTGTTCCCTTAGGCTTGGTGTTCAGGGAGTGTGTCAAGTGTGTGTTGCACATGCTCTGCTGTTGTGTCCTGGCCACTTTATCCTTCATTTCCACTCATTTCCAGAAGCTCTGTTTGCCTCTTGTGGGCAGTGTTTGGTCCCTGGTCTGAATTGGTGCATTTTAACTAGATGTCCTCTGGTCTGGTTGTGAAATGAGATGCATCTCCACCGCCATGGGAACGAAGGCCCTGCAGAGCTTTCCCATCAGGTGATGTGATGTGGGCATGGGCATGGTCTTGCCCTCTGGGAGAGGGAGCCGGGAGCATTAGGACTGAGGCAAGCATGATTGGGAAATGGTTCCACCAGAGGCTGAGGGAGTGAGGCTTGGTGTAAGCAAGTTAGGTAGTGAATATTGCTGTGCTCTTACCAACATGTGGCTCTGTATTTATGTTGAGAGTCAGGGGAGGGAAATAGCACCTACCAATTCCTTTGCTCTGGGAGGGATCTCTCCATGAATGCTACTTGTCTATGACAAGCTTCAACCTTTGAGAGGATTATATAACCTCCCAGTGTGCATCCCTGCACTTTTCAAATCACTGTTTCCATGCTATATGTCCAAAGGCAATTTTCTTGCCTTCTCTCCAAGAGCAGCCCAAATGCTTCCAGGGTGTCCATGAGCCATGCCTACTGACCTTTGAAACTTGAGGTTTTAAGCACTCTAATCACCAGAAGTCATGAAGTTTGGCCCCTTTGGCTTTCTAAGCCAGTTGTTGGGAATTCATCTTCCCTGTCTGGGCTCCTCTGTGTGCTACTCTGTTGGAATGTCAGAGCCCTGAATGATTTTGTTTACAAATTGCTTCTTTCCTTTTACTTGCCGATGTTATTCACATCAGCCTGTGACAAATATTGGCTAAATACTTTCAATCCTGCTTACTTTTCCTGAGTACACGCAACGTTATTTCCTAGGCCACCTATGCAGTCAGTTCCAGGTCCTGGAAAGTCATTTAGCTAACTGATGTAACTAAATGGGACATACACTAATTTGAGTTTTGGCCCTTATTATTTCCAGAGAGATTTTAGCTAATTCTCTTTTCAACACCCATGCTGCTGGAAATGAAGAATTTTGAGATGATGGTGTGTCACGATGGATAAATTTAACACCTTCAGTTAACTGGTCAGAAGAGAGACATCCAGAAGGATTCATTTGATATAGATAAGACAGTGAATGGAATGAAACATACACTTTTATTGGGAAAAGCCTATAAAATTTTTTGTTGTTGTTAAAGCTTCCAGAACTGTTATCTTTATCAATGAAATGTCAAAACCATTTCTTGATTCCTATTGGTCCATTGCAGAAGTTATACTCTATGGAGATCCTTTAATGCATTTATTTATTTGTCTGTCTTTGCTTTTAGACTATTAACAATCTGAGACCAGTGTCTATGTTTATATACATATGTGTGTATGTGTGTGTGTGTGTGTGTGTGTGTGTGTGTGTGTATACACAGGTTCTCTTCCGTACACACTGATTAATATACTGATCAATCATACCCTGATTGATTAACTTTGAATATACAAAACAAAATAGTTTTGTTTCTGTTTTTGTTTTTCTCGAAGATGGCAGAAGAGTAGGAGGAGCCCAGACTTGCCTTGTCTCACAAATACAAGTATAAAACTATCAAATCACCCTAAATACCAAAGAAATTGGCCAGAAGACTGGCAGAACAGACACCACAACTAAAGGCAGAGAAGAGGCCACACTGAAGAAGGTTGAAAGTGAAGAGACATGTTCGGGAGAGAACTGAATCATGGTCACCAGAGTGGGGAGGGAGCCATGGTCTTGGAGAAGGGTGAGAGACAGAATGGCACATAGAGGGTTGCCTGGGTGGCTCAGTTGCAAGCATCCAACTCTCAATTTCAGTTCAGATCAAGATCTCGTGGTTTGTGAGATTGAGCCTCATGTTGGGCTCTACACTGACAGTGTGGAACCTGCTTGGGATTCTCTCTTTTCTCTCTCTCTCTGCCCCCAACTCCCTTTCTCTGAAAATAGATAAACAAACATTAAAATATTCATGTTAGAGAAATATGTGAGGTGATCAAAGAAAATATTATTTGAATAGAATTTTGTCAATTTTGTTTTCTAAGGTGGTATAAAGTGATTAAGTCATTAACCCAAGCATTTCACAAATGGAAAGTATGAAAGATGAGAATCAAAGTCAATTTCAATGGAAAGAGACATAGAGCTTGGTGATAAAAAATAGGATAAATAGAAGGGAGAATTTCAAAATAGCCCTAAAGTCAACTTAATCAAAATCCTTATGAAGAACAGTGGCCATGTACATATGGAACTCCCTGGGCAAACTTAAAAAAATTAGAGGATTATGCCAAGTTTTATTGATGATAAAAGTGATGTTATACATTTTGCCCCAAAGGCATATGAATAGAAGAGCAAGGGAACAAAAGAAGAAAAGTGTGTCATAGGTGAAATGAGTTTGCTCTCCCAGAATAGAAAAGAATTCCTTAGATCATTTAAGGATTCTGTATCAGCAGTTTATAATATCCTTCTGGTATACTGTTATCATGTATTGAGAAGTTTCAAACTATAAAATCATTTAAACTGCACAAAATTAAGAATTAACATCCTATATGTGACTAACTAGTCACAGGAGTATTTAAAGAGAAGCGGAAATGTCAAGAACATAAATTAGGTTTTACTTCAGTGGAAGTCTTGACAAATGGAAGAACATAATTTTTGAACATGGGGCAAAAATTCCCTTTAGCTACCATTAACAGCTTATCAATGTCTTATCCTTAAACATGAGAGGGGTTTACCTGAATACAAAATATATTAGTATTAACTGAAATATCTTTCTGTTATTTACAACTATCAACTAACACACACACACACAACACATCGAGGAATGTGCAAAAAAATGCATATGTAGATAATCATGTGAACCTATGCTTGAAAGTATTTATATTTGATTAGAATTTCCTGTGACTTACTTATAAATAATAGCTGCCATTTTATTGAACATGACTTTATACACACCTATTAATATTAATATTAAGCATTAACTTTTGAACATGAATTCAAACAACTTTCACAGGTATGTGAAGAAGACTTAAAGGAGAAAAGTGAAATGTCTATTGTTTAAAATCAGGACAATTTTTCTAATAAAATTTAACTGATAATATGTTTTTCATCTCAAAAACAAAATAAATTAATCTTTCCTGTAGTTGAAAAAAAAACAAAGAGAATAAAATAGACCCAAGGTTTTGTAGTTGAGAAAAAGATATGATTGGGGAATGAAGTTAGTATTGATCTGGAAGATTAATTTTGCTTATGTATATTAATACTGTGTGTTATAGGCAAGGTGACAAACAAAACTATAAGAAATGACACCAGTGAGGTCTTTTGGTCCCATGGCCACTTGACTAGCTTTAAGAATTATCAATGAGCCTAGTGGTTTTAGAACTGCTATAAGACACGCATAATCAGGGAGGAAAAAAGCTTTGAAAAAGTGATTGCAGAAGGAAATTGCAGAAGAAGAAAATTCAAGATAGTGAAATATCTTGCTTATTGTAGCATTGAGCAAATTAATCATCATATATACTAATAGACTGTACTAAATACAATGTACTAAATCCACAATTAAAAATATCCAAATTTTCTGAATTGGTAGAGATAGGTGTATGAGATATAGAGTGATAAGAAAAGCATAACAGTTGGGGCGCCTGGGTGGTTTAGTCAGTTAAGCGTCCGACTTTCTCTTAGGTCATGATCTCGCGGTTCGTGGTTTCGAGCCCCGCGTCGGGCTCTGTGCTGACTGCCAGCTCGGAGCCTGGAGCCTGTTTCAGTCTGTGACTCCCTCTCTCTCTGACCCTCCCCTGTTCACGCTGTCTTCCTCTCTCCTAGAAATAAATAAAACATTAAAAAAAAGAAAAGAAAAAAAAAAAGAAAAGCATAACAGCAACATATAGCAGTAGCAATAAGAACAATAATTATAGGCTTGCATATTGACATTTAGATTTTCTTAAGACCTTCTTTTTTATGTAACTTTCCTGAAGAAACCTTCATTCAGAAATAAATAACTATTGGAGTAAGAATAAAAGTAAGGCTGAAAATAATAGATCAGTCCAAGTTGTAGAAGTCAAGACCAGGACTGAAATTAACTTAATTACCATTGAAACATTAGGCCTTATTATTAAATATTATAGGGTACATTGGAATTATTTACCCATAAAAATAAAATTATTTAATTATGTCAGTACTTTAGATGATTTATTACAGAAATGACAGATTAAGATACTCAGCAAGTACTTCTGATTATTTTAACATCCTTAATTTATATATCAAATAAATACTTCCAGCACTTCATAAAACTATGACTAATGGCAGTATAAGGTATGATAATATGAAAAGTTCAAGGTTTGAAATAACAGGAAAATACTTTTAAAAATATATTACCAACTTCATTTCAAGGAAAAATAGTCTCCCTTTTAACCAGGAAAGACACAGGATAATTTTAAAGCAGAAAAATAAATTATTTCAGCAGTTATTCATTTACTAGTGTTTCTTTTTGTTCTATTTGAAAACAGTCTTTTGTTAAGACTTATCATGACTTATCAAGATGGAAGGAGATGCAGAACATCAGTGAAACCAAAAGTTTCACTGTAGTAATTTTTGTGACATCTAATAGCTTTAGAAACGGGCTAAAAATAAATTTCAGTCATGTGAGTTAAAACTTGGTTAAATATGTTCCAAACACTGATCTGAATAGGGGAGCAATTTTCCCAGTTCCAGACAGATTGTGTGTGAGATGGAATGACTTATAATATGGTCCCCTTAGTTTTTCAGTTTATACTTGATGTTAGTTATTTCTACTTGACCCGTATAGTGAAAAGTTACTGAACTTAATTTTGTCCCATTATGCCTACATGACTTTTTGAAAGCACTAAACAACAGTTCTCTACTTTATTTTTTTTCTAATAAACTTTTTTGCAAAAGTCTTTGACAGGTCTAAACTCATGATGGAAATATTATAAATAATGGCCAGTTTAAAATTGAAAAAAATGTCAACTGTTCTTCATATTAGAAATTGTTCAATGAGATTTTCTAACCCATTCAGATGTGAAAGTAAAGAAAATAAGATTTGTACATTCTGCCTTTTCTAGCACAGTAATAGGTGTTCCTGTAAAAAGATAACAGCAGGGAATCTTCCCTGTTGAGTAATATCAGTCAGAAAGTCAGATGATGGTTGGTACTATATGGTGTACAGAATGATGAAATGCATCAGGTTTTAAGGGCAGTGTTAAGAAAAATATAAATTGGGAGTTGATCAATAATATGAGAGTTGAAATGACTCAGGATGATTTCCAGTAGTCATCTTCTTCAAGTGCAGGCCAAATAAAGAAATTGTATTATTTAAGTGAGAAGAAAAAAATACTATTTCTTTTGGTTTCATTTTTTCAGAAGATATAGTAACTGATACTTATAAAAGTAGGCTTAAAAATGAAATTATTGCCAATGACACACAATTTTTCCAATAATTTAATAATTAAATCTCACTGTTCAGAATATACTGAATAATTTAAGAAATGCTCGACAATCAGAAGAAAACTGATTGTTGGCATTGGAGGTTTATATTATATGGGAGAGAGAGCTTTCATCTACAGTATTCATTGTTTTCTCTCTTTCCACAATAATGAGAGTGTTTAATGTGATTGCAGTCCTGAGACCTTAACCTGAGAGCAAAGACTATATTTACCAAGTTGCACTACATTTATGTGAGATCACATGACTATGTTCCTGGCCAATGGAATATTCTCAGAAACATGAAATATAAGTTTGTAAGAAATCCACTTCAGAGACATTTGCTACATGCATTTTGCTCACCTTTTTTACCCTGTTTCTTACATCTTGCTGCTTGGATCATGGGTATTAGGAGAACGTATTATTCCTAATGGGTGGAGAAGACCAGGATTAACTTACTCCCAAGAAGAAGCATGAAGTGTGGGTTCTTGAGGACTCTCTGGATTCCAGTTCTATCCTCGCCCTGATCACTTAACTTTGTAATTTGTTTACAAAGAGAGAAAAACGTTTTATATCTCATTTAAAAAACCCTTCTTTTCATCATTTGAATTTAATGTTATTCTACCTGAAACAGAATTGAGCATCTGGAAATTGTGACTATTTTTGGCTTATAACGCAGTCCCACAAATAAAGGAAAAGTCAGGCTAAAAGCAATTCATCTGAAAAGAGAAGTGGAAAGGAGTATAGCTTTGCTGAGGAAGAATCTGTCTGCTGCCTGAAATCTATAATGCTGAAGGGTACAGCTACTTTGCAATCTTAGAGAATTTAAAATACTTGTTGCATTTGGGTACCAAATTGAAGCCTACACAAAAACAATGACAAAAAAGAGCAATCCTTAACAGGACATGACTATTGCTCCAGCTTTTCTTGCAAGAAGTTTTAACTAATATCTCTCTAACAGAAAGACGTAAGTATAGTAGTAGCAAAGAACTGGCTAAAGCTACCTTACCACTGGTTAGTAAGGAATAGTAAGGAATCTAAAGCTTAAAACTAGGTCTAAGCAAGATTTTTGTGGTTACTTGCAAATATCTACTACATTTTGGGTGGAGTTATGTTGCCAAAGATACATAGGCCTAGTCAATGTAAGCTTAGATTTAAACCTCTCATGTGACCCTTGGAGCCGCAATTTTCATCAGCAGGAAGGAGCTGGTTGAAGTTGTTGGGATTGTGGAAGTGAATGCTCTTTAATGATAACTTCAGTTTTGCCTGTAGAGGTCAAGGGACATGGAGGGAGTAGTTAGAAATGAAAGCCAGAAAATATGGCAGGAAATGAGCAAGATTATGTCTCCACAGAATAAGATCAGAAGCTTCTTGATGGACTTACAAAATAAAGTATATTACTACAAAAATTTTATATTATGCAAAGATATCTATGAGACAGTAATGTAGTTTTTGGTTTTGTTTGTTTGTTTCTTTGTTTTTAGGCTTAAAGATCAACTGATGCTTACCTTTTCAAACATCTCTAATTTTTTTCTTCTTGAGTCTTATAATCATAATGGTAGGGGCTTCATTTTGGACCTTAGGGTTAAGGCATTTCTTAGAGATGGTAGAAAGCTACAAGAAATCTCACCAAATGATGTCCAGTGTTTAACTAGGGAACTAACAGAGCTTTAAACTTCATCTCTGGGTGACAAGTTATGCTCTGTTTCTTTACAAAAGCATTCACAATCTATTACATTTTCTCAGAATCTTTCATCATAAATAGCATTAATAAAGTTGTAAATTAGTATAAGTATGTTATTAGCACCATAGTTCTTGAATCTTTAATTTAATCTAATTAATTTTCATTCATTTCAAAACATAATGTGCTAGGTGTCAAAAAACGCAAATATAGTATTATCTGTAATACAAATTCAAAATTACAAATATGGATTATCTATAAAAGATATATAGTAAAGTACGAAATATAAATATGAATAGAAAATTTCAATGTAATGAGTGCAGAGATAGACACGCATTCTGGAATAAAGATGGCAGTCCCATCCTAGGGAAGTTTAACTCTTTTTTGCCCTCAACTCCCACATTGAATTGATGACCAAGTCCTGGTAACTCTGCCACCTTTAAGAATCAATTATCCGCCCCTTCCTTACCTTGCTCACCAGTAATGCTACAGTCTTAGCCTTCATCACCAGGGATTCCCATGCTTCTGAGCAGTTGTTTCCTAGTTTCTTATAAATTTTGCAAGAAAATTTCTTTCTTACAAAAAAGAACAGTTTCTCTACAATGTTTCCTTCACTCTGTCATAAACAATAATAATCTATTATTATTTTAATAATATTGATATTAATTAATTAACATTATCATTAAAATGATTCATTATTTTAATGATATACTCAATATTTTATTAACCAGAAGGCTTGTTCTTTCTACCTATCAAGCACAAATAGTTGACTATTTAAAGAGAAAAGCTTGGATAGTATCACTTACTTTTAATGATCCCTTGATTTAAAATGATATACCCCAGGGGTACCTGGGTGACTTAGTCGATTGAGAATCAGACTCTGGATTTTGGGTCAGGTCATGATCCTAAGGTTGTGGGATCAAACCCCATGCTTAGTGTGGAGCCTGCTTAAGATTCTTTCTCCCTCTGCCCCTCCCACACCCACATGTGTGCACATGCTTTCTCTTTCTCTCCTTCCAAAATAAATAAATAAATTATGTAGTTTAAAAAAATAAAATGATGTATTCCTAATTCTAAAAAAGTATAAAATATGAATAATTCTCAAAAGGAACTACCATTTTAATGCATCTACGCAATATTAACTACTCACCAGAATTTACTTATATAGCTGTAGTTTCAGAGTCAGAAATGTAGCACATATTTGGTTGAAAATATAGATAATATTTCTTAGCATTACTGCACATTTCTATAAAGTAAAATTTGTAGATTAACTGTTAATTAAATGGAGATTAATAGAACTATTTTGAAAGGCAATTTGAAAATGTGTACAAAATTTTTGTACACATTAAAGTTTTACTATATAGTTGGAAAATAAAGGAAAAATTGCAAAGATTTAGATTAACGTTCATTCATTGAAGCATTTTTATTATAGTAAGAAATAGAAATATCAAAGACAATTGATTGTTAAATAATTTAGGGTGAATTTGTACATTGAAATATTGGGTAGCCACTAAAAGTTACGATGAATAATAAAACTTATTATGCTATGCATTGTATATTCACATTATTCAAAAAGATCTACAATGTATTTTTAAGTATAAACAGTAGGTTATAAAACATTATATATAGCATGACTCCAGGTTTATGAAATATATAGGTATATATATATGTAGAGGTTAAACACAAATAATATATACTTAGGACTAACTCTGCAAATGATATTAAATTATGGGCTTTATAAGCATCATCTCATTTATTTATGATATTAATGTTATTACAATTTGAAGATAGACACAATGACTCTCAGAGATTAAATGTCATGTACAAAATCAGAAGATTGCCCAGTTAGTAGTAGAGTTGATACTGAAACTAAACTTAACTTAATGAGAAAGTCCATGCTTTTAACAACCTGGCAATATATTTGTACATTATGACTATGGAATGTACGAAGCATGTCTTAAAGAACATGTAGAAAACTATTTTTGGAATAATTCACCTACTAAAATGATCTCTACTAACTAGTGTAAAATCTGGAATTGTAGCCTTCTATCTCACACCCAGTTCAACCTCATTTCCCAGGAAAGTTAACAGTGTCAAGAAAGATTAGACACAGCCATAGAAAAGTCAGTGTTGGTTGAGGGGAGGATGAGAAGTTATGTAGGTAAGCAATGTATTGACTCTGCTACATATGAATATGTCTATAATGTTGTTTTGAAAACAGTGAAAACAAAAATTGCTTAAAAGAAAGCGTAGACAGGGGCACCTGAGTGGCTCAGTGGGCTAAGCCTCTGACTTCGGCTCAGGTCATGATCTCACATTCGTGGGTTTGAGCCTCATGTTGGGCTCTGTGCCTGCTTCAGATTCTGTATATCCCTGTCTCTCTGCCCCTCCCCCTCTCTGCTCTGTCTCTCTCTGTCTCAAAAATAAATAAAACATTAAAAAAATACAACAAATATTTGATTTGGTTTAAAACAGTGGTTCTGCTTAATTAGTTTCTCCTGTTTTAATTTTTCTTCTGCTAAGACTGTCCACTCCCATCCTTAGTTAAAAAAAAAAAAATCTGCAAGAGGGCACCAGGTGTTCATCAGGACTTCAGTATATTCCTGGCTCATTTCATCTACTATTACACAGCAAATGAAAGCTCAGGCAGTCCAGCCCCATTTTCCAGAAATTAAACAGGAAGGGCTGACTTTAATTGCTTTGCAAGTCTGCTGTTATTGAATGACTTGCATAGATGGGTTTGAAATTTATTGGCAAGCGGCTTGATTGTCAGAGCTTAATCTCCAGTTAACAGTTCCCTCTGACTCTCTTCTGCATTCAGGAGGGCTCCCTCAGCTCAGATGAAAATGCACAGAAACCCCTGTTCTTTCAGGCCTTTCTAAGCAAAGAATGTCCCCAGTGCCAAGCCTATTTCGATATAATAGAAATGGCATTAAATATCACTAAACTCATTTAACCTAGCACATTGTGTGCTTGTCTGTTCAGAATGATTTTTCAGTCAGTTTTTACTCTATTTGGTGTAAGAAAAGAGCATTGAACCCCATATGTTCCCACTGTTGCATAGCTGAGATAAGGCTGCTGAAAAAAAGGTAACAAGCAGGGAAATGTTTTGTCGAAAACCATAATGCACTCCTGGGAATATTCCACAGAAATATACACCCAAGGATGAAAATCAGTACCGAGAACATTCCACTCCAGCTAACTGTTAAACTTATATATTGCTAACTTGTTCTGATATGAAATTTTAAAAATAAGAGAAGAAGAAAGAACTTCTATAAAGAAAGTGAATACAAAATATAGCTAGGAAATTGTAAGGGCAGACACACACACACACACACACACACACACACACACACACACACACACACACACACACATAACACCAGGAATCCCTTCCACATATTAAGAACCGTTAAGTTGTAAGTAAATATAGACTGTGAAGGAAAATACAAGCATTATATCTATAATGGTCTCTTGAATAGCTCTTCTCCTTCAGACGAATACAGGTGATCAGTCATCTCTTTTTAAATATTTCTTTCAAAGTTTCAAAGTCAAACAATATACATTATAATATATGCTATAATTTTTATATTCTAGCTATCTAATATCATGAGCACTACTAAGAACCTCTGAAATTTGCCATGGAAAAATTTGGGTGGCCCACAGTGTTAGAGTATTTGGTTTAGCATAAATTAAGAAAGCAGAAAAAAGACAAATATTTTTTAAACATCACAATATGAACAAGAAATTGAGAGAAAGTAGCCAGATCTTTAATTATTCAGTCTATTGCTCAAAATATTTTGCATACCACTAGCTACATAATTGGGGCTTTTATCTGCGTGGTTCTCTTTTTCCTTTCCAAATTTTTATTTTGTTATCTGGTTCTTTCTTGTTGCTCACAGCTCTTCCTATCCTATCATTTTATTTAATCTTTAGAATTTTTTTTCTCCTGTCACCTGGTAATTGCCACTTATATGGTTTGCCCTTTGCTAGTATAGGCAATACAACTTTTATGTTAAAACACTTATATTTTTGAACATACTTGACATAAATGTGACATTAGTTTCAAGTGTACAACATAGTGATTGGATACATTTATACATGTATGCTATGTTCACCATAATGGAGTTGTATCTGTTATTACACTATCATTGACATATTCTTTATGCTATTCCCTTTACTCCCATGACTTATTTATTCCATAACTGGAAGCCTATATCTCTTCCTCACCTTCACCTACTTTGTCCATTCCCCCCCACTCCCTCCTCTCGGGCAACCATCAGTTTGTTTTCTGTAATTATAGATCTGATTTTATTTTTCTGTTTGTTTGTTCTTTTAGATTCCAGATATGAGTGAAATCATAAGGTATTTATCTTTTTTTGTCTGATTTATTTCACTTAGCATAATATCTTCTAGTGGCATATCAAAATAATTATGTAACTTTAATGATCTATCAGAATAAAACTATATGATCATTTCAATAGATGCAGAAATATCGTTTGTTATGATAAGTGAATAAGATATTCACAGTATGCCATATATTTTATAATTACATTTATATGAGCATTCTAGAATATATACTATTCCATTTATGTGAAATGTCCAGAATCCAAAAAAATAATAGGTAGAGGGTGGGGTGGGGAGCAAAGAATAACTACTAATATGTACGGAATTTCTTTTGGAGGATATTAAAAATATATAATTAGGTTACAGTCATAGTTGTACAACTTTGTGACTACCCCCAAAATTCTTATTTGAATATTTTTAGTGAAGAATATTTTATGTGATTATATCTCAAAAATTCTTAGGAGAAAGGTAATTGGTGGTTTCAACAATAACAGACTATTAAAGAATACGTTGTGTGTTTATAATATATGTGAAAGTAAAAGGCATGAAACCATAGCATCTAGGAGATAATAAATGGAAGTGTACTATTGCAAGATTCTGCCTCTATATCTGAAATGATATAAAATTTCTGGAGGCAGAATTTTAAATAAATAAGTCTAAACTTTATACTATAGAACCTAACACAACTACGAAAATGATAAAAGAAAGTGTTATAAAAGTTAAGCTAAAAGACAATGCCAAGTCATTTAAAAATTACTCAATAAATTTGGGGCGCCTGGGTGGCTTAGTCGGTTAAGCGTCCGACTTTCGCTTGGGTCATGATTTCGCGGTTTGTGGGTTCGAGCCCTGCGTCGGGCTCTGTGCTGACTGCCAGCTCAGAGCCTGGAGCCTGTTTCAGTCTGTGACTCCCTCTCTCTCTGACCTTCCCCTGCTCACGCTGTCTCTCTCACTCCTAGAAATAAATAAAAAACATTAAAAAAATAAAAAATAAATAAATAAATAAAAATTACTCAATAAATTGAAAAGAAGGCAGGGAAAAATGATAAGGAAATAAAAACAGATGGAACAAAAAGAAACCAAACACCAAATGATAGATTTAAACCTAATACTATAACTTTAAATGTATATTGTTTAAGCCCTTCAATTAAAACACAGATTTTTTTTTGTTGGACCAAATAGCAAGAGCCAACTCTGTGTTGTCATAGAATATGTATGTTAAATATAATGGCACAGATAGGGTAAGAATGATAAGATGAGAAAATATATGCCATATTTACACTAGTAAAAAACAAATGTGAATATCTGTATTAGTATTAATGTACCTACTAATAAAGCTACAAAATACATGAAGCAAAAGTTGACAGGAATGCAAAGAGAAATAAACATTTTAACAATTATATCTGGAGATTCTAACCTCTGTAACTGGTGGACAAATTTAACAATATACAGATGTCATGAATAACACAAACAACTTGCTCTGATTGACATTTATAGGCTTTTGTTCCACCTATGGATAGCAAAATTCACATTTTGGGATACATACAGAACAATTCTGGGTTATAAAATGTAATTTAACAAGTTTAAGCAGTTTAAACTCATACAAAATATATTCTTAGTGCATAACGAAATTAAATTAGAAAAAATAACTAAATGTTCTCTAAAAAATCTCCCAGTATTTAGAAACAATATAATACACTTCAAGCAGATCAAAAAAGAAATAAAAAAGGAAAACATAAAGTCAATTTTCTTAACTAAATGAAAAATAAAGCACAAAACCAAGAAACCCAAAATATATTAAGCCAGATATGGAAATAAATTCAAGAAGAAACAGAAAAAAATGGGATGCACGGCAGTTGTATAAAGTAAGCTCCTACCACATGAATGAACATCTATATACACATGAAGTATTCCTTATAGAATATGTAGCAACTAGACAGGCATATTCATTTGAAAAGTGAAAATATTGGTCCTTAGAAGCAGAACTAACTTTTCATTACATTAAAACCTTGATTTGCAAGCATAATTCATTCTAGGAATATGCTTGTAATCCAAATCATCATATATTAAAGTGAATTTCCAGAACCATTGGCTCAGTTGTGATGACGTGATGTTCAGCATCACATACTACCCATATTGCAAGACATTGTTTGTTTATCAAGTTAAAATTTATTAGAAATGTTAGCAGAATACTTACAGAACAAGTTACTCACAATCCAAGGTTTTACTGTGTTTACATTTCATATTCCACAGACGTGTATCTGTTTCTGCAATGTTTCTTAGTGACTAGAAGTTTATTACTTTGGAACTCAACAGCTTACATGTCACTGGGTAGCCTAACTAATACTCATTTGATTTCTTGATTTCAACTTTCAATTCATTCATCTTTGCATGTATATTTATGTTAGAAAGAAAGGCAAAATATAAGCTATTTACTTAAATCTATAAGAATGACAAATGACATATCGTTTGGAATTATAAATCAATATAAACATGAATGTAAACTTTATTTTCAAAAGAAAGACATGGCCAAACAATTTTAGGTATGTATTCTGTCCAAATTTGGTTTTCTTTTTTTTCATAGTTTATTTGTTTTTGAGACAGAGAGACAGAGCATGAGCAAGGGAGGGGCAAAGAGTGAGGGAGACACAATGTCTGAAGCAGGCTCCAGGCTCTGAGCTGTCAGCACAGAACCCAACCGGGGCTTGAACCCACGAATCAGGAGATCCTGACCTGAGCCGAAGCCAGATGCTCAACCGACTGAGCCACCCAGGTGCCCCAAAATTTGGGTTTTTAAAATGTCTTTCTCAATAAGCATGCACTTTATGGACTATAAATCAAAATATTATTGTGATCTTGTCCAATAAGTGTTCTTTCTTCTAGTATATAATTGACAGTGCATATGTACTACAAGAATTAAGAATTCACAAACAATATCATAAAAATCACCATTCTTCTATTGACATATGTGAGTAGGCAGATATAGTGCTGTGACCTCTGATATGAACATATCACTAAACTATACGTTTTAACTATATACCATATATTGAATATATTGAAAAAATGAGGCTAAAGACAGAGGTACACTGAAAACATTTCTCCTACTAAGAGTTAATCAACCCCTCTCATTTTACAAGCTTTCAGTGTTCTTTCAAAATATATTGCTTCCCAGGACTAATTAATGACCCTCTTAACAATGCTCCAGATTAGAATGCTATTTTCCAAATTACTTGAATTTTTTTTTTCCACTCAACTAGAAATGCTATTGCAAATGCCTTTGAGTGAGCAGCTGGGACCTACCAAGCCTTGGCTCAGTATGTGTTAATACTGTACATATTTTGTTTCTGTAATCAGGATTAGAATGCCTACAGCATTCTTTTAATTTATTAAAAAGTGCTTAATTTTAAAACAAAATGAGTTGATGATTCAACACATTAAACACAATTTAATCTATACAGGTAGATTAATTTTATGGAGATCACACACATTTAAACAATATCCTGATGAGAAAAAAAAGGGGGGGGCACCTGGGTGGCTCAGTGGGTTAAGCAGCTGACTCTAGAAATATTGGCTCAGGTTTAATCTCAGGTGTGGAATCAAGCCTTGCATCTTACTCCATACTCAGCACGGAGCTTGTTTAGATTTCCTCTCTCCCTCTCTCTGCCCTGCCCCCTCTTCCTCTTTCTCAAAATAAATAAATAAACTTAAAAAAAAACTATTATTACCAACACTCTAGAAGTTTCCTCTCATGCTCAGATAATACCTCCCCAAAAGTAACCATTACACTAACTTCTATGATGAGAAATTAACTTTGTTCTCAAATTTAATATAAATTGAATTATGTAGAATATATTATTTACTAGTTAAGATATGTTTCTCATCCACAAGTACTGGAATAAAACAGTAAAAATCATTGTCTTTGTAAACTTTTCTTGTGTCAGAGACAAGTGGCTAAACATCACAGTGATGATGGCCTTTAATCTTGTAGGGCTGTTGCTCAGAAACCGCTATCTAGCTGAGGACTGCATTACTCAATCCCAGTTGCTTTTAAGTGGATCCATAGAAGTTTTCACAAATAGTAGGTGAACAAAAGTGTGTACATCTCCTTTTTCATGGAGGCATTTTCTTCTCATATTCCAATTAGACACTAGCACCTAAGGCAACTATGAGGACCACTATTTGGTGCAAACAAAAGATAGAAGCAGACTGGATCCTTGAATCAGGATCTTAGAAGGAGCTTCCCATTGATAGGTAACACCTATTTGAACATCAACAGAGTGAAAAATAAAATCCATATTTTAATCACTGCATGCTTTTGGTATTTTTCGGTGGAGCAGCTCATCTTTTTCCCCTCCCATCAAAACATGTTCTCTCTCTCTCTCTTTTTTTTTTTTTTTTTACAAATAGCTAATTGTCAAATTAGTTTCTACATAACACCCAGTGCTCATCCCCACAAGTGCCCTCCTCCATGTCCCTCCTCCCTCCCCCCCACATCCATCAGTCCTCAGTTTTTGTCAGCATTCAAGAGTCTCTCATGGTTTGCCTCTCTCCCTTTCCCCCACCATTTCCGCCCTTCTTCTCCCCCTTGTTCCTCCATCAAGTTCCTCCTAATCCTCCTATACGTGCAAACATATGATATTTGTCCTTCTCTGCCTGACTTATTTCGCTCAGCATAACACCCTCAAGGTCCATCCATGTTGCTATACATGGCCAGATTTCACTGTTTCTCATTGCCATGTAGTATTCCATGGTATAGATAAACCACATCTTCTTGATCCATTCATCTGTTGATGGACACTTAGGCTCTTTCCAGGTTTTAGCTATTGTGGAGAGTGCTGCTATGAACATTGGGGTACATGTGCTCCTATGTATCAGCATTTCTGTATCCCTTGGGTAAATTCCTAGCAGTGCTATGGCTGGGTCATAGGGGAGTTCTATTGTTAGTTTCCTGAGGAACCTCCACACTGTTTTCCAGAGGGGCTGTACCAATTTACATTCCCACCAACAGTGTAGGAGGGTGCCCGTTTCTCCACATCCTCGCCAGCATCTAGAGTTCTCTGATTGGCTCATTTTAGCCACTCTGACTGGCGTGAGGTGGTATCTCAGTGTGGTTTTGATTTGTATTTCCCTGATGAGGAGCGATGCTGAGCATCGTTTCATGTATCTGTTGGCCATCTGGATGTCCTCTTTTGAGAAGTGTCTGTTCATATCTTCTGCCCATTTCTTCACTGGGTTGTTTGTTTTTCGGGTGTGGAGTTTGGTGTGTTTCTTATAGATTTTGGATATTAACCCTTTATCTGATATGTCATTTGCAACTATCTTTTCCCATTTCATTGGTTGCCTATTCGTTTTCTGGGTTGTTTCCTTTGCTGTGCAGAAGGTTTTAATCTTGATGAGGTCCTAATTGTTTATTTTTGCTCTTGATTCCCTTGCCTTTGAGGATATGTCAAGTAAGAAGTTGCTGCGGTGGAGGTCAAAGAGGTTGTTTCCTGCTTTCTCCTCTAGGATTTTGATGGTTTCCTGTCTCACGTTCAGGTCCTTGATCAATTTTGAGTTTATTTTTGTGCACGGTGTGAGAAAATGATCTAGTTTCATTCTTCTGCATGTTGCTGTCCAGTTCTCCCAACACCATCTGTTAAAAAGGCTGTCTTTTTTCCATTGGATATTCTTTCCTGCTTTGTCAAAGATTAGTTGGCTGTATACTTTTGGGTTCACTTCTGAGTTCTCAATTCTGTTCCATTGGTCTATGTGTCTGTTTTTGTGCCAATACCATACTGTCTTGATGATGACAGCTTTGTAGTAGAGGCTAAAGTCTGGGATGGTGATACCTCCCGTTTTGGTTTTATTTTTCAGTATTACTTTGGCTATTCGGGGTCTTTTGTGGTTCCATACAAATTTTAGGATAGTTTGTTCTAGTTTTGAGAAGTATGCTGGTGCAATTTTGATTGGGATTGCATTGAATGTGTAGATAGCTTTGGTTAGTAATGACATCTTAACTATATTTATTCTTCCTATCCATGAGCATGGAATGTTTTTCCATTTCTTTGTGTCTTCTTCAATTTCCTTCACAAGTTTTTTATAGTTTTCATCATACAGATCTCTTGTATCCTTGGTTAGCTTCCAATCAAAAACATGTTCTAACTATTCTTCTAAAAAAAAAAATCCCCTGAACATTAGTAAATGCAAATAATTCAAATTGTTTGTGGAGAAAATTAAGGAGGGATATTATAAAAAACATGTGATTAGAACTATCATAAGATCTGTTCTTAACAGTAAAACTTAAACAGTTAAATAATTGCCCTTGGCTTTTTGACTGGTAAAGTAGAACGTAAGGATTCAATCAGCTTAAAAGTACATGTCCTTGGCAATCCTGGGGGCCTCAGTCAGTTACACAGCCGACTCTTGGTTTTCAGCTCAGGTCATAATCTCATGGTTCATAAATGTGAACCCTGCATTGAGCTCCTTGCTGGCAGTGGGAAGCCTGCGTGGGATGCTCTCTCCCTCTCTCTCTGCCCCTCACCCACTCATGCTCTGTCTCTCTTAAAATAAATAAATAAACTTTAAAAATTTGTTTTAATACTTAAAAAAAGGACATGCTCTTAACCACCAAAATATCTGATTTACTCCAATTCTTTGCAATTCCTGAAGAACTTTTTCATAAAAAGACAGAAAAAAACATTTATTGATCTATTGATGTAAATTAAGCAGCTTAAGTGATAGTACTTTATTTTACTTTTAACTTAACCATAGACATAAAAGACCTGGAATATCTTTTTCAGGATTCTTTGCTTCCAAAGCACAGCTTTGGTTTATTATTTAAAAGCTATATTAGAGAATGGGTAATGAAGTATAATACATTTGAAATCATTAAAATTGGTTTTCAGGTTGGCAGCACCAGATATGAACACTCACAGATTTCCCATGGTATCCTACTACTTGGAAAATTGTAACTACCACTCACACCTAAAATGGAAAAATGAATTTCATCCCTCTGTTTGGGAAATAAGGTAGTGTGGATTATCTGGAATTAAATTTTATCCATGATTCATGCACAAGGAGTAGAGGGGCCAAAGTAAAAGTAGTTGCAATAGGAGTAAGTGGAGTCATAACTATGTTGAAGTGTTAGGGTCTTAACATTTCATAAGTCATTACAAAACTTCAAGTATGAAAAAAACACAGTATTACAAATACTCAATTAATAACAAAACATCCTCTTCTTTTACCCAGAACTAACCAAATTTTATTCCTCTTTCACATTAACAAATGAAAGATGTAACAAATGAAAGATGGCCCAAGGCGGGGCTCGAACTCAATAGTTGTGAGATCATGACCTGAGCTGAAGTTGGACCCTTAACCAAATGAGCCACTACATTAATCATTTCAGTACTAATAGGGACGCCTGGGTGGCTTAGTCGGTTAAGCGTCCGACTTTCGCTTAGGTCATGATCTCGCGATTCGTGGTTTCGAGCCCCGCGTCGGGCTCTGTGCTGACTGCCAGCTCAGAGCCTGGAGCCTGTTTGTCTGTGACTCCCTCTCTCTCCCTCTGCTCACGCTGTCTCTCTCTCTCTCCTAGAAATAAAAAAAAAAATCATTTCAGTACTAAGGTATGTATATATGTATGTATGTCTGTATGTGTATATATGAACTCACTAGATACCCATAGATTCAGTACACCTATTATATCTGATGGTTGATACCTCCCATTACATTTTCATTTCATTTATAACTGGATTCTATTTTTAAGGCCAACTGTTCAATTCTTAACCATAGTATTTTATTTGCAGGGTTTATATACTTCTTTTTGCATTCCTGGCATGAGTACAATAGAAGGCTCATCTAGTAAACAAATGTACACAATTTATTTTCTTAACTGCTCCTTACCCATGGGAAAAATCTTTTACTTTTTGAAACTTCAAAACATTTTCTTGGTAAATAATAAAATTTGACATTACCTACAGAAAGCAATAATGGCTGGGTGCAACTTGCATTGAATTTCTCCAGGCAAAGTCAAACGTTGAAGACTGTTTGAGACTCCTGATGTCTCTGATCCCTTGGGTATTATGAACTTCTCAGGATCATAGATAAAATTTGTGCATCTAGAAGCATTCTGTGAAAATGCCTTTTAAGTATTTGTCCCTGTAGACTCAGATTTCATTATACTTTTCTTCAGGCAATTGGAAATTTGAATATGTGATTTTTATCACTTTGTGTTTGGTAATAATTTACTTGAATATGTAAATATTGGCAAAAATGGTCATTATTCTATCCAAACTATAATAACTTTGTCAATGAGCTATGTATGCAGATATAGTTTACATGTGATTTTGGAAGGAGACAAACAATTAAATTTAAAGGAAACAGCTCAAAAGGAAACCACCAAGCTAGGAGGAATAGATTATAAATAAGTGAATGAACGAATGAATGAATGAATGTTTTTTTAATTTTTTAAATGTTTTTTATTTATTTCTGAGATTGAGAGAGAGAGACAGTGTGAGCAGGGAAGGGTCAGAGAGAGAGGGAGACACAGAATCTGAAGCAGGCTCCAGGCTCTGAGCTAGCTGTCAGCACAGAGCCCTATGCGGGGCTGGAACCCACGAATCGTGAGATCATGACCTGAGCTGAAGTCTGATGCTTAACCGACTGCTGAGCTGAAGTCTGATGCTTAACCGACTGAGCCACCCAGGAGCCCCAAGTTTTTTTTTTTTTTTAATAATAATCATATAATAACCACAATAGTATATGACATTTTTAAAAGTTATGTTAGTAAAATTGAAAGGTAGATAGGGATATTCCAGAGTTGTGGAATAAATTGGTTAATGAAAATTCATTAAAAAAAAATGTGTAGTGAAAGATTAGGCAAACTTTGAATAGACAAAGACGAGTCAGGCATACATAGCATACAAAGACCCACATTGTGGGTATAGTGAAGGTGTCTTTGGAAGCAGTGGATAAGTTAAATTTACTGTATTTGATGATATGGGTAAAAGTAACTTATGAAAATAAACACATTATTTTTTTCATTAGAGTAGCATAGTGTTTTTAAGTCACCAAACAGTTATTTTTACATTCTTTAACATGGTTTTTCTGTGCACATATATAAAACAGAAAACATAAGTTCTTGTATATCACTGACAATGATAGCTACTATTAACTCTGGCGTACACTATGCTAATAGGACAGATATTTTTCTATCCTATTAGCTTATACGTGAGGCTTTTTATTATTGAACTTCTCATTAATATTAAATGTTAATATTCTGAGATTACCTTTTTCACCACACCTTGGTGTGTGTTTTTCCAGTTTTTGCATTTAAAAATGCACGTATTTACTAGATGGGACCTTACTGTTCTGTATATCCCCTTGTTTATAAAACTGATGTAGACTTTTTCCTTGTCCTCTTTACATCAACTTCAATTTACTTAAAACAGGACTTTTAAACATTTTTTATTGTGAAAATTTAGTTGTTTTCTAATAATTCAAAATTGTCATAAATGCAATTTTAGGTTTTTATTTTTGCATACTTGTATAAATAGTTCTATGAGATAAATTTCTGTAAGTAGAATAGCTAATTTAAAGCTGTTTTAAATTTTGATTTCTGCAAACAATATAGTAGAGTACCTGTTTCCACTCTGTCAGGAATACAGTGTGGTATTATTGTTTTTAATACCTGCTGGTTATAATTACTTGCTGCTGTTTATTATAATGTTTATTATAGAAGAGATACTGTTTTAAATGTTTAACATGAATTAACTCATACAATACTCATACAAATTCAATAGTATGTCATCTTTTTCAGATGAGAAAACTGAGGAACAGGGATAGTAATAATTGTTACAGTCATATGGGCAGTTCACAGCAGACAGAAATTGAAGCCCAGTCTGTATCTGCTACCTTTCTCTTGACTACAATTCCAATATGCTGCTCGCATGAAGATTCATTATAAAGACAAAGAAAAGGCGCACCTTAGTGGCTCAGTTTGTTAGCCGTCCAGCTCTTGGTTTTGGCTCAGGTCATGATCTTGAGGTTCATGAGTTTGAGCCCCACATACAGAGGAGTCTGCTTGGGATTCTCTCTCTCTGCCTCTCCCCTACTCTCTCTCACATCCTCTCTCAAAATACATAAATAAACTTAAAAAAATAAAGAAAAAGAAAAGTACATCAAAATTAAATAATATGTCTAAGTTCATTCAGTGGATACAGAACCTGAAATTTTCTTCTCCAATGAACAGTGAGTTAGTTAAAATTTACTACAAACTATTTTTTAAAATAATAATAATTATATGGTATGAAAATCAACACCATCAGTCAACGCTATTAAAAAGAAACTAATCCAAAAAGTCATCAATAAAAAACAAACCTTAGGACAATCTTAAAGTTTACAGTTATCTTATAAATTTAACATAAAAAATTCTATAACACCAGAAATGTATTAAGTGTAGATATGCTATTTATGAATATATTAAATTATATTATGGTTTGGGTTAGCTCAATTATTCATATATCTATTTCTGTGATCATGCTTTAAAAAGTGTGCTAACATGTCACTGCAGATTCATGCCCCAGGAAAATGTGCAAATGTGATTTTGAAAATGCAAATGAAGTTCTAAAATCTATGCCTGTCCATAAAGGAAGCTCGACTGTGCCTCTTTTATGCAACAGCTTTGCCGGTTTTCCTTATAATGTTAGACAATATTTAAATGGCTGAGAATTGGTATTTAGGCTTCTAAGGAAGTGAGGAGTGTTAAAGAGCAAAAGGTAACATTAAAAAATAAGGCTGAAATATTTGCCTCTCAAATAAGCATATAGCTGTATGTGTGTGCGTATGTATATGTATATGTCTTTATATACACGTATACATACCTTTTTGTATATATAGAAAAATTTTACATATGGAGAGAGATCTCACATATTTAATATATGTGTAGAAGTTTATAATGGGTTAAAATAATTGTTACTTTATTTCTTAATTTTGAAGACATTGATAGAGTATGCAATTCTAGATATTATATTCTTATATTCCATATATAGTGATATGTACACCAACATGTAAATATTCACATGCAAACAATATAACTGTATAAAAACATGTAGCTGTGATAAAGTTAGTGTTTTGAGGATGCTTGAAAATGGAATGTTTTCTTTCATTTGGGGGATTATTGAGCTCTTAGAATGAAATTTACACATTTGTAGAAATATGGCAGGAAAATACCAAGAAAATTTAAAACTTAAAAGGATAACATTGAGTTTCGTTATGTGATTTGATATATTTTAGCCTTTTCACACAGCAAATACTCACATTTAAAAATATTGCGAGAAGTGGAAAATAACAACGTGAGGATTTATGATCTCTAGTCTTAGCCAGTTTCTCACAGCAATGTGTTGTACAACAAGGAGTGTAAACTTTTGGGTTAGACAACTATAATTAGTAACAACCACCTGTTGGAAATAGCCCTTTATGAGCCTTCTACATTGCTTATTTATAATATATTTTTACATAAAAGTACATGTATTTCAGCATTGTATATTTTGTGAACTCATATCTGATTTCTGACTTCTGCAGAAAACTAAAGGAACTGTTTATAGAGTCACTCACAGGGTTTGTAGACTTCTTTACTTGGTAATTTGACTTACTCAACAAGGAAATGTATTTAAAGCATTATTCTACTTTGGTATTGTATGGCCATGAAATTATGATGACCAAACACATAAAGACCTTTATTTTAATGATGTTTATCTACTTAATTATTCATTTTATATTTTTATACAGTCTTTCCAATTAGCTAATATTTTACCCCAATGACTATATAGATAGCTGAGACTATTATGCATTATTTAACAAATTTGTTTTCTGCTACAATTAAAATTTATTTTAAAAGTTACAAGATGAAAACTAAAACCAATAAAGCAAAAATGTCTTAGGTGCTTCACCAGGACCTATCTCCTCCAAGGAGATAAGACTGAACCAATGAAACAGATTACTTATCAAGACTGATAGCTTGCTCATCAAGAACTATAACAAGACTTTCTTTTTGCTATGTTCACCAACTCAGTGGCATTTCATTATCAATTCTTCCCAATCCACCTCAGCTTCCCATCTGGCAAGACTTGTTTTTTTTCTTTTTAATCCTCCTTATTCAACCATTTCGAGATACTATTAAGACTTGGTCACAGTGAGGATTTTTCCCCTTACAGGAGGAGGTCTAATAAATGTAGTTATACCTGATCAAGAGACATTTCTGGTGGTCTTTGGGGGGAGTTTTCTTTCACCCAATTTTACCACTTGTGAACATTTGCTACATTCACTTTAGAAATCTCTCCTTTTTGACCTTTTTTCCTGGAACCATTTGACATAAATTCTAGACATCGTGCCCATTTAGTTCTTTTCTTTTTAATGTTTATTTATTTTTGAGAGGGGGGGTAAGGGCAGAGAGAGAGGGACAGAGTATTTGAAACAGGCTTTGCACTGACAGTGGAGAACCCAATGCAGAGCTCAAACTCATGACCTGGGAGATCATGACCAAAACTGAAATCAGAAGCTTAACTGACTGAGACACCCAGGCATCAACCTCTTTAGTTATTAATGCTTCAGTGTATATTTTCTAAGAACCAGGACAGTCCCTTACATAACAATAGCACATTTTTCAAAATCAGGAAATTTAACATTATAGAATACTATGATTTAATGCATGCTCCATATTATAAATCTGTCTAAAGTAAATATATTTTTTACCATTTTAAAAGTTATTTATTTTAATATAGTTTACTGTCAAGTTGGCTAAAATACAGTGTATACACTGTGCTCTTGGTTTTGGGGGTAGATTCCCGTGATTCATTGCTTACATACAACACCCAATGCTCATCCCAACAAATGCCCTCCTCAATGTCTGTGACTATTTTTCCTTCACCCCCACACATCTCCCCCATCAACTTTCCATTTGTTCTCTGTATTTAAGAGTCTCTTATGGTTGGCCTTCCTCCTTCTCTGTTTGAAACTATTTTTTCCCTCTCTTTCCCCATGGTCTTCTGTTAAGTTTCTCAAGTTCCACATATGAGTGAAAACATATGATATCTCCTTTCTCTGAATGACTTATTTCACTTAGCATAATACCCTATAGTTCCATCCACATTCCTGAAAATAGCAAGAATTCATTCTTTCTCATTGCCAAGTAGATTCCATTGTATATATAAACCACATCTTCTTTATCCTTTCATTGGTTATTGGACATTTAAGCTCTTTCCATAATTTGGCTACTGATGAAAGTATATAAATATTGGAGTGCATGTGCCCTTATGAATCAGCACTCCTGCAACCTTTGAATAAATTCCTAGTAGTGCTATTGCTGGGGTGTAGGGTAGTTCTATTTTTAATTTTTTGAGGAATTTCCACACTGTTTTCCAGAGTGGCTGCACCTGTTTGCATGCCCATCAACAGTGCAAGAGGTCTTGCAACAGTACAACAGTGTCCGAAGTCAGACACTCAACTGACTGAGACACCCAGGTGCCCCTCTTGAGTGTTTTTATTAAGAAAGAATGTTATACTTTGTCAACTGTCTGGCCAGGGGTTTATCAATTTTGCTTATTTTTTCAAAAAAACAGCTCTAAGATTCATTGATCTGTTCTACATTTATTTCTTTTCTTTTTTTTGGATTCTATATTGATTACTTCTGTTCTAATCTTTATTATTTCTCTTATTCTGCTGGCCTGGGGTTTATTTTACTCTTCTGCTTCTTTTAAGTGTGCTGTTAGATTTTGTATTTGGTATTTTTCTTGTTTCTTGAGATAGGCCTGGATTACAATGTATTTTCCTCTTAGGGCTGCCTTTGCTGCATCCCTAGGGTTTGGACTGTCGTGTTTTCATTTTCATTTGTTTCCAAATATTTTTAAATTTCTTCTTTAATTGTCTGGCTGATCCACTTATTCTTTAGTAGGATGTTCTTTAATCTCCATGTTTTTGGGGTTTTCCATTCATTTTCCTGTGATTGATTTCAAGTTTCATAGCATTGTGATCTGAAAATATACATGGTATAATCTCAAATATTTTATATTTATTGAGGGCTATTTTGTGACCCACAATGGGATCTACCTTGAAGAATGTTCCATGTGCACTCAAGGAAAATCTATATTTTGCTACTTTTGGATGAAAAGTTCTATATTGGTCAAGTCCATTTGGTCCAGTGTATCATTCAGGGCCATTGTTTCTTTACTGATTTTCTGCCTAGATGATCTATCCATTGATGTAGATAGAGTATTAAAGACCCCTGCAATTATATTCTTATCAATAATATTGCTTATGTTTGTGATTGGTTTATATACTTGGATTCTCCCAAATTGAGTGGATAAATATTTATAATTCTTAGCTCTTTTTGATAAATAGACCCCATAATTATGATATAATGCCCTTCTTCATCTCTTGTTATAGCCTTTAGTTTAAAATCTAGTTTGTCTGATATATGCATGGCTATCTAGCTTTCTTTTGACTCACAGTAGTATGATAGATTGTTCTCTGCCCCTCTCTTTCAACTGCACATGTCTTCAAGTCTAAAATGGGTTTCTTATAGACAGCATATTATGGATCTTATTTTTTTATCCATTCTGATATCCTATGTCTTTTGATTGGGACATTTTGTCCACTTACATTCAGCATTATTATTGAAAGAGATGGATTTAATCTCATTGTGTTATCTGTAGGTTTCACGCTTGTGGTGATGTCTCTGGTCCTTTGTAGTCTTTGCAGCATTTCACTCACAAAGTACCCCTAAGGATCTCTTGCAGGGCTAGTTAAATTCTCATGAACTCCTTCAGATTTTGTTTTTCTGGGAAAGCCTTTCTCTCTCCTCTTCTGAATGACAGCCTTGTTGAATAAAGGATTATTGGCTGCATGTTTTTCCTACTCAGCACATTGAATATTTCCTGCCACTCCCTTCTGACCTGCCAACTTTAATTGGACAGGTCTGCTACTACCCTATGTGTCTAAGGCAAAGTTAAACTTGCATCAGTACTATAGACAATGTAAAAGTGATCTGTTAGATTAGAAGGGTCTGAGTTTCTATTGTACTTATGAGCTAACAAATTAGCATGCTGCTGTTTGTGTATAAATCTATATCCATCTATCATCTCTATCTCTATATCCATATTTAAATCAATATCTATATACTGTACATATAAACATATACTATATTTCTATGTGGTGTGGTATGTGAGTGTGAGTGTGAGTGTGTGTGTGTGTGTGGGTGTGGGTATTGGGTGGGTGGGTGTGTAGGTTTTAAAGGGTTCCTGCCTCTGAGTCAGAGACAAATACATTTATTTCTCATTGCAAATCAGGAGCTAGAGCAACAACTTGTATCAATTCCCCAAGTCCCAGTGTCGACAGAATAACATGGTAAGGGACAGATTGTATGTGCTGTGAGATCCATTACTGAAGACTGACCCCCAAAACTAGGAAATCTTCTGGCTACATCCTCCCTTCCAGAGAAAGAGAGAGAGAGAAGTTTTATCATTATTCTTAAATCTACTTGGATAAAGAAAGATCTATATCTTTCTTTCCTGTAATAGTGAAGGCATAAGTTAGATTGTCTGCAGGGAAAAAATAGCTTTTTAAAGTAAATGTATCACACTTATTCGTAGATACAAAGGCTTTATTTTTGAGAAAAAAAACAATGAAAAACAACAATGGGACTTCAGAGCTTCTATATCCAAAGAATGTAGGAATGGTAATGTGGGTAGAAAGGAAGCTAAGGGGCGCTTGGGTGGCTCAGTTGGTTAAGCATCCGACTTAGGCTCAGGTCATGATCTCATGTACGTGAGTTCGAGCCTTGAGTCGGGCTATGTGCTGACACCTCGAAGCCTGCAGCCTGCTTCAGATTCTGTGTCTTCCCCTTTCTCTGCCCCTCCCCTGTTCACACTCTGTCTCTTTCTGAAGAATAAATACCATCTGCTTATTTTTTCCAATAAAAACCTAAAATAAATTATGAAACCCTGGAAAAAAGGGAGGCTAAGGTGGTCGTGATAAGACAGGTTTCTAAAATACTACTACACATAACTCAGATTGTAAGTGAGGCCTTGTGGTCTAATACAATTCATAGAGGGGATGCTTTCTCCTTCTGCTTTGCACAACCCCTAAAGGAGAGCAAACTAACAGCTTAGTTTAAATTTGAGCAAAAGGGGGGCGCCTGGGTGGCTTAGTCGGTTAAGCGTCCGACTTTCGCGTAGGTCATGATCTCGCGGTTCGTGGGTTCGAGCCCCGCATCAGGCTCTGTGCTGACTGCCGGTTCGGAGCCTGGAGCCTGTTTCGGTCTGTGACTCCTTCTCTCTCTGACCCTCCCCTGCTCACGCTGTCTCTCTCTCTCTCTCTCTCTCCTAGAAATAAATAAAACATTAAAAAAAATTAAATTTGAGCAAAAGGAATTATTAAATGACTACAAAATTTATAGGCCTGGATGACAAGTTAACAGCAAGTTATTTTAATCAACTTTCTCAGCTTTCTAAACATTGCTCTAAATCAACTAAAGTGAAAAATGTGGCAGTTTATTATTAAAATTCATTTTTAAACATCTCAGTTGAAAAAAAAAAGTTAAGGCTTCAAATGTAAATAACAACCTTCTCCAAACTATAACTCACTGAGTAAAGTCAGTACTGGTTCCTAGTAGCTGTAAGATATCTTCCCCAAATATGTAAAAAAGAGCCCTTTTCAGAATAAACATACTAAAACCTCTCATATCGTTTCTAAGTTCATATAAATATTTTTATTTTTGGTTAGAGGAGGCCAAAATAATAAAAATGTAAAGGTGAGGGTGTTTTTTAGAATGCTGATTCAATGAATGTTTAAATAAACTAAGAATAGACTTTCGGGAAAAGAGAAAAGATATCCAAAGGTGAGAGGTAATTAAATATGAAGAGATTAGGGCCACCTGAGTGTCTCACATGGTTAAACATCCAACTCTTGGTTTGGGCTCAGGAGAATGCTCTCATGGATCGTGAATTCAAGCCCTGCATTGGGCTCTGTGTTATCAGTGCAGAGCCTGCTTAGGATTCTCTCTCTCTTTGCCCCCCCACCAACTTGTGCTCTCGCTCTCTCTTTCTCAAATAGAAACCTAAAATGAAGAGATTAACTGAAGACATTAATACAAGGAAAATATTGGGATCTTTTTAGAAAATCAGAAAACATAAAAAGAGACTTGATGCCTGGGGAATAAATAAGCCAGTAAAAAAGAACAAAAACAGAGGTGTTTTTTTTTTTTTTTAATGTTTTATTTATCTCTAGGAGAGAGAGAGAGAGACAGCATGAGCAGGGGAGGGTCAGAGAGAGAGGGAGTCACAGACTGAAACAGGCTCCAGGCTCTGAGCTGGCAGTCAGCACAGAGCCCGACGCAGGGCTCAAACCCACGAACCGTGAGATCATGACCTAAGCGAAAGTCCGACGCTTAATCGACTAAGCCACCCAGGCGCCCCCAAATACAGAGGTTTTGAAGCAAGCTGAAGTTGTGCATGAGCGGCGTCTTAGGTGGCCAGAGACAGTTCAGCTCTAAGACTGAAATAGAAAGTATCTACTTGAATTAGTAATATAAACGAACAACATCTGAGGAAGGAAATATGACAGGAGAAGGTTGGATAGGGAGTGTGTTTGTGTGTGTGTGTGTGTGTGTGTGTGTTATATTACTTTCCAAGGACAATCATAACAAACCACCATAATAACAAGACATTGCAAAACAGCAGAAGTTTATTGTTTCAAAGTTCTGGAGGCTAAAAGTTTAAAATTAAGAAGTCAGCAAGTCCATGCTCTCTCTAAAACATGTATGGGAGAATTCTTCCTTGCCTCTTCATAATTTCTGATGCTTTGCATGCAGTCTTGGGCATTCCTTGGTTTGTAGCTGCATAATTTCAATCTATGCCTTTATCATTATGTTATCCCCTTATGTGTCTGTTTCTCCTTCCTCTCTGCTTATAAGGACAGCAGTCAGACTGGGTTAAGCACTGAGTTTAGTCAGGTGTGACTTCATCTTTCTTCAACAATTCTAATTCTTTTTTTTTTAATGTGTATGTTTTTTTTTTTTTACATTGATTTAATTTTAAGAGAGAGATGGAGCACAAGTGGGAGAGGGGCAGAGAGAGGAGGAGACACAGAATCTGAAGCAGTCTCCAGGCTCAGAGCTGTCAGCACAGAACCTGATGCCGGGCTTGAATTCACAAACCATGAGTTCATGACCTGAGCAGAAGTAGGACACATAACCAACTGAGCCACCCTGGCAGCACCAACAACTCTATTTCTTTAAATTTTTTTTTTAATTTGCTTTTGAGAGAGAGAATGTGAGCATGGCAGGAACAGAGAGAGAGAGAGAGACAAAGATTCTGAAGCAGGTTCCAGCCTCTGAGCTGTCTGCAAAAGAGTCTGATGTGGGATTTGAACTCACGGACTGTGGAAATCATGACCTGAGCTGAAGTCCAATGTTTAACTAACTGAGCCACCCGGGCACCCCGATGTTATTTCTAAATAACATTACATTTTGAAGGAGTAGGGATTAGGACTTTATCATATCATTCTGGATTATAAAATTGAACTCATAACATATGGAAAGTAATATCCATTGATGAAGAGTTTTGTGTTCTTCCAGTTGCCACCATCAAAGCATGGTCATGAAAAGATCTTGATAGTAATTAGATATATAAATTTAGGGAAGCATGCATCAATTATGATTTTGAAAATGGGTTTTTTACATATCTGATATTTTTCTCCTATGAGGTATCACAAAATATGTTAATATACAAAGATATTTAGTGCCACATTACATGTGGTATCAAAAAATAAATGTACAATTGTTGAGTATATTATTCTGTTATTGATATAATGAAATATTTTGTAATTTTTAAAATGACACACAAAGTTATGATCCCAAAAACAATTTTGTATGGTAAAATGTTAAGTGAAAAAAAAGATAAAAATTATGTGAAAAAAAATTATGTACACAGTGTAATCCTACAGCTAAATTTTAAACAATGAATGGAAGGAAATAGGCCAAAATGTTAACAAATGCTCTTCTGAGGAGGTATAGAATACTAGATAAGCTTTGTATTTTTTTCCATTTTATTAATTTTTAGTGCAAAGTATAAGGTGTTGATAAGAGAAAATAAAAAATAAATCTTTGGTGATTAAAATGCATGATTTATTTATTTGGTTCAGCAGGTGAGTTCATTGATTTCATCTTATCTACCTAGATCTCTAAACCTTTAGGCTGACCTAGATGTTGCAGGTTGTCATTTATTGTACTTCTGATGAAGTCTTATCACTTACCACAGAACAAAAAGCCAATTATAGCCTATTATGATTGAATTGGTTATTAGTGTTTGCTTAATAACCAGTTACCTGAAACATTTCAGAACATTAATGACTTCCTAGGTGAAAAATTGTCTGAGGCATAGTTATGGCTCAGTGTGTCTTGTATGATCTTCACCAAAAGAATGAAGAAAACAATTGCCTTCTCTTTTACAAAATATATACACCCTACGGTTCTATTATTCAAACCATTAGACAGTTAGATTGAATTGGGATTTTATGAATATATTGAGAGCATATTTATCACTAAATTTAAACAATAAATCCAGCCTATATCTATCCATGTCATATATACCTAGATATAGTTTATTTATTCAAAATATGTGTTAACAATATTGATCAGCATAAAATAAATAAAATAAAAAAAGTACTGCTAATATGAAAAGTAGCAGTCTTTTGTCTCATTCTTGCCCACTATGTAAATTTATTCCCTAAATGAAACTATTTTTAATTTTCTAGATATATTTTTGTGCATTTCCTTTTTTTCCCTATTATTTGCTACCTCTTTGCTTTTCAATTTAGATTTCAGACATTAGTCACTAACTTTGTATTATGTATGGTAATTGAGGGTTTTGGCTTACTTTAACGTCTTCTGCACACATATAGAAACACACAAACATTCCCCCCGCCCCCCAAAACACATACTGTTTGCTGTTTACAACATGATTTATGCCATATTGTGGTAAACTGATAATCAATACTTACATGTTTTTAATTTTTTTATGTTTCTTTTTGAGAGAGAGAAAGAGAGACAGACAGAGCACAAGCAGGGAGTGGGCAGACAGAGAGAGGGAGACACAGAATCCAAAGCAGGTTCCAGGCTCTGAGCTGTCAGCATAGAGCTGGGCACAGGGCTAGAACCCACAAACTGTGAGATCATGACCTGAGCTGAAATCGGATGCTTAACCAACTGAGAAACCCAGGTTCCCCAATATTTATATTATTATTATTATTATGCAATAATATTTTCTTCTCAATTGAAGCCTACATTATGAAATTTTCTTTTTGTACATTTTCCCAATAATTAATAATTCTCATTTCTTTATTCTTAAATTTCTTTTTACAATTTAATAATTTTCTCAAAAATCCAATGCCCATTAATATTTTTTCCAAAGTACTTATGTATATCAGATAATATGAGGTCCATTTCTTTTTAATGACCTTCCTACTTTAGCCATTCATTGTCCTACCTAAAATGGACAAGTTCTCTCTAGGTCTTGTCTTGGCTACATCCTAGATTCAGGTACTCTTAGCAATAGACTTTGATTGCTAGACCTTCTGCCTTCATCTTTGAAGATGTCTTTCCTTTTAACTTTGGTAAAAACTTGAGAAATGGTGCATACCAAGTAATTTATTTTCTTCTTAGGCTAGTTCTTCAAGAGAAATACTTATTCTCTCTAGATACTTTTAAGCTCTTAATTTTCTCTGTCATGAAATATTATGTTAATATGACTTGACAAGTCTTTTTCATATATGCATTTTGCTCATCTTAGGCTATTATTATTATTATTAACTTTGATTATTCCTTTTTCTATTTTTTGGTGTCCCCATCTGAGAACTCCTTTTGGTCAGATTTTAGATCTGTTTGGATTCTCTAATTTTGCAAAGTAGTTTTAACCTACTTGATATTACAACCCTTCTATAATAACCAAGATGACCCTTAGGGTACAAACAAGCAATTCAAATTTCAGTGGCTTAACACAAGAAAGGTTTAATTTTTACACTGATTAGGATGTTCTTTTTAAACAGCTTCTTTGGATAACTGTTATAATCAGGAAACTAGGGAGAGATTTCTTATACATTTGGGTCCCTATGACTTCTAGACCCTCAAAGATTTAGACATACCAAGAAGATAATAGCAAATGGTACATTATATGAACAGGATTGGTGGTTTCTTGTATCATTTCTATCTTTATCCAGAACATACCAACATAATTTATAGCTTAAAGCAAGAAGATTTGTGAAATATAGTTTAGCTGAGTGCTGCAAAGATGAGACCCAGAAGGTGTTAATATAAGTTATTTCTATATCATAGTAATTGTTATGATGTTGGTATGTTTCTTAGCCAAACCAACCTGGAAATCAAACTTTTTCCACCAATCTGGATGCAATTACAATATCACTTATGAAGTCATATTTCTTTCTCTGTGTCTTCTTAATATTATAGTTCTTTCAGCCTCCATTAAAACAGACCGAACTCACCAAACTACACACCCGAAAAACAAACAACCCAGTGAAGAAATGGGCAGAAGATATGAACAGACACTTCTCCAAAGAGGACATCCAGATGGCCAACAGACACATGAGACGATGCTCAGCATCGCTCCTCAGCAGGGAAATACAAATCAAAACCACACTGAGATACCACCTCACGCCAGTCAGAGTGGCTAAAATGAGCCAATCAGAGAACTCTAGATGCTGGCGAGGATGTGGAGAAACGGGCACCCTCCTACACTGTTGGTGGGAATGTAAACTGGTACAGCCCCTCTGGAAAACAGTGTGGAGGTTCCTCAGGAAACTAACAATAGAACTCCCCTATGACCCAGCAATAGCACTGCTAGGAATTTACCCAAGGGATACAGAAATGCTGATGCATAGGAGCACATGTACCCCAATGTTCATAGCAGCACTTTCCACAATAGCTAAAACCTGGAAAGAGCCTCAGTGTCCATCAACAGATGAATGGATCAAGAAGATGTGGTTTATCTATACCATGGAATACTACATGGCAATGGGAAAGAATGAAATCTGGCCATGTGTAGCAACATGAATGGACCTTGAGGGTGTTATGCTGAGTGAAATAAATCAGGCAGAGAAGGACAAATATCATATGTGTGCACGTATAGGAGGATTAGGAGGAACTTAACAGAGGACCAAGGGGGAGAAGAAAGGTGGAAATGGTGGGGGAAAGGGAGAGAGGCAAACCATGAGAGACTCTTGAATGCTGACAAAAACTGAGAACTGATGGATGTGGGGGGAGGAGGGATGGGCATGGAGGAGGGCACTTGTGGGGATGAGCACTGGGTGTTATGTGGAAACTAATTTGACAATAAACTATTTGAAAAAAAATATCAGTAAAAAAAAAAAAAAAGCTGATGTTTCCTTATCAATTTTCTACCTGGATGATCTATTCATTTTTGTGAGTGTGTATTAAAGTCCTCTACTATTAAAAAAAAAAAAGACCTCTAAATACTTAGTGTTTTATGCATTCAAATGAATTTTTTCTGGGGTGCCTGGGTGGCTCAGTCAGTTGGGTGTCGGACTTTGGCTCAGGTCATGATCTCACAGTTTGTTGGTTAGAGCCCTGCATTGGGCTCTGTTGCTGATAGCTCAGAGCCTGGAACCTACTTCAGATTCTGTGTATCCCTCTCTCTCTGACTCTTCCCCCACTCATGCTCTGTCTCTCTCTCAAAAATAAATAAATAAACATTTAAAATTAAAAAAAACAAATTAGTTTTTTCAAATCTACGCACAAGCATGGTTTTCTTAGCCACCACATCATATTAAGTACAGTCTCCTATTTCTGTTATAATTCTACTTTCTGAGCATTCTTTTTTCTTTTTTTTATAAAAAGAGGAGAGAGTGATAGAGAGAATCTTAAGCTAGGCACCAGTATGGACTCTGACACAAGGCTCAATCCCACAACCCTGGGGTCATGACCTGAGTCAAAGTCAAGAGTTGGACACTCAGCTGACTGAACCACCTAGGTGCCCCTTCCCTTCCCTTCCCTCCTTCCCTCTTTCCTTTCCTCCTTCCTTCCTTCCTTCCTTTTTCTTTCCTTCCTTCCCTCCCTTCTTCCTTCCTTCCTTCCTCCCTCCCTCCCTCCCTCCTTCCTTCCTTCCTTCCTTCCTTCCTTCCTTCTTCTTCCTTCCTTCCTCTTCCTTCTTCCTTCTTCCCTTCCTTCCTTCCTTCCCTCCTTCCTTCCTTCCTTCCTTCCTTCCTTTCCTTTTCTTTCTTTCTTTCTTTCTTTCTTTCTTTCTTTCTTTCTTTCTTTCTTTCTTTCTTTCTCTCTCTCTCTCTCTCTCTTTCTTTCTTTCTTTCTTTCTTTCTTTTTCTTTCTTTCTTTTTTTCTTTCACTTCTGAACATTCTTAGGTCACTTGTGCCAGTATTTGGTTTGCTAGTAAAACTGCTAATGGAACTATTATACCATTTCAGTAGGGTGGCACAAGAAAGCCACTTCACTAGAATGGCAATGCTTATAGAAGCAACTGTAAGTATCAAATAAATATCAGACATTGGCTGATATTTTCATTTCTATTAGTATCTCACTGACTTATGCTGAGAAACTGTTTAAAAAGCAGGCATCCTTTACTATTTAAATCTCTCTTCGTACCTAATTCCACTTTATCCATTTGATTGTAGCAGAAGCCAACTCAATCCAATTTTTCTGGCCCATTGAGATTGGTCCAGGGATGATCATTTGAACAAAAATTGATCAGTGATTGTCTATGAACAGTGAGTTTGACATCGAAGCAAGGAACGTTTAACCGAAGTTCAAATATATTTGTAAATTGATAAAATTGACAATCAGCCTCTTTTTAAAGAAGGATTCTTCTGCTCATGTGAACTTGTAAGTCAATAGACACTCTAGAGTGGAAGAAAAATCCAGAGTGAACCATATGTGATATAGTTTATTGACCTTTTCATGGTGCTTCAGGACTTGATTTCAGTGCATTTGGAATCTCAGCTACACTCCCATTCTTTTTTTTTTTCTTTTTTTAGAAGAAGAGAGGAATCTTTATTGGGGCGCCTGGGTGGCTTAGTTGGTTAAGCGTCCGACTTTCGCTTAGGTCATGATCTCGCGGTTCGTGGGTTCGAGCCCCGCGTCGGGCTCTGTGCTGACTGCCAGCTCAGAGCCTGGAGCCTGTTTCAGTCTGTGACTCCCTCTCTCTCTGACCCTCCCCTGCTGACGCTGTCTCTCTCTCTCTCTCCTAGAAATAAATAAAAATATTTAAAAAAATTTAAAAAAAAAAGAAGAGAGGAATCTTTATTGACATGAGAAAATAACAACAACAACAGTATTGTTTATAGAATATATTTCTATACAGTAAATCAAGAGACTAGTAGTAATATTTGTGACTTCTCTTCATCTCCCTAACTAATTGGGACAACCAATTTTTGTTTGATAAGAACAACCAAGCTTGTTTTTGAAGGATTTGATTCTAAGTGGTCTTGCCTCCATAAGCTTGCCTCCATAAGCTTTCACTAGCCTGGCAAGATGGTCAGAAAAGGGGCAGGGGGTGGGGAAACATCTGTAGGCTACACTCCCATTCTTAAGATTTATGAGATGTTTTAGAAAATTTCATTCTACTAATGAAGTCCATTTTTTCTGGCTCTACTGGGGTCAAATATTTAAGATCAAATATTTAAGATCATAAGCATAATTCCCATTTCCAGAGGTCTAAACCCAGGTTTAGAAACTAAAGTTTAATTTTCAAAAATTACATAGCTTATGATTTGATAAGGAATAATAGAAGCTCAGTAATTTTAAATCCAAAGTTCCTGCTCCTTCTGTCAGATAATACTGCATTGACAAATACTTGATGTTCACAAAATGCTTAGAAAATCCGAGATGAAGAAAGTATAGGGAATGTATTATAAATCATCATGAGTATATGTATGAGTATTTAGGCAAAATGTGAATATCGGAAGATTAATGTACCTTTTGATTAAGCCATACAATAAGGAACAGCAATGCTTATGAGGAATGTCTTTAACTGTATATTGCATTAGAAAACAACAAGCTGTGTTTTAGAAGTTTGAGTTTGAGTATTTTAGAAGTTTGCCCAAGAATATTTGTCATCTTTGTTAAACTTTGAGATGAGAAACAGCTGATTTTTAAAGAATTTAACATATTAACAATAGGATGTCATAACATATCTTTAAAACATGTTATAGAAAAGAATAAAAATTCTTTCTTCATAAGCTAATACATCATAAAATGAATATTATTTTAAGAAAAAATGTAGATAAACACCATCAAATTAATCATAAACATATAGAAAATGTTTTGTTCATGATAGAGTAATTACTTCTCTACAAAATATCTTCTAAAAATAAAGAAATGATGAGGCCAATTTAACATTACTAAAATCACAGAGTATCTTTAGCCAAAGTCAAAATTTGGTACCCAAATTTGGGTGACAATTATTTTTCTCCTTGTTTATATGCAAACTTCTCTAAATTTATATGCAAGAAATTCTTTTTTTTATGTTTGTTTTTGAGGAGGGAGGGAAAAATTAAAGCAGAGAGAGGGGGACAGAAGAGCTGAAGCAGGCTCTGCGCTGACAGCAGAGAGCCCAGTGTGGGGCTTGAACTCACGAACCATGAGATCATGACCTTAGCGGAAGCCAGACCCTTAACTGACTGAGCTACTCAGGCACCCGAAGGAATTCTTTTTTAATCTAAAAGAATGGCTAGTTAAACATAATTAAGTAAATGGCAAGGCTTCTGTTTTATCTGAACTAAACATTATTGCAATCCTTTAGGGAAAGAGGTAGATAAAAGCAGAGGAACTCAATTTTAGAGACTTTGTACAGTGTCATCCACTAAAGTGAACAATTATGACATACTCTTTGTATAAAAAAGTTTATTTACTGACATAAGTAAGTTTTTCAGCTTTAGGGAACCACAGGGAAAAAGTACAGTTTTCTTAGAAGGCATCAGCAATAATTGATGTTACTCCCATAAGTGGCTTCTGGACTAGAGAACCTGGACAAATGTGAGGCATGATGATGATTTTAATAAATAATCTGAAAGAATTTTTTAAAAGTACCTGGTGTCTTAGCTCCCTCAAATATGCATGAAGAGGTAACATGAGTATTGATATTATTTTTAATAAATCCTCAAGCTTTATACATCTGAAGGCGTTTGAGATATAAGATCAAATTGAAACACAAGGCAATTATTTATTAAGTTTGGTCACTTTACTTTTTTTAAAATTTATTTTTGAAAGAGAGAGAATGAGCATGAGTAAGGAAAGGGCAGAGAGACAAGGGCAGAGGATCTGAAATGGGCTCTACATTGACCGCAGCGAGCCCCACATGAGGTGCAAACCCATGAACCACAAGATCATGACCTGAGCCAAAGTTGGATACTCAACTGACTGAGCCACGCTGGTGCCCCTAGATTTGGTCCCTTCTAAAATTCTACCTAGGAAATTTCATTTCCTGGTAGCATATTGGACTAAATACCTGCATTGACATTTTCCCTTCCCTCAATCTTTTCACTTATAACAATGAAATATTCTGACAATTTTTTTAATGTAACATCTTTTTAAATCTGTCCATGAGTTGATACTAAAGTCAGGCATGGTCAGTTAAGCAGGCATCGGGTATAGTTGCCAAACCTCATAAATTTGAACATAAGAATTTTCAGATATGTGATTTGGGATATATAAAACAAAATCCAGGCAAGCTTATGCAAGTTTTAAAGTTTAATAACCATCAATTTATAAAATGCAATACCAAATGGATTAGATTAAAAATAAAGGGTATCAATACAAAAATACCTCACCACACGGAGCTTATATTCTAATAAGGAGAGCACAAGGAATAAATAAAATATAGTTTATCAAATGGTGATAAATGTTATGGAAGAAACATAAAGCAATGAGACAGATGGGATGTATTATTAAGTTGGCGTGTCAAACAGCTTAGTCTGAGAGGACTGTTATAAAGGGTGGCATTTAAGAAAAGATCTGAAATAGATAAAGGAATGAGTCATGTAGATATCTTGGAGATGTGTGTTTTAACACATTTTAGAAAGTGTGCAAGTGGCTTCTTTTTTGTATTTTGGAGAAAATGTAAGGAGACCAATAAGGCTATAGCAGAATGATTTACAAGGGCTAATAGAAGAAGATGAAATTAAAGGCAACAGGGCATTGGATTGTATAAAACCTTTGGAGTAGAATGACCATAAGTCTAGGTTTGTCCAAGAGAATCTTAGTTCACATCTGTTGGCTCATGTAATTATGCCTAGAGCCTGTATTCATTTTCAGAAATGTGTCTGTTTGAATGTTAGATTATACAGTGACCTTATTCATAAAACGTTCTGTGGAATTTAGTTTCTCTTCTGAATCATATGTAAAGTCATGGAAGAATGATCTGATAAACCGTCTGCCTTGACACATATTTTAATATGGCCACTGTCATATTTTTAAAACCAAATAAGGAAACCAGGGAAAGGGTAGACTTTGTTAGACCACTGAGGACTATTGTAATTATCTGGGCTAAAATCAATGAAAGTTCAGGTCAGATTGGTTGTGGCACAGATTTAAAAAACAAACAAACAAACAAAGGCCTGATTCCAGATATGTCTTGAAGATTAAAATAATGTAATTTAGTAACAGATGTACAGTTTGAAAGAAAGAGTGAAGCCAATGTTAGGCCAAATTTTGCCTGATACAGAGAACAAGTGGTATTTCCATTAAATGAAATTGGGAAGAGAGCAGAATTTGGAGGAGTGAATCAAAAGTTCAGTTTTGGACAAGATAAGTTTGTGAGGACTAGAACTAGATTGTTAGATATTTAAGGATGGGGTTGAGGGGAGAGGACTAGGTTAGAGACAAATTCTGAGATATTACCATCTGGCTAATATTTAAAGTCGTGATATTGGAGATTTCCCAACAAGTGAAGATAGATAGGGAATATAGGTGGACAAAAGACCAAGAACCGGCATAGGCCAAAATTCATCACAGAGTGAAGAAAGAAGTTCCAGTAGCAAAGAAGTATTGAATGTTTCAGGAAAAAAAAATGAGGAAAGAAATCGCTGATGCTACATTGTTGGGTAAGCAAGAATACGTGACATTAGAAGAAAAGTTAAGGAGCCACCTAGTGTTCATTTGTATTAATAAGTGATAAGTCAAGGTTAAAATCCATGACAAGGACGCAAGTCAATAAGGTTGTGTTTGATACTTTGGTATGGAGAATACAGGATGTGCATTGGTAGAAGATTATATATATATATATATTTTTTTTCCTTCATTACCTCATTCTCTCCCTTAACTCATGCTGAATAGGTTAAGTTCCTGAATCTCATGTTAATTTTTCCCCCTTTCATGAATTTCACCCTTTGAATATGTATCTTAAATTTAAAAAATTGGCTTGATAGGAGTAGGGCTGATCTTCAGCCTGATCATAATATAATCACTTCACACGGTATCACACAAAGTTCCTGTAATTAAGAACCTATTGTTACTCAATATCTCAGTTTGTCTGAAAAACAGAGAGATTGAGATCTTGAGTAACAACTGGTTCTACATATCTATCTCAGAAAGTTGTTTTGAAAATTAAACAACATTAAGGTACATAGAAAAAACTTACTCTAAGGTACAATAAAATTGTGCATTATAATATATATTGTTTTATTTAAAGGGATTAAGAAGAGAAAAACAATGAATCAGAAAACTGTTTCATAAGCGCTTAAAAAACAACCTACAGTTTTAACCCTAATTCTTTTGGCCATATTTGCATTTAACCTTAAATTTCCTGGCTAGACTTCTACAGATCAAGTAAAGTAATTTTATATACATAAAAAAAGTTAAAATGCATCTTTACTGAACATTGAAATTCCTTTCCACTCATTTTTTATTCTTCTCATTCACTTTGAGAGATGTTTTCCAAAACCAGGCTTCCTATTCTTTATGTCAGGTTTTACCCTATCAGTTATCTGCAACTTTCCTCTGTAATTCACTCTTCCTTTAATATATCTATTATAATCAGAGAGGCAGAAGAATATATATATTATATAGAATATGTGTATATGTATCTATATAAAAATTGTTACATTAATTGAGTTAGTAATTGAGTGTATAATTCTAGTTTTTTGAGTTTCCAGGCTATAAAAGAGGACAGAGAAAATATTGATGATTAAAATGGAGATTTAGGTATAAAAATATGAGATCAGACATATATAGTGAGTGAACAAGTAGGCAAGTGGTCTAATTAGGGCTATGTATGTAAAAGAAGTGATCTTAAGTCTGAATTAGCTTGGTTGGTGGATTTTTTTTCTATTTAAATTTTCCTCTCAAAATATGCAAATAAATTCTATTGGACAAATTTATAAAAAAGTCTATACTAATGGTTCTGTAGTAATGTAATTGTAGTTTTGCACTGCAAAAATTTTGTGTTCATAATTTTTAGAGACAACCCAAATAAGCTATTTTTTTCTCCATGGATCTTTACATGACAGTCAATAATTTTCTGAATGTTATTCTTTTGACTTTTTCTTTTGATGAAGAAGAACAAATATTAAACATCATCTCATTTACCAACTCAAACTTGACAGATCAACTTAAAGAGCATTTATTCTAGTATTTTTTAAATCTAAAGCAAAACAAAATTAGGTGGTCATGTGAATGACAGGCAAGACCCATGGCACCAAAACCAATCTCTTTAGCTTTATTATCAAGACATGAAATGATGGCATTCACTGATGTGCATTAACTGGTTAATTATGCTGAAGATATCAGTTAAATTAGATCTAGTCAAATAAAGCCAGACATAGAGTCACCCAATTTAGCTATTAAGACATTGTTAAGTACATTTACTAATGTTATTTTGTTTGAGGAATCAGCTCCCCATTCAGATATTCTAAAGTCCAGATTTTTTTTTCCATTCATTCCTCAAAATGACAGAATGGCCAGTAATAGTCAAGAAAACAGAAGCTTATAAAAGCAGAAAACACTTAAAGAGAAACAACTGCCTTTGAAAATAAGGAACTATCAAGTGTGTTTACAGTTTGCCTTTCTTCTCAGCAGCCTGAATGAGACAAGTTCTGTCACATTGGTTTATTGATGCCAGTTTGCTAAGCTTTTTAATATTTTATTCCATTTTAATGTTTATTTTATTATGTTTTTAACTGTAGTGTATTTTTAATGTGAGACTCAAAAGGGGGTCATATATAAATTTAATTATTAATTATAATAAAGTAATAAAGAAATTGTCCATAATGAAGGATAAATTAAGAATTTATAATAGGAAAAATTTACAGCAATCTATTGATCTTATGAAAAGACAAAGCACACCGTTTAGAAAGAAAAGGAGACTTGAATAATACAAGGGGCCAAAAAGATTTAGGAACTAAAACATTAGAAATATCAAGATTAGCTACTATAGATAGCATTTCTAAATTCAATACTGTAAATACAAAGCTGTTGTTTTATAGGGAAAAACAATTAGTCAAAATTAAGTATCCATTGCTAGCACTGTTTATTACACATCTTTTTTTTCCATCCCTAATGTAACTTTAAAAATATGTAAATAGCTACTATCTGTACCCTCATTTGGCCTACACTCTAGGATCATAAACATAATGTTGTTAGTATAGCTAAAGTGATAAAAGAATGGCAACTCTGTAAGCTAACCATTACATAATCTAGAAATGATATACTTTTTAAGTTACTATTTAACATCAAAAGTAAGTGCAATATTTTGTGATATTTGTGATAGGGCAATGTATGAGGACTATCTTTGGTTTTGAGTAGCAACAGATGGTTTGGGGATAGCTACATCAAGCTTAAGGATCTGTAAAGTCAAAAGAAGACCTGAGAAGCCAGAGTTTGGATACACATGAATAGTGAGGATCACAGCAGGAAGTGCAACAGACATTAGGCAGAATGATAATAAAAGACTTAGAGAAATTTGTGAATGCAACACACACAGACTATCCATGAGATCTGGAGGAACTAAAAGTGAGTATAAAATAATAGGGCAGTGGTTAACCTACATAAGGAGTAAGAAAGTATTCTGTGTTAAACTAACATTTTTTCAACATATTATTTACAATGATTTTTGAGTTCAAAGGAAGGTCATAAAATCACCAAATTAAAGTAATTTTTAAAAAAGCTATATAACATAGTTATAAAATGTACCACTTTAGCATAGCATCTAGACTTGGGTTCTGATATAAATACAGACATAATATACACATACATATGTATAAAGTCATATATTATCATTATATATATATATATATATAATGTTTTATCATATATAATCTATCTAAGACCTTGAAACAATGTTTCAAAAAAGGTTGCCAATGGCACCTTTTGCCATATATATATGTTATGATATATAATCTATTCAAGACCTTGAAATAATATTTCAAAAAAGGTTGCCAATGCACAGGCCGAAGGATCAACTGGACCCAACTTAAACTGGGAAGACATGCTTGGTGTCCTCACTTGTGCTAGTGAAGGCAAAGCAGGTTTGAAAGTTTCATTGCCCAATACTTGTCAAAGGTATCAGCTACTTAACTTTTGCCAGGAGTGACAAAAAAACAATTGATTGGTTTGATTTTTTTTGACATTTTATTAAAAGATAATTTGAGAGCTATAGGTTTACCTAAGATCAGAACAGCTATTATGTTTTATAACTTTAGGGTTCTGCCTTGGAAAATTAGGTTCATAACCTAGCTTACTTTTGTCATCTTACTGCTGACAATCTTACTCCTTTCAGCCAGCAAAAGAGGGAGTCATTCCAAATACAAAATGTTATTATTTACAAGAAATTTTGATTCACTATGCAGGAATTATATTAGGTTTTCAACTGTATTATGCTATCAAAGATGCTAATTTTGACTCTCAGGATTATGTTAAAAACAAGACATTTAGGAGAGATTGATGGAAACAATGGGAAGAAAAAGGAAGAGAATGGACTCCACACTTGTTATAATTAGAGGGTCAATATTCTTTCATCAGACCAAATTCTTTGTCATCAAGGTCAGGTTTTTCTTTCTCCCTGTTCTGCAGTTGTCTGTGTTGGCTTCATTCTACTACTGTTCTTGTAGGGAAAAAAAAAAAAGCCTAAGGGGCGCTTGGGTGACTCGTTCAGTTGAGTATCTGGTTGAGAGTTCGACTTTTGATTACAGCTCAGGTCATAATCTCATAGTTAATGGATTCAAGCCCTACACTTGGGATTCTCTCTCTCTCCTCTCTCTGCCCCTTCTCTCTCTCTCTAAAATAAATAAACTTAAAAAAAAAGAAAGCAACAACTCCAGTTGTCATAGGCAGAATTTTTTAAAATTTATTTATTAATCTTGAGAGAAAGAGGGAGAGAATGGGAAGGTGAGGGAGAAAGAAAGAATCCCAAGCTTCAGCCCAGAGCCAGGCTCAGGGCTCAAACTCATGAACCATGAGATCATGACTTGAGCTGAAACCAAGAGTTGGATGCTGAAATGACTGAGCCACCCAGGTGCCCTTGTCATTTTCTTTTATTACCTTCAGGAAAGAGATATAAATAGTATTCTCCTAAATATGCAGCAAAACAAAACAATAGCCACAAAAATTCTTCCCTAGCATAAGATTGGTCCAATTTAGCTCAGGGGACCAAATCTAAACCAATAACTTGTTTGGAAATATCTGGCATTCATTGGCTTGGACTTATTAGAATCCACCCCACCCCAATCCCCCGAATATGGAGGTGAGGGTGATAACTGGAGACCACTGATGCTTGGGGAATGAGGAAAGGGAGAAATGGTTGAGTGGTCTGCTAAATATGAAAAATTGGCTTGTTCGGTTAAGTATAGGAGCAATTCTTTACTTAGCAATTGGAGCAGAATGAATGAGAAGAGGCACTTCTGCTATTTGACTAGTAGCATTTTCCTTGGAATGCAGTCAACCTGAGTACAAATTATGGTTCTGCCCTTTTTGATTTTTGAGGCCTTGAGAAATAATTTAGCTTTTCTATAACAGTTTTTCCTCATTTCCCAATAGGCATAATAACATTACCTACATCTCAGTGACTAAACAATGTACGTAAAACACTAACATAAAACCATGTCTGACCCATAGTCATGAAACTATTTTCATTGTTATTGTTATTAATATTGTCCTGTGTTATATTTTCATTATTCTCGTGTTTGTTTTTACGTAAATTCTTTGCAAAAAGAGAAATTCTGATTAGGTAAGAAAGGGGAGGTCCCAATACATAATGCAGAAATAGAGAAGGGATTGGAAGGGCAAACCACAATCAAGAATAGTTCCTGGGGCATCTGGGTAGCTCAGTCAGGTAAGCATCAGACTCTTGAATTCAGCTAAGATGATGATCCTAGGGTCATAAGATTGAGCCCTGTGTCAGGATCTACAATGGGCATGGAACCTGCATAAGATTCTCTCTCTTTCTCTCTCTCTCTCTCTCACGCACATGCACACGTGCTCGCACGCAAACACACACACACACACACACACACACACACACACAGAATAGTTCGTAAATGCTTATTATTATTTTTAGTAGTATTTGGGATTAGCATGATGAGAACAGGAAGTCTCATGAATAGGTATGGTAAAGAGGTCAAAGACTAAGCAGGACAAAGATGCTCTATGAAAGAGTATTAGCACATATCTGCTCCTTGTTACTGGGCACATGTAAAATGCACCTTCCAAAATGCCACATCAGGTTCACTACATGTTTAATATCACATTTAATGTACAAAACATTTATTATAATTTAACTTCGTTTCCTAGTAACTTTAAGTTCATTTTTTAATTTGACCCTGTGATTGTTTCACTGGGAAAAATCATTGACAAATAGAGACTTTGGCATTAATAAGAATTTCTCTACTAGAAAAATAGTGTATTTGGAAAACTACTGAATGAAGAGCATCTCCTAAAACCTTAGGAAACTAGTGATTACTTCACAACCAGTGATGATTTCACACAGCAACACAAACAAAGTATGTGTTTAACTTATGTGATGTACCTTGTTCTTAACTCAGTGGCTGGTCCTTAGTGAACAGGAAATTGTGCCACAGTAAAGGAATCAGAAGATACAGCCTGAATAGAAACCTTAAATTTTATAGCCACATTTCTCAGGCCAAAGTAATTGCAGAACATTCAAAATAACAGAATAAAAAGAATAATACTATTACATTGGGTGCCTGAGTGGCTCAGTCAGTTGAGTGTTCAACTCTTGATTTCAGCTCAGGTCATGATCTCACGGTCTGTGGGTTCAAGCCCTGCATCAGGTTCTGTGATAACAGCTTGGAGCCTGCTGGAGATTCTCTCTTTCCTTCACTCTCTGCCCCTCCCCAACTCATGCTTGCTCTCTCTGTCTCTCTGTCTCTCTCTCTGTCTCTCTCAAAATAAATTTAAAGAAAGAACAACACTACAATGATAATTCCTGTGAAAATTAAGGACGTATGCCTAGAAAGAGGTTTCAATTTACTTTGTAGTTATTTTATGAGATGGAGATCTGAAGTAACAGGACATCAATAATTTCAAAGATAATTACAGATATCTACCCTAGTCACAACCCCTGCTTTTCCTTACTTCTAGTATTTGGACACTGGTAATATTTACCAATTTATTATGATAGAGTTTAATTGAACTGTACAGAAAACTTTATATTCACAGATAATATATTTAAAAGCTATATAATTCATTGAATCCAAAATGCTTCCAAATGATTCAAACCTGAAAGATGCCATACAGATTCCAACCTCCTAATGCTTTCAGTGAGTTGTATTTTACCATGCTCCTATTTCCAAGCCATTTTTATATAATGTCCACACGTCTGTGGAATGCAGGGGATGTTTCTAAGAAAAGCCACAGGAGAGGAATCTTTGTATTTCTCTTATTTTAATGGGCAGAAATATTGCAGTGCAGCAATAGAATGTTAAAGTGAACCAGGACCCAAGGAGTGTATCACAGCTTGTCTAGGCCTCTAGAGGCAAATGCTTGTGCCAGTTTCCTATTATAATAGCAGCAAAGCCTCTGGAAGGTCTCCTGATCAAAATATTGATTTATTCTTGTCACGAGCCTTCAGTCTTCCTCTAGCTTCTAATTAAATCATACTTTTATGTTCCCTGCTGTGTACCCCTCTTGTTCTACAGAAGATAAAGCCAGTGTTGCACTTACCCTCCGTGACTACATGGCTATGCTTCTACTATAGGAAAGACAGGCTATGGAGCACTTGGCCATTGTAGATTTTCAACACAACTAGTTGTGAAATATTTAAGTTAAACTTACTTAAAATGTGGATGCCAACAACAAACCTTTGTTCATAATGTGACTTTAACTTTGCTTATTGTAGTTTTAACTCTATGTGGACTTAATATGGTTCTTCAAAGTAGAATGTGTGTTAACTTTATCACTTATCACTTTATCACTTTCACACTTATTTCCTGGAGCCACAGATGTACCTGAAACATTATACTTCAAGAAGATATAATTTCATTTAAGTACAATGAATAAATAACTGTGTGGTTAAAAAAAAAGTGTTGTGGTTGAACATGGATTCTAGAGTGAATTTATATCTTGGTTTTGCCATTTAATGTCTATGTAACTTAGCCTATTTATGAAACATTTCTAGTTTTCCTTACGTATAAATGGAAATATACATATATATATATACATATATACATACACACATATAAATGTATCTTGTAGAGTTGCTGTAAAAATAATTTATACAATGTGCTTAGCATTCAGTGAATAATCATATCAATTAATTATTACTATTATTATTATAATTATTCTACTTAAAAGATTTTCAACAATTTTTGTGGACTTTTTCAGCAAATAGTTTCAGATTTGGTCTCTTTCACTAACTTATTTAACATCCATTTCTCCTTATCACACTTTACCCATGATCTAACTTGATAATCACTTCAACTAAAGTAATATAATTCATTAAAAATTTTAGACATCATAGTATACATTACATTTCCAAAGATAGAAGTTATGAATTGAAGGTCTGAAATATTTTAATGGGAATATCTTAATATAAAGCTCATAGGATTTATATGTTTCTAGCTGTATATGCTTAACCCACACACATTGTTTACACATGCAACATCATTCCTGATTTATTATCAGGCTTTATTATCAGGACTTATCATGTTACAAATGCTAAATGCATTCAGAATGCTGTCCCTAAGTTTAATTAATGGGGCTACAACTTTGTAATGTGACTATTTAATATATCAGCTGTTGACCATGATCTTAGGACTAGTTGAAGTCAAAAGAGATGGAATCAAAAAACGATACATTTTTGTCTTAGACTTTCACTTATTCCTCTATTCATGCATTCGTCTGTTAATGAATATTGCATTTGGGACATTAGCCTGGGACTTCTCACTCCAAGAGCAAGACTAATATTTCATTAAGATATTACAGTTACAAAGTACAGAACCTAACAATTGTGTTGCTAATATTCTAAGATTTGGTTTCCTCCTATAAATACAGTTCATTTAACTTGATAATTTGCATAAGTAATATATGAAAAAAATGGCCTAATTAAATATAAAGTTCTACATACATGAAAAGTGTCATTTTTTCCTAGGATATTATTTATACCATGAAATTTTTATTGATAAATGTAAAATACACTCTGGTATAAAATCTCAGGCACCAAGAAAGGAAATGCCAGAGAAACAGTAGAAAACAATTTGAAACAGAATTAATTTTATTCTTTTTAAGTTCTTAAAATGATATCCTCTCCTTTTTAGATGGGTATATAGCTGACTTCTGTTCGGCTTTTTCATGCAACTTGTTTGAAGTCAGATTATGTATTCCTTATTTGAAACTCCTATGCTTGTGTTAAGATGAAACATAGTTGCCTTTGAGGGTAATATATATATATTATATAATTATTATATATTATATAATATAATATTATATAATTATATATAAAAGGAACACAGTGCTAGATATTTTATTGTTAAAGTTCTTTTCTCCTCATAGGGAAGTCTACTGTAACTGTCACACAAACTCATAATGTGAAGCTATCAATTTTGTGAGAAACATGGACAAAGACAGAAATGTCACTAAAATGGTCCTTTTCAAATTCAGTGATTCTGTGTTATTTAAGGGGACAACAGGACTGTGTGATATCAACCCATGGCTCATTCACAAGAATTTCAGTCTAGTCTGTCACTGATTAATGATCAGGTTAAAAATCTCTCTTCCACCTTCATTTATCTTCACACCTTCATTATAATAATAAAAAATGCAAGACAACATAAGAAAGTCATTACGAAGCATACACCAAAGGGATCCAACTAAGTGTACGCACAGTCTACTAACAAATAATATAATTTTAACAAAAATTTTTCATGGTGTGTGGGTGGCTCAGTTTGTAGAGTGCCCAAATCTTGATTGTGGCTCAGGTCATAATCTCACGGTTCATGGATTCCAGCCCCATGAACAGAGTGGAGTGTGACAGCATGGAGCCTGCTTGGAATTTTCTCTTTTTTCTTTTTCTCTCTGCCTCTCCCTTGCTTGCACTCTCTCTCAAAACAAGTAAATAAGCATGAAAAAATAATAAAACTACTTGTGCTACTTGGAAAATATAACAACTGTCATCTCTATCAAGCCCATAACTAACAAATAATTAGCATTTTCTATGTTACACTAAAAGCCAAAACTATAAAAATAATAGTAAGTGAAGAGTCACAAAGACTAGTGATGAAATACTATATCATTTTTATCATTCTAATTGGAATTGTTTTATATATTTTTGTAATATATCATATTACAAATTATATTCATGCACTTATTTGCTTGCTTTTATTTATTATCATTAAATGATGTTTCACTTTGGAAGTCAGTCTCTATTGAAAGAATGCTCCTGAAATCCTAGCACAAAACAGGATTTGAAATGTGACTATCATGCTTTCTCTGTTGAATGGGCAAAGCAGGCATTCTTTAACAACCACGTTATACTGGCTTTTGTCTCAGAACTTTTACTCACATGACAGAATAGAATTAAGCTTCTCTTTATATCACACCTGACCATGAATTCTCCCAACTAAGCAAATAAAAAAAAAAAGGTTGTTATTTTTAAAAATTTCTTCCCTTCAAGCTGATAATGCCCATATCTTTCAGTGTGTATTTGTGTGTATGACTGTGAGTGTGTGTTTGTGTGTGTGAGTGTGAGTGTGTGTGTGTGTGTCTGATCCATGGTTGTGAACTGCCAAATTGTGGGTTGTCAAGAGTTCCTGAGTTGAATAAAGAAATACACTCCAGTCATAGAAGTTGAGAAAAATACTGGAATTATTGGAAATAAATTAAACATTTAAAATGATTCAGAATACATGCTCGGGCATCATTCTTCTTGAATTCTGGGACCATGTTCTGAGTTAGTGACTTCATAAAAGTTTTCTATGCTTCACTTTGCTCCATTATAAAATTGGCAAATCACTGTTTTAGAGGACTGGTATTAGGAGTATATAAGTTAATATTTATAAAGCACATAGAACATTGATACACGGTAAGCTGTTGATTGTTAGTTTGTATCATGGTATGAAAAATTATGAACTGAAAACTGTGTTAGTCTCATGATTTCATTCTCCTGAGACAATATTCTTAAAGGAACAGTGACCTGCACCCAAATTCATGATAGAGGATACTTTATTTCAACCAGTTGATCTTAATAAATTGGGGGTCATAATTCCCTCTGAGAATCTAATGTTAATATCAGGCCATCCCCTGTGGAAAAAATGTATAAGTACTTGACAAAATGCTATTAGGAAGAAAATCTTACTGACTAGCTTTATCAACTAATTTTTACACGGGATATAAAGTTAAAAATTAATCACTTAAACCATGAAAGTTAAAAACTTCTACCCTAAAAAATACTGTGGAAAAAAATACTCTGTTGTGACAGGCTTTTATAAGTCAAGTCATATACTGGGATATATTTGCACATATATATGACAAAGGTCTTCAGCCTGGAACATATAAAAAACCCCTTACACTCCTACATACCCTTAATAAAAACAATACCCAGTGCTGCCCAAGATCTAGTGTTAGTAAAGTTTTCATGCATTTTCATGAGAGCATAAAATAGTACACTCACATTGGAAAGAGTGCGGCAGTTTCTTAAAACCACACTTTCTGTGTGACCTGGGAATTCCATTTCTAGGTACAACAGAAGAGAAATAAGAACTTATGCATTTTTTTTTGCACAAATATTCAATGTATCTTTATTTATAGTACAACCAAACTGGAAAAAAAAATCTAAGAAGTCCAGATACCACAAACTATTTATCTCTGGCCTTCCAGAAATGAATCAACTACTTATCAATGAAAGAAGCAGTACTAATACATTACAGAGCCTAGATGTATCTGAAAAACATGCTGAAAGAAAGAAGCCAGGCATTCAAGAATATGTGCTGTATAATTCCCTTCATGTTAATCTCTATTGACAGAAATTAGATCAGTGGTTACTTGGGACAGTGTGTGTGCAGAGAGAGATGTGATTGCAAAGAGGAAAAAAAATTTGGTGTGATGGAATTGTCTGACATCTGGATAAAGTTACAGAGATTATATATTTACATGCATAAAGTACAGGTATGTACACATTTGCCAATGTTCTTCAACATGTAAGCTTAAAATTTATGGATCTAACTGCATATAAATTATACTTCAAAAAAATTGAAGAATAAAAATAAAAACAAAAAGAAAACGTGGCAGATATTTAAAAGTAACTAGAAATTAAAAACTTATTTTTATTGAACTTTGGAACACGATTTTAAAAATTAAAATTTGTGTAGATATAAGTAGTATTTTAAAAATAACATCTACATTAGTAGTATATCAAACAAATACACATTGAAAAGAACAATTATAAAAAATTAGATCAACTCCCTATTTGGACAATATTTTATTTTTTGCTTTATTTTTTAAATTAAACAATATAAAGCTTTTCCAGCTTTATATTTTGAGGATTTATATAAATGAAATCATACCATACACTCTCTTTTGTGTCTTCCTGAGTAGTATTTCACTATATTAATATACTATAACTTCTTTACCCCTTCCACTCTTCCACTTGATGTTTGGGTTTTTCTTTTTTTCTATATTGAGGCTATTATAGATAATTCTTCAGGCTCATTGTTTATACTAATTAGAAGATGGGTTTTATGGGAAAATCCTGAGTGGAATAGCTGGGTCAAAAGTTATATATTCCACTTTATTCAGATAATGTAAAAATCTGTGTGTGTGTGTGTGTGTGTGTGTGTGTGTGTGTGTGTTTGCACATTCCAAAAGATAAATGAATTCTATCAATTCCTTTGCTTATTAGTTCAGAAAATATACCTTATGATATGCTGAGATATATGACTTGAGCACTCACATCATTTAAATAATACCACTTTTTGAAGTTTTGCATCAGCCTTTTCTGGCTTAAGATTCATTTATTTTTCCTCGCATACTCCCTTTTTAGTGGTTTGTGGCCTTAGAAAATTACTGATCCTACTGACCTTTTCAATGTTTTTGTTGTTGTTATTGAATGATATCTTTCCTGAACCTGTTAATGTGCATTAAGGAGGAGAGTATAAATAAGAAGATTTCTTTCTAAAACAGTTCACAGGTTTACCCAAAAGATTTATAGAAGTGGAAAGAATAGGTACTGTTTTTGCTTCATTTTGTATTATCTGTTAAAAATGCCGTATTCAAAAATAAAACCTTGCTTGTATAAACCATGATGTGTTTAGACATGAATTATCATCTTTTATAATTCTCATGCACTGTGCCATGCTTTATTATTAGAATTGAGAGGCACAATCATTGTGTCAAAGTTTCAGCTCCAACGATCATTTTGATTTTTCATTCAATATATTTCAAAGCTTAAAAGAACAGAGGAACTTATTTTTGAACAGGAAAAACCATAATAATGTTTCTATACTGGCTGCAGTTGAAGCAAATTCATCTGAAGCCATATTACTGTGAAAGACGAACAACTTATTTTATGAAGATTATTCTTTTTTTTTTTAATGTTTTATTTATTTCTAGGAGAGAGAGAAACAGCGTGAGCAGGGGAGGGTCAGAGAGAGAGGGAGACACAGAATCTGAAACAGGCTCCAGGCTCTGAGCTGGCAGTCAGCACAGAGCCCGACGCGGGGCTCGAACCCACGAACCGCGAGATCGTGACCTAAGCGAAAGTGGAACGTTTTACCCACTAAGCCACCCAGACGCGCGTTATGAAGACTATTCTTAACCATGGTGTATAAGTCAAGGCTTACTCCAGAAAAATGAAAATTACAACAGGTATTTTTAACAGATAAAATTTATTACTAAAACTGTCTAAACATATAGTAGCTGCAAAAGTATAGCAATGAAGTATCACAGGAAATAAAAGCAATAAGGATTTTGCAGCAGGGTTCCCTGGGCTGCCACCATGATCTCTGAGGAACACATCCTCACTGGCTGACCTAGTACCTTGTTAGACTGGAGGAGAAACCAGCTAGATTTATATAGCATGGATTTTTGAGGAGGCGGCACTGTTTGGCTAATGCTGGTGATTTAAGGGACACAATGAGGCTGTTCTGCTGGTCTGAAAACAAAAACAAAAACAAATTCTGGAAACTCAAATCTATTGCTATTACCGGAATGAACAGCTACTGCCTTGGTGCACAGCAGCCTTACCGCTTCTGTGAAGGATTCGGAACTAGGAACCAAACAGAAAGGAAGAAGACTGTTTTCCCTCCTCAAGCTGACTTAATCCTTCCCAGAGCCTCTGCTGCTGGCAGTGTGTAACGGGAATCCAGCCAGGAGAGGAGAAACTGTTTTGCCAAGTTCCTGTTCTTGCATCACAAAACGCTTTATAAAAAAGTTTTGAGGCTTGGAGATAACACCTTAAAAACTGGCATACATGGAATTTTATAAAATCCTTCATACCTTCACTAATAAAAAGCGTGTAACAACCATCGCTTGATGAATTCACTTAAATTTTCCAAAGCATAAAAAGATTGTGTTGGAAACTAATTTGACAATAAACTATTTGTAAAAAAAATAATAATAATAAATAAACATTAAAAAGAAAAAGAATTAATACATAAGTAAAAGCAAAAACAAAAAAGATTGTGTGTGTGTGTGTTTGTTATTGGTTCTAAGAATATTGCTTCTTCTGAATGATTAAAAGACACTCTTCCACTAAAAAGAAGCAATGAATTAGATATGGACTTCCATATTTTTGATGATCTGAAAGAAAAAATATTTTTTACACACATACACGCAGTCCCTGAATATCAGCTATACATTTAGTCAGAAACATACGTAGTTAAATCATGAAAAATAAAAATGGAAAAAAACATAATACACAATCATTTAGTTTTTGAAACAAAACTTAATTAAATTAGTGATGTGTAGGTTGTTTCTATATTCATCATATTTTTATTTATATTGAAATCATTTTATTACTTGGATGACTAAGTAGAATTCAAATAGTGACTTGTCTTATATTGTTTATGCATTATCAAGAAAATATGCTGAAACTGATACATTTTATCTACCAGAAATTTTCTTTTCAAATGTTTACTTATTACTTCAGAGAGAAAGAGAATGCAAGCAGTGGAGGGGCAGAGAGAGAGGGGGACAGAAGACCCATAGCTGCTTCCATGCTGACAAGCAGCCAGTCTGATGTGGGAGCTCATGAACAGTGAAATCATGACCTGAACCGAAGTTGGAGGCTAAACCGACTGAGCCACTCACGTGTCCCATCTGCCTAAAGATTTTTATGGTGAAATATACACCCTACAACATAAAAGATTTATTCTATGTGGCAACTTTGTTTTCAAAGGATATGGGGGTTAAAACACAATTCAGTATAATTTTGTCTGTACAGAAGACATGGAACTAGTAATAGGTACATTGTGATACTCATAGTTACTGTATTGTTTTATATTCTAAGCTTGGTTATGGATACATGGATTTTTATATTATTACTATTATTATCTAAAATATTCATTCATGTTTATATGTATATATAATACAGCCATAATAAAAATTTTAAACTATTTTGTGGATTTATTTATTTGAAAATTAAATTTAGGTCTTCAGAAGGCAAAAATAGTTATGTCCATTGTTTGGAATGAAGATAGGAAAGCAGTGGCACAATTTAAGCAAGTTTAATACTAAACACCCCAAAGTAAACAAAATAATTGCTAATACAGAATTTAATTTAAAATTAAGTGTTTATGGGGCGCCTGGGTGGCTTAGTCGGTTGAGCATCCGACTTTCGCTTAGGTCATGATCTCGCGGTTTGTGGGTTCGAGCCCCGCATCGGACTCTGTGCTGACCGCCAGCTCAGAGCCTGGAGCCTGTTTCAGTCTGTGACTCCCTCTCTCTCTGACCCTCCCCTGCTCACGCTGTCTCTCTCTCTCTCTCCCTCAGAAATAAATAAAACATTAAAAGATTATAAAATTAAGTGTTTAGAATTAACCATTGGCTTCAAGCATGTGGGATGGCATGGTAAATTTCAAGGAATGGAATCATCAAAGTAAATTTACAAATTTCTCCCGGGAATATTAAAAAAAGGGGGAATGAATGATACTTGGTGAAGCATTGCTAGATTTTCCTTCGTCACCTTAAGGAAAACACCTTAATTTAAAATATCAAAGTCCAACGCTACAATTCCTTTTTATCTTAAAGAAACCACTTTGCTGATTTGACTCCGGCCACATCTGTGCTGCCTGTTTTCCCTGAGGCTTTTCCTCCTCTGCTGGGTGACACACTGAGAGTGAGCAGCTAGCTGAGCAGATGTTGTTGGTCAATGAGGACATGATTATTTTCTTCTAAGGGTAAACGTTCCCATGTGTGTACCTTCTATTCCTCATCAGCTTCTCTGTTACATAAACAACAGATTGAGTTGTTTTCTTAGAATATAGATTTTTAAGCGATTTCCATATATGCATGCATTTCTCTAAAAACTTTCAGTAGTTAAGACACGCTTTACTTCGTTCTTCTTTAATGTTCTCATTCTATCTTTTAAAACCAACCCTCAAAATTATTTAGCTTTTCAATGTTGTTTTAGCATAAATTCTGTTTATATAAATCATCCAGTTTCAGGATTCTCATTTTTATTATTTTAAGACTTGCTGTTTGATTTTGAGTACTCCTGTGTCTATAGTTACCAATTTCTTTAGTTATAGACTTGACTTTATTGAAAATTTGATTATCCTTATGAAGGGATATGATGTTCATATTATCCCATATGAAGGGATATGATGTTACGAGAATGAGTATTGATAGAATTACATTGTAAAATAGCTTTCTTTCTCAGTGATGACATTTCATAGTTGGAGAATTCAGACTGACTCTGATTTTCAAATAAGTGTAACAGGAATAGAATTTGTTTCTATTTACCCGGAAAGTGGAAGTTAGTATTTGTTAGAAACTGATTTCTTGTCAGCTTTTTGTTTTTACTTTGTTATTTGCTTTGTTTGTTTTTGCTGTTTACATTTTGGCAATCGAAATCATAGGAGTACATTTAAATAGCCAAAGTTCAGGAACATGAATTGACTTGTATCTTATCACATTCTTCTCAATTGTCATTTTGCATGACACAGTTTCACAAACCACAAACTGCATTTTATTGTTTCTTAAATTTGTGTGTGTGTGTGTGTCATTTATGCTTTGTTTTGTGATGACTATCCAAAATCAATGCAAACGCTAGACTAACATGGCCTTGAAAAACTTGTGTTAACTAAATATAACCTAAGCAAGTGAGTAGTCTGTATGTATACATATGCCCAAGAGGCCAATTTATTGTCTAAGAATGGATTCAATTATTAGACCATTTACCTGGTAAGAAAATACTGGAACATATGCTATCTAAAGTACTTTTCAATTGCTGTGGATTGACTCTTTTCATCCAAAGTGGTGCTTTCAACTGTGTAAGTGGTAAGGAGACAAAATTATGCTCTCTGTCTAGGTGTCATCTCAACATAATTTCCAAGTACTTAACATGTGCAAGGATTGTACTAAGTGTTGGAGATACAATAATGCGTTAAGCAGTTAGAGTCTGCTCTCAAGTATATTACATTTTCCAGCTATTGAAATTCTCAGGTTGCTCCCCAGTATCAATCAGTTGCTGATAGCCATGTTTATTCTGTCAAAAATATGAAACAGGAAAATCTGTAGAAAAATGTACATTTATATCCTCACTAAAGGATTTTACTTTCTATGATCTACTTAAAGGAAGTTTCACATATCAAATTACTTAGCACAAGCTCTACGGCAGACACCAGTTTAAATTCTGTAATATTTGTATAATCATGAGCAAGTTAGTAAAAAATTTTAAGGTGTTTTGGCAATTGTAAAACAAAAAAATGAAAAAAAAATAAAGATTATAAGAATAAGCTGAACTTATTTACAAATAAATTAATCACGACTTAATAAAATCCACAAATTAAATGACAAAATTCACAAATTATGTAAGCAAACCAAACACAGACAACATAAGTGATGAGCTAATATTAAATATCACAGTTGAAAGTAATAGATCAGAATATGTACAACGAATGTAAGCAAACAAGAAACAGGAAGAGAAATGTTAACATTTATGGAAAAATTATTTCAGGAAAAATATTAAAAAATGTATCAAAAAACTGCACCATAACAAGAAGATAAAAATATCTAATATATATATAATACTGAATTATATTAATTTTCAGTTAGAAATATGGGGATTTTGACAAAATCAAAAACTCAATCTTTTTTAGTAAGAGATAAATTCACATTATATTAATCTATTCATTAGTGTGTGAATACTTGGGCTGTTTCTATAATTTGGCTATAACTTTAGAAGATGGTAACATTATTTAGTAGCAGAAAAGCTCCCAATTAATAGCACTAACTCCTTCTTTTCCAATAGCAGATAACCATAAACATGACTTTAAGAAATAGCTTGCATTATGTTAAACATTGCTTGTCTTATAAATAGCTCCTAATACTAACATGCTAGCAGAACAAACAAATAAATAATATGTTGTTACTGAAACAATAATAATATCCCTTATGGTATCAGTTTTTACAATTTAAAAAAACATCTCTAAACATATTATCAAATTTTATTATTGTGAAAATTCCATAAAGTAAGTCAAATAGGTATTACTAACCTAATTCAACTTATAAGAATACAGTAGTAAGGAAAAATCTGAATTTTAAACCCATAGACTCTGCTTCTAAGCTAAGATTTTGCCAGTCTTTACAACTTATAAGGTGTATTTACAATGCATTCAGATTAATTTTACAAAATGTGTGGAATCACTCTCAGTATTTTAGTTCATTTAGATTACATTTAATAATAGTGTGAAAAATGAAACATAGTCTCCTACAGTTTCACTATTTATGTTATATTCCCCAACTAAAAATTAAGCAATAGAACTCTAAACAAATGGCATATATTATGAATTTGTGGGTGGGACTGGCATGAATAGGAACTGCAGCTATTTATCATAAAATAATATTGTAGGCATATTGAAATTTTTAATATACTTTTAAAAGTTTATTTATTTTTGAGAGAGAGTGCAAAAGTGGAGGAGGGGAAGAGAGAGAGACAGAGAAAGAGACAGAGACAGAGAGAGAAAGCAGGAGAGAGAAAGAACCCCAAGCAGACTCCAGGCTGCTAGAACAGAGCCCAGCATGGGGTTCAAACCCACGAACTCTGAGATTATGACGTGAGCTGAAACCTAGAGCCAGACACTTAACCAGCTGAGGCATTCAGATGCCTCTTCAATATAAATCTTATTGAACCATTTTACTATATTTCAGAGTTACAAAGAAGTCAACAAATTACAACTGAAGAGTAATTTCTGACTATGACATATTACCTTGTAAATAAAGTTTTACCAAAACACAACCATCTGTTTACATATTGATTATGGATACTTCTCACTCCAATGATGAAAAACCACGTAGCTTGCAAAGCCAAACATACTTACTGTCTGTACCTTTACTGGAAAAAATTGTTAATAGTTTTTGTGGGAAAAAAGTTATGGGTGTTTTTATTTTATATATTTATTGATATGTAATATAAGATGGGAGGCAAAACTTTTGAATTAAAAATTGTGATTTTCAGTACATTTTATGTTTCCTGTAAATGCTATCTTATATTTACCCAAAATCTTTCAGAATATGAATTTTCACCTCTGTTAACTACTTTGTTAACTACTCTGTTAACAATGTATCTAATTATAAAAATTGTATAAATCTTAGCATATATTGACATTTTTGCACCATATAGCTGATGATGATTATTTGCTTAAGGAGGAAGTTCAAGTGAAATATATGAAATATATGACACTCTAATATGCATAGTTTTAGTCACCTAGTCAGAGTAAAGTGGTTGTTTGCTTTACATTATATAGGAAGCTCGAATCAGATAAGAAATCTTTGTGAGCCATGAGGAAACAACTAAAATCTTGTTTTTATTTGTATCCCTTATAAAAACTGCATCAATAGTGCTCACTTAGACAGCACATATACTAAAGTTGAAACAATACAGAAGAGATTAGCATGACCCCTACACAGGGATGATTTGCAAAACAGTGACGGGTTCCATATTTTTTTTTTAATTTCCTTGATAATAGAAACTTTCTAGGTATAAACAGACGAAACAAGGACAGTCTTTGCATGACCAAGTCAGAAGCACACTTTTCCAACATTTCACTACTTGAAATTGCTCCAGGGTTTAAACTGTGCCTGTACATAGAGCAATTGTGTAGCAAGGTTGCATATTTTGACAATATTATAAAACATAACCTAGAATTAATCTCTAACACATATATTCCTCACAAGAAAAAGATAAATCTAAAATTCACATCAATATTGATATTAGGGTGCAAAGAGTAAACAATGGAAAAAAAGGTAAATATAACTTTACCAATTATAATGACAAAAGTTAGGAAAGAGTTATAATGTAGCTTTACCAATCTAAAACAATACTGAAAATAAGAACCTCTAGAATTTTACAATGGAGTGTCAAGTACAGGTTTTTCATCTGGCACAAAGCATTCGAGAAAAAAACTAATTATAAATGATAAAATGACACATTTCTTCTAAGTACAAGTTCCTATTCATTCAGTGTACTCTGGAAAAGAATGATCTTGGTGCTAATAAACTATATTGGTTTCTTCCTATCTGTTCTATCTAAATTACTGGTGATGAATCACAATGCATTGAAACTTGAAGTCAATTACAGGAAGAAGTCTGGAAAACTTACAAAAACATGGAGATTAAAGAACACCCTACTAAAGAATGAATGGGCCAATCAGGCAATTAGAGATGAAATTAAAAAATATATGGAAACTAATGAAAATGAAAACACAACAATTCAAAATCTATGGAATGCGGCAAAGGCAGTGCTAAGAGGAAACTATATTGCTCTCCAGGCCTATTTCAAGAGATTAGAAAAAGCGCAAGTCCAAAATCTAACAGCTCACCTAAAGCAACTAGAGGCAGAGCAACAAGAATGCCCTAAACCCAGTAGAAGAAGAGAAATAGTAAAAATTAGAGCAGAAATAAACAACATGGAGACCAAAGAAACAATTGAACAGATCGATGAAACCAAGAGTTGGTTTTTTGAAAAAGTAAACAAAATTGACAAACCTCTAGCCAGACTTATCCAAAAGAAAAGAGAGAGCACCCAAACAGACAAAATTATGAATGGAAATGGACTTATTACAACCAACCCCTCAGAAATACAAACGATTATCAGGGAATACTATGAAAAATTATATGCCAACAAATTGGACAACTTAGAAGAAATGGACAAATTCCTAAACACACACTCACTACCAAAATTCACACGGGAAGAAATAGAAAACCTGAACAGACCCATAACGAGTGAAGAAATGGAATCAGTGATCAAAAATCTCCCAACAAATAAGAGCCCTGGACATGATGGCTTCCCTGGGGAATTCTACCAGACATTTAAAACAGAATTAATCCCAATTCTTCTCAAGCTATTCCAAAAAATAGAAATCAAAGGAAAACTCCCGGACTCATTTTATGAAGCCAGCATCACTCTGATTCCCAAGCCAGACAGAGATCCAGCAAAAAAAGAGAACTACAGGCCAATATAGTTGATGAATACGGATGCAAAAATTCTCAACAAGATCCTTGCAAATCGAATCCAGCAGCATATCAAAAGAATCATCCACCAAGATCAAGTGGGATTCATTCCTGGGTTACAGGGCTGGTTCAACATTCTCAAATCAATCAATGTGATCCATCATATCAATAAAAGAAAAGATAAAAACCATATGATCCTGTCAATAGATGCAGAAAAAGCATTTGACAAAATACAGCATCCCTTCTTAATAAAGACTCTCGAGAAAGTTGGGATAGAAGGAACCTACTTAAACATCATCAAAGCCATCTATGAGAAGCCTTCAGCTAACATCATCCTCAACGGGGAAAAACTCAGAGCTTTCCCCCTGAGATCAGGAACACGACAGGGATGCCCACTCTCACCACTGCTGTTTAACATAGTGCTGGAAGTCCTAGCATCAGCCATCAGACACCAAAAGGAAATCAAAGGCATCAGAATTGGCAAAGAGGAAGTCAAACTTTCACTCTTCGCAGATGATATGATACTCTACATAGAAAACCCGACAGACTCCACCTGAAACCTACTAGAACTGATCCAAGAATTCAGCCAAGTTGCAGGGTACAAAATCAACGTACAGAAATCGGTTGCATTTTTATACACCAACAATGAAGCAACAGAAAGAGAATTCAAGAAACTGATCCCATTCACAATTGCACAAAAAACCATAAAATACCTCGGAATAAACCTAACCAAGGATACAAGAGATCTGTATGAGGAAAACTATAGAAAACTTATGAAGGAAATTGAAGAAGACACAAAGAAATGGAAAAGCATTCCATGCTCATGGATAGGAAGAATAAATATAGTTAAGATGTCATTACTACCTAAAGCACTCTACACATTCAATGCAATTCCAATCAAAATTGCAGCAGCATACTTCTCAAAACTAGAACAAACTATCCAAAAATTTGTATGGAACCACAAAAGACCCCGAATAGCCAAAGTAATCCTGAAAAATAAAACCAAAACGGGAGGGATCACCATCCCAGACTTTAGCCTCTACTACAAAGCTGTCATCATCAAGACAGTATGGTATTGGCACAAAAACAGACACATAGACCAATAGAACAGGATTGAGAACTCAGAAGTGGACCCAAAAGTATACAGCCAACTAATCTTTGACAAAGCAGGAAAGAATATCCAATGGAAAGAAGACAGCCTTTTTAACAGATGGTGTTGGGAGAATTGGACAGCAATATGCAGAAGAATTAAACTAGATCATTTTCTCACACCATGCACAAAAATAAACCCCAAATGGATAAAGGACCTGAATGTGAGACAGGAAACTATCAACACCCTAGAGGAGAAAGCAGGAAACAACCTCCTTGACCTCCACCGCAGCAACTTCTTACTTGACAGATCCCCCAAAGCAAGGGAATCAAGAGCAAAAACAAACTGTTGGGACCTCCTCAAGATTAAAAGCTTCTGCACAGCCAAGGAAACAACCCAGAAAATTAATAGGCAACCAACGGAATGGGAAAAGATAGTTGCAAATGACATATCAGATAAAGGGTTAATATCAAGAATCTATAAGGAACTCACCAAACTACAGGCCCAAAAAACAAACAGTCCAGTGAAGAAATGGGCAGAAGATATGAACAGACACTTCTCCAAAGAGGACATCCAGATGGCCAACAGACACATGAAACGATGCTCAGCATCGCTCCTCATCAGGGAAATACAAATCAAAACCACACTGAGATACGACCTCATGCCAGTCAGAGTGGCTAAAATGAGCAAATCAGAGAACTCTAGAGAACTCTAGATGCTGGCGAGGATGTGGAGAAACGGGCACCCTCCTACACTGTTGGTGTGAATGTATACTGGTACAGCCCCTCTGGAAAACAGTGTGGAGGTTCCTCAGGAAACTAATAATAGAACTCCCCTATGACCCAGCTAAGCACTGCTAGGAATTTACCCAAGGGATACAGAAATGCTGATGCATAGGAGCACATGTACCCCAATGTTCATAGCAGCACTCTCCACAATAGCTAAAACATGGAAAGAGCCTCGGTGTCCATCAACAGATGAATGGATCAAGAAGATGTGGTTTATCTATACCATGGAATACTACATGGCAATGGGAAAGAATGAAGTCTAGATATGTGTAGCCACATGGATGGACCTCGAGGGTGTTATGCTGAGTGAAATAAGTCAGGCAGAGAAGGACAAATATCATATGTGTGCACGTATAGGAGGATTAGGAGGAACTTAACAGAGGACCAAGGGGGAGAAGAAGGGCAGAAATGGTGGGGGAAAGGGAGAGAGACAAACCATGAGAGACTCTTGAATGCTGACAAAAACTTATTACTGATGGATGTGGGGGGGAGGAGGGATGGGCATGGAGGAGGACACTTGTGGTGATGAGCACTGGGTGTTATGTGGAAACTAATTTGACAATAAACTATTTGTAAAAACATAAAATAAAATAAAAAATAAAAAGTCCCAAGGAAAAAAAAAATAAATAAATAAATAAATTACTGGTGATGGAATTTGCCTAAGTTGACCTGTAACTAGAGCTAATTATTACAGCCAGCTTATCTTAACATACATAAAAAGCATAGTTATAATTGAAAACAAAAGAAAAGACTGGTAAAATCCTATGTTTCATACTATAAGTCATGACAATGTCCACCGTGAAAATGACACCAATAAACGTGATGGTATAGTATGGACATAACGTGTCTTTAATTAATTAATTAATTTTAAAAATTTTAATGTTTACTTTTTTTTGAGAGAGACAGAGCTCGAGCAGGGAAGCAGCAGAGAGAGAGAGGGACACAGAATCCAAATCAGACTCCAGGCTCTGAGCTGTCAGCACAGAGCCCGATGTAGGGCTCGAACCTCTGAATGAGAGATCATGATCAGATGCTTAACCGACTGAGCCACCCAACTGCCCCAATATGTCTCTAATTTTAAAAAGTGTATTTAATAAGATAATACAGATATTTTCTTTCCACATAGCTTATATGACCTATTTTCCATGATTCCTTCTTGATATATGATGACTAAATCTAAAAGATCAGTGAGGTGAAAATATACCAATTGATGGTTGTATAATTACTATCTTCAATGGTCACTTTCAGGTTAACCTGAGATTATCATATAGCTATAATTTGTAACTAAATGAAAAGAAGCAAGGCATCCCTAGATTTCTTTAATTTTTAATTTAATATAAAAAATTCAGATATAATTAAATGGAGGAAAATAATAGATGATTCATTATTGCTTGTATAAAATTTATTCTATTAGTTGTTTACCTTCTTAATAATTTAAGTCAAACTCAATATATAAATTCTACTTTCATTTATGAAGTTTATCAAGGGACCAACAATTATGATTGTACACAGTCTTCTATCATTCATTATTCTGGGATGTTGAAAAAATTGCGCAAGATATTTAATGTTATGTTTATATCAGTATTTACTATGTATGACTTATGTTTTTAAAAAGTCTTTTGTGTCAAAATGTAAGTTTAAAATGAGAAAACAAAAGAACATAAAAAGTATGGGAATTAATAGAAAGGCAAATAGTAAAACAGACGATAATAATAAAAACATATATCTTTTAATTAAAGATATATATCCAGGTAATTATTCTTTTAACAATCACATAATATTTTATAAAAGATGGATATATATTTAATTTAATGGACCAGTATTTTTGTATCCTTTGGGTAAATCCCTAGTAGTCCAATTGGTGGGTTGGAGTGCACTTTTATTTTTAACATTCTGAAAAACCTTCACACTGTTTTCCAGAGTGGCTGGACCAGTTTGCATTCCCACCAACAGTGTAAGAGGACTCTCCTTTCTCCACATCCTCACCAATATTTGTTGTTTCCTGTTATTAATTTTAGCCATTCTGACAGGTATGAAGTGGTGTCTCATCATGGTTTTGATTTGTATTTTCTTAATGAAGTGGTATTTATATATATATATAATAGAATATTATTCAACCCTCAAAACAATGAAACTTTGCCATTTGCAAGGACATAGATGGAACTAGAATGTATTATGCTAAGCAAGATAAGTCAGTCAGAGAAACACAAATACCATATGATTTCACTCCTATGTGGAATTTAAGCAACAAAACAGATAAACTTAGGTGAAATAGGAAATAAAAAAAGAAGAAACTTTTAACAATAGAGGAAAAACTGAGGGTTGAAGGAATAGAAGTGGATGGGGAATGGGCTAAATGGTGATGGAGGCCACTTGTGGTGAGCATTGGGTATTATATGTAAGTGATGAGTCACTAAGTTCTACTTCTGAAAGCAGTAACACTATACATTAACTAATTAGAATGTAAATAAAAATTTGAAACAAACAACTAATGGGCCAAATAATATAAGTAATTTTGTTTTTATAATTCTGATGTTTTAAATTAAACTTGAACTTTATCACATAGCTAATATCTTCACAGGAAAAATACTTAAAATGTTTGCTGTGATTTACAACTCAGAGGCAAAATCCTAAATGTAATGTGAAATTAAACATGTAACCAATACTAGCTCCTCAGATGTCTCTCATAATAGTATCAAAACTAACTCAACTTTCGAACTAACCCGGTGTCCTAACTTTTAATACTATGGAATAATTTAACTGTCTTTAAACTTTATTAAAAAAAAAAATAGAGTATGTGTTCTTTTGGGGCTGGCTTCTTTTTCACAATTATTTTGTTTGTTGTGAAATTTATCTATTTTTGTGTGTTTGTGTATAGTTGTTCTGTTTTGTTAGAATATCAAAATATATTTATTCAGCAGCTAATGGTGATCTCATTGTTTATAATTTTGGTTATTTTAAATTGTGCTGCTATGTATATTCTTAATCATATCTTTTTGTGAACAAATATACAGATACTTTTTGAGTATATATCTAGACATAGAATAGATGGATCAAAGTAATAGAGTTGTTCAATCGTGGTAGAAAACTGCCAGTTAGTTCTCAAAAGAGATTGATAGAATTTATATGTAATCCAAGAATTACAACTGTGAAATTGGTTTTACATCCTTGCAAAACGTGTTATATTCAGTTCTGTTTTTGTTAGAAACTGATGGTATATACTTAGGTATTATTATGGGAGTGGGTGAGGCATGGTCATCTGTATACTTTGGGAAGTCAGAGCTAATGAGATTTACTGATGGGATGATAGAAGAAAAGGAGTAATCAAGGAAGATTTCCAGGAGATTAATTATACAATTTAGAAAAATTATGGTTCCATTAACTGAATATGGGGAGACAAATAAAGGGGTATGATTAGCAGGATTAGTAAGGAATCTTGAGTTCAAGCTTCATGATTTATAATAAGTTCTTTGTTGAATTGTTTTTATTTACTTTTCTTTCCTACTAGAGTATAAGACGTTTCTACAGCTTTATTAGTCTATGATTTATGTGCATATAGGTAAAACGTATGACCTGGAGAATTTTGACATATATAAGTATATGCACACATGTATCCATATCTATATGAAACCAGCACTAAAATTAAAATAGAGAAGACACTCATTATCCTCTCAGTTGCTCTCTTGTACATTTGTAACCCATCACTCTGTCCCAACTCTCCTTGATACTAGGCAACCATTGCTCTGCTTTATGTCAAAATAGTTTAGATTGCATTTTTGAGAAGTATATGAATAAAATTATACAGTCAAGGGTCTTTGTGGACTAAGTTCTTTCACTCAGCATAATTATTTTGATACATATGCATGCTGTATGAAATTAACACAATAAATATGTCTCACTTTTAACAGCTAAGTATAATTTATTGCATGTATATATCACAGTTTATTCATTCACTTGTTGATTGATATTTGACTTACATCCAACTTTTGGCTATTATAAATAAGGCTGATATGAACAGATATGTATTCACAGAAATATGAAGATCTTTGTATATATTTATATTTCTTATGGATAAATACCTAGAAAAAGAATGGCTGGGACATATGGCAGAAGTTGTGTTCGATTTTTGAAAGAAATTGTCAAAATGTTTAAAAATATTTTAAAATTACTCTACATCCTTATCAACATTTGGCATTATCGGGCTTTATAATTTTAGCCATTCTGGTGGGTTTATGTTTTTTCATTGTGGTGTTGTTTCAATTCCTTAGTAACTAGTGATATTTAACAACCTTTCATGTGCTTATTTGCCATCACTGGTGTAGTGTCAGTTCAAGTATCTTGTCCAAGTTCAAAATAAGGTTGTTTTACAGCAATGGCCAGAACCTCCTATATAATACTGAACAGTAATACAGTAGTATATTTTATTTGTTTCTGATTAAATGGTAAACATACAGTATTCACCATGAAGTATGATGTCAACTGTAGGAATTTTGTGTTTGTGTTTGCTTATTTTTTGTTTCGTTTTTCTTTGTAAATAACATTTCCTTGTATTAGGCTGAGGAAGCACCTATGCAGTCCCAAATTAGTCAGAGTTTTTCATCTTAAAAAGAAGTTTTATTTCCTGGAATATATTTTTCTGTATATATGGGTCACAGAATTCTTTTCTTTTTTCAATATTTAAAAATAGTCAATTATATTCATTTGTGAATGCAAACCAACCTTGCATTCTTGGACTGAAGTCGACTTGGTCATTAGGTATTTTCGTTTTTAAATATTGTTGGATTTAATTTTCTAAAATACTTGATTGATTTTTTATTATATTGGTAAGGGATAGTGAACTATAGTTTTCATTTCTTATAGTTTTTGGTAGTTATTAATGAAATATCCACAAGTAATTATGCATTTATGTCTTCATTTAGCTCTACTATTTTTAGTTTTGTATATTTTCAAATGTTTTTTTTCATGTTTTATTTATTTCTGAGAGAGAGAGAGAGAGAGAGAGAGAGAGAAAGAGAGAGACAGCGTGAGCAGGGCAGGGTCAGAGAGAGAGGGAGACACAGAATCTGAAACAGGCCCCAGGCTCTGAGCTGGCTGTCAGCACAGAGCCTGACTCAGGGCTCAAACTTGTGAACTGTGAGATCATGACCTGAGCTGAAGTCAGATGCTTAACCTAGCCATCCGGGGGGCTCATTTTGTATATTTTCAAGCTGAAGTATATTATATATAAAAAATTCGAATTGCTGTATCTTCTTGAGAAATTGAGTCTTCATAATTATAGAAGGCTTCTTTTCATCCCTGGTTAAACTTTGTTCTGAAACTACTCCATTTTGTATTAATATATCCATTCCAAGTCTTTTTAGATTAGTATTGTCAAGTTATACTTTTCCCCATTCTATTTTTAAACTTATTTGTGTCTTTATGTCCTAATAAGTGGGTTTTTTTTTTCCTCTTGGCAGACAGCATAGATTTTTCTCTTGTCTGCTTTGTGTTATTTATTTATTTGTTTCTTTACATTAAGACTATTTTTAGAGCAGTTTTAAATTCACAGAAAAAAAAATTGAAGAGAAAGTACAAAAATTTCCTAAATACTTCTTGCCATGAAATATTTATCATCTCTTTTATTATCAACATTTATATCAGCATGGTGCATTTCTTACAGTTAGAGAACCTACATCAACACATCATAATCACCCAAAGACCATAGATTTCTCACCATGATTCACTCTTGGTGTTGTAAATTATATAGGTTTGGACAAAAGTATAGTGAGAGGTATACATTATTATGGTGTCATACAAAGTATTTTCACTGATTTATAAAATATCTGTGCCTTGCCTACTCATCCTTCTTCTCCTCTTAACCACTAGCAACCACTGATCTTATAGTGTTGCCACAGTTTTTGCTTCCCAGATTTTTATATAATTGGTTTTATATAGTATTTGGTCTTTTCATATTGGCTTCTTTCACTTACTAATATTCATTTAAGATCATCCATGCCTTTTTGTGCTTTTAGCTTATCTCCTTTCAGCGCTGAAAAGTATTCCACTGTCTTGATGCACCACAGTTTATTTACCCATTCATCTACTGAAGAACATCTTAGTTATTTCCAAGTTTGGACAATTATAAATAAAGACTCTAAACACATCCATAAGCAAGGTTTTGTGTGGGTTTAAGATTTCAGATTCTTTGAGGAAATACCAAGGAAGATACATATACATAAATATGTATGTGTGTGTGTGCATGTGTGTGTATATCAAGAGATATATAGATAGATGGTATTTTGTCAATAGTGAATGTTCATATCCATGAACATGGAAAACTACATTTATTTAGTTCTTCTTTTATTTCCTGTATCAGAGTTTCATACTTTTCTTCATATAGATATTGTATATATTTTGTTAGATTCATACCTAAGTATTTCAGGCTTTTTTAGGTGTTTATATAAATGGTACTATGCTTTCAATTTAAAAGTTTACTTGTTGCTGCTATTTAAAAAATCAATTGTCTTTGTATATTAACTTATTTTATCCTACAACCTTGCTTAATTACTTATTAGTTCCAGATTATTTTCTTGAATCTCTCAGATTTTCTACAGAGATGATCATGCCATCTGTGAATAATGATAATTTTATTTCCTCTTTTCCAATCTGTATACTTTTTATTTCCTTTTCATGTCTTGTTGCATTAGTTAGAACTTGCACTATGATGTTGAAAAGTAGTTGTCAGAGGGTATATCTTTGCTGGTGCTCTGTAATTTCAGAGAAGCTTCGCTAGTTAAAAAAAACAAAGAAAAAGAAAAAAGAAAGAAAGAAAAAAAAAGTATAGAAATTATTCCTCTAAGTATGGTCTTTGACCTTGATTTTTAAATCTAAATAATATTCACAGACTTTCATTTGGGCTTATTCATCTATTCATATTGAATACAAGGGTACCATTAGATTTAAATGTACTATTTAGTTATTTGTCTTCTATAGATCACATCAGTGATCACCTCTTTTTCTACTTACTTTTATATTATTAATTTATGATTCTACTTTATCTCTTTCTTTATCTTAAGTTTAACTTTTATTTTTTGATATTTTAGTGCCTATTTATATTAACAGAATCTTGAATGTTGTTTTTGTAATGTTATCATCTATAAGTGTATTTGTATTACATCACCTATATTATAAAAACTTACACAGTAAATATTTTTTTTCTCCCAAGCTCTTTTCTATTCTTGTCACGCATATTACTTCCACATACATTAAACACACACACACACACATTAATGTTATATTGATATTATTATCTTTTTTTTTTTTTTTTCACAAATAGTTTATTGTCAAATTAGTTTCCACATAACACCCAGTGCTCATCCCCACAAGTGCCCTCCTCCATGCCCCCCTCCTCCCCCCCACATCCACCAGTCCTCAGTTTTTGTCAGCATTCAAGAGTCTCTCATGGTTTGCCTCTCCCTTTCCCCCACCATTTCTGCCCTTCTTCTCCCCCTTGGTCCTCTGTTAAGCTCCTCCTAATCCTCCTATACGTGCACACATATGATATTTGTCCTTCTCTGCCTGACTTATTTCGCTCAGCATAACACCCTCAAGGTCCATCCATGTTGCTACACATGGCCAGATTTCATTGTTTCTCATTGCCATGTAGTATTCCATGGTATAGATAAACCACATCTTCTTGATCCATTCATCTGTTGATGGACACTTAGGCTCTTTCCAGGTTTTAGCTATTGTGGAGAGTGCTGCTATGAACATTGGGGTACATGATATTATTATCTTTATTTTCATTTTTATTATTTTCTTTAAACTGTCACTTATCTTTTATGTACATTAAAAATAATAAAAAATGAGGCACCTAGGAGACTGAGTTGATTAAATGTCCAACTCTTTTTTAAATTAGCTTTTTTTTAAGTTTATTTATTTATTTTTGAGATAGAGAGATAGAGAGAGAAATAGAGAGTACAAGTGGGGAAGGGACAAAGAAGAGAGAATACCAAGCAGGCCCAGCCACCAGCCCAGAGCCTGATGTGGGATGCAAAGTCATAAACTATGAGATTATGACCTGAGCCAAAACCAGGAGTCAGAAGCTCAATCGAGTGTGCCATCCAGGTGCCCCTTAAGTGTCCAACTCTTGATTTTGGCTTAAGTCATCATCCCATGGTTCATGGGTTTGAGCCCCACATTGAGCTCTATGCTGTGAGTACAGAGCCTATTGAGATCTTTTCTCTCCCTCTCTCTCTGCCTGAACCCTAATTGTGTGCTCTCTCTCTCTTTCAGAATAAATTAATAAACATCAAAAAAAACATTAAGAAAAGTTTACCCATATGTGTCTGGATGGCTCAGTCAGTTAATATCTCACTCTGTTTTGGGTCAGCTCATGATCTCACCATTCATGCTTGTGAACCCTGAGTTGGGCTCCTTGCTCTTGGTGCAGAGCCTACTTGGGACCCTCTCTACCCCTCTCTACCCCTTCCTCATTTGCTCTCTATGTCTCTCAAAAATAAATAAACTTAACAAAATATTAACATTTAAGTGTTTACTTCCACATATTTAATTACTTTTAAAATTAATAGTTTATTTCATATTCATAATCAAAATTATTTTTAAATTTATAACCAATTCATCTCTTTGATTCTTTTAATATCCTTTTAAATAAATGGTATTTTGATCTCATTGGCTATGATGAATTAGTTTCACTACCATGACACCAGGATCCTCAGCCTATTGTTATATCAAACAAGTAACATAAGCACATCTAGTCTGATTATCTTCATTTGCATAATCAGAAATATGCTAATTCACACACACATACCACACATGTATAAATACACTTGCACATATTAAAGATAGTATACGTGAAGAAAAATACAAAAACTATGAAATTAACCTTTGTGAGTTATGTGCCTTTGTGAGCTGGTTTTCAGGAATAAAATATCATGTTTTATTTAACTGTCATTATATTTTAATAATGTTAGTAATGAATTTTTATACATATTATACTGAAACATAAAAATAATACAATAGCATGTAATACATAAATAACATTATTTCTCTTTACTATCCGGAAAAATATTTCTATCGAATTTGCAATTTAAAACCAATAAAAAGAGAAATTACTAATTGTATGGCTACATAGCAATGGTTGTACAAACACTTGAAAATGACAAAAACTAAATATAATAATATTGTGAAAATAACATATTGCAAACAAGCATTTTTATGATGGGCAATCAACAATTAAGTTCTATTTACAACTCCAATCAATGGAGTTATATCTTTCTTACTTAGGCTAAAAAGTACAAATTAATAACTTAATTTGTAGTCAATTAGTATAAATTTTCATACATCATAATATTAAATTCACACTGGATGATGAAATTAGAGGTATGTATGGCATAAGGAAGCATAAGGGAAAAAAATCTTTATATTATAAAATAGTTTAATATAATAATGTTACTAACACGCCAGAGGTAAAAAGACCAAATAAAATATATTATAAGTGATGATTCTACACCTTATAATCATGTCCTAAAATACAGATATAAATATAGTAAGAAATTATAAACATAATTCATATTATTTTAAATAATATATCTTATCCTTAAATAAGAAAATTAATATTTTTTCAAAAAATTTTAATGTTTTATTTACTTCTGAGAGAGAGAGAGAGAGACAGAGTGAACAGGGGAGGGTCAGAAAGAAAGGGAGACACAGAATCGAAACAGGCTCCAGGCTCTGAGCTAGCTGGAGCAACCATAGTTCCTTCTGTAACTTCAACTTCTCCTTAATATGTAACATAATATAGGCACACATTTCTTGAGGTGTCAGTATTTTGCCTACCACACACAAGTTAAATATTGTTCTATATGTAAACAATTTCAGAATTAAAACAACAGACAATCCTGGTTAAAATTTTGAGGAGAAAGCAAATTTACAGTGTTTTATTTGCTTGAATCTCAATCTTCAAACAAATGACTAAAACTCCAACTCTATTTATATACATACATATGTATTTACATGTAGTGTGGATACATGAAGACTACTAAATTGTTTAAGTTTTAGTCCACATAAGGGAAGATATTGATTCCAAAATAGAATACCTTAAGTCTATAGCTTAGTACAAATTTCTCTAACAATAATTTTTATAAACTAGAAATGTCCTTTTTTAGTTTGTAAAGTTCAAGGATGGAAATTGAGATTTGGAGGAGAAGTAGTCAAATAGAAACTAAGAGAAATCATGTGAGGTCTGTGTTCACACAAAGTAATACTAAGCACATAAAAATGGCTTTCTTACTGAAGAAAGAAGAGCATCCTGTCATTTTTATTAAATATACCCTATCCTTCAACTGTAGGGCCTGTCTTGAGGGTAAGTTATCATGGAAAGAGTAAAAGCATCAATCTCTTTCATAGCCATTACACTGTGATAGATGAGCAGAGCTAGATTCCAAGTCTTATACAAACAAGACAATTACAATTCAAGAAAAACGCTGAAGGTCAATGTCACTCAAATACACATATAATATTTAACCAATCAAAATTGAGTTATATATTCAATAGCAATATTAATTTATCATGACCATGTTAAATTCATTTCATTATGTTAATTATTCCAAACAGATTAAATGTAAAATATATGACTATTTTAATAGTTATAGAAGAATCATTTAATAACAGTTAGCAACGATTTATTAAAAAATCTTAGCAAACTAGGAATATGAAGGGACTTCTTTAACTTGGTAAAAGTTGCTTACAAAAATTATTATATCAAAATCTAGAAATTAAAATTACTGATAGAATGTAATTAGTATTCCCTCAAAATTATGACTAAGTCATTTATGTTATGTTATCAGCAATTTCATTTAATGTTTTACTTGAAGTCTAGCCAGTTCAATGGAAAAGCTAAAGATATATAGACATTTTAAAACACTTTATTCTAATATAATTTTCGACTTACATAAGTGTTACAGATAGTACAGAAAATTTGCATCTATTCTTCATCCCCTCCATCCACTAAAGTTATATTGGAAACAATCATAGTACATTTTTCAAAATGAAACTAATATTGTTACCATACGATTAACTGAGTTACAAATTTTGTTCATATTTCACCAGTTTTCTCACTAATGTCATTTTTGTGTCCCATGATTCAAACTAGGATACCATATTGTATTTAATCATTATATCTCTTTAGTTTTTACTATTTATTCCTTTTCCCATTGTGTTTTTTAGAGACAAGACACTAAGTCCAAGGAAACAGAAATTAAAATTACAGACAGGGAAAGGGAAATTAAACCCTACTTCCTGGAAGGAAGCATATAAAGGCATGTATAGGCATATATTAAAACAGTAATTAGTGATGAGTAGATATAAAACCATCTTCTTTCTCATTAAACTAATGGCCACTCATTTTAGCAATCATTAGTGGATTTTGCCCGAGAATTTTCCAGTGTACTAACGCTGATTTTCTGTTTCCTTTAATATTTCTAAATGTATTATTTGGAATCATTCTATGAAGAATGTTTGTCTTTTTTTGTTTCCATTTTGTATTCAATCTAATGTTATCTATTTAGTTTCTGAAGTCTTTAGTAGAATGCCCTCAGGGTTTATCTATGTTGTTACATGAATCAAGAATGCATTTATTTTGATTCTTGAGTAGTAGTTTATTTTACGTGTGTATTATAAATATTTTATCTATTAATCTATTAATCTTGTAAGGAAATTGTTGTATGTATGATTAAAATGTGTCTTAAATGAAGGCATAGGATTGTTATGGCCAATATCTGGTTTTAACAAATAATACCCAGAAAATTTTTATGTGTATTAATTTATTTTTGAGAGGAGTGCAAGTAAGGGAGGGGCAGAGAAAGAGGGGAAGATAGAGAATTCAAACAAGCTTCCAGCTCTGAGCTGTCTGTGCAGAGCCCAGTGCAGGGCTTGAACTCACAAACTGTGAAATCATGACATGAGCTAAAGTCAGATGCTCAACTGACTGAGCCAGCCAGGCCCCCTAAACTCATCTGCTTTATTTTCCTTTCCTTTACCTCCCCTAGATGGCTTTTAACAACTTTTCTCAGTTGGGCATTCCACATAAAGATAATAATGGATGAATTGCAGTACCTGCTAAAGCCATTTAATCAAAACTGGATTTGCTGGAGATTAACCATTTCTAGGTATTCTTTATCATACTATGTTCATTACTTCATAATACATAATGGAATCTCAAATCATCACATTCATCTTTTCTTTATTTTCTGTCTCACTCTATATTACTATATATGCTCTTTAAGTATAAGGGACTAGATATGCTAACAGCCAGAAGCCATAATTCTTTCTTTCCATTTTTTTTCTTTCCTTTATTTTTTGGAGGGGGGAAGTGGTAGTGGTGATACAACAAATGGCAGAAACAAGCAAAACGTTTTTGCCTGACTGATACACTACTTTTCTTCAAGTGAGTTGTGTTTTCTTTGACATTATCTGACAATTAAAGATTATAAAAGAACAAGTTACTAAACCTTAAGTGTACCTGTATTCTGAAGTGGGATTTATGAGCTCTTTTCACTGGCTAATTTTTAATAGAAGTAGAAGAATCTTCTATTTATTTTTTTAAGGAGTACAGTGGTAGAGTACCAAGGAATTCTGGATCATTTAAAGTGACAAATTAATTATTAACTTGACACTCATACTGAAGATAATGGGTGATTTTGTTATTTTATTTTTATTAAAAAATTTTTTTTAATGTTTTATTTATTCCTAGGAGAGAGAGAGAGAGATAGCGTGAGCAGGGGAGGGTCAGAGAGAGAGGGAGTCACAGACTGAAACAGGCTCCAGGCTCTGAGCTGGCAGTCAGCACAGAGCCAGTCGCGGGGCCCGAACCCACGAACCACGAGATCATGACCTAAGCGAAAGTCGGACGCTTAACCGACTAAGCCACCCAGGCGCCCCTGTTATTTTATTTTAGATAACTGAATCATAGGTTGTGTATTTTTTCATAAAAAATTTTGTTGTTTACACTGTAGAATATAAACATGAAGTTGATGTAATAATATCCTTAAAATAAAGTTTAGTAATACTAATGCTTTCAACCATCAATTATTTGGACTACTTTAAGTCTTATTACAGTATGAAAAGTGAATTTCTTCCTTACACTAATGTTGTAAGCTGGATTTGAGTTTCTTTGCTCTATTGCTCAACTGATGCACCTTTGCTCAACTACAAGGAAATATGTTTCATCTCATTACAATTTTTTGGAATAATTTGCATTCCTTCTTTCTGCAGAAATAGGTATTTATTTCTTGGGCATTTCTTATTTCTTGGCTAGTGAGAAGAGGAGAAACATTCTCATAATTAGTGCTGCAACATTTCCAAGAATAAAATTAATTTAGATGGGTGCATGTCAAAGCAGATTGTTCACTATGTAATTGTATAATATTGCTGACATTAGTATGTCCATGAAAGTCCCTATTCATTACATTTAAAGTATCTATCAGATTTACCTAAGTTGCATGTGAATGTGATTTCTACTCCAGTTTTCAACCATTAGTTCCTTTTTTCCTTAATTATACAATAAACTGGCATTAAATTATGTGATTGCAAAAAAAATGTTGTAAAGGTCAATATTATGGCATGAACAATTTTCATCAATATTTATCATGCCTGAAATGATTCCATAACCCTACAAGAGTTTGTAATCTAGTTAAGCAGAGAAGAATAGAATGTGAAAAATATGTAGTAACAGGTAACATTGTATGCAGTATCCCAGTAGTCTAGTGATAGCTTGCAATAAATATTGACAAAAGAAATAAATATTTGGGGTGCCTGGGTGGTTCAGTCGGTTGGCATCTGACTTCAACTCAGATAATGATCTCATAGCTCATGAGTTCCAACCCGCTTCGGGCTGTATGCTGACAGGTCAGAATCTGGAGCCTGATTCCAAATCTGTATCTCCTTCTCTCTGTCTCTCCCCTGCTCATGCTCTCTCTGACTCTCTCAAAAATAAATAAACATTAAAAGTAATTTTTTAAAAAGTAGTAAATACTTCCCAAATAGAAATACTTAGCGTCTCCACAAGAGTATCTCAAGAAGACCAGTTATAATATTAATAGTATAAAATATTTTATTAATACACTTTAAATTCCAGTTATTTTATTTTAGATAAAATAATTGTGGGGGCAGATCAACTCAGAAATTCCTAAACAATACCATAAGCCAGCTTCTCTGGCTGTAGGATTTTCTATATCTGTTAGTCATCTATAGTGCTACAAATCTTTAACTCATGCATCTCTTTTTGATTCATCATTCTTCTTTAATAATTAGTCAAATATCAAGGACAAGTTATTTCTCCTTCTTTCTATTCTACTCCCAAGTTGATGCATATATTTGTTCTGATAGGGAAACAATAAGAAAAGATAGGGAAAATTTAAGACTTGAGGTCTCTGAGTAGGGAAACATATTTTGGAACAATGTTTGGAGCACTTGACCACAGCAAACGCCTTTGGGTATAAAGTGCCTCCTAAAAATATAACAGACACCACCTACTCCTCTTCAGATCCCCCTCAGGAATTTGACAATCAAAATAGCTAACTAAAATAAATAAACCACAAAACTTGTTGCGGACGAAATGACACAAAGGACAAGACACACACAAAAGACAGACACAGACACAACTCCGGCCGGAGGAACAATTCCACGCAAGCCCCTCTTGCGGTTTATTTTATACCCCGGTAACTGGATATAAACTGAAATTTACAAAATGCCTTCTTTTACAAAACAAGGGCAAGTAGCCAAACACATTCCAAGGACAGGGGGGAGCAAAGAGAGGAAGTGACCACAACATGTTTACTAAGAGGCCTGCTCACAATTCCAACCTTCTCCTTATTTCTAAGGAGGGCATGTTCCCTCGTTTGCAAGCGGACCATTAAACTTGGATACTGTGTGCAGGCCTCCTGGCAGAGCATCCTGTTTGCAGGAATGCCTTGTCCAGGCAGGGAGCCCCGTGTGCAGGCACATCCCTGCGTCCCTAACCACGCTTTCTTGTGGTCACTGTCGGGCTCCCACAAAACTTATGTTATACAAGGGATGAAAGGATGGCATGATCATAGTCTAACTCCTCACACAATGGAATTGTGCAGATCGGGAAGGGACCACTCAGCACCTAGATTTATCAAGCCAATATGGATAGAACCTGAGAAGGAACAAGGCAGAAGGGAAGGGAGGGCAACCAGAAGCCTATATAACAAAATCCCTTGTCTATAGTCCCCTGGAATTCACTTTTGAATGCTCCCTTTCTACAAAGAGAGTTTTCATTCTATTCTTACTTTCTAAGCTTATACTTTTGTAAACTTTTGCCTGCTACTCATTTTATTATGAGTCCACCTCTTTATTTTTCAAAGTGGGGAGACATTAAACTTGGGTATTGAAGTAAAGAATCCTGCAACAATACGACTATAGTAAGAATTCCCTTACTGGCCTTACCTGTATTATCTCATTACCCATCCATCCTAGTTTATATACTATTAGACATTAATATTCCTAAATCACGCCCCTGTTCCAGTTATTCCTTTATTCTTAAACTATAATTGGTTTCCCATTAGATTATGAAAAAGTCAAAGGAACTTATGTTTATCGTATTATACTACCACAATCATATACCAAAGCATATTAAAGAATACTCCATATTTACATGTATTTTCTTCTGCTGCATTGCAATTCTAACACTAACTGCCCAGAATTAGGCTAAACTTTACAAGGCACTGTACTCCATAAGACTGCCCTCACTTTAGACACCTGCCACAAGTGTCCTAGGGTACTCATATTTCTGACCAACTGGCTACAAATTCATAGGTTCCCACTATTCCTCGGACTTAATGATTCACTAGAATGATACACAGAACTCAGTGTAAGTCCTATACTTAGTATTAGGGTTTTTATTAGAGCAAAAAGGTATAAATTAGAACCAGCCAAAAGATGAGATCCATAAGGTGAGGTCTGGGTGATTCCCAAAGGCAAAGCATCCATGTCCTCTCCCTGACATACACCATCAAAGCAAATTGTTTGTTCTAATACAGAGTGTTGTTAACCAGAGAAGTTCATCTGAGCTTTCAATTTTGGTGTTTACAGTTTTTATTGGGATTTCATTACATAGGCAAATTAAATAAATCATCATCACATGGCTCAAGTTCCGATCCTCCTCCCCTCCCCAGAGGTCAGGTTAGTATCATGTCGTTCAAAACTCCAAATCTCTAGTCATATGGTTATACTTTCTCACGTGACCAGCCCTCATCCTGGGTAATCTTGTAAGCATAAATTCAGTTGTGGTCTCATGGGACCACCATGAACAACAAAAACATCCCAATCCCTTTGGAAATTCAAAGTATTTAGAGATCCCCTCCCAGAAGCCAGGGGGGAAAGCCAGCCAAATTCTTTTTTAATTCGTTTTTTCCCCTAGTTTTATTGAAAAATAATTGATATGTACCTTTCTAGAAGTTTCAACAGTTTGATTTACATGTATTGTGAAGTGTTCATTACAATAGATTCAGTTAACATTGACCATCTCATAGAGATATGATAAAAGGGAAAATAAAAGAAAAAAGTTTCCTTGTGACGATAACTCTTAGGATCTACTTTAACAACTTTCCTATACATCATACAGCAGTCTTAACTATAGTCATCATGTTATGCATTACATCCCCAGTAATTAATTATCTTATAAAAGTAGTAGACTGGGGTGCTTGGGTGGCAGTCAGTTAAGCATCTGACTTAGGCTCAGGTCATGATCTCATGGTTCATGGGTTTGAACTAGATGCATCTGTCTCTGTGCTAGCAGCTCAGAGCCTGGAATCTGTCTCTCTTTCTTTCTGCCCCTTCCCCCACTCCTGCTCTGTCTTTATCTCTCTCTCTCCTTCCCTCTCTCTCTCTCAAAAAAATAAATAAGCATTAAAAATTTTAAAAAGTAGTAGGCCATAAAACATATAACATGCAAGAATGATATGGCCATAGACCACCCCTCAAACAATGAAAACAAGCCAATTTGGAATGAAGAACCCAGCACCTAGTTATCAAGCCAATAAGGGTAGGATTTGAGAGCGAATGAGGGGGAAGGGAAGGGAGAGCTGACCAGACCTTATAAAACAAAGACCCTTGCCTATTGTGGTCGACATTCACTTTTGAATATCCCCTCTTTTTAAGGAAAGCTTTCATATTATTCTTCCTTTCTGACCTTACACTCTAATAAACTTTTGCCTGCTGTTCATTTCATGTCCACCTCTTCATTCTTTGAAGCAACAAGAAAAGAATCCTGGGTACTGAACTGAAATATGCTGCAACAGAAATGCAACTATTCCTTCAAGCTCATTACAAACACTGCTTTTTGGGGAGTAATTTCTTGGTTATTCCAACTGTACACATTTCTAACTCTACTAGTTCTTGTTTTGTGACTTTTATTATATGTTTTGCACACAAAAAATATTAAAATTATACGACATACTGAATTATAGATTACTTGTGAGCAGTATGCATTCATCTTTCAATAATATTCAGTAAAGGATTTTTCACACAATACCTGTTCAGATATTTAATAAAATTACTCATTTTGATGGTATCACTACTTTGTGCTTGGCACTAAGGTAAGAAAAGTGAATAGAAAAAAATATAACCATAAATAACAATATTGAAACTTCATGCCCAGATGCTTCTACTTCAAAAAAGAGATAAATCTTGTTGGGAAAGGATAACAATTGGATTATAGCTCTAAAAAGAAACTTACATATAGAAGACAAGACGTTAAAATATTTCTTGGAAATAGGATTTGTAATCTGAGTTGTTTGTGGATTCTTCTCATTGAAAACTGTCTCCTTCAGTTTATGCAGTAATAGAAAAATATAATTTTAAATGTCAGAAAATAAGATAATTTCTTTATTTGCTTCTGAAGGACCTAATAAAATGAAATTAGCTGGGGGTTTAACATAGGTAGTATCTGGCATAATTAAGAGGACCATGGAGAATTTCACATCTTTGCTGTTTTGTAAGTATTCACTGTTTACCTTACTGGATTCTGTGGGAAATAACAAAAGAAACCATTCAGTCTGTTCTTGTGGAGAATTAAAGCATTATATGAAATATGCTTTTCCTCAATTAGTAAGATAATCTAAAATATTTGTTTGTACTATCCCTAAGTTTGTCCTTTGTGTTAAATATAATTGTTTTCATACTAGTAGATACTGACAATACCATTAACTTACAGCTTTTAATGCCTAAGTGAGAATTGGTATCTGTAGGATCATGAATAAATTTTTTAAACTTAGCCAATTTTCTTAGTCATAAAGATGAATAAATCCAATAAATCCTTCTATAAAGTTTTGTTGTAAGTATAAATGTGTATAAAAGAAGCCCAGTGAGTTGCAAATATATAGTATGTAACCAAAGCATCTAGCTCTCTTCACCACAATGTCTTGAAAAACATAGGGGTTTTTTTTTGTACAAACAGATCATTCCTATGTCAACACAGATTTTAAGAAACTATAGTTCTGCACACATATAGATAATCAAATTAATTATTATCTAATTATCTTTTTCAGAAAAATGTACCCTAGGTATTCAGAGAATTGTACTGTACCCACATAAAAAAGATCTGATGTGGATGAATTGCTACCTTAGAACTGAAAATAAAATATCTTTACAGAGAAAATGTTTGCATTCAGCAAGCTGTTCACGAGCTAATGGGGGTGGAATCCAGAGGAAAAGATATAAGTTTAAAAATATCTTTCTATAAAAAAAGGAAGAAGGGAGAGAATAGAAAAATTCCCTAGGGATGTGGCTTGCAATAAATTTGAGCCTGGTAGTGAGGAAAGCTATGGAAATCAGTGAATAACAAAAGGTCTCTGATTAATGGTGTCCATATGGCTTCTGTAGACCCATTTGACATTTTTCTGTGTAGAGCATCCAATTTGGAATCAGATTGGAACCATAATCTATACAGTTGTGTGGTTCTTTTTACTTTCTTATTTTCAGTCAATGGCATAGATAAATTTCAGAAAAGGCTGTATGAAATAGAGAAAAAAAACACTAAGTAAAAACTGTAAGTTATTTTCAAGAGCAGTGTCAAAAGCTCAGCTACAGGAAAAGAAAGAAAGACATAGGATTCATTTTTTTTAAACCCCGAATTTTTCTATGAATAGTTATTTTGACATCATATATATCAAGAATTTGCCTGAAGAAAATTTAGAGAGCAGTATTATTTATTCTGTCATTTCAATCACAATAAAATTGTTCTCATAGCTATAATTTTACCAAGAAAATCATTTACAAATGTTTGATACACAAGGAGAAAAATTCCAGCTTTCAAGTGTATATAATGGCTAAAATCGGTAGTTTTTGTCTAGTCTCAACGGTACTTATGACTTAACATCTTGCCTAATATTCAACTTTTTAAAAAAATCTAAATTTAAAAAATAACAGCCTTATAAAATAATGATATGGAGCCAATTCAAACCATTTTTCCTATTAACATTTATTATTAGGAATTTGAGGTCCCCATTCAGGTCTGAGTAGTCAGATGGTGTTACATTGTAGGAACACCCTGTCAGTTAGTACTACTTTGTGACTCTGTAATCATATCTGCAAAGAAAAATTATAAATAAGCAAGATAGAAACTGATAATATATTCCCAAATTGTGCTGAAAACAATTTTTAGAGAATTTTCAAATCTCATACATCATTTATATTAATGTTAAAAATATTTACTAATTTTTAATGTATATTTATTTATTTTGAGAAAGAGATAGAGTATGCAAGCAGGGGAGGGTCAGAGAGACACTGCGAGAGAATGTCAAGCTGGTTCTGCATGGTGAATGCAGAGGCAAACATGGGGTTTGGTCCCAACAACTGCAAGATGATGACCTCAGCTAAAATCATGACTCAGAACCTCCACTGACAGAGCCACACAGGAACCCCTTTACTGAATTTTTATTTAATTATATAATACAGGTATAGAGCTTTATAATTTGACATCTGTATACACCTCAAAGTGATTACTGCAATAAGTCTGATTACCACCTATCTGATCATACACTTGACTCCCTATACCCATTTTGCCCACTCTCCTACCCCCCTTTCCCTCTAGTAACTGATAGTCTGTCCTTTGTGATTTTGTTTTTGTTTAATTGTATTTATTCATTTAATGTTTTATTTTACATTATTATGTAAATTATCATTTAATTGTATTTATTCATTTAATGTTTTATATTCCATATGAATAAAATCATATACTATTTGTCTTTCTCTGATTTGTTTTGTTGAGCATAATACCATGCTGTTACAAATGGCAATATTAATTTTTTTGTTAAAAGCTTCAAGCATTAATCAATTTCTACATAATTATTTAAATGATTCATTAAGGCATTTCTTATAGAAGAAAACATTGTGGCTTACTTCACACATATATTATATTCTTAGGATGCACTTGTTTTAATGTTAAAACATCATAAAACTAGATGGAAAGCTGATGGCTATATAATAAAACTGGCAATTGAGAATTATATATTTGTACTGTTTACAAAAAATACACAATATATTGAAAATAAAAATGGTTCAGTATGTTTTAATTTGGATAATATATGTATTTTCCACAAATGTCAATTTACTTGAGATTAATTCTGGAAAATATAATATTTATTTTGATGAAGATATGTTGGCTATATAAGAAAGTAATAAAGTATTCTTTGGAGTACCTGGGTGGCTCAGTCAGTTAGGTGTTCAACTTTGGCTCAAGTCATGATCTCACAGTTCTTGGGTTTCAGCCCTGTGTCAAGTTCTGTTCTGAGAGTTCAGAGCCTGAAATCTGCTTTGGATTCTAGGTCTCCTTCTCTCTCTGTTGCTCACACCCTGTCTCTCTCTGTCTCAAAAATAAATAAACATTAAAAAATATATAAAAACAAAAAAGTAATAAAGTATTATTGAGTAGGTCCTTTCATGTCTTTAAATTTACGACAAATAACAGTATACACACTTCTCAAACAGTAATAGTAAAATATTACAACCATGATTTGGTTTCTTATCTTTGCGGTGGTGTTGTGTTGTGGTATGTATATGTGGTGGAGGGGGTTATTAGGTGGAAAACAGGAAAAACCTTAGGGACTTATGTATAGTACTGATGAGGTTTTGAAGCGATGGTGGTCTGGAGCCTATTGCCAAGAAAGAATTCTTGAAATATCTGGTATGAAAGAGCGATTTTCTTAAAGCACAGGGACAGGATCCCTGGGCAGGGAGAGCTACCCCTGCACCTTGAGAAGGGACAGATTATATAGTTGGGAGTTGGGGGAGGTAAAACCCACAGGAATTTACTAATGAGATTTTCATATGCTAAAGAAGATTCACAAGGTACTGGAGGCCTAGCTATTGTAAAGCTAAGGTTGTTTTTCCTTCTGACAAAGCATTAGCATTAAGACAGTAGGATATTCTTTCCTGCTTTGTCAAAGATTAGTTGGCTTTATACCTTTGAGTCCAGCTCTGAGTTCTCAATTCTATTCCATTGGTCCATGTGTCTGTTCTTGTGCCAATACCATACTGTCTTAATGATGACAGCTTTGTAGTGGAGGCTAAAGTCTGGGATGGTGATTCCTTCCGTTTTGGTTTTATTCTTCAGTATTACCTTGGCTATTCGGGGTCTTTTGTGGTTCCATATAAATTTTTGGAGAGTTTGTTCTAGTTTTGAGAAGTATGCTGGTGCAATTTTGATTGGAATTGCATTGAATGTGTAGATTGCTTTGACAAAGCAGGAAAGAATATCCAATGGAAAAAAGACAGCCTCTTTAACAAATGGTGTTGGGAGAACTGGACAGCAACATGCAGAAGAATGAAACTAGATCAATCTCTCACACCATATACAAAAATAAACTCAAAATGGATAAAGGACCTGAACGTGAGACAGCAAACAATCAAAACCTTAGAAGAGAAAGCAGGAAACAACCTCCTTGACCTCCACCGCAGCAGCTTCCTCCTTGACACATCCCCAAAAGCAAGGGAATCAAGAGCAAAAATAAAAGATTGGGACCTCATCAAGATCAAAAGCTTCTGCACAGCAAAAGAAACAATCCACAAAACAAATAGGCAACCAACGGAATGGGAAAAGATAGTCGCAAATGACATATCAGATAAAGGGTTAATATCCAAAATCTATAAGGAACTCACCAAACTCCACACCCGAAAAACAAGCAACCCAGTAAAGAAATGGGCAGAAGATATGAACAGACACTTCCCCAAAGAGGACATCCAGATGGCCAACAGACACATGAAACGATGCTCAGCATCCCTCCTCATCAGGGAAGTGGTGAGGATGTGGAGAAACGGGCACCCTCCTACACTGTTGGTGCGAATGTAAACTGGTACAGCCCCTCTGGAAAACAGGGTGGAGGTTCCTCAAAAAGTTAACAATAGAACTCCCCTATGACCCAGCAATAGCACTACTAGGAATTTACCCAAGGGATACAGGAGTGCTGATGCATAGGGGCACATGGACCCCAATGTTCATAGCAGCACTCTCAACAATAGCTAAAACATGGAAAGAGCCTAAGTATCTATCAACGGATGAATGGATCAAGAAGATGTGATTTATCTATACAATGAAATACTACATGGCAATGGGAAAGAATGAAATCTGGATATGTGTAGCCACATGGATGGACCTCGAGGGTGTTATGCTGAGTGAAATAAGTCAGGCAGAGAAGGACAAATATCATATGTTTGTACGTATAGGAGGATTAGGAGGAACTTAATGGAGGACCATGGGGGAGAAAGAGGGAAATGGTGGGGGAGAGGGAGAGAGGCAAACCATGAGAGACTCTTGAATGCTGAGAACAAACTGAGGACTGATAGATGTGGGGGGGGCAGGGGGGAGATGGGCATGGAGGAGGGCACTTGTGGGGATGAGCACTGGGTGTTATATGGAAACCAACTTGACAATAAACTGTTTGTAAAAAAAAAAAAAAGAGTAGGGAGTTCTTGGGGTAAAGTTCTAATCTGCAAATTCAAGTATTTGTTAATGGGCTACAGGTTATAATGAAATTTAAGTTTATAATTTCTTCTGCCTTTGTTTCCCACATAAGTATGACAAATTCTGTGTATTTTAATCATTTTTCTATTGGTTTTTTTCTAAACAAGATTGAAAACCACATAAAATTACTTTGCAGTACTTTATATTTTAAAGAGTAGAAATCTTGATTTTTATTTTGTTAAGAGAATGAAAACAATATATCAGTAATATGTTCAGTCCTAGGATCATACTATGTGAATTTGGAATCGATAATGTTAAAAGCTTATTATTATGATGAATTCTGTGCTTTGTCTGGTGTTGATACAATTGTGTCAGGGGGCTAAATAGCTTCCTCTCTAATTATGGGTCAGATATAACTAAAGGATATATTGGATAGTGTTGACTATTTTAGGAGTTGACAGTTATGAAGCTGTAAATAAATGCATTTTGCTAGTGAAATTATACAACAAATTGGATTCACAGAAATGCAATTTCTTTTATGTTAAACTCAAGGCAATGTTTGATAAGAATGGAACTAAAAATTGAGCTGGGGACATGTGGGCAGATACATATAAAGATGAAAATATTAAACTCTGAATTTTTCTTGAGACTTTTTTGCAACTAGAGACAGTGCCCCTTCCTTGTCTGAGTAGGTGAATTTTCATTTCCTGAAAAAACTATGACCAATCATGAGGTATATGCTTTATAGGAGATGCTAATCCTCTTTAAAATCTATCCTTACTATCTCTCATTGCCTTAATACATGTAACCATTCTAAGTAGGCTATCCACTCATCTCTCCAGGAGGTGTTTTTCACTTGAGTTTTTCCCAAGTCCAAGGCCATATTCACTGCTTTAAATTCCATCTACTGGGAGGATTTCTCTTTAACTCTGTCTGTAATACAAACCCTGAACAAGGTTATAAACTACCTCTGTCTGTTGTTGGGTCATGTCAACAATTATGCAGAACCTTTGTAAAACAGACTCAATTTTTTCTTCCTCAATCGAGTTTTCATACTGAACGCTTCAAGGAGACCATAGTTGTAGACTGAGATAGAGGTGTCAATATACAAGAGAAAGAATTATATGAATTGGAGACTTATTCATGCAAATCAACAACTCAACTTGTATATATGATTGCCACTCAATAACAGAGTGATATTTTGTATACCCAACCAAATGGCCTCATGTGCAAGAGCACACCAAATTCATGATGAGCAGCTCAGATTACTTGAAACTTAGTGGTCTATGGCCAAGTATTCAGTGCTGAATTTGCTAGTGTCCAATAGCAAATCAAAGATATTTTTAGAAAGATAACAGTTATCTGGAAAGTGTGGGATCGTTTTGCCCCCAAATTCCAAAGGTCTGCACAATTACTTATTTGTAGCATCCTGTCAAGAGTTCCTACAGCATTGCTTTCTCTAATTAGACCTGCTGAATCATGTGGTTCAAGTAGCCAAGTAACTTTCATGACACATGTACTACTGCAAATCTTCTCTCTGATTCTTAAAAGCAAACAAACAAACAAACATCTTTTTCTATGCCATTAAATTAAGAAGAAAGAGACTACATCACTTCCTGGGGTAATCAATTTGAAATCAAAGGGGAATCGGTTGTTACCTCATCATGGAACCAAAGATATGTGTCAGAAACCCAAGAGACCCTTTGAAGATATATTTACTATTTTCATGTCCTGTGTGAAAACTACATAGAGAAAATTACTCACTTCAGGCAAAACTAAAAATGTTCCAGCATAACTAAAGGTTATTAGTCCAGATTCTCCTGAGAAACAGAACCAATGGGATATGTGCACCTCATATATCCCATTTATTTTATCTATTTATTTCCTAATTTTTAAAATTTAAATGTTAGTTAACATACAGCGCAATATTCAGGAGTAGAAATCAGTGGTTAATCACTTAACATACAACACTCAATGCTCATCACATCAAGTGCCCTCTTAGTATCCATCACTTATCTAGCCCGTCTCCCACCTACCTCTGTCCTTTGACCCACAGTTTGTTCTCCATCATTAAGAATCTCTCTTAGTTTGTTTCTCTTTTTCCCTTCCTCCCTTCCCATATGTTAATCTGTTTTGTTTCTTAAAGTTTACACATGAATGAAATTATGTATTTGTCTTTCTCTGATTGACTTATTTTGCTTAGCAAAATACATTCTAATTCTATCCATGTCATTGCAAATGGCAAAATTTGATTCTTTTTGATGGCTGAGTAATATTCATATATACATGTATATACATATACACACATATATAGCCACGTATATAAATATAAGACATTCTCCATAGTTTGGCTTTTGTTAATAATGCAGCTATAAATATTGAGGTGCATGTGCCCCTTCAGATCAGTATTTTTTTTATCCTTTGGGTAATTACCTAATAGTACAATTGCTGTATAATAGAGTAGCACTAGTTTTAGTTCCTTAAAGATCCTTCATACTGTTCTCCAGAGTACCCTCCACCAGTTTGCGTTCCCACCAATACTGCAAAAGTGTCCCCCTTTCTCCACATTCTTGACAACACCTGTTGTTTCTTTTGTTGTTAATTTTAGCCACTTTGAAAGATGTGAGGTTGTATCTCATTGTGTTTTTGATTTGTATTTCCCTGATGATGAGTAATATTGAGCATCTTTTCATGTGTCAGTTAACCATCTGGATGTCTTCTTTGGAAAAGGGTCTTCTGACCATTGCTTAACTGGGTTGTTTGTTTTTTGGGTGGTCAGTTTTATAAGTTCTTTACAGATTTTGGATACTAACCCTTTATCATATATATCATTTGGAATATCTTCTCCCATTCCATAAATATAAACTATTAGACTTCATCAAGATAAAAAGCTTCTGCACAGCAAAACTGAAGGGCAGCCTATGGAATGGGAGATGACATTTATGTCCCATTTATAAAGTTATTGAGAGAAATTGAGAATTATATATTTTTTAATGTTTATTTATATTGAGAGACAGAGAGAGAACATGTGTGAACAGGGGAGGGACAGAGAGAGAGAGAGAGAGGAACCCAAGCAGGTTCCACACTGTTGGTGCAGAGCCTGCTCCAGGGCACAATCCCAAGAATCATGAGATCATGACCTGAACTGACATCAAGTGCTGAGCGCTTAACTGACTGAGCCACCCAGGCACCCCAGGAATTGACAGTCATAAAATTGAGAACAATCACCTGCTGTCTGCAAGCTGGAGACCCAGAAAGTCATACTTTTGGAAGTGACAGATAAGTTTATGGTCTTAACTATGGTAAGGTTAAAGGCGTATCTACAAACACATCAGGTTGTGTATATTAAATATGTGGATCTTTTTGTATGTTAATAATACCTCCATAAAATGACTAAAAAAATTCAATCTAAGTACAAAGGCCTGAGAACCAGGTGCGTTGATGGTGTAATTCCCAGCACTGGGGCAGAAGAATGCTGATGTTTCAGCTCAAGGAGTCAGGCAGGAGTGAAAATTCAACTTTCGTCTACTCTTTTGTTTTATTTGCATCCTTAATGGGTTGAATAATGTCCAATCTCATTAAGGAGAGCAGTCGGCTTTACTCAGTCCATCAATTTAAATTCTAATATCTTCTAAAAACACTCTCACAGATACTATCAGAAATAATGTTTAACCCATTATCTAGGCATCATGGCTCAGTCAGGTAGACACATACAATTAACTTTCACCAAAGGTTTGCGTAAGCCCAGCAGTGTAGAGAACCACAAATTATCTGAAGTGCTTGCTGAACAGGCAAAGGGAAGATGGGGTACGCTGTAGACAATAGAAATGAGAAATGGAGGCTACAAGCATATATAGTAGGCTTAATTTTAAAATAACCGCATGGTCCCATTCACTGCCTGCTCCTTTCAACATGAGAAACATTGTGAATATGATGGATTTCAGTCCCATGATTAAATCACATTAAAATTTGTGAGAGGGTTTTTAGATGTAACTAAGATTCCATTCAGTGGTGTTTGTGTTAATCTGAAAAGACTACCTTGGATGATCCTGATTTAATAGGATAAAGCTCTTAAAAGTGAAATTAGCCTCTTCCCTGAGAGAGATTCTTTTAGCTTTATGGAAGTGAGGTGTTTTGTTATACAGAGGCAAGATTAGTAATATGTGTGGGTGGCATCTAAGAACTGAGAGTGATCCCCTAGACAATAGTCAACAAGAAAGTAGAGACCTTGGTACTATAATCACATAGAATAAACACTGTCATGAGCCATATATATTTGGCACATGACCCAGAACTCCAGAAAAGAATGCAGCTTGCCTCACATTTTGTTTTCAATCTTGTGAAACCTTAGGCAGAGAATCTGGTTATACTATCCCCAATATCTGAAAGACGGCATGATGAGATATAAATGATCATTAAGTTTAAGCCTCCCTCCCATTTGTGGCTATTTGTCATTCAGTAACAGAAAATTAATACACAATATGACCAGTTACAGAAATGAAAGCAGTAATATTTGCATGACTTCCTTGTATTTATATAACTATATTTGTATGTGTGTGTATATCATTCCCCCCTCAATCTTATTATATAACATGTTAATATTCTTTCTGTTCAGGTGCCAGGTATCAAAGGCAAAGTGAATCAGGTTAAGGAAGAATGAACATTATCGAATAGGGACTAAAGTAACATTATGGGTCATATAGATTCTCTGGGGACAGTGTTAACACATATTTAGTTATGCAAGGTATAGTAAAGTTCTATTAGGAGGAGAGAAAATTTTATATTCTTTCATTTGACACAAATATAGCTAGTAAATTAAGCATGTATGAATGACAAATTGAAAAAATGGTAAATCATAATTGATATTACTAATCAATATAGTTTGATCTGGAACTACATTTCTCACAATCCCCTTCCCTTTAAGGGTAGAGTGGCTGGCTACAAAAGGAACTTGACTAATGTAGTTAATGGGGTCGAAGAGAGGAGTAGCCATGACTATTGAAAGGTGATAATGGTAAGATGTGAGTTGAACAGAGGCTGATTTACCCAGCTAATCCCAGCTCATTCTCTCTTCTCTGGTATTCATCCAGTTTATCTTCTCAACTGTTGTCCCTGTTGATGAACAGCAACCCAAGGACCACTAGCAGGTACTTAGGTATAAATCACAGATGTTTTGTCTTGCACATCCTCAACAACTTCCATATTTCTTTAAGACCTATTTAGTATAAGAAGTCTCTTATTTTCATAACAATCATAGGAGCTCTTTTCTGTCTAAACCTGATATTGAGTGTCCTTAAAGAGACTTACTTAAGTATTTCCACTATCTCACAATGGAGCAGACAATGGAATTTTAAGTTAACCAGTGGCAAGAGATCAACAAAAGAATTTAAAGAGATAATATTTTAAACAGTACAAAGTGCTGCCCTGTACTATAAATACCCTTAATTCATTGCTTAATCCTTTAGTAAATGTTACCTCCCTTGTGTTTGTGGTCACTTAAGGGAAAAAAAGAATTGTGGTTTTAGCTACAGAGAAATACACCAAAAACAAATACACCAAAAAATGTGCAACAGAGGAAATTAATACAGAGACTTCTGAAGAAATATTACCCTCAAGCCAGAAGAAACTAGGTGAAACATTAGCAATCTTCAAAGGTCAACCACAAATATTTTGTGATAACATTACTACTTTTTACTTTGTATTACAGTTAATTGTAAATAACCCATATCTTTCTAACTAAATTATCAGCTCTTATATGCCTTGAAGAAAGAATATACCACACATATATTTCTATTGTTTCACTGCCTCCTTACCCTTTGACATCAAATATCTAAGGCAGTATCTTGCACAGAGTAGCTCTAGTGAACACAGACTGTTTTCGTCTGCTAACATACTTCTGTGGATAACTCTCTTCTTATATTCTTTAGAATCCTTCTGGATCTATCAATCACTGGATCCCCCTTTCTTAAACAGCTGTGTGTGTCTATGTGTGCGTGCGCATGTGAGTGAGTGAGAAAGAGAGAAAACATGCACCATCCGAACCCATTAATCAAAAGTTTTATTTATGGCTTTAAAAATTGATTTAAGAAAGGGCGTATGGGGTGCCTAGGTGCCTCAGTGGGTTAAGTGTCCAACTCTTGGTTTCAGCTCATATCATGATCTCACAGTTTGTGAGTTTGAGGCCCACATCAGGCTCCTTGCTGATTGTGTGGAGCCTGCTTGGGATTATCTGTCTCCTCTCTGCTTGCATGCTCTGCCTCTGTCTTCTCTCAAAATAAATGAATAAACTTAAAAAAAATATGACCCAGCCAAAGCTAATTATAATCCGATGGGATTGATACATGTTCAACTTTTATTTTTTATTTTTTAATAAAAAGAGAGAGAGAAAGAAAAAGAGAGAGAAAAAGAGAGAGAGTGCGAGCAGGGGTGGGGTGGAGAGAGGAGGACAAAAAATCTGAGGCAGGCTCCAGGTTCTGATCTGTCAGCACAGAGCCCGACACGGGACTCGAATCCATGAACTGTGAGATCATGACTTGAGCAGAAGTTGGATGCTTAACCAACTGAGCCATCCAGGCACCCCTGATATATGGTCAATTTAATAAAAAGTAGTGTTCTTTCCATTAGAGGATTTACAGTTGTGGCAAATGATCCCATTATGACTATCATGTGAAAAAGGCTTATCTGAAGAATAAAACAAAGATGGAGAGAAGAAAGACAGAAACAATACTATAATATAATTTGGCACGCTTGGCCTGAAGGCACTCTGCCTTCAGTTTTCACACCTATGTGAGTCAATAAATTTTCCTTAAGTGTGTTTATTTATATTTCTAATTTGCATGCAAGTTCTGTTCAACATCAATAGTGTTACTTAGAGAGGCACCTGGGTGGCTCAGTCAGTTAAGAGTCCAACCTAGGCTCAGGTCATGATCTCAGGGTTTGTGGGTTCGAGCCCGCCATCAGACTCTGCACTGACAGCTCAGAGACTGGAGTCTGCTTCAGATTCTGTGTCTCCCTCTCTATCTGCCCCTCCCCTGCTCATCATCTGTTTCTGTCTCAAAAATAAATAAACATAATTTAAAAAAATAGTGTTACTTAGAAATGGGAAGTTGATGGACCCTAAAATACTGAATTGACTAAATGAATTTAAGTTGACAAGTTTGCAATTTTTTGTTTGTGAAGCATTATATCAGAATTCAGACTATATATCCAAAGAATATGGCAACTTCCACAGTTTGCTGAAAAATTAGTCTTGAACTTTTGGCTACCTCTTTTCACCTGTGATAAATGTTTCAAACAAGTTTTTGAGTTCTTTTTAGACTAACCTATTCTAAAGAAGTGAATGAAGCAACGTGATGATGCTCCTTTTGAAAAATGGTACATGTTATGCCTATGATCAAAGAACTAAAATTGCTAACATTATTTTTTAAGATAATCATATTCTCACAGAAATGTGAATCTGTATTTTAGGCAAAATTTAACATGATGAAGGGAAACATAGGAATGTAAAACTGAAACACGGGATGAACAAGAGAAATAATAAGTTTAATTCACAAACTGGATTACATTATTGAAGTAAGGTAAATATTAGATCTGTTTTAGTACTTTAGCCTATGCCCAGAGAAACTATTATCCTGAAGGTTTGGACATCTACAGAACCTGAAGTTTCTTTCAAAGTGACAGAAATCTTATCATCAGTGTCCAAATTCAAGATTTGTAACTTCAATCAATTTCTGACTTTGGTTACATCCCTGAAAATGAGGTGGGGGACAAAAAGATAGCCACAGTTTTCTGTGGTTTTGAAGAGAGATATTGTCAGAGGTACCTTTGTGAATGGGTGATTATTAATGTTAATTCCTTAAAGCATCCTCAAAACCCCCTTAATAATACATTTAGGCAATAGATAGAAAACTCTGAATAGCTCCCTGAGGAGAAATCTACCTCTCTGCTTATCTCAGATCAATTCATAGAGCATAGATAAGAAAACAGAACCTCAATTATATATATTGATAAATCTATAAAAAGACATTTGTTACACAGGAAAGGAAACTTTATTGAACCTGGCCCAGATAATATGGTGTACACACTAAAAATATTAAATACCTTTCCTCCATAAATTCCTGTTCTTCTACCTTAAATTGTTCATTAAGGCAATAGCTTACAGAGTAATAATGAGGGGTCACCACAGAATTAGAGGTGTACCTTGGACTCACCTTATTACACTTATTATCACCTTGGAATTAGGTATTTGGGGAGGAATTTAGATGGATTCTCTTGTGAGGATGGGAAGTTCTTCTTCTAGTCTACATTGTATAGTTATATTATGGCAAATTGAATGTGTGGGAATAAGCATGTATGAAAGTAAACAACAAAGGGATGTGATGATATTCTGTACAGTTGTCTCTGATTGCTAGTGCTGTCTTCTATTCTTTGGAGAGAAAATACTAGAAGATTGTAGTCAGTCCAAACCATGCAGAGTTGATATATGGACAAATCCTCCTTATTACAGTAGTTGAGCTTCTGAGTACAGCTATATCTGAAGGCAGATAGACCCTTCTTTGGAAAACTTTGAGAGACAAGCCAATAAATTTCACTTGCTAAAAGTATTTTCTATTCTTATAGCTAAACTTGTTGTTACTTGGATAAATTGCAAAATTTTCTTAATAGAATAGAGCAGGTGCTGATATGACCAGACACAAATGACTCATAGACAAGAAACCTAGTGACAGTACTTTATGATGCAGTAGCTGAATAAGACCTTGGTGGTCTACTTTTGGGAAAGGAACAAATGTACTGAATAATCAGAAGAAATTGCTATAGTTAAAGAGATAGATTACAGTGGTTGTCCTGTCCTCAGCAACACGTTTATCCTTTTTATTTTGTTTAATTAAAAATGTTTATTTTGAGAAAGCAAGTGAAGACAGAGCAGAGAGAGACGGGGAGAGAGAATCCCATGCAGATTCCACACTAAATGTAAAGCCAACCCAGGGCTCAGTCTCATGAACAATGAGATCCTGAAATGAGCTAAATTCAAAAGTTGGGCACTTAATCGACTGAGCCACCCAGACACCCCGGCAACACATTCATCATTAGGGAACTGAAGACTCATAATATATATTTCTCCTGAACACCTTACACATGCAAGTGAAAATTTTAATTAATATAATAGAAACATTTCTTTCTTTAGAGAGAAAGCATATGAGAGGAGGAGAAGGGGGTGGGAGAAGAGAAAGACTGAGAATGAAAGCAGACTCCACACTCAGTGTAAGCCTGACACGGGACTCAATCCTACAAACCTGGGATCATGACCTGCACTGAAATTGAGAGTTGGCTGCTCAACTGACTGAGCCACCCAGGTGCCCCTAAACTAATTTTAGGAATAGGTTTCTTACTACGGAGTGTACCAAATTCTATAAGAACCTCTAACTGTTGCTGAATTTTTAGTAGATAAAGAAATCCCATTGAATTTGGATTTCATGAATTCCACTGAATTCCAAATGAAGAAGTAGCTGAAGAAGATTTCAGTTTAATAAGGAGCTTAAAAAAGAGAGTCCCTGTATGGAATGACCTAGGATGTAAATGGAGAGTGTAGACTAAGGATATCAGAGCAAGGATAAAAGAGTACTGGTACCACTTAAGAAAGGAAATTGGGAGTCAAAACCCAGGAACGATACCTACGAGGAGATTAGCTGAATGGAATGTCTGTCTTTTTCAGACATACACAAAAATGTGTAGTTATAATCATCAATAAGTGGAGGTTTACTTCAGTCTAATGAACAAATGTTTACCTGTAGTCTTTGAGAAAATATAAATTGTCTTCAGATTTGTTATTTAGATATATTCAGATAGTTATAGAAAACAATTTTGATGGGGCGTCTGGGTGGCTTAGTCGATTAAGCGTCGGACTTTCGCTCAGGTCATGATCTCGCGGTTCGTGGGTTCGAGCCCTGCGTCGGGCTCTGTGCTGACTGCCAGCTCAGAGCCTGGAGGCTGTTTCAGAGTCTGTCACTCCCTCTCTCTCTGACCCTCCCCTGCTCATGCTGTCTCTCTCTCTCTCTCTCTCCTAGAAATAAATAAATAAGACATTAAAAAAAGAAAAACCATTTGAAAAAAAAAAAAAGAAAACAATTTTGATGATTATTTTAAGTTACAGATTTAAAATAAATTTTTGAGTTTAGTTTATCAGTTTATCAGATTTTATATTTTGTTATGTTTTGTCACATATATATGTATATATGTTTTATTTTGTTACATATGTGCCTACACGTACACATATATACCAACACATACATATAACAAAATATAAAGTAATTGTATATAATTATATATTGACATTTGTATAATTATATATGTGTATATGTACATTACATATGTACTTATTCACACATATATGTAAATAAGTATAGTTAAAAATCTGTAATTTTATCGCTACTCAGCTACTCACAGTCTACTACTACTGCTACTACTTAATATTAATTAGTTTCCACTATGTGTCAGATAGTCCACATTGCTGCATAATGCACCATAAAGTTTAATTATCTAAAAATCCTAGGAGTTGGGTAATTTTACTATTCATACTAGGTACATAAGACTAAGGCCTAAGTAAACAATGTGAGGAGAAAATTCTCAATCACACTTTCACTTTTTTTTTTTTCTTTTGCACATATTGTGAGCAGAGGTACTGACAGATTGTTTCAGACTATATTTACCTTTAAAAACTTGATATGGTATGTTCTACTGGAGCAGGGGGCAACTGAATTTGCTGTCCAGTAAAATAATTTTAATTTCTCCCTCTGGGTAAGGAGGTTGGGCAGGTTTGACTGCAGCTCATTATAAAAGAGTGGGGATTCCTAAGGTTTGCCTTTCTTAGCATAGGTGCAAATTTACTGGATATGATATATGCATTCAGGCACACCTGTGTCTCAGTCATGGGTTTAGGAGGTTATAGAAAGTGAGGGAAGCATGGGAAAATGGTCCAGTCATGAGGTTCATGCCCCTCACTATACCATTTTGTCTCTGACCAGGAATTTTGTGTTTCCTGACAGCATTAGTAGACCAATAGTGGCTAATTTCTTAGATTGAAAGTAGGGTAAGACCACAGACCATTCATAATTATTGGCAATTAATATGCTTAAGACCACCCAAATGCAGTCAGCCAGAGACCCAAGTTTTATACTCAGAAATAACTGTCTCTCAATCCCTTTTTAATTCAATAACTGCACTGCATTGGCTCCTATACCAGTCACAGAGTCCTATTACATAAACATACTATTTTATTAAGGCTTAACTGCATTAATAAACAATTGCATTAGAACAATATTATTTTTATGGGTATTTATAATTCTACCTAAGAACAAAAGAGAAATATAAGTCAAAACTTTCAGATAATTTTTACTTTGCCTTAAAGAGAATGTGAACAAAGCCATGGTTTTAAAAACTCAATGGAGGGCACTTGTTGGGATAGGCACTGGGTGTTATAGAGAAACCAACTTGACAATAAACTATTTAAGAAAAAAATCAATTTATTTCTATAATAATATCTCAAGAATACCTATCAATTTGTTGGTTGGAATTGTGACATTTCACGAGAGACAACCAGGGGTGACTGGATGGCTCAGTCAGTTAAACATCTATCTCTTGATTTGGCTCAGGTCATGATCTCATAATTGTGAGACTGAGGCCCATGTTGGAGCTCCAATCAGCATGGAGCCTCCTTAAGATTCTCTCTCTCCTTCTTCTCCACCCCCACTTTGCTTACTCTCTCTTTTCAAAAAAAAAAAAAAAGGAAAGAGAGAGAGTGTGTGTCACAGGCAATTGGGTGGCTCAGTTAAACATCCAACTCTTGATCTCAGGATCTTGTGTTCAATCCCTGCATGGGGCACTTTTCTGAGCATGAAGACTACTTAAAAAATTTTTAATAAGAATAAATAAAAAGAGAGCGTCAAGAAGATTTTTCAAGGTGGATGATAAGTTGGCTGATTTAGTAAAATAACGGTTTAGTAAAAAAAGGAAATGGTGTGCATTATGAGTGAGAAGTCATAAATGGGTTCTTAGAAAGTTTTACCTGAAAAATGCTAGCGGGATTCCAAGGAAAAGACTGAAAGAAAAGGATTAGAGACAATGCTTGAATAAGTGGTGGTAAAAATTCTCAAATTTGAATAATATAAACATATCAGAAGCTAATAAATCCCAAATAAGATGAACTCAAAGAGACTCATGCTAAGAAACATTATAGTCAAACTTTTGAAGTTTTTAGGATAAAATCTTGAAAACAAGATAAAAGCAGCTTGTCATAACACATTATCTTCAATAAAATTACAAGCAGATTTCTCATTAGAAATTTAAAGACCATCCAAAAAAAGAAATAAAATAAAGTTTAAAGACCAGAAAACATTGGGCTGATATATTCAAGGAAAATAAAACCCTAAGCCAACAACCAAGAATTCCATAATTGGCAAAATTTAAAGTGAAGAAGTTAAGACATTCCCAGATAAACAAAATCATAAGGGATTTACTACCACTAGACCTGCTTTACAAAATATGCTCATGGGAGTCCTTCAGGGTGAAAACAAAGGACTTAAAAAAGATTCAAAGCCATATGCGAAAATAAAAATCTCAGTTAAAGGCAAACACATGGCAATTATTAAAGCTAGTATTATTTTAACAATGGTTTATAACTCACTTTGTACTTTCCGCATGATTTAACAGATTATTACATTTAAAAAACAATTAGTCCAAACATTAGTATTATTGTAGCTTTAATTTGAAATCTACATTTGGGTGTCTACCTAATTTAAGAAACTAATGCATTAAAAAGAATTGTTATTTTATGTTTTTGGCTATTCAGAGTATAAAGATGTAATTTTGTGTCAATAACTACAAGAAATGGGACTAGAGCTACAAGGAGTAGAATTTTTCTATGCTAAGAAGTTAAACTAGAATAGTTTCAAATTAACGTGTTTTAATTTCAGGATGTTAAATATCATCCTCATGGTAATCATAAAGAAAGTAACTATAGAATATACAAAAGGAAATAACACAAGGATTAGACACTTAACTACAAAAGTCAACTAACAGTGATTCAAGAAATTAGAGACTAAAAAGCTATAAGGAATATAGAAAACACATAGCTTAATAATAAAAATAAGTCCCTCCTTATCAGTAATTACTTTAAATACAAATGAAAAACTCTTCAATCGAAAGACAGAGATTGACAGAATGGTTACTAACACATGCTCCATCCAATTTAGAGGTTGTTTACAAGAAACTCTATTTATTTTAATATTGCAAGCAAAGTCTTTCATATTTCTCTATTTTTTATTTTTTATTATATTTTGTCCTCCAAGATGTTATTTAAATTTAAGTTAGTTGGGGTGCCTGGGTGGCTCAGTTGGTTGTGTCTGACTCCACTTTGCCTCAGGTCATGATCTCATGGTTCATGAGTTCAAGTCCCACATTGGGCTCTGAGGTGACAGTGTGGAGCCTGCTTGGGATTCTCTCCCTCTCCCTTTCTCTCCCCTCCCATGTGTTCTCTCTCTCTCTCAAAATAAATTAAAAAAAAGATTTCTTAAAAAAATAAGTGCATTCAAGTTAGTTAACATATAGTGTAGTACTGGTTTTAATGATAGAATTTAGGGGCACCTGGGTGGCTCCACTAGTTAAGAGTCTGACTTCAGTTCAGGTCATGATCTCACAGTTTGTGAGTGCTAGCTCCACACTGGTCTCTGTGCCAACAGCTCAGAGCCTGATGCCTGCTTCAGATTCTGTGTTTCTCTTTCTCACTGCCTGTCTCCCACTTATGCTCTGTATCTCTCTCAAAAATAAATAACCATTAAAAAATTTAAAAACAGAATTTAATGATTCATCACTTGCGTATAACACCCAGTGCTCATCACCACAAGTGCCTTCCTTAATACCCATGACCTAGTCCATCCCCCCACTCACTTCCCATCCAGCAACCCTCAGTTTGTTCTCTATAGTTAAGAGACTCACTTTAAATCTAAAGACACAAATGTCTTGAAAGTGGTGAAAGAATGTTAAAAGGTATTCCATGAAAATATCCATCAAGAGTGCAGAGGTGGTAATGCTAGTGTTGGAGATAATATATTATAAATTTTAAATGTTTACAAGAGACAATGAAGACTATTACATATTAACAAAACATTCACTATAGTAAGAATACATAACAATTATAAAAATTTATTCACTATGGACAAGCCATCAAAACATATGAAATAAAAACTAATGGAATCGAGGTAGAAATGATGCAATGATAGTCGTAGACTGTACTGAGTATCACACTCTCAGTAATGAAAAAAAAAAACAGACAGAAAAAAGTAAGGACATACAGGACCTAATAACATAATAAACCAACTACATCTAAGCCACTCAGTTATATAACACTATCCACCAACAAAACATACACAATCTTCTCAAATGCACATGGGACATTTTCAAAGACAGACCGTATGTTAGTCCACACATTAAGCCTTAATTGATTGTTTAAAAAAATAGATATAATACAAAGTATATTCTCCAACCACAATAGGATGAAGTTAGAAAACAACAGATATAAAACTGGAAAATTCAAAGGTTTTTGGAAATTAAAAATTACCTCAAACAACCAATGAGTCAAATGAAAAATCACATGGGAAGTTAGAAAATACTTAGAGATGAATGAAAATAAAACCACAATATACCAAAACATAAAATACAGCAAAAGCAATTGTAAAGGAGAAGTTTATACTTATTAATGTTCAAAGAAGGTATACAAAATGCCAAAAAGTACATGAAAAAATGTTCAAAATATTTATTCTTTAGGAGAATGCAAATCAATACTGTAATGAAATGCCATTCATATCTACTAGGAAGACTATACTAAAAAAAATATGGGTGTTATCAATAACTATTGTCAAAAAGAGAGAAGTTGGAACTCCCATACAGTGTAGATGGGAGTCACCTTTTGATAGGAACTACAAGTGATTCAGCCACTTTGGAAAAACAGTTTGGTGGTTCTTCAAAAGATCCTCTAAACATAAAGTGACAAACATTTCCATTCCTTGGTATATATTCAAGTGTTGGAAACTATGACTACACAAAACCGTATATATGAATATACATAGCAACATTATTCATAGTATTCATAGAGTGGAAACACCCAATATGCTCATCAACTGATGAATAAAAGTAATATATTCATACAATAAAATATTATCCAGGCATAATATGTAATGAAATATTGATAGTTACTACCCCATGGATGAAACTGGAAACATTATGTTAAGATTGCAATTCAGGTCTATTTCAAGAAGCAAGAAAGTTCCCAAATACACAATGTACCATTATACCTAGAGGAGGTAGAAAAGGAACAGGAAATAAAGGCTAGAGCCCGGAAAAGAATGGAAATAATAAAGACTGGAAGAGAAATAAATTATATAGAAATAACAACTAAAAAAAACAGGAAACAGATCAACAAAACCAAGAGCTGGTTCTTTGAAAGAATAAATAAAATTAATACGTCCCTAACTAGACTTATCTAAAAGAAAAAAGGGAGCACCTGGGTGGCTTAATCGGTTAAGTGTCCGACTTTCGCTTAGGTCATGATCTCACGGTTAGTGGGTTCGAGCCCCGCGTTGGGCTCTGTGCTGACTGCCAACTCAGAGCCTGGAGCCTGTTTCGGTCTGTGACTCCCTCTCTTTCTGACCCTCCCCTGCTCACGCTGTCTCTCTCTCTCCTAGAAATAAATAAAAATCTTAAAAAAAAAGAAAAAAGAAAAAAGAAGGAACCCAAGTAGATAAAATCAGAAATAAAAGAGGAAAGATCACAACAAACACCACAGAGCTACAAATAATTATAAGAGAATACTATGAAAAATTATATGCCAAAAACTGAGCAATCTGGAAGCAAATTGGCTTCTGAGAGGGGATTCTACCAGACATTTAAAGAAGAGTTAATTCTTATTCTTCTCAAAGTCTCCCAAAAAAATAGAAATAGAAGGAAAGCTCCCAAACTCATTCTATGAAGCCATCATTAGCTTGATTCCAATACCAGAAAAAGACCTCACTAAAAGAAGGATTAGAGAACGTATCCTTGATGAATCTAGATGCAAAAATTCTCAACAAGATACAGTAAATAAAATTGAACAGTACATTTAAAGAACTATTCATCATAATCAAGTGGGATTTATTCCTGGATTGTAGGTCTGGGTCAATGATTGCAAATCAATCAACATGATACACAACATTAATAAAAGAAAGCATAAGAGTCATATGATCCTATCAACAGATAGAGAAAAACCTTTGACAAAATATAGTATCTATTCTTGATAAAAACCCTCCACAAAGTAGGGATAGATGGAACATACCTCAACATCATCAAAACAATATACAAAAGACTTGCAGCTAATATCATTCTCTGTGGGAGAAAATTGAGAGACTTTCTCCATGGTCAAGAACAAAACAAGGTTTTCGCTCTCATAATTACTCTTTAACATTGTACTGGAAGTCTTAGCCTCAGCAATCTGACAACTAAAGAAACAAAGAGCATGCAAATCAACAAGGAAGAAGTCAAACTTTCACTATTGCCAGATGGCATGATACCCTATGTTGGAAAACTGAAAGACTCTGCCAGAGAATTGCTAGAACTAATACATGAATTCAGAAAAGTCTCAGGATATAATATCAATGTGCAGAAAGCTGTGGCGTGACTGAATGCCAATAATGAAGCAGCAGAAAGAGAAATCAATGAATCAGTCTCATTTACAATTGCACCAAAAACCCTAAGGTACCAAAGAATAAGCCTAACTAAAGAGGTAAAAGATCTATACTCTAAAAACTATAGAACACTTATGAAAGAAATTGAAAAGACACAAAGAAATAAAAAAGCATTCCATACTCATGGATTGGAAGAACATTATGAAAATGTCGATACTACCCAAAGTAATCTATACATTTAATACAATCTCTATCAAAATATTATGAGAATTTTTTTGCAGAGCAAGAACAAACAATCCCCAAATTTGTATGAAATCAAAAAAGATCCTGAATATCCAAAGCAATCCTGAAAAAGAAAAACAAAACTGGAGACTCTGTGATTCTGGATCAAGCTATATTACAAAGCTGTAGTCATCAAGACTGTATGGTACTGACACAAAGTCAGACACAAAGATCAATGGAATGGAATAGAAAACCCATAAATAGACCCAGAACTATATGGTTAACTCACAGTCTTTTTTAAAAAGTAGGAAGGAATATGCAATGGAGAAAAGACAGTTCCTTCGACAAATTGTGTTGGAAAAACTGGACGGCAACATACAGAAGAATGGAACTGGACCAGTTCCTTACACCATATATAAAAATACATTCAAAATGGATGAAAACCTAAATGTAAGACAGGAAACCTTCAAAATCCTAGGGGAGAGGGTTGTCTGGATGGATCAGTCAGTTAAGTGTCTGACTTTGGCTCAGGTTAATTTCTCATAGTTTCTGAATTCAAGTCCCTCATCAGGCTCTTTGCTGTCTACACAGAGCCTGCTTTGGATCTGGATCCTCTGTCTCCCTCTCTCTGCTCATCCCTTGCTTCCTGCTTTCTCTCTCTCTCTCTCTCTCTCTCTCTCTCTCTCTCTCTCTCTCTCTCTCAAGTATAAAAAAAAAATCCTAGAGGAGAACACAGGCAGCAACCTCTTTGACCTCAGCCATAGCAACTTCTTACTAGCCTAGTCACTGAAGGCAAAGGAAACAAAAGCAAACTTGAAGTATTGGGACATCATTAAGATAAAAACATTGCAGTGAAGGAAATGATCACTAAGATAAAAGGCATCCTATGGAATGGGAAAAGATATTTGCAAATGACATATATGATAGAGTTAGTATCCAAAATCTATGAAGAACTGAACGAACTCAACACCTAAAAAACAAATAATCCAGTGAAAAAATGTGCAAGACGTGAACAGACATTTTTCCAAAGAAGACATCCATATGTCTAACAGACACATGAAAAGTTGCTCAGCATCACTCATCATCAGGGAAAAACAAATCAAAACCACTGAGATCCCATCTTACACCTGTAAGAATGCCTAAAATTAAAAACTCAGGCAACATCAGATGTTGGCAAGGATGCAGAGAAAGGGGAACCCTCTTGTACTGCTGGTGGGAATGCAAATTGGTGTAGCTGGTTGGAAAAATGTGTGGAGGTTCCTCAAATTTTTAAAAATAGAAATACCCTATGATCTAGCTGCACTACAAGCTATTTATCCAAAGGATACAAAAACACTGATTTGAAGGAGTACATGCACCCCAATGTTTACAGCAACATTATTAATAATAGCCAAACTATGGAGGGAGCCCAAATATCCTTCGACTGATGAATGAGTAAAGATGTGGTACACACACACACACACACACACACACACACACACACACACACACTATGGAATAGTACTCAGCCATCAAAAAGAATCAAATCCTGCCATTTGCAATGACATGGATGGAACTAGAGTGTAATATGCTAAGAAAAATAAATCAATCAAAGACAAATTTGTCAAAGAAAGAGAGATACCATATGATTTCACTCATATGTGAAATTTAAGAAACAAAACAGATGAACATATGGAGGGGGATAGAAGAGAGAGAAACAGACCAAAAGGGACTCTTAATGATAGAGAACAAACTGGGAGGTGATAGAAGGAGGTGGGTGGGAGATGGGCTAGATGGTTGATGGTATTAAGAAGGACAGTTGATGGGATGAGAACTGGGTGTTATTTATAAGTGGTGAATCACTGACTTCTACTCCTGAAGCCAGTATTGCACTGTAGATCAGCTAACTACAATTTCAATAAATTTTAAAAATTCAATTAATTCCATTTTGCAAATAAGGAATCACAGCCAGAGATATAAAGTTACTAGGCTAAGATCATAAAGAGTTTTAGTCAGTCTCTTGTAACTAGAATATAAACTCCAAGAAAGTAAAAGGTCTTTTTTTTTTCCTAATATACCCCCAACAATGCAGAACAGTAACAAATATTGGAATCCACAATTTTTCCAATTGAAGTAACCTTGCTTCTGCAGTCTACTGTTATGGCTTGCATATTTTTCTTATTTAATAAATATTTATCAATCATAAAAGCATATAGGTATTCTATTATATATTTTGAAAAGCTATACAGCTTTGCTTTTCAGGTATATATATTGAATTCACTGGAATTCATTTTTTGTGTGTAGTTTGGCAGTCATAGAATTGTGCATTATCTTCTCTTTTCATATATATTTAATATTAAGCATTTTCTCAATTGATCTGCAATGTCAAGTCATTTATCAAATTTTCATTTCTAGTATTCATTGTTCTCCCAAATGTCTTTTCTAAAAAATCACATCATTTCATCATTTTGTTATACTCAGTTTATGAAAGAAGTTTCTCTTTCATTCCTCGTTAATGAGAAATAAAACATCTTTGTTGATAGTTATTGCAAATATAATCCTCAAATTCAGTCTGTCATAGACCTTAAGAGTGCATGATAGTGATTCCTTCCCCGCTTCATCACTATTAGGGATATATTTAACATTACCTCTATTTTACCCCATGGAATACATAATGTGCTGTCTCACGCATCTGATTCTGAAGTTACCTTCAATATCAAGGCTTTTTTGAGTGAATATATTTTGGTTGGACCATAAGCTATTTTTCAAAACATAATGGAATTCAATTATCTCATATCAAATTTTCACCTCTTCCTGACTCATATTTACCCGGAAGACTTCATTTTCGCATAACCTAGTACATATTAGACACTTAATAAGTATGTTGGTAAGTGATTATGGGAGTGAATAAAAGAAGACTCAAGATTTGTGTGGCTGTTGTTTTTTTTACAATAGTAGCTCATTGAAAATAAAGTTTCCATTTCAAATTTTCTGTGCTTTAGACTATAAGACATTTATTTCCACTGTAATTTTTTAATGTTTATTTATTTTGAAAGAGAGTCGGGGGTGGGAGACAGAGAGAGAATCCCAAGCAGGCTCTATGCTGTCAACTCAGAGCCCTATGCAGGGCTTGATACCATGAGCCATAAGATCATGACCTGAGCTGAAATCAAGTCAGATGCTTAACTGACTGAGCCACCCAGGTGCCCCAACATGTATTTCATTTTGAATAAGGTTTTAGGGATAGGTTTTTAGTCCGTGATATGATACAATGTCAAATGGAATTTTTCATTATGTTTGTTGTCATCTCATCCAAAAATTTGAGAATAATATATTAAGTGCCTCTTGGACTTGTGTGATTTTAACAGAAGTATATGGCATATATCAGCTTAGGGGAAAGTTTTCTAGAGAGGTTTTGAATTTTTTTAATGTTTATTTATTCTTAGAAAGACAAAGTGTAAGTGGGGGAGGGGCTGAGAGAGAGGGAGACAGAATCTGTCATCACAGAGCCTAATGCAGAGCTTGAACTCATGGACTGCATGATCATGACCTGAGCCGAAGTCAGACTCTTAACTGACTAAACCACCCAGACACCTTTCCTAGAGAGACTTTAAAATCAATTTTTCATAAAAATAATTTAAAATTCCATATTATAATCTTACTGATTCTCATCCTAGTAATTCCAAAATAGTGTTAATGCATATTTGTAGGCTTACTCCTGGTTATAACAGAAGAAATATGTGAATAAAAATAATTCATTTTAAAGTGTAAAAGATTTTGCCAATAAAATCTAATGTACTTAAGCTGTATCGATGATAGCAGCACTGGAACAATTGGGCAGTCATTTTAGGTGATGATTTTGAACAAATTCACAGTAAATTGATGACAAATTCTTGTATAATTTTTGAAGTTCAGCTTAGTAATATATAGTTAGAGCTTAGATATCTCTTTCTTCATCTAAGGATTTTATCATCTCTTTCTAACCAAGATAACTGTGTTATGATTCGGATCCAAATGCCACTACCACCCAAGTTCACCAGTAAGCAAAAAACAGCTGCCACTGTGAGTTAAATATATTCTGTATCTTTCCAAGAGGGAATTCTGGAAGAGCACATTCAATACAAGGTCAGCAAAACACTTCTGAGGTTCACAGTTCATTGGGGAAATCAGCAGAAGGGCTGGCTGCAGCTGGAACATATGCTAATCACCTTGGCATCAGTTGCAATTTCTGCCATGAGGTATCTCAGGGTTGCCATTATTTAAAATGCATCAGCTTCAAGTCTTCACCTTCTAGCTCTTAGATTCAAAAGGCCATGCTGGCAACTTAGAGGAGTTTGATGTCAAGGGTAATAAGATAAGTCAACTGGGAAGGTGTACTTTATGAGGGTCTTGCATCTGATGTAGGCAATAAGTTATAGGCTACTTTGGTTTTATTACTTGTATTTATCAGAAGTCCCATATCCTTTACACAAATATAGCATACACTCATTTTTATTATGCTGTTTAACTATAAATTCCCAGAGAGTGTTTCCTGCTACAGCTAGTATCTTGAATAGATTGTTCATGATACTTTAGTTATTTTTCTGTCTCTGCATGTTATGATATGCTAACAATGACTACTGTGTAATTGTATTAATAATTATTAAATATATATGCCATATTAATCTTTCTACCTCATGTTTTGCAAATGTTAGCCCCATGTGTAAGAGACAAAAAGAAGGAAGTTATATCTCTTTGTTTTTAATTAGAATTAGATAGCTTCAGAGAAATGACTGTCAAATAGAGAAATGTGGACATTTTATGTTAAATAATCCATGTTCTCCCTCACTTCTGTGGCTACCTTGGCTATACCTTTGTTAATGAAAAGACACTTTGCCAATAAATTTTAAAGTTTTAAATTACTGCCAAGATTGATGATTTTCCTGTAGGATAAGGCCACAGAGTAAGTACCAAATGTCTTGGTAAATTGTCTACAAAGTGCTCATGATATGATACAGTAGTTTTTATTTTTTTATTTAAAATTTTTTTTATGTTTTTTATTTTATTTTGAGAGACAGAGAGAGAGTGGGAGAGGGGCAGAGAGAGAGGGAGACACAGAATCTGAAACAGGCTGCAGGCTCTGAGCTCTCAGTACAGAGCATGACGCTGGGCTCCAACCCACAGACTGAGATCATGACCTGAGCCGAAGTGAGCCGCTTAACCAACAGAGCCACCCAGGCGCCCCAACTTCTCATTTTTTATATTGATACTGTGTAGAACCTGCCCAATCAGGCCTTCAAATATATTTCAATTTTTATATGAAAAAAATTACCAAACTGAATTAGAAAATAAAGACTGGCTAGCGTTGTGCCTAGCATCAATTCAATGTTTGATTAATGAATGGAACAGAAATGTGGCTTTCACAGTATTCTTGGCCTCCAAAGCATGAGAAGCCAGGGAAAACTTTCCAGGAAGGGATGTGCTGACCTTAACAGTAAAACCATTGAACAATTACGAGCTTTCACTTCTAAGTGGATAGTGTTTGCTTCTATTTTCTGAAAGTCTTTTGTTTTTGGCAAACCTTTGGCTTTAAAGACAGTACAAATAATACTTAAAACAGGGGCGCCTGGGTGGGTTAGTCGGTTAAGCGTCCGACCTTCGCTTAGGTCATGATCTCGCGGTTCGTGGGTTCGAGCCCCGCGTCGGGCTATGTGCTGACTGCCAGCTCAGAGCCTGGAGCCTGTTTCAGTCTGTGACTCCCTCTCTCTCTGACCCTCCCTTGCTTGTGCTGTCTCTCTCTCTCTCTCTCTATCTCTCTCTCTCTCTCTCTCTCTCCTAGAAATAAATAAAAACATTAAAAAAATACTTAAAACAAAAATTCAGAATAATTTTGTTGAGATTTAGGTTTTTATTTTTACCACCTGAAAAAATGTGTCGCAGAATTGGGACTCTTGGCTTGCATACTGAAGAATGCCCTCATATCCTGAGATGTGTGCCCATCAGCTCTAAGAGCCCAAGCAGTGTATGCAGCGCCTCAGGCAAGACTAGGTAATCAGTGACACCCTGGCAGCTGAACAAAGTATTCACATCTTCTAGCTAAAAATGGGCGAAACAGATCACGTCTCCTCAGATTCATTGCAGAAATAAAAAATGTGCATGGAATTATACTCCCACAAAATTACTTTTGCCTACAAATGATTTTGGCGATATTTGTCCCCATTTTCATAGTGTATTTGAACTTTGTTCTAAATTCACCTGGATAGAGATGTCTAAGATCAAAAGGACACAGTGTGATTTAATATTTCAGGAGCCACTCCTTAGAAGTGCCTTTTGCCAGAAGCTATGTCATTATGCCACAGAGATTAAACTTGGAACTACAGGAGTTCCAGAGAACTGTGTCTCCTTTGAGGTAGATACAGATGGGGGACATATTCATGTTCAAGGATAAAGAGGATTTCAGAGGATATTTTTGGACAGAAAAAAGAAAGGCTCTAGGTAAGAAGTTCAGGGCCTCCATTCTGGGGAAAAAATTTTTTTTGACATATGGTCTTTCTTATGGCATTATATTTTTCTGTGGTGTAAGCTTTTTCACTGACTATTATGAGTATATTCTAACAGAAAGGGAGGATAGTGAGGTCGCCGAGTTCAACCTAACCACATCTTGAAAAGCATATCCCATCTGTGCAATCTAAATAGAGGACACTGTTCTGTAAACTGGGTTTTTCATCTCTTAAATCGTGTGGATTTGTATATGTGTATATTGAGATACATGTAACTAAAATGTGATATATTTTTAAAATGCCATACATATTTTTATGTAGTTTTTCAGGATGCATTTAAATCTTATTTGCTATGAATTTAAGTATACAGTATCATACTTCTAATGGAAGTGGTATTATTGGAAATCAAATTGTCTGATCCTTAAATTGAGAAAAAGTGAGAAATAAAAAATGGCTAGACAGAGTCAATACGTTTGGAAGACTTCAGTTCATGGCTCTGCATTTCAGTTTCCTCATCTGATTTTTGTACTGTATTGTATGTCTTTTAGGGGTGTTCTAACTAAACATCTCAGGTGGGTTAAATAAAATGGTATCTATATGTAGTTAATGCAAACCATGATATTGACGAAAGAACTCAATATATGTTTGAACTTCCCACTACCCTGTGAACTTCCAACTTCTTTGTTATGTATAGATCAAACTGTACCACGAACCTCTATGACAACTCATGTTTTAGTACGCCTTGTCAAATTTCCAGCTTTCTTTCTATCGTAGATAGTGAGTTTTACATATAATAAATTGTCCTTTGGGGGAAGATGGGTAGAAATCTCTGTTCAGAGATTGCTTCTCTTCAGATAGTCCAAAGAAATACACATATATGATATATTCATGAGATAATTCTCATATATATGTATATATATATGAATAGGAGATAATGATATATATCTAAAGATACATATTTAAATTCTAGATGAATCTATTTGGCCAATGGAAGATAAATTTCCATGCATGATTTAAATGATAAATGCGATTGAGTAGAACAAATCCAGTGTTCACATTGTTTTGAGAATGTGTATATCTTTTAATAAAATTTGCAAGAAACCCAAATTTTATGGTGTTTTCCAAGCAGACTTCTCTTATGGGGTTCTCAAGTTTATTTTGATGTTTCATCGACACAGAAGCATGCAATAGAAAAAAACCCAGCCTTTTAAGTTTAAGTTATCATCCCACTGTACGTGTGTTTATCTTCTATATCACAAAATTAATGACTAAGTATTGTAATTTCCATTTCGTCTATGGTCTCCTACAGTAAGCTATAACCTATTTCACAGCATTCCTGTCTACATTTCACCTATCATTTTTTTCCCAGCATCTGGCACTATATTTGATAAAGGTAAATAATAAATGGTATTAGTGAATAATCAACTCAGGAGTAGCCATGCCATTTTTTGAAACTCAGTTTCCTCATTTGTGTAATTGGTATGCCATTTTAGAGCAATATATTAAATGATAAAAACTGTTTAGTATCAAGTGCATATTTGACACTGTCTTTTCTTTTAGAATATGTTAGTATCAACAATTATTTCCCATATTTGATATATCCCTATGTTGGGAAAAAATTGTTGACAATGAATATAATCCTGTTTTCAGATGATATCTAAATCTATCCAGTGCTAATTGCAAGTAATATTCTCCTTGAATCTTAAAGAAGTGGGACAGCTGGGTGGCTTGGTCATTTGAGTGTCATTTGAGAGCCAACTCTTGAGTTTGGCTCAGGTCATAATCCTGGGGTTGCCCACAACCATGTTGGCGCCACTGAGCATGGAGCCTGTTTAAGATTCTTTCTTTCTCCCCTTGTTCCTCCCCTACTCTCTCTCTTTCTCTGAAATAAAAGTAAAAAAAAAAAGAAAATAGAATATTTCATGCTTCATACACTTACTATTTTTAATACAACTACCATAAAGGAAAGAGCAAGAAAACTTACTGACTAGCACTACTGCAGTGCAATGAAACACATACAGACTCATGCTATAAGATGCAGATGTCCAAAGGGAGATGTGTGATTTGGTGACTTGACAGAAAATCTGGTAAAGGAATGGAGTAATTTAGTCCAGTGGAATACAAGATATGGACCATAGTTTTCTCATCTCACCACTTTACCATTGATCTGAGAATGTTCCATTATTCAAAACGAAACTTTTTTTTAGTTTGATTTTTTATGATAATGATTTTTTAATGATATGATAATTGATTTTTTAATATCAACATTAAAATACTCCCCAAGAGGGGCTCCTGGGTGTCTCAGTTGGTTAGGCATTAAACTCTTGATTTTGGCTCAGGCCATGATCTCATGGTTCATGAGATCGAGCCCTGTGTTAGGATCTGCAGTGACAGCGCAGAGCCTGCTTGGAATTCTCTTTCTCCTCCACCTGCCACCCCTGGCCTCTGTTCCTCCCACACTCATTCTCTCTCTCTCTCCTTCTCTCAAGATAAATAAATAAACATGAAAAATATTTTTAAAAATGCTTCCCAAGAGAATGATCAGAAAAAAGGAGACTACTACGATTTTCTTTCTTCCAACTAGTCTTTTCTCTTCCATTTCCACCCAGCCCTCTCAATAGAAAGTTCAGGCAAGTATTTCATGAAAATGAAATTCACTGCAATGAACATTAAATATTAGAAGAATTAGAAGTAAGAAGAAGAAAGAAAACTTGCCATGTGTGCTTTCTACTTATGAAATGCACAAACATATCAAGATGTTAATGTAATTAAAATGCAGGGAGACATCACTAAAGAAAAGTTTTTTATTCTAAGGAATCAGATGGGCATGCTAGAATGTAAAATTACTATTGGAAGTATGTATTATTGACTTCTGTAACTTTGTTTTAGAGACTATAGAACTAATATGTATTTCATATGGGCAATTTGAAGAAAAATATAGCACAATTTTTATAGCTTCAATTTTAATTTCATGTTTAATTTAATATCAATTTAATTAAAAGTTTAATGTTTCCTTTAAACATTTTTTCTTTTAATATTTTAAGAAGATCATTTGGGATGTACACTTATTTTCTATTTAACATATATTAAGAGCATTTACTTTAATACATACGTCATTTACAATTTTAAAGGCTTGTAATATCCCAGAATCTCTTGGAAAACACACAGTTAAGAGCTACATTTTCTCTACAAAAATGGATGTTTTGTTCATTATAACTAATATTATATTATTTGTCATAATCTTTCACTTCTGAGACACTCTGAAGATTGATTACCGACCTTCAAAATTAATTAATAAAATTTATTAGTGACCACTCTTTTCTTTACTTATATCAAAGAAATTATTATGCCTGAGAAATTATTTAATTATGGATAGTTGGGGGTTAATCCTTCTCATTCGGTATATATAATTATTTTCTCTTTATGTCTATGTTTCCACAAAAGCAAACAATTATATTTAATAGAGGGAGACATGTATTAAGAGCTTGACATTAGACTTCTAGAGTTTGAACTCTAGCTACACTATTTAGAAAACTGCAGGATTTTGAGCAAGCTACTCAACCTAATCAGGCTTCATTTTTCTCCTCTCTCAAATGAGCATAATGTTCACATTTATTTCCTAGTCTTGTTGTAATGCTTTAATACATAATATGAATAAATCCTTTAAAAAGTCTATCAGATATTAATTATTCACTACACTTAGCCATTATTCATAGCATTAGTACTGGTATATACAAATTCCTTAACCTTCAAGTCAAATGTTTTTTTTTTTAATTTAAATGCACAGAAAATTCAAAGCAGTGAAATCTGAGGCAGTTCTTATAATTGACTGGATGATACTTTCAAAATACTGAAATACATGACAAGGCACAGACACAAGTGCGTAATCTCATCCACTGTGTAAAAGTTGAAAAATATCTAACAGGGATTTTATAGCAATATCCTACACTTCTGAATAAGTTAATATTTTGCATTATTTTAATATTTCTTATTGACTCTTCTACCTCTGATGTGTGCTTAATGTGGGAATAAAAATGATTTGAGGTAACCTACTTTTGTTTTGAAAATGTTAATATTATGTGAATAGTGTTATAAGTTTTTTCCTTTTTATACCTATATTAATATAAATATTTATAATAAAAACAATCTTATTAAATCCATGTCTCAGGTGTGCCTGAGTGGTTCAGTTGGCTAAGCATCCAACTCTTCATCTCAGCTCAGGTTTTGATCTCAGGGTTATGAGTTCAAGCCCCTCATTGGGCTATGCACTAGGCATAAAGTCTACTCTTAAACAAACAAGCAAACCAACAAACCAAAAACATTTCCCAGACACCGTAAGTATCCTCCAGTTTGGTCTTATACATATTGAACACTTGGACACCATTTGATGATTATTGTGGTAAAGCAATTGATTCATAAAACTATAAATTCAGTCTATCGCTGTCTATCACAAATCTAATGAAGGATACATTAACAAGCAAGGAAGGGTGAACAGAAGCGGAAAAGAGAAAGGAAGGGAGGGGTTTGCATATCTGGGTTGAAGTCCTATATGAATTACTGATTTTCTTAAAGTAAATATTAAAAATGCACAAATTAGCTATTTAATACCAGGCAAGAATTATTAAGTCCTTATTACTTTCTCCTCTACAAAAATAAGACAACATTTCTAATCATTGGGAAATTGTGATTGTCATACTGGAAGCATGGGAATGCACGTCAAAAATAATGAACCATTATAAGAATATTTGTAATCTTAAAATTTTCAATTTTTAAATTGAGCATACTTCATCCCATTTTGATGGTTTTACTAAAATAAAACTATAGGGCCCTGGGTGGCTCAGTCGGTTGAGCGTCCGACTTCAGCTGAGGTCATGATCTCACGGATCGTGGATTCGAGCCCCACGTCAGGCTCTGAGCTGACTGCCAGCCAGCTCAGAGCCTGGAGCCTGCTTCAGATTCTGTATCTCCCTCTCTCTCTGACCCTCCCCTGTTCATGCTTTCTCTTCTCTCTCTCAGAAATAAATAAAACATAAAAAATGAAAAAAAAACTATAAAAAAGGATAAACTTTGGGGGGGAGGTGCATTAAAAGAATTTCCTTAATGAATAAAAGAGTAAGAAGTCTATAACTTTTAAAGAAAAAAAACCGTATTGGAAATGTTTCTGTCAAAAGATAATTTGAAGGACAAGGGCCAACGAACTCTATCACCTTCAATTGCATATACTTGGACATATGATTTAATTCCTTTAATATTCAGCTATCTTTCTGAAATATTCATGACTGGTTCTTTTATATACCAAATATGAGTCTCTTTTCAGAATATGGTTTTCTTTCCTAGTTAGAGTTTTGAGGGAAATAGCTTTTCATTTATGTACACAGCACATTTGAAATCAACTTATGTGTGCATCAGGCACTTTTATAGGAATTAGAGATAAAGATAGAAAAAATAGTACCTTAAGAAAAATTATGGTTAGGAAGATATATAAACATTTAATTATAATAATATATATAAATGCTAAATATGCTGTTGCATTCAATGTGTTACAACAATAGAGCATTAATAACAATACTTAAGAGACTTGAGAAAGGCTTCAGAGGGGAAGGGGCATTGAGATTTGAATGTGAGTAATGAACAAATATGATACAATTCTTTTATTTCTCTGTTCAATTTGCAAATTTAATTCTCAAAAGATGAACTTTGTACTCAGTAGAAGGTCTTTTCTCTCTCTCTCTCTCTTAAAAAAGAACATTATCTATCCTCTTGGTTTTTTTTTTTTTTTTTAATTTAAAGCAAACAGGTATTCAGATAGATGGTCATTATTGTAGGTTATGGGCTATAATAACAAGTCAAAACTTTCAAGTGGGAAAGTGAGCCTGGCAGAGAGCATCCTGATCTTGGCACCTAAGGATAATATTAATGTCTTGATGGTGACTTTTGATTGACCAAGGCCAGCCTTCTTCTCTCACCTTTGTTCATTCATTTCTGGCTACAGAGAAAATACTACCCATTGGATGAGCAAGTGAGACCAGGAGGATCAGAAAGGCCATATTCCAGCCCACTAGTCACTGTATGGATATCTCTGTAATAAGCTTGTTTGTAGGACTAGGTCCAAAGAAAGTAGCCAAAGACAATCTGCCTGACTAGAAATTTTAGTTCTTGGGAGTTGGTAGAAATACAACTGAAGCTAATGTATAGATACTACCAGTGGTTGGGACCACAGAAACTTGCATCCACAAAAGCTCATAGGAAGTTAGGTGCTGAGATGTTCAGAGCAATTGTTTGAGCATTGTCAACACTTTAATCATGACTTCTTAGCTTTAGTTTAACTTTTAGAGATGATAGTCCTCATTTATAGGCAGAGCCTGCACCAAAGCTGTGGCTCACTGCTCACTTCATTCTGCTCCCTGGTCATGCATAGCAACACAGTTTTAAAAAGAAGACATGGGCTGGGCAGTTAGACTTGGTTTCTATTCCCTGTGCTTCTGTTAACTAGCACTGAGATCTTTAGTGCTCTGTGTTATAGTGATTCCATCTACAAATTGGTGATAGTGTTAATTACCCTACCTGCCTCACAGGATTGTTTTGAGGATAACCTGAGAAAGTGAATAGAAAGTACTTTGATAAGTGATGCTATGCAAATTGTAAGAAATGGAAACAATTCTGTTAAAGGCAGTGAAATGGACAATGATAGAAGGGAATGTCCAGAAACTTTCTCTGTATGGCTTAAACCCAGGTTGCCATTGCTTTATACATTCTCACTAAGCATTGATTTGTAATTATGCATGTAGTAAAGCATAGTCATATCAAACAAACAAACTTCAAAGTGGAAATAGATTGAAGTACAATATGAGCTGCAAGAAAAGAGAAAAATACAGTAATTTTAGTTAAAGTGTTTGCTTTTGCAGTATAGATTTTTCTAGGACTTTTATACTCAACAATTCAAAACATTTGCAGTGATCTAAAATCAGAGCTCACGTTGCCATTATAAAACAAACACACTTGACTCAGTGTCAAACTTTATTAGGGAAACAGTATTTTCTCAGAGACAAGGAAATATGTTTGTAGGGCAGTGGCTTATAAGATTTTCTTTCCTGGACTCCTGAGTAATGATATAAGCCATCCTCACTGTCTCTTCATCTGTTTTCCCACATTATTGAAAGCTGCTTTGTAGCTTGCTTCTGAGACTCTATGATTGGAAATCACTGAATACCAAATTAATGTTTTCATCAGTTTAGATTGGTAAAGAAGAACCTACTATGTAGCATGGTCCCAGGAGTAGAATAATCTGGTTAATCAGGCAAGCTTCTGCTCCACCAGTTTTATCCCTCAAATCAATCTCTCAGAAATACAACCCCTTCCATAGATGCACCTAAACTGTATTTCCACATGTCCAATTCTCAAAATCAGAAAATCAGGTTTGTGGGCGCCTGGGTGGCTCAGTCATTAAGCATCGGACTTTGGCTCAGGTCTTGATCTCATGGTTCATTAGCTTGAGGTCTGCTTCAGATAAGCATGAACCCTACTTCGGGTAAAACTAAGCTCCTTTTTGGGTAAGACCTCTTCTCTCTCTCTCTCTCTCTCTGCCCCTCACTCACTTGCATTCTCTCTCTCTCTCTCTCAAAATAAAAAATTAGATTTTGCCTCCTCTTGAATTCTTGATTCACTAGTGCAATGACCCAGGTAACTAACTTAATAACTCTGATTTTTACTTTCTTTATTTGAAAAGTGAGGATAGATCAGATCAACATATATAATGTTATTGACAATGCAAAAGCTTCCTTGTAATAACTATTATTATTCCTTCTAATAACCATTAATACCAGAAATAACTAACATTCTGACCTCTATCATTATAGACTAATTTTTTCTGACTTTTAAATTTGAATCATAAGGATGTTTCCAATGTTCGGTTTTTGTGGCTGGCTTCTTTCATAAATTTTGATGGTGATGTTCATCTCTTGTTGAGTATCACAGTAATTGGTCCATGTTCATTGTTATATACAATACAGTTTTCTTTAGCCCAATTTAATGTTGATGGACATTTATAGTGTTTCCAGTTTGGAACTACTATATATCATGCTGTAACCAAAACTAAATTCATCTGCCTTATGTGCTGCAAAGCCAATCACTGAGACATCAGGTATGCAGCATGGAAGGGGTTTATTTGAGAGGCAGTCAAACAAGAAAATGAGATGATAGCCTCAAATCCACTCCCCAAGGGAGAGAGGATAATTATTTTATAGTCATAGGGGTTGATATTACATACATATAGACGAAAAGGTGAGGGGACACGACTATTCATGAGGACAGATGGAGTGTGAGCATTAAGCAATCATATATGTAACATATCTCCCATGTTCACCTTGGGGTGGAGGCGTAACATCAGAATATGACAATATTCAGCCCCTGATATCAGGAGGTTATCTTAAGACAAGAAAGAGCTATGAGTATGCTCCAAGAGCTGGTGTAAACTGGATGGGATCTTGGTCTCATTATCTTGGGAAATTAATACAAGACCTTGCTTATTCATTGGCTGGAACCGAACAGTTGACCTTGGGTCCAGGCTTCTGCAGAGGCAGCTAGTGGATTTTTTAGGGGGTTCTGAAAAAGCACAATAGATGATTTGGGGAAACAGTTATCTGAAAACCAAGATTTTAACTCTACTAGTTTCAACCTCATTAACCCTATTGGACGCAGTTCTAAAGTGACTACGTATACTATTTTATACTTCTTGACATATTCTAGTTTTATATATACCTGGTGGAGCAATTTCTGAGTGACAGGGTTTGAATATGCTTAGCTTTAGTAGACACTGACAAATAGTATTCCATACTTTATGTTACCAATTAATACTTCCACCAGCAGCATATGAAAGGTTTATAACTTCTTTTCATAAGTTTTTTTTAAGTTTATTTATTTTGACAGAGACAGAGACGGCATGAATGGGGGAAGGTCAGAGAGAAAAGAGATAGAGAATCCCAAGCAGGCTCTGTGCCACCAGTGCAGAAACCGTGAGATCATGACCTGCATGGAAACTAATAGCCAGACATTTAACAGACTGAGCCAGTCAGGCATCTCAAGGTTTATAACTTCTATTCACATTCTGGTGTTTTTAGTTACATTTCACTATGGTTTTAATTTGCATTTCTCCAGTATGCTTATTGGAGTTTTGAAGGTCTCTTTGAAGGAAGAATTTTTTTTTGCTAATTTTTGAGGTTGATTTAATTTTCTTTTTTATTTTCAGAGGTTCTTTATTCTATACATGAGTCCTCTGACATATGTATCACAATATCTTCTCCCATTATTTAGCTGGCCTTTTACTCCCTATTAGTGTGTTTTGATGACTATGACCTTCATTTTATAAAATTTGATTTATCGATTTTTTTTTCTGCTATGGTTAATGCTTTCTCGACTCTGTCAAAACATATTACACTCACTCCTCTTCAAAATAAGGAAGATCTTCTCTGATAGTTTCAGCAAGAAACTGTTTATCTCTTCTGTTTATGTCTAAATTTATGTGCAATTTATTTCTGTATATTGTATATTGTATTTGATTCTTCTGTGTAGATATTCAAGTGGTCTAAATATGTAAGTTTGTTGGTTCCCCCTTCTATAATTGTTTTCATCAGTGAGTCATCTTGTGCTGGAGTTTTATTTGAGAGAGGCTTCTTAATAACAGTCTAATTTTAAAAATAGATATGATTTTTTTTTCAGATTTCTCTATTTTTTCTTCTACCAGTTTTTATATTTTTTCAGTGTAACTTTTGCTTTATCTAAGTTATTTCACTTGTTGATGTAAGTTATTCACTCGGTCCTCTTGGTTGCTTTTCACAGCCTATGGTGATATACCTTCCTATATTTTTTGTATTGATAATTTGTGTATCCTGGTTTGATTTATCTTTCTAGGAATGTATCAACTGTGTTAATCTTTGAAATAATAATAAAAAAAACTTTTGCTTTTAATTTCCCTATGTTAATACTAATTTGTTCATTGCATAAGGTTTTCTGTATTTTAAAAGATAGTTTTCTATGCTTGTAGCTAAGAAAATGTGTTAATATTTTCTCTTTTATGCTTTTTATGTACTTTTGAGAGATAGTGAGAGACAGAGTCCAAGCTGGGGAGGGGCAGAGAGAAAATAGAAGGAGATACAGAATCTGAAGCAGGCTCCATCTCTGAGCTGTCAGCACAGAGCCTGATGCAGGTCTTGAGTTCACAAAGTGTGAGATCATGACCTGGGCTGAAGTCAGATGCTTGACCGACTGAGCCACCCAGCCACCCTAATTTTTATGTGTAATTTTGGATTAATTCTACCTACTCATTTTTCCAGATTTTATTTTATATATTTTACTGTCATATTATAAGATGCATGTGAATTTATGATTACTTTGTTTTAGTTTTAAGTTGACTCTGTTTTATAGTTATCTTTCTTTCTCTCTTTGTCTTCAGTAATATTTACCACCCCAAAGTTTGTATTCTCATTCCAACATAGCTGTATCTGCCTACTTCTATGTTTTTTAATTTTTTTTCATGGCTTATTTATTTATTTTGAGAAAGAGAGAGAGACAGTGTGATTGGGGAAGGGGCAGAGTGAGGGAGACAGAGAGATTCCCAAGCAGGCTCTGTGCTGCCAGTGCAGGGTCCAGCTCAGGCTTGAACTTGTGAACTGTGAGATCATGACCTAAGCCTCAAACAATAGTCAAATGCTTTACCAACAGAGCCACTCAGGTGTCCCATATCAGCCTCCTTTTAAGTGGCATTTCTATAGTATATCTTTCTCAGTTTCTCCACTATCAATATTTTGTGAACTTAAATATTTAAGATGTGATTCTTGCATACTTTATATATATACGTATATATATATGTGCATATATATACATATATATAATTTTTAACCTGGTTTATAGTCTTTGGCTTATAATTAAGCTATTTAGCCTCAAATTCAATGTAAAAATAAATGCAATTGGTTTTAATCTATTATCTTTTTCCATTTATTTCAAATTTTGTTCTATCAATACTTCTGTTTCTGACTTCCAGTATTTCAAAAGAATAATCAGCTATAAGATATTTTTTGTACATTTTAAAATATAATGTTCTTATTTGTTTCTCCAACTTTTAAAAGATATTCTGAATCTTGTTTTCCTATGATGACTACTTTCTATAATTTCCCTTACAAATATGAATCTTATTTGGTTTTAATAGGGTATAAGTAACTGAGAATAGTTTTCATTTGATGAAATAGGGAAAATTTGGAAATTTATAGAAAAAAATGAAAGGTTGATTTTGGATATGCTGTTATTGAGACCCTTATAGATTTGAGCTCTAGGACTGTGTAAGGATTGGTTATATAAATCTAGAATGCAATAGGGTGGGAAAGTAGATAGATACAGTTACCTAAAGATACAGTGGATCAAGAAAAGAAGAGCATAGAGAACTGTACAATGGTGTGCCTTGAGTTCAGAAAAGGAAGATGAAGCTGGTGAATTAAAAAAAAAAAAAAAAAGGAAGAAAGAAAAAAAATTGCCACCAAAATCAGTGGTTAATCAGTGCTATATCCAAGAGAGAGTTTAATATGTGTAAGTTGTTTTTAAAGACAACAATTTATTTTTTACATAGAGCAGAATATTTGCAACCTCAGCAAGAGTGGTTTTGGCACAAAGTTTGAGAAAAATATCTAGTTTGTCAGAAATGATGACAGAATAGGAGGTGCTAAAGTAGAGACAGGTTATAATAAGGAAAGGTTTCTAAAAATTTTTGTGACGATAAAAGGTTCTAAATTGGGTTATAGTTGTTGATATATAGGGTGTCAAGGAAAAGCATTTAACAGATGATATTTACATCAAAAATTTTATAATGGCTTTTACTACGTATGATCCCATTTGGTTATGATCTAAGAGCCAGGGAGGGGAGATGTTGGAAGGCAATGAAAAGCACAGTAATGTTCCTTATTAGAAGATGTTATTGGTTGAATTTTGTCCTCCAAAAGATAAATCCAAGGTCTAAGTCTCCAGAACTGTGAGACAATAAATTTGCGGGATTTTTTTGTTTTGTTTTGAATGTTTATGTTTCAGAAAGAGAGAAAGAGAGAGCACCAAGGGAGGGGTAGAGAGAGAGGGAGATGCAGAATCTGAAGTAGACTCCAGGCTCTGACCACTCAGCCCGAAGCAGGGCTCAAACTCATGAACTAAGATCATGACCTGAGCTGAAGTCAGATACTTTACTGACTGAGCCACCGAGGTGCCCCAAATTTGTGTTGTTTTAAGTAATCCACTTATTGATACTTTATTATGGCATCTCTAGGAAATTAATAGAGACAAAACAATCATTATGAAAAGCAAGTTAAATTACTTGATTCCTACTCGGTTACTGTAGTTGGTAGAATAAAATTGAGATTACTTCTAATACCTTTTGATCATTCAGCAACTTAAAAAGCAAAAGAAAACAGTAGATAGTAAGGAAAGAGAGGTGAGTAGAGAAAAGAAGGTGTGGTGCAGTCAACTCAAAAAGTGTATTATTGGATGAGGAATGAAGTGGGAAATGAAGTGAGATTGCTAAGAGAAGAGAGCCCAAATGTAATTTGTGGCTATTTAGATAGATAGATAGATAGATAGATAGATAGATAGATAGATAGATAGATAGATAGATGATAGATAGATAGACAGATAGATAGATAGATTTCTCTTTCAGCCATGTTCAACTATTTTGAGTCATAGCTGATATTTAGTAAAGAGTGAAAAACAAACAAGAGTGGAACTAGGTTACTCTGGACATATATTCAAGGGAGTGATCACAGTGTTAGATCCTAGAATCTTGGCTAACAGGGACAGTAGGGAGGATAGAAGGCTAATGGAAAGCATTTTATAGTGTCAGCAGGTGGATTCAGTTGAATTGAAAATTGTTAGGGAGGTTATTTAGAATATGTGAGCAGGAAGTGTGAGACTTGAGTTTGAGATAGGATGTTAGAAACCAGTGTTGGGAGGTGGTGCTGTTAATGTTAAGCTAAGTAATTACTTCCTAAGCATTTCTATTCAGGGCATACATACAAAATGAAAACATACTGTACATGAAAGTTGAGGTCAACAGACAGGGTTTCTTCACACAGTCCCACATAGCTGCCCTTGTGACTGAGTGAAGTGATTAATATCTGGGATACACTGTATCTTAATAATGACACAAATACATGACACAGCAAGATGATGAGAAACTCTGACTTACAGTAAGCCTATGGGAGTAGGTGGCTGAGGTGAATTCTGCTGGCGTGAGATAAAGAAAGAAGTTAGGGTGTTGAGCTCATTACATAATTTCTTTTCTATGTTGTTTACTTTTGCCACTAGAATCCTTACCTTAATATATTTATTACAGTTATTTTAAACTTTCTGTTCTTAATATATTAATTACAATTACTTTAAAGTTTCTGTCCTATAATTCCAACATTTGTGTCATATCTGAGTCTGTTTCTGCTGTTTGCTTTGTCTCTTCAGAATGTTTTTTCTTACCTTTAAATTACTTTGTATCTTTTCTTATTCTTTTTTCTAAAAGCTAGGCACAATGTGCCAGGAAGTTGAAACTGAGATAAAAGGACTCTAGTGTGAAGATAATTGGGGTCCTTCGAGGTTAATTGGGGTTAATTTCTAGGACTTGGGCTAGAAGATTGGCTATAGCTGTAGGTCTAGTGCCCTTGATTTTGCCTCTTCTATTGTGTTTGTTCTTCCCTAAGAACTCTTTAAATAGGGAGCATTCCTTGCATGTTGGGAGCCACTTCTGAACTCATAAGCTGAGAAAGAACTCCTCGTGAGGTTAAGGTAAGTTGGACGGACTCTTACCATCAGACGGCGACTGATATTCACCCCCACCCAATTGTTCCTGCTTGAGTACAGAGCCCAAAGTCACCTTGTTGATTGGTATTAGGAGTGACTCATTCTGGCCTTGATATGCTGATTGCATCTTGTGAAGGAACTTACTGTAGGAACTTCTTTTATGGTTATGGGAGTAACACTGTGTTCCTGAAAGACCTGTTTTTCTTAATACTTCCCATTAAGCGATGAGCAGGCTATTGACCCCTACTCACAAAGAACTAACTTTTGCCTTTACTATGCTAATGCCACCTCAGGGCTGTTCCCCATATCTTTTGCATATCAATGCCCTGGAAAGTTTTACTGATGAAAGAATTTATCATCAGAATGTCACTTCTGTGCTGTCCCCCAAACACTAAATCATAAAATAAAGTTGAGTCTCAGACAGTGCGGGGAGGGCTGGCTGGTGACCAGAAAGAATCTCGCGCCTCTCTCATCCCTCCCTTGCCAACACCATCCATTCTTCAAGGACCCCTGGACCTGGCCAGAACTGTAATCCAGCACTTGCAGGGGTTTTTTGTTTCGTTTTGTTTTTGTTTTGTTTTGTTTTCCTGTAATCCACTGTATTTAGACTAGAATCCTGTTGATGTGATAGGAAGGTGTGGGAGAGGGAAAGCTTTTATCATCTTATGATTAAATTGAATTCTTTCGGTGGATCTTTCTCCTTGGGCTACAGTGCCTCCTTTGTAGGTGTTACCTATCTTCCCTCCTCCCTCTTTTATGAGAGGTAGAAAGATCTGATCTAGCTGAAGATGGATAAATGATTTTAAAGCTCTCTACGTGAGTTGACACGCTCCTAAACTCTTGTTACATAGAGATAAGACTTAGGGGCTTTTTCCCCTTTCGTCATTGTGGAAACCTGATGGGTTCCTGGAGGTAAAGTCCTTTAAAGCTACCTCCTCCCAGACTTCAGATGCCCTAAAGTTTTTCACTCACAAGCTAGTCCACACTCAGCCTCCAGCAGTTTAAGTGCTCCTCCTGCTGAGTGGCTCCAGGATTTTGTTCCAGGTAAACAGCTCTCAGTGGTGGTGCTTGTATACCCCCTTCTCTCCAAATTTTGGGGTAGGAGTTTGCCCTGCAAATTCATTTCTCTGGTGAGTCTGATAAAAATTATTGATTTTAGTTTAATACAGATATTTCTTATTGTAAGGATCAGAACGATAAACTCTGAGCTCTTTATATATCAGAATTGAAATTTTCCTTTGAAACCATTTCAACCGAATATGATTATTGCCTTGTCATATCTTTAGACATGGAGTCTTCTTGTTATTGTAACTTTCTTATAAATAGTGGAATGAAGAAAATGTTTTCAAATATGTTTATTGTTCTTAGGTGTGCATTAAGTAATATAAATGACTAAATACGGATTAAAGGGAGATTTTTCTAGGAGGCCAAGTTTCTAGGTCATTTTCGTGAATTTTATCTTGAAGAGCCAAAAATTAAGTCCTACATTAAGAGAAACCTCGGGCTGCACGTAGCTCCAGTCCCAGTCCCAGGAAAAGCCTCAGACTGTTCAAGGCTAAAGCCATCCTCAGACTGCCCTCAGTTCAGTTAATCAAAAAGAAAAAAGAAAAGAAAAAGAAACATTCCTATGGTCTGAGTCAAGGCTGGAAACTGCAGATACAAACTAGCCCATTTCTCACCACTTGTCTGAACCCCACGTGGGCCCTTTGAACTCACCTCACAATTGGTCATTTTCAAAGGATTCTCAAGAGTCATGATTGGGTCCCACCAAAAGTAATGAACACCTCACAGACACTGAATGGTCAAAGCTGTAATTGTAATTGGTGCTTATGTGATGATGCTACATGTACTGTAACACCCCCATCCCTTACTCCTTAAAAACCCTGTTTGCTATAGTTCTTTGCTTCACCTTGCTGCCATGACACCAGCAGGCTGGTGAGCCCCTGCTCGAGCTTGTAATAAAGACCCTTTTGTACTTGCATCGGTGCCGTCTCCTTGGAGGTCTCTGGGACTCATGATTTGGGCACAACAATCTTATGTTTTATTTTTTTTAATTTTTATTTTTATAGAGTTTGAGAGAGAGAGAAAGAGTATGAGTGACAAAGGGACAGAGAGAAAGGGGGAAAGAGAGAATTCTAGGCAGAGTTCACACTGTCAATGCAGAGCCCAATGCAGTGTTCAAACCCTCAAACTGTGAGATCATGACCTGAGCAGAGATCAAGAGTCAGACACTTAATCAACTAAGCCACCCAGGCACCTCATATTTTAATAGTTATTTTATTTTATATTTTATCTACAATAACTAACTTTTTCATAATAGAAAATATCATTTTGTAAAAAGAAATTCTCTGTAGAGAGAATGCTTTTTGCTGTGGTTAGCACAGAATTATGAGCAGAACAGCAAACTAGAAACCTTTTAGGTTCTCAATTACACTTCTAGAATGTCTATGATGAATGACAAAATATTGCGGTTTTAAATAATATACTTGTAAACATTAAGTACTCAAAGTGTGTTTTAGTACTGAATTATTGCAGTGTTTATGTGTTATATGCACTCATATGTGCTTTGTGTTTGATTCTTATTAGAAGTAGAATCTTGTATGAATCATCTGAAGTGAGAAAAGACATTGTCACAGTTTCTGTAAAACCTGTGACAAAGTTCCTTGAAGACAAGGGTATGGATAGATACGGATATGATAGAGGGAATATGAGCCTTGATTTAGTCTGACCCTCATTTGCATCCCAACTATACAATTTGTTAACTGTCTAAAAATCTCCCCTCTCTAGATCCATTTTTTCGTCTTCCAAGTTGAGATCCTTTCATCATACCTCCATCCTAACTGCCTTCCTACTATTTCTCCTTTGTGTTTCTAAACTTATATTAAAAAAATAGAACCCTAATGATTCAAAATTTCCAAATTCCACTGCTAGATATATAAGGCATTTCACAGGTTAGCTATTTCCTGCATGTCTGAAATCACTTCCATTGCTGATTCTTCATTCTTAATACCCACAAATATCCAGATGTCTTTTGTGACTATAGCTTTTCTTCTTTGTCTGCTGCTACATATTTACACATCAGAGGCCTACCACCCTTTCAGATCTAGTCCAGGTCTAACATTATGAACAATTACTTCCATATCACTGTTTTTCCTACCCTTATTGTTATATTTTACATCAAGACATCATTTCTGGACACCATTATCAAATATCTGCATCATTGACTAGTTTGTGAATCGCTAGAATTCAGAAACTACACACACACATACAAACGTGTGTAACTCATAGTGATTGTATCACTCATAATCTATTGTTTTGTCCATAATAAATTCTCAATGTTTAATTTGGGCTAAGTTTTTCATTGACCTAAATGTTGGCCATAAAGTACATTAGATTATTCTCTGATAAACATGATCTCATCCCATAGCAAATCTCTCTAAAGTCTTATTGGAGATTACTTGCTTCACAATTGACTAGACAAAAACAACAACAAAAAAACCTACCCTGTATTTTAATGCATTTGGTCAAGTTGGGGAGGTCTAGGCCTAGGTGGTCCATGTTTTCTCTTCTCCAATTTGTGTCTGAGCCTAAGCTGTGTCTGAGGGTGTCTAGCTGGAAATCTCCCAAATAATATTAGAATACTCCAAGCTGTCATGGAATGAGAAAAATTAATGTTACACTAAGCAATGATGTATGTCATGGAGGTCCTTTATTGGGATGTGGCTGGTGCTTCAATTACCTGAATTTATCTAAAACTGGCTTAGAGCTTTAAAATATTAGGTCAATATATTTTCTGTATTTAGCTGCCATTTCTTCTGAAGGCAATAACAAGTTATAAATTCATATGAGTATGTTAAATCTTACTTTAAAATAAAATGAAGTCTATCACATTCAGCAGGGACCTATAATCCTTGACTGAAGTTAGAATTCAGAAGTCTCAATACTGTATACTTGAATCTTCTTACCTTTTCTGAATCAGAAAAAAAAATTATATGTACATTTATGTAAACATAAATTCACATAATTTCCATATTGCTCTCACTTGTATCTTTATTTTTACCATGGGTTTATACAAATAAATTCATCTAGCTCTTTGAATGACTCAAATACAAACATTTTGTTAAAAGAAAGATGTATATTTTCTTTTGACATTCAAACCACATCACTCTTAATATCCATTCTTTCCCCCAAATCACCCAAAGCACATTTAACTTTCTTGTGTTTACTTTTACTTCTAGGATCTGTAGCACATGTATGAACTGACACTAACATCCCTTTCCAAGTTTTACTGAACAATTCATTATAAACAAACTAGTCATTTGATTTCTTTTTATGTTTATTTATTTTGAGAGTGAGAGAGAGAGTGCAAATAAGGGAGGGCCAGAGAGAGAGATAGAAAGAGAGAGAAATAAAGGGAATCCTAAGCATGCTCCACATTGTTAGTGAGGAGCCCCATGTGGGGTTTCAACCCATGAACCATGAGATCATGACCTGAGCAGAAATCAAGAGTCAAACACTTAACAGACTGAGCCACCCAGGAACCCCTGATTTTTTCTACTTAATATTAATCTTTACTTCAAGCTTTTCCTATATTTACTGTAGAAAATATAAATTACATCTTCAAGAAGACTTAAAAATAATTAATTCCTTGTCACGGAAGGGTAAGGAACTTTAGAAGAAGCAGTTTACATTATAGGTTATGAAATTTACACATGCCTTCTTCAAAATAAAGAGAAAGAAACGGAAGTGTTAGTCATAGAAATGTTAACCTTTTGAGAAAATGTGAACAGCGTACATAGGGATGGTAAAGGGAAAAAAGGAGAGGTAGAGCCAGAATATATCCAGGGCAAAACTCAGATGGCAGAAAGACAAAGATTAATCACAGCCTGTGTGGTATCCTCTAAATTTAAAATTAGTTTTCAATATTTGTTTACAATATTTTAAATATATTCTTATATTAAAGTACTTTAAGATTCTCTTATAAATCCTGAAATGATTATATCCCAGAAATAATTTATGATATAATTAAAAAGAGAACACCTTAAAGAAAAAATGTTAATATTAGTTAACATAATAAAATATTAATACTGGTTAATCTTTACACTTAGAGTATTCCCATAAATTTTGTGATTTAATATATTCACAAAACTTGTATTATTTAAAGCAATTAGGGACCGAAAAATGTCCCCTTGGATTAGTGCCTGATTATCTCAAACTTTCAACTCCCTATTGAGGATAGTACAGGAAAACAGAATGAATGACCTGAGCTGTGGTGGCCTAGACGGTAGTGTCCAGCACCGCACGACTTCCTGGATCATGTCACTCTTGGACTCAGAGTGGACTTGAGGGACTCATGATTAGAGAGGAAGTTTTGCTTTTCCTAGAGGATTCAGGTAAAGAGAAGAATGCCGCAGGGTATTCAGCTGCAGAATCCTCTGAATCTCCAAAGAAAGAGAGACAGCTTGTTCAACAGGTATCTGGACGAGTCTGCCAATACCAAAGAATCTGACAGATCTGTGGTCTACAGTAATAGCTGATTGCTCCTTCTTTCTGTGTTTGGGGTAGGAGTGACAGGTGCACTAGAGATTAGGGAGCAAAAACTTCTTTGAATACTGATAGGAGAAGAATAAAGTTTTGCCAATTCACTTACCACTAGACTAACTTGGTAATAATTCTCTCACTGCTTACTTTATTATTATTATTTTATTACTTGGAAAAATCTGAAGGACTAATATGTATAGGTATTAATGAATTTTAAGCCATCATAAGTAAATATGTACACAAGACACACATACACATTCATACATATGTACACGCACAATTCAGTAACCTAAAGGAGGAGGTCTAAGTTGTATATGACAGTGATATCTAGTAAACAACTACTAGATTGTCCAAAGGGAAAAACCAATTAAAAGATACAAAAACAAAAAACAAAAGTAATTTCTGAAAATAAGAGATTACATTTAAAATTTTTAAAAGTAGGAGGAGACAAAATGGCGGAGAAGTAGGGAGCTCCATACATTTCATCGCCCCATTCTCTCAAATGGAGATAGCCCGAAGCCATAGGAACCCTTACATAATCCAGGAGCTTAGGAGGAAATGGAGGCAGAGTCCACTGAGAAAACCTTATAACGTGAGTGCGAACTGGGGAAGATAAAAACGGGCCGGAACAAGAGACACAGAAGGAGGGGAGGGAGTCCCCTCTGCGGAGAGCCACGCTGAGTTGAGGGGAAAAGAAAGAGCAGCTGAAACTGCTCAAGTAACTGTCACTGTCCCTGGAGAAGAGAAAAACCTCGGCTCGGGACACAGAGGGATCTGGTTTCCAGCTGTCCAGCTGACCTTAAGCTGGACGCACTGGTCCCAGGCGATGGCTGGGAGAAACTGCACCTTTGCTCACCAGCTCAACCAGGAGGGGGAGCAGCGGCACCTGAAGCCGCTCCGCCGCTTTTCTGGCTCTGCTCCGTACCCGGGGATGGGGGGGTGGAGAGGGTGGGAGGCGAGAGGCTTGAAACTGCTCCTTCAAGGGACTCGGCCTGCGGGTTTATATTTCAGGCATATCAATGGGGCATGCTGACTAAGACCTGGAAACAAGGCTTGGCTTCAGATATAGAGCACGGCCCACCTCGGCTACACCCAGGCACAGCGACATCAGACCCAAAAGAGTGAATTGCAATGCTTGGTTCGAGAAGGGACTGGGTCACCGCCACTTTTATCCCCACAACCACCAGGGGAGGACTTCAGGGAGCGTTCCCCCGGATGCAGTGGAGGCTAGGACCCGCCTTCACCAAACCACCCCCATCCCCACTAGAGAGCAGCTTTTTTTTTTTTTTTTAGCCCAGGGCAAGACCAATGTGGATGCACTACCGTGATCAATTCTAGAACCATTCTTTCTATTCAAATATATTTTCCCTTGTCTCATTCGTATTTCTCCCTTCTACCTGATTGGGCCCTCTGGTCACTGGTTTGCTTAAACCATCACATTTAATCCATTCTCTAGATGTATATTCTATACCTGAACTGCCACCTTTTTATCTCTCTCTCTCTGGAGTAATCAGACTATAGTTTCTCTGAGTAACATTATCTTCCTTTCTTTCTCTTCGCCTTTTGCCATATTCTCATCTATCTCTCTCTGAATTAAGCCTCTTAGTCTCTCTCTGGTCATTTCTCTTCCAATTTCACTTCCTCCCAACCCTGTCATTTCTCTCTTTGAATATGTTCTTCCAACAGCACTGCATACACCAGGCTCTTTATTCGTAGCTGGGAATTCTGGTTCTATGTTTTAGACTGTCCTTTGTCTTTTGGGTTTTTTCCTTTTTCTTTTCTTTCCTTCTTTTTTATTTTTTATGTATTTTTATTTGTTTTTCCTCTGTCTTTTTCTCCATTCTTTTTTTTTTCTTTTTCTTTTACCCCTTCAGTTTGCTTGTTGTTGAATTTGTCTGTGCATTTGTGTGCCTTCGTTCCCTGTGTGTTTTTCTGTCTGTTTTCTTTTCCAGGCCTACCTCAAGAAACAAGCCAAAGTACACATGGTAGAATGTCCACAATACAACTACAGGTAGGGAAATAAAATGACAAAGTATCAACAAGAGAGACAAAGAGACACCATTCAAAGAACACTTCCTGAATGGACAGACACCGCACAGTCAAAAGCCTTCTTTAATACAGCAGTACTCACAGGTGCAGAGTTCATAACAAGCTTTTAAAACTACCAAGAGATAGAAAGCTAACAAAAATGACCAAATGGAAGAACTCTTCTCCAAAGAAATTCCAGGTTAAGAACTGCTCAAAACAGATATAAGCAACATAATTGAACAAGAATTTAGAACAATAGTCATAAAGTTAATAGCTGGGCTTAGAAAAAGCATGGAAGACTTCAGAGAAACTATTGCACAAAGACTATGGAGCTTAAAAATAGTTGTGATGAATTAAAAAATGCTAAAAATGAGATGCATATTAAAATGGAGGCATCCAATGTATGGATTGAAGAGGCAGTAAGGAGAATAGGTAATTTAGAAGACACAATTATAGATAAAGAAAAAGCTGAGAAAAAGAGAGATAAATTGATCCAGGAACATAAAAGGAGAGTTTGAGAGCTCAGCGATACAATAAAACGGAACAATATCTGTATCACAGGAATTCCAGAAGAGGAAGAGAGAGGGAAAGGTGTTGAAGGAGTCCTTGAACAAATTCTTCTCCAATCTGCAGAAGGAAACAGACATTGAAATCCAAGAGGCACAGAGAACTCCCCTCAGGTGTAAGTTCAATCAATCTTCTGCACACATATCATAGTGAAACTGACAAAATATAGGGACAAAGAGAGAATTTTGAAAGCAGCTAGGGATAAAAAGGCCCTAACATACAAAGGGAAACCTATCAGAGTGGTGACAGACCTATCCACTGACACGTGGCAGGGCAGAAAGGAAGGGCAGGAAATCTTCAATGTGATGAATGGAAAAATACGCAGCCAAGAATTCTCTATCCAGGAAGGACTGTCATTCAGAATAGAAGGAGAGGTGAAAGTCTTCCCAAATAAACAATAATTGAAAGAATTCGTCACCACTATACCAGCCCTACAAGAAATTCTCAGGGGGACTCTGTGAGGGAAATGTTGCAAGGAATGCAATGTACCAAAGACACCACCACAAGCATGAATCCTACAAAGGACAAACAACTCTAAAGTCATATTTTTCAATAATAGCACTGAATGTAAATGGGCTGAATGCTCCAATCAAAGGACATAGGGTAGCAGAATAGATTAAAAAGGATGATCCATCTATTTGCTGTCTACAAGAAACTCATTTTAGACCTGAGGACACCTTCAGATTGAAAGTAAGGGGATGGAGAAATATCTATCATGCCACTGGAAGTCCAAAGAAAGCTGGAGTAGCTATACTTATATGAGACAAATTGGACTTTAAAGTAAAAGCAGTAAGAAGAGATGAAGAAGGGCATATATAATAATTACAGGTTCTATCCATCAGGAAGAGCTAACAATTATAAATGTCTATGCACTGAATATGGAAGCACCTAAATACAAGAAAGAATCATAAACAAAAACAATTGTATGGATAAGAATGTGCTAGGAGCAGTGGACTTTAATACTCCACTTACTGCAATGGATAGATCAAAGAGACAAAAAATCACTAAAGAAACAATGAACTTGGATGACACATTGGACCACATGGATTTGACAGAGATATTTAGAATTCTACACCCTGAGGCCATGGAATTCACTTTCTTCTCAAGTGCTCATGGCACATTCTCCAAGATAGAGCACATACTGGAACATAAAGCAGCCCTCCGTAAATATAAAAGAATAGAGATCATACCATGCACACTTTCAGATCACAATGCTATGAAACTTGAAATCAATCACAGGAAGAAGTAGAGAAAACCTCCAAAAACATGGAGGTTAAAGAACACTCTACTAAAGAATAAATAGGCCAATCAGACAAAGAAATTTAAAACATATGGAAACAAATGAAAATGAAAATACAACAATCCAAGCTCTATGGTATGCGGATGCGACAAAGGTAGTCGTAAGAGGAAAGTACATTTCACTCCAGGCCTATTTCAAGAAATTAGAAAAAGCACAAGTACAAAATCTAACAGAGCACCTAAAGGAACTAGAGGGAGAGAACAAGAGCACCCCAAGCCCAGTAGGAGAAGAGAAATAATAAAAATCAGGGAAGAAATAAACAATACAGAAACCAAAAAAGTTAAACAGTTCAACGAAACCAAGACTTGGTTTTTTGAAAACATAAACAAAAATGACAAACCTCTAGCCAGGCTTCTCAAAAAGAAAAGAGAGAGCACTCAAATAGACAAAATCATGAACGAAAATGGACTTATTACAATCAACTCCGCAGAAATACAAGCAATTATCAGGGAATACTATGGAAAATTATATGCCAAGAAACTGTACGACTTAGAATAAATGGACAAATTCCTAAACATACACTCACTACAAAAATTCACATGGGAAGAGTTTGAAAATCTGAATAGACCCATAACTAGTGAAGAAATCAAATCAGTTATCAAAAATCTCCTAACAAATAATAGCCCTGAGCCAGATGGCTTCCCTGGGGAATTCTACCAGACATTTAAATCAAAATTAGTACCCATTCATCTCAAGCTATTCCAAAAAATAGAAATCGAAGGAAGACTTCTGGACTCATTTTACAAAGCCGGCATCACTTTGATTCCTAAGCCAGACAGAGATCCAGCAAAAAAAGAGAACTACAGGCCAATATCCTTGATGAATAGGATGCAAAAATCCTCAACAAGATCCTTACAAATCGAATTCAACGGCACATAAGAAGAATTATCCACTAAGATCAAGTGGGATTCAGTCCTGGGTTACAGGGCTGGTTCAATATTCACAAATAAATCAATGTGATAATCACATCAACAAAAGAAAAGATAAAAACCATATGATCCTGTCGAAAGATGCAAAGAAGGCAATTGAAAAAATACAGCATCCCATCTTAATAAAGACCCTTGAGAAAGTCAGGAGAGAAGGAATGTACTTAAACATCATAAAAGCCATCTGTGAGAATCCCTCAGCTAACATCATCCTCAATAGGGAAAAACTGAGAGCTTTCCCCCTGAAATCAGGGAAATGACAAGGATATCCACTCTTCCCACTGTTGTTTAACATAGTGCTGGAAATCCTAGCATCAGCCATCAGACAACAAAAGGAAATCAAAGGCATCAGAGTTGGCAAAGAAGCAGTCAAACTTTCACTTTTTGCAAATGAAATAATACACTACATAGAAAACCCGACAGACTCCACCAGAAGCCTACTAGAACTGATCCATGAATTCAGCAAACTTGCAGGGTACAAAATCAACGTACAGAAATCAGTTCAATTTTTATACACCAACAATCAAGCAGCAGAAAGAGAAATCAAGAAACGGATCCCATTCACAGTTGCACAAAAACCATAAAATACCTAACCAATAGGAAATAAGCCTAACCAAAGATTTAAGAGACCTGTATGATGAAAACTATAGAAAACTTATGAAGGAAATTGAAGAAGACACAAAGAAATGGAAAAACATTCCATGCTCTTGGAACGGAAGAATAAATATTGTTAAAATGTCTTTACTACCCAAAGCAATCTACACATTCAATGCAATTCCAATCAAAATGGCACCAGCATTCTTCTCAAAACTAGAACAAACTATCCTAAAATGTGTATAGAACCACAAAAGACCCTGAAGAGCCAAAGTAATATTGAAGAATAAAACCAAACTGGGATGCATCATCACCCCAGACGTTAACCTCTACTACAAAGCTGTAATCATCAAGACAGTATGGTATTGGCACAAAAAAACAAACACATAGACCAATGGAATAGAATAGAGAACTCAGAATTGGACCCTAAACTGTACAGCCAACTAATCTTTGACAAAGCAGGAAAGAGTATCCAGTGGAAAAAAGACAGCCTCTTTAACAGATGGCGCTGGGAGAACTGGACAGCAACATGCAGAAGAATGAAACTAGATCATTTTCTCACATCATGCACAAAAATAAACTCAAAATGGATAAAGGACCTGAACGTGAGACAGGAAACTATCAACACCCTAGAGGAGAAAGCAGGAAACAACCTCCTTGACCTCCACCACAGCAATTTCTTACATGACACATCCCCAAAGGCAAGGGAATCAAGAGCAAAAACGAAATATTGGGACCTCATCAAGATAAAAAGCTTCTGCACGGCAAAGGAAACAACACACAGAATGGAAAATAGGCAACCAACATAATGGGAAAAGATAGTTGCTAATGACATATCAGATAAAGGGCTAGTTCCAAAATCTATAAGGAACTCACCAAACTCCACACCTGAGAAACAAATAATCCAGTGAAGAAATGGCCCAAAGATATGAACATACACTTCTCCAAGGATGACACCCAGATGGCCAACAGACACATGTAACTATATTTAGCATACCTCTTCATCAGGGCAATACAAATCAAAACCACACTGAGATACCCCCTCACGCTGGTCAGAATGGCTAACCTGAACAAATCAGGAGATGCTAGATGCTGGCGAGGATGTGGAGAAATCGGCACCTTCCTACACTGTTGGTGGGAATGTAAGCTGGTGTAACTCCTCTGGAAAACACGGTACAGGTTCGTCAAAAACTTAACAATTCAGCTTCCCTATGACCCAGCAAGAGCGTTGCTAGGAATTTACCCAAGGGATACAGGAGTGCTGATGCTAGGGGCACATGTATCCCCATGTTCATAGCAGCACTCTCACCAATAGCCAAAACATGGAAAGAGCCCAAGTGTCCATCAACGGACACATGGATCAAGAAGATGTGGTTTATCTATACAATGGAATACTACATGGCAATGAGAAAGAATGAAATCTGGCCATGTGTAGTAACATGGATGGAACTTGAGGGTGTTATGCTGAGTGAAATAAGTCAGGCAAAGAAAGACAGCTACCATATGTTTTCACCTATAGGTGGATTAGGAGGAACTTAACGGAGGATGATGTGGGAGAAGAATGGGAAAAGTATTTGGGGAGAGGGAGGGAGGCAAATCATGAGAGACTCTTGAATGCAGAGAACAAACTGAGGGCTGATGGGGGTAGAGGAGAGGAGAAGGGAGGTGATGGGCATGGAAGCGGACACTTGTTGGGATGAGCATGTGGTGTTACATGGAAACCGACTTGACAATAAACTATTTATGGAAAAAAATTTAAATAAATAAAATAAAAATTTAAAAAGTAATGGAAATATGTTTTTGAACATTATGAAAGTCTACCTATAAAGGGCAGATAATCTCATGAAAAACTGACTTCTCCCCTGAGATCTTGTATGCTAAAATCACTAGAGAGCTATGTGCATGCAAATCAGAGAAAGGAGAAAAGTCCATTAATGTTGTATCTAGACATCACAGATGTCTTGAGGCAAATGAATACATTTTGGGAACCATAAAAGATTAGAAAAAAATATTCAAAAGGGTATAGGAAATTTTATGAATGTTTATTATTTCATTCCCTTGAGTTTCACAGTTGGGTGGAAAAGTAAAAGTCCCATAACCCGAAAATACTCAGCAGGTAAACTAACCATCTACTAACTTAATCACATCATTTTGTACTTAATTTGTAATTTTGTAAATAATTTAAATAATTTTTAAATAAGGTATAGCTAACAAAATGTTAATTTTTGTTACATTTATGTTTATAATAACATATATGGTTCTCCCTATATACCTAAAGAAGGCCTATAGCAACTCGTCCTCATGGATTTTCTTCAAGGAGAAGCAAACCAATAGTACTTGTGAAAAGATGAATGTATTTGGCAATATTTTCCGCTTTCCTTCTGGAAGGTAATGGCCCAGCAGAAGAGAGTTTACAATCCTCATATGCTTTTTATTTTATTTTTAATACTACATAGTCATATATGAGAAGAGTAATACATCAATATGATACAAAAGGTAACTTATATACGAAGGTGTTTACAACGTCCTGGTGTTACAAACATCTGGGCTGGGAGTATTCTGGTATATATCTTCTTTTGTACATGTGAGAGAAATTCTAAGCTAAATAACTTTGAGGGAAATTACTAATTCCAGGATATTATTTTCATCTTTACTCAATATACCCACATTGCTTTTGTAGTTTATTTCTTTTGCTTAATGTTTTATATGTTTAAAGCCTTGACATTAATACTTCATGTATATATTTGGAAAAGTTATAATTCCCAGTTTGATTTTTTAAATATTATTTAAGAAAGAAATCTTCAATGTTGATATCAACTTATTCAATTTTTGTATGTCTGAAATGATAGTGTATGCCTATACAATTTTAAATTTATTTTCTACTCAGCACTTTGAAGATATTATTTCATCTTCTAACTTTTCTTGGTACTATTGTCAAGTTCAAGTCCCAATATTGTTTCCCTGTAAACAATTTTTCTTTTGTTGATTATATTTAATACTTTCTCTTTACATTTTTATGGTCTGTCATTATGCTTAGCATAATAATTATTATTAAATGTTAAAATATTATTAAAATATTAAAATAACAATTATTATTGTTGTTGTTGTTGTTATTGGTGCCTGAGTTCTACCAAACCAGAACAACTTCAGCTTGAGGTGACACTGGCCTGACATTTCACAGATGATGTAAGCTATATATATATTCCAAAAACATGTAAGAAAAGACCCAAAGTTAGCAATTCTTAGAGGACACGTCTTACAACCAGGAACAAAGATACATAAACTAAACGTCTAATTTGGTTTTTCTTTTCTTGAGGACTGATTTCAGTCTATTCTTGCAATGATGGTAAACATATTTGTGGCTTCCGGCTTTATGTTAAAGTCCCAATTTTCTTCCTATATTTTATGATCTTTTCACTCCTTTGACTTTGTGGCTGCTAAAAAAAATACACTCAATGTATTAGAGAAATTTATAAATTTATCTAGCACTACCAGTGTAGTATCCCAGTATAGTCCTACCTTATCAATTAATGACCTTAGGGATTGTTTCTTTTGGCCAAAATTGTGTTTTTTAAAAGACAGTTCATTAGATTTGTTAGGCATTGTAGTAGAATGGTTCATAGCATTACATTTTGGCCATAGGACAATCTTTGTATCTGTTAATAATTTACATCTATATACTTATTTTAATTTTTATTGTATTATGGTAATTGTGGATTCACATGCAATTGTAAGAAATAATATGAAAAGATTCTGAAAAATTGTACCCTATTTCTGCAAATGGTAACAACTTGAAAAACTATAACTCAGTATACAACTAGGATATTGATACTAACATAAGCCATCATTAATGTTCTAACTTCCCCAGTTTTACTTGTACTAATGTGTATTTTTGTGCGTCTGTTTAACTGGACATATTTTATCACCTGTGTAGGTTTGTTAGCCACTCCCAAAGTTATGATTTAAAAAAGCTCCATTACCACAAGTTCCATTACTTCCTCACTTTGCAGTATCACAACCACACTCCTGTCTCCCACCCTTCTTGCATCCAGCTCTCTAATGCCTGCCAACCACTTATTTTTCCTCATTTTCCAAAGGTAACTTGTCTTGCCATCCTGTTTGCTTGGTCTTACGCAGTGTAGCAGTTTTAAAATTAAAAAAAGAAAAGAGAAAAACTCAATACCCACCCAGAAACCAATTTAAAGATTGCCAGAATGCACTTCGCAACTAAAGGCAGAGGAGAGGCCACACTGAAGAAGGTAGGGAGTGTGGAGACGTGGTTTAGGGGAGAAAGGGATTGCCAGTGCTGTGGAGGGGAGGAAGAGGTGGTCACAGAGAAGGGCACAAGAGAGAGAGGGACACACAGGGGAATGTACAAGAAGAACGTTTCCCCCAGGTCCCTGGCTTATAAAATGAGTGGGGCTGAATTGTGTGAGTTATTGCCACCAGCAGGAATTAAACCCTGGAGATTTAGAGGTCAGCAGGCTTGGCTGGGATCCAGCCAGAATGGCACTGTGCTGCTCCCAGAGAAAAGGCAGACAAACAACCTGGGGGCAGACAGTATGGGAAAAGTGATCTGAAGAATGTCTGGGGCACACAGAGGGGATAATTTGCTGTTCTGGGAGATAGATTTGGGTTGCTTCCACTCTTCTTGAGGTCCCCCACATATCCTGAGGTCCAAAGCCTGCCACAGGCTGCTTGATTACACCTGTAGTCAAAGTACCTGGCCAATTTGGTTTCCAAAGGGGCTCCACTGGCTCTATAAAGTCAACGTCAATATCATAAGGCTGTCTGGTCATATCTGAGCCTACGCATGTCTCTCTCAAATATGACATTCCAGTCAAAGCCTTGGTAATCGAACCAATGTTCTCTATGGTGACATCATGTGAGGACCTGCTTCTTACTGAACTTATGCAAATAACTATGATTGATTTTGCATTTGTATCATTGCCACAAGCCCCACCAAACCCTTCAAGATATTAACTTAACAGCTAATCCACTACTCACGTCTGGCATTAACAGCATCAGGGCCTTTATTTGTTAGATTATTGTTTTTACCTTTAAGAAAGCCTCTTGTTGACTAGCACCCCAATAGCATCAGCTTCCCTTCTTAACCAAGGCATATAAAGGTCTTAATATATGTTTTAGATTGAGAAAAGTTTTCCAGTAAGCTAATAAACCAACAAAAGACTATAGTTCCTTTCCAGTTTAGGGATTGGGAAGGCTTATATTTTATCAGTGACCACTGCTGGTTTCACTTTTGTCTTACCTGACCAGAAAAATACCCAGGATCTTTACTGACTGACCCAGCCCTTGGATCTTGTGGATGTTTATTTTCCATCCTCATGACTTTTAAATACCTCTCTAATAATATGGCTGCTTAAACAGGGAGGGTAAATCATCACCAGTTAATGTGATATCACCAATATAATGATAAAGCACCATCTCCTTTGGCAATATCCATTTTTCCAAATCTCTGGCTACCATCACATGACAAATTGAGGGACTATGGAGATCATCCTGGGGCAATGCCTGGAAGCTTGATTGTCTTTCGTTCACTGTGAAGATGAATTAGTTCTGGGATTCAAGTCCTAATGGAGTGCTGATAAATCCTATACACAATAACGTGGTTTAATGGTTGCCATGACTTTCCAAGAGGAGGCTATATTTGGCATTGCTGCATGGATGGGTAGAGCAACTTTGCTGAGTTCCCTATAATTTAATGCTACTCACCAGATCCCGTTAGATTTCTTTATAGGCCACAAGGAACTACGGAATGAGGTTTGAATAGGCCTGATTACCACTACCTTTTCTAATTCTTTAATTGTAATGGTAATCTCATTATGCCCCCCAGGTAATTCATATTATTTGCATTTTTCACTCTCTAGGAACCAACAGCTGTATAGGTTCTCATTTTCGCATGATCCATAAAAATTTGTTTCATTATTTGTATTGCAATCTGAACTCACCTGTTACTGTAGTTAGATCCAGATCCTATAGAACGTCTATATCCCAAATATACTCAGAAATGGGGAAACATGCACTTGCAAACAGTAGAGAGGAAGCCTGCTGATCTGTAGGGGAGACTAGATTGTCTGACCTTGATAATTTGTTCTCTATGACCGTCAGTAACCTCTACATCTCACTGAAATTTTGAAGGGTTTCCATAGATAAGTGCATTCAGCTTCAGTGTCTATTAGAGCTAATACTGTCTGTTTATTAATGTGAGACCAATAAAATAGTTAAGTTAACATGAGCCTCCAGTTGCTCCCTATTGCACACAGTAGAAGGCAATGTTGACCTAACCTCGAGTCTCTAGGGGTAGGGAGTATCCATTCCTGGAGTTCCTCTATTAGTGGAGGGGCACTTGGTGACACACCCTTCTTTTTTGAGCTTTCTTTCAGGGGATTAAACTATTTTCCCTTAGACAATGCCTTCCATAGGCTTAATAAGACTGTCAGGGTCCCAGATAATACATCTTGCCACAATTTTTGGGAGAACTTGATGGGCCGACTTTCTACCATTTTATCATCTGCAGGATCCTTTGTTTTTCTACCTATTTACATCCCTTATGACAAACTCAAGTTTTGTTTAAGTCAGCCACCATAGCAGCTATGGTAGCAATGGGTTGATTAACTATGGGGGCAAGAACAGATACTAAAGTAATGTACCATGCCCCAGAGCCTGACTGTAAAATGTGGTCTTTCATACCATAGGAAAATAATTCTTCATCTAGGCCTCTAAAATGCTGGGTGTAAATGGCATGTTTCATTCCCAATTTGCATATAATTATAGTCCTTCCAAAGAGTTCTAGCATAATGGAGGGGCAGCAACATCGCCTTTGTTAGGCCAGGTCATCTTAAGGCTAGTATTTATCTAATCAATCAAATAAATTAAGCACCTATGATTCATACCCATGCCTGTAGTATATAACCTTTGTCACAAGGCAGGTTGAGCAGTGACTGACGCCATTTTTGGTATCTCAAACCCATTTAAACATAATACCATCTTCCTCAGTATCATAGAGTCAATGCCCAAGCTACCACCTCTTCTCAGCCTTTTTGCTTCCCCATACAGATTTCATATAGGTATCTAACAATCTCTATCTAATTGTCTAATCATCCCCAGGTGATCCCTGGCATGACACATCTACTCTCCATCCAATTTCTGCAGCTATTCTGACCTTAATCCCCAGACTTTAGGGAGCCAGTGCCATGATGGTAAAGTCACAGGGTAGTTATCTAAAGCGGCACCATCTGTGCACCAGAGGGAAGTACAAGATGGAGGGCCAAAGACACCATCCGTGTTGTAAACAGTAGTACACCATGCACTGCCAATTGTTCCAGCACCACTTATTGAAAAGACTATTATTTCTACATTGGCTTGCTTTTGCACCTTTGTAAAATTACTTGAACGTATTTGTGTGGGCCTATTTCTGTGTCCTCTATTTGTTCCGTTGAATTATGTGTCTGTCCTTCCACCAAAGTCATGCATTCTTGATTCCTGTAGAAATTCAGTAAAGGGTAAGTTGGGTGATGGGATCCCTCCCACTTCATGCTGCTTTGTCAATTTTTTAAAAGCTATTCTAGGTCCTGTGCCATTCATATAAATTTAAGATAAACGTGTATCTCCACAAAAATCCTGATGAGATTTTAATACGAATTTCAGCGCGCCTATAAATCAATCAAGAGAATTGACCTCTACTTTATTCAGTCTTCCAATCAATGAACACAGTGTATCCATTTATTTTGGTATTCGATTTCTTTCATCAGCATTTTATAAAATTCAGCATCCAAGTCATATACCTTTTATTAAGTATATACCTTATATGTTTTGTTAGTATTTCACTTTTGGAGTGATTATAAATTGTTTTTTTTTTTTTTTAGGTTTCTACATTTTCATTGTTGGCATACAAATTACAAATGATTTTTATGGTTGATCATGTATTCTACAGCATAGCTGAATTCACTTATGACTGAGTTTTTTGTTTTCTTTTGTTTTTTATTCTAGATTCTTATGGGCTTTTTATTTTATTTTATTTTTTAATTTTTATTTATTTCTAGGAAAGAGAGAGATAGACAGCGTGAACAGGGGAGGGTCAGAGAGAGAGGGAGACACAGACTCTGAAACAGGCTCCAGGCTCTGAGCTGGCAGTCAGCACAGAGCCCGACGCGGGGCTCAAACCCACGAACTGCGAGATCATGACCTAAGCGAAAGTCGGACGCTTAACCGACTAAGCCACCCAGCCGCCCCTCTTATGGGCTTTTTCATAGATTTTCATGATAATTACATATAGGGACAATTTTATTAGCAATATATATGCTTTTTCCTTGTCTTACTACAGTGGCTAGGATTTCCACTACTTCGTTGAATGTTATTGGACATCTGGCCTCCTTCCAAATCTTAAAGTGAAGCAATGAGGTTTTAACCATCCACAGAATGTTGTTAGCTGGAGAATTTTTTGAAGATGCTCACCTTCAAGTACAGATAGTTCCCTCCTGTTCTTTTTTTTTTTTTTTTAATGTTTTATTTATTTCTAGGAGAGAGAGAGACAGCGTGAGCAGGGGAGGGTCAGAGAGAGAGGGAATCACAGACTGAAACAGGCTCCAGGCTCTGAGCTGGCAGTCGGCACAGAGCCCGACACGGGGCTCGAACCCACGAACCGCAAGATCATGACCCAAGCGAAAGTCGGACGCTTAACCGACTAAGCCACCCAGGCGCCCCTAGTTCCCTCCTGTTCTGACCTTGCCAAGAAGTGTTCTTATTCATGAACGTTGAATTCTGTAAGATGGTTTCCTCTACCAAATGATATGATAATGTGATTTTTTCCATTTTAACCTGTTAATATAGTGGGTTGCATTCATTTGTATTCAAATACCAATACATATTTGCATCTCTGCAATAAACTTCACTTGGTCATGGTATACCTTTTAAAAAATATGTATACATTATTATAACTTGGTTCCTAATTATTTTCCATTTGGAGAAGTGTAAGAATATAAGGATTAATTTTGTAAATTCATGTGATATTTTCATTTGTAATTTTATTTTTTGTACGATCTCTGATTTTGGTGTCAGGATAATTGTGTTTTCATAGATTCATTGGTATGTTTTCTTTCTATTCCTGGAAAAGATTTTATAAAATTGGAGTTCATTCTTTTTAAAATGTTTGGCAGAGTTCTCCAGTGAAATCACCTGGGCCTGGAAATTTCTTTTTTAGGAATGTTTTAATGACAAATTAATTGTTATAGGATGACTCTGATCATCTATTTCATCTTGGTTCACTTTTAATATTATATTGTTTTCAAGAAGTTGGTTTATTCTAAATTGTTGACCTTAGACACATAAACATGTTTATAGTATTTATTATCCTTTTAATAAGTGGCTACAGGATCTGTAGTAATAACTTATATTTCATTCCTATTATTGATGATTGTGTCTTCTCTACAATTTTTGTCAGTCTTGCAAAAGCTTATTATTTTTTCTAAATTAAAAAAAAAATAACCAGCTTTTTATTTTCTGATTTTTTTTCTTTATTTTCCAATTTCAATTGCATTGATCTATGCCATTTATTTACTTTTCTTCAGGTTACTTTCAGTTTATTTTTGCTCCTCATACTCTAGTCTTAGGGAATGACTTCCATTATTAGAGAATTTTTCTTATTTCTAATATTACTGATTTCTAGTTACAGTTTTATTAAGATACAATTTCTGAATGATTTCAAAGATTTTAAATTTAAGTTTCATTTTGTGGCTCAGAATTTGTAAGAATTATTTCATGCATGCTTGAACAAAATATATGTTTTCCTTTGGTGAAGTGAAGTTTGAATACGTATGCCTCGGTACAGTGTTTTTGGCAATTTATCTACATGGTGTTCTCTGAGTTCACTACATTTGTGGCTTCCTGACAATATCTAGATGGGGAAATCCCAGACATTATTGATTCAATTTTGCTTCCATTCCTTTTTTCTCTTTCTGCTCCCTCTGGTATTTTTATTATGTGCATGCTATTCATGTTTTGTAATTGTTCCACAATTTTTGATTATTGTTACTTTTTTTCACTTATTTATCTCTTTGTTTTTCAGTTTTGGAAATTTCTTCTGAGATTGTCTTAAGCTCAAATTTGTTCCTCAGCAGTGTCTAGCCTGTTAATAACTCAATCAAAGGCATTATTGTTTTGATCTTTTTAATCTCTAACATTTCATTTTTATTATTTCTTAGAATTTTTATCTCTTTTTACATTAGCAATCTGTTCTTGAATGTTGCCTACTTTTTCCCTTAAAGCATATTAACTATAAGTGTGTGTGTGTGTGTGTGTGTGTGTGTGTGTGTGTGTGTGTGTGTGTGTGTAATTCCTGGGAGGATGATGCCAATATCCTGCCATATCTGACACTTTGGCACTGATGCCTCTTCAGGATCTTCCAATGATTTTCCCCCTTACATTTTGGTATGCCTTGTAATTTTTTGTTGATAATCAGACATAATATATCAGGTAAAAGAAATTGCTATAAATAGGCCTCTAGTAATGTGGTAGTGGTGTGTGGGAAGAGGGGAAGGATTCTATAATAAGTTTTCAGTCTTAAAACATGCCTATGCTTCCACACTGTGAACTTTGTAAATGTTTCTCAGTCTTTTTTTCCTCCCCTCTTTGTGGAAGAGGATGAGTATAGTGCAGTATAGTTAGGGATTTCCCTTCTTCTATGTCACTTAGGCTCTGATAATAAATATCTCAGCAGATTAGGCCCTGGTTAACTAGTTTTTCCTGAGGGCATGCCTTACTCAGAAGATAAAATTATTCTGTCTATTTCACTATGTTTCCTTTTCCTCTCCTCATGCTGAAGACATGATGAGTTCTCTTTAATATTTACTGTGAGAATATGCTCCTACCTGAAGGTAAATCACATAATATTGTGGGAGTCTCTTTGATGGTGTCCCCATGGAAATTTAACTCTGAATTTTTTACTCTTTGCCTCTAGGCATTTGTCAACTACAGTTTATGTTTCTTTATACTGTTACTAGTTCCTAGGGTGGTTTCCCTCATGAGTCTGTTTCAGTAAGCCATGATTCCCTTTCTCCAAAGCTATGACTCTCTGTCTCCAAATCTCAGGGATAGTGCTTTCATCTCTCTGAGAGAACCTACAAGAATTATTTTTTCACTCTGTTTAGGTTTTTACGTGTTGTGAGGGCAGAGTAATGAAGTCTGACTTTTCTCCTTACATTTTTAAACTCTCAGACTGTTCATCTTGAGCCTGAACAATGTTTCAGTTATAGGTCAGGTTCACAGCAATGGTTCACATGGAGATACTTACTAGCAAGTTTATGCTCTGCCAAGTTGTGAGTTTCTGAATCTTCTAGTCTGTTCCCAATTTGGGGGTTTTCAGTTTGCCTTTTGGCATAATTTTTCTGCTAAACCTAGGAAAAGTATTTTTTTCCTTCAGTTTGTTAAGGTATATTTGTTGGTTGAGTATAGTAATGACTTTTAAACTTTTTACATGTTGAAACAAAACTGAACATCTAATTCTCTAAAATTAAATTTTATTGTGTTTATTTCTTCTATAATATTTAAGGGGGATATGCTGATCCCATAGTTTTTGTTTGTCTGAGAATGTTTCTATTCCTTCCTATTTCTTACAGATAGTTTTGCTGGGTATAGAATTTTGTATTGAGAGGTATTTTGTTGTTTTGTTTTCTAGAACTTGAAAAATATTGGGACTTATACTGATCTCCGTGGTTTCAGGTAGAAAGTCTTCTGCCATTCAATTTGAGGTTGCACCACATTGTCCTTACTTTCTGGAAGCCTTCAAGACTTTTTTCTTGTCTTTGAGTTTCAGAAATTTAATTTTGACAAGTCATGGCATAGATATTTTGGGGAGAGGATTGACCAATTTTTCGACTCTCAGGGTGTGTAACTTCTGCCAAGTTTGAAAAATTTGGGGCTATTAATTTTTGACTTCTCTTTTTGACACATTATCTCCTCTCTTTCTGGGAATTTGTGGCTGTAAATGATAATTCCACAAGTTTCCGAAGTTCAGTTTATTTGTTTTCATTGTCTTTCCCTCTGTCATTCAGATTGCTTAAATTCTTTTGATATATCCTCAAATTAATCATTCTATCCACTCTTATAGCCACTCTAACATTGAAATCTTTTAACACAATTTAAAATATATACTATATTTTTTATACTTTTTGTGTTTTTAATAACTTCTATTTCTTTTGAAATTTGGGGGGAGATAATTTTAATTGAAATATTTTATAATGACTATCTTAAAATGTTGTTTTGGTAAAACATTTGGATTATTTTAGTGTTGGTCAGTTGATTCTCCTTTCAAGTTATAATTGCTGGGTTTTGCTGATTGTTTAAAATTGTATTATATATATTTTGTATCCAATATTAGAGGACTCTGGGCCCTGCCATTTAACAGTTAATCACTCTATTTAATGTAGTATGCCAATTCTGGTCTAGTATTGTAGCAAGATAATTCCTTATTCAATCTGGGCAAGAATGATGGTACTGACCTGACTTCTGTTGCTTGTTTGGAAGTCAGGAAACACTAAGCCTCAAAACTTTCTTCCATTGAGTGAGAGGGACGTAGCTGTGCTGATGCTCTGTTGTTTTTCTGAAGAATATCACCTTCTTCTTACCGTCTTTCAGAGGTTTCCTGTTTGTTTATTTGTTTGTTTGTTTAACCTCTTATATAATCGGTAAGTTTTATAGTTGTACTTAGCGGGGAGAGAACTTAGTTACCTAGACTAGAAATATTTTTGGCTTCTAGTATTACAAAAGATATTCAGTTTATAAATTTAACCTGGTTAGGAAGGAAGTCCTTTATACTTATAACAAGTAAATCACTTTTTGTGGCTTTTATATGCCAGGTATTGGTCAGGCAATTCCTTTCATAGCAACCCAAATAAGCAAATAATGAATGGATTACATTTTTTATGTAAGAGAAAATGTTAAGACTTTTAGAAAAACTGAGCCATTTTTTTCAAGAACATATATCTGCTATACAGGAGAGGCATTGCTTAAATAAAAATAATAAACTTTGAATAAAACCAGTACATTCTACTATTGTAGGAAAATATGTCAATGATAATTCAAATTCTTAGTTAAAATTTAAAGATATTTATTCTTAGGAGGGACAGCTAATGTTGGGAATTATCTATTAATGGTTTACATAATTATTTAGAGAACTAAGAAAACAAAAACTAGATTGAGAACTCAGGAATAACTCTCACAAAGCAAAACAAATAAATCCTCCAAAGGAACCATTGTACTGTCATTCAAAGGATAAATAACAATAGTGTTAAAATTGAAAATCACCAGGGTCTTTCTCTGTCTACTAAGAATCACAACATCAATCACACCAATATATTGGATTCTTCATTATAAAACATCCACCTAGAGCAACTCTATTTTGAAATTAAGAGCATCTCATTAGAGAGAATGCTATTTTCAGTGGAAGCCTAGTAAATATGATTTCAGCTTTCTAAGTTCTGTTATACAATAGACATTAAAAAGAGTTTACATATATGAAGAAATATACTTAAGTAAAATTAATATTTTGTTTACATGAGCAAAAGACATATTTTGTTTATGTATCAATAATTACTTAGATTTACCAGACTTCGGAAAATAGAAAATATAGGTTGCAGTAAAATGGAGGTAATTGAAATTTTACTAGATTTTTCCTTTCCTTTTCTTTTTTTCCCCTTTCTTTTTTTCTTTTCTTTTCTGTTCTGTTCTGTTCTTTTCCCTTCCCATCCTTTTCCTTCACTTCCCTTCCCTTCCCTTTTAGAGAGAACAAGAGTGCACAAGTGAGGGAGAGGGACAAAGTGAGAGATGATCTCAAGTAGGTTTTACAATAAGCATGAGCCTGATGTGGGCTTGATTCCACAATCCTGGGATCATGATCTGAGCTAAAATCAGGAGGTAGATGCTCAACTGACTGAGCTACTAGATGCTCTTAGATTTTAATTTTATTAAAAATATTTCTGATGTTTATTTGGGGGGAGGAGGCAAAGTGTGAGCAAGTGAGGGGCAGAGATAGAGAGGAAGACACAGAATCCAAAGACGGTTCCAGGCTCTGAGCTGTCAGCACAGAGCCTGATGCAGGGCTTAAACATGAACCATGAAATCTTGACCTGAGCAGAAATTGGAGCTTAACCAAGGAAGCCACCCAGGTGCCCTTATATTTTCATTTTAAAGGGTGGATATCATTTGAATATCAGAGGATGTATTTTATTCATATAAAGTTATCATTCTATTCACAGAAAAAACAATCAATAATCAATATATGTTTAATTGACTTTAATTTGATAAAATTAGATAATAAAGTTCACAAATGTAGACATCACAATAACTTGTTGTAATAAGTGATAAAGGAAACTCTTTGAGCAGGGACTAGGTGTGGGTTAAGCAAATTTATATACTAATAAAGCGGAGTACCAGACAAAAAAAGAGCTTCCTAAAGAGGGTGCTCTAGAGATCTGAAAAAGACTACTTTGAGTTTTTAAATAAGTAATAATCAGTGCAAGTAACTAATAAAGCTATACAACACTCGGGGGGGGGGGGGATCGCCAAAAGAATTAGAGATAACAATCTCTTAGGTAATCCATGGCTAAGAATAGGTTCTTTTCTTACCAGATACAACCAAAACTTCTCCTATATCACAAGATATTAAACAAAGTATTAAGAAGAATTTTGCCAGTAGTGATACAAAATTACCCCGAAATGAAATACTTCTCTAGTCCTACTAAATAATGCTTAAAATAAATACTACAAAGGATGAAACTGTTTCCATGTAAATTAAGCATTCATCAGAACTGAACACGAAAATATAATCAGGGTTGCAAACATATTTAAAAGTAAAATAAAACTCTAAGTTAAATAGAGAAATTAATCAACTCAGATATTACACAGGTAATGGTTTTACCTTCCCTGTTGATTAATTCTATTATTACTTGTAGTTTTCCAAGATGCTATAGGAAAGGTTGAAAATATTAAGTAGAAATGTGAAAAAATATGTCAACAGAAAAGACCCAAATCAGTTTTAGAGATGGACACTACAGGACTAAGGTGAGAAATACACTATATGGTGTTAACAACACATCAGAACTTTCAGAAAAACAATACCAAATTCTAATACTAAACTTCAAAGCATTGCACTAGAATCTATTCAAAATTAAGCATAATAAGAAAAAAAAAGTTAGGGGCGCCTGGGTGGCTCAGTTGGTTAAGCGTCTGACTTTGGCTCAGGTCATGATTTCGCGGTTCGTGGGTTTGAGCTGTGCTGACTGCCAGCTCGGAGCCTGGAGCCTGATTTGGATTCTATGTCTCCCTTTCTCTCTGACCCTCCCCTGTTCATGCTGTCTCTCTCTCAGAAATAAATTTTAAAAAAATTTTTAAAAATTTAAAAAAAAGAAAAAAGTTAAACAGGATATTCATGATCTGTGGAAAACATCAAATGGCCTTATATACATATAAAATTGGAATCCTCAATCAGAGAAGAAGTTGGAGAGCAGAACTATTTGGAGAAATAATGACTAAAACGTTTCCAAATTTGTTAAATAATATAAACTTACATATCAAAAAGCCCTATGAAAGAAACACAGCAGCATAAATATGAAGAAAATTATACCGCAACATATCATGATCAAATTTCTGAAAACAATGAGGAAGAAAAATTTTTAGAGCAACCAAAGAAGGAAAGCACATTAAGTATAGGTAAACAAAAGTCAGAATTAGAGCTAATGTCTCTTCATTTAATAATGTAGGAGAGCTTTAAAAACTGCTTTGAAATGTTGTAAAGCTGTCAAACTAGAAGTCCATACTTCATAAAAATATTTTCTAAAAGTTAAGGAAGTTAAAATGTTTTCAAACAGAGGCTGATTCATCACCTGTAGACCTCTGTTAATATAAATTAGAACTAATTCTTTGAGATAGAAATAAAAAAAAATGTCAGAAATCTAAATTGAAAAGGAAATAGAACACTCAAAAGTAGCTATTTTTTCTTATTTAAAAAATAATTGATTAAAGGAAAAATTAAAATGTGTTGTGAAGTTTATACCTATTTTGAAGTAAGGTGATTAATAGTGAAACTATCAAATGGAAAGAAAATTAGATTATTTTAAGATTCTTACACTATACAGGAAATGATATAATCACTTGAAGAAGACTATATAAAGTTTAAGATGAAGGGACGCCTGGGTGGCTCAGGTGGTTGAGCATCTGACTTCAGCTCAGGTCGTGATCTCACTGCTTATGGGTTCTAGCCTCACATTGGGCTCTGTGCTGACAGCTCAGAGCCTGAAGCTTGCTTCGGATTCTGTGTCTCACCCTCTCTCTGTGCCTCCCATGCTCATGTCTGTCTCTCAATAACAAATAAATGTTTTAAAAAAAATAAGTAAAGTTTAGATGAATAATACATTCCAAAAAACCCACTAAGATGATATTACAGGGGTTATAGATGAAAATACTAAATAAATTATATGGAATTACAAAAATATTCAATTAATCTAACAGTAGACAGTAAAACAATTGAACAAAGGCCTAGTACATGTAGAAAATGGAAAAATGGTAGATGTAAATCCAAACACATTAACAAATGCATTAAATGTAAGTGGCCTGAAGGCCTTCATTAGAATGGAGAAGTTAATACAATATATTAAAAAAAGCAAGATTCAACTATAGGGTGCTTACAAAATCCATCTTTAATTTAAGGCAAAATTATATTAAAAGCAAAAGAAAGGGCAATAATAATTCCCACTAACACTAATCACAAAAAGTAGAAGTGGCAGTATTATCAGATGAGAGGTTACAGAGAAAAGAATATTACTTATGATAAAAAATCATTTAATAATAGTAAAGTGGTAATTTCATCAACAGGAACTATATTTCTAATAAGCTTTAGAATGCATGAGTGAAGATAAATAGACTTGCAAGAAGATTTAGACCATTCTACAATGAAAGCCATAAATTTCAGACCTTCTGTTAACATTTATAGAGAAAGTCCATAGAAAGTTAGTACGGATACAGCTAATTCGGTTGTAACTTACATAAGGGTAATATTGAGTACTTACAGGATATCTGTATGATTGCGACAGATATAAACATTATTTATATATTTTTACTAAAAAGATGTGTCTCTGGAACAGATTTCACCTGTCATCAGCATTAACATGATAAAATTATAAACTTTAAATATGTGCAATAGTCCAAACTTCAGTCTCTTTAAAAGTTACAAATGCAATTTGAGTTTTTTGTCATTGTGTTTCTTTTCTCTAGGATGACCTAAGTCTCAGAAAAATACAGCTCTGACAGGAAGGGTACAATTGTTTTCTGGGGTTTTTTTGGTTTTGTTTTTAATTTTTTATATTCTCAACCTAGGATTTTCAACCGAGGCACCCATTTTTAATAGCGCTGCCATTAAGGAACTTTTCTATTACTTAGAAACTACATTCTTGCTATTAGACTCAATCAGCAGGAAAAACAAACAATGGCATTTATAAAAAATCAAACTGGCCAAACTATCTGATGCTTCTGGACTTCTTTGCTTTAAATACATTACCTCTGGTCCTCAGAACCATGGGATCTACTCTTTTTTAAAAATATGTTTATTTATTTTTGAGAGAGAGAGACAGAGCATAAAGTGGGGTGCAGAAAGAGGGGACACAGAATCCAAAGCAGGCTCCAGGCTCTGACATGGAGCCTGATGTGGGGCTCGAACTCACAAACCGTGAGATCATGTCTTGAGCTGAAGTTGGACACTTAACTGATTAAGCCACCCAGGCACCCTGGAATCCACTCTTTCATGTTCCTCCAAGCTTAACATATGAAGTTTCAATATGTCTTCTTATGAATTTGTGTATTTTACCCTGATTTCAGATTCTGCTCCTGGTAGACATGGAAAGTACCAGCAAGGATTCCATGTAATATACTTATTGCAAACTATAAACTGCCTTTTTTCCCTATGTACTAAAGCAGACTATTCATGATATAAAGTTCAGAGACTTCATCTTTTAGAATAGATACTGAAGGAAGTCATCTTGGCCAGCCAAAAGTAATGATAGTAGTTAAGTTCCTTCTTAACCCTTTTTACAAATAATAGAAACAAAAAGAAAAGGGAAATATACACAGAAAACTATGCTCTTAGCATAACAAGAAAGCCAAGAATGCCGAGAATTAAGAATAACTATGAGTAACAAGAGAAAAATCATCAAATCCTACTGCATGAGCTCTAGTGCATCTATCCGCATCCACCTCACTGTATGACTTTGTGGTAAGTGAAAGCAAACAAAAACAGTAACTGTGGGCAAGGGACAAAGGACCTTTAAATAATTCTAATATTTAAAGTGAGGAAGAAAGATGACATTCAAGCTAAATTTGAAAATTCTAAATCGTATGTGGATAAAAATTGAGATGACAGTAAACTTTAAAATAAGTGTCATTTAAAAGAACAGGCATTGGGGCACCTGGTGGCTCATTCAACCTCAGCTTAGATCATGATTTCATGGTTCACAAGTTTGAACTCACATGGGGCTCTGTGCGGACAGCTCAGACCCTGGAGCCTGCTTCAGATTTTGTCTCCCTCTCTTTCTGCCCCTTGCTCAGCTCACTAACTCACTTTCTCTCTCTCTCAAAAATAAACATTACAAGGTAAATAAAAGACTGGCAAGATTTAAGGGCAGTAATAACTTAAAATGCAGGAGTACAACAAAAGACAAGTGTTAGAAACATAGGTGAAAAGGAATGAAGAAAAGCACCTTTTGAAAACTGTGCTGTAAGGAAATGGGAAAACTAGGGGCGCCTGGGTGGCTCAGTCTGTTAAGTGTCTGACTTCAGCTCAGGTCATGATCTCACGGTTCGTGGGTTTGAGCCCCTGTGCTGACAGCTAGCTCAGAGCCTAGAGCCTGCTTCAGGTTCTGTGTCTCCCTCTCTCTCTGACCCTCCCCTGTGCATGCTGTCTCTCTCTCTCAGAAATAAATACAAAACATTAAAAACTTAAAAAAAAGTAAATGGGAAAACTATAGTTCTGCAGGATGAATCAAAACCATGTAATTGGAGCACTCACAATTCCTACTCCTCCTTGACAAAGAAATAAGAGCCTGATGTATAACTTGGATTTTAATATACTGAAAGCAGCATGTGCCGTTAAACTAGAAATATTATAACTCCCAAACCATAAAATGAACAAGAAGAAAGTTCCATACATATCAGTTGAAGAAAATGTTCTGCTTCTGAAAAAAATAATAGTTTTTTTTCTGGTTCTTGGTTTTAACCCTCAAAAGAAAATTAAATATATTCAAACAAGCATGTGAAGCTATTAAAGACAACTAGAAATCAGAAATCCAAAAACAACAGAAATGTACAAAACACAGGAAGAAAAATGGGAGTTATTTGAACTCAAGAGAAAGACATAATTATCACAGAAGTGGAAAATTACATGATGTACAAAAGGGAAGTGAATCAAAAGTAAGGGACATAATGAAAGGAAGGAAAGCAATCACAAAGAAAGAATATGAATTAAGCAAAAAAGGTCAAAGGAAAGTAGTAGAAACAGAAAACCAATAAATACTTAAAATCAGAATCTTTAAAAAACCTAGTATTTGAAACTATAATCCAAGAAATATTCTCAGAACAAGGTTGCAAGTAAAAAGGGTTCAGTGAGTATCTGGCAGTGAGGGAAAGGGAGGAGAATGATCCACTTGGAGAAGCAGCCTCGAAATGACCTCTGTGCTTCCAAGCCAAAATACAAGCCAACCACAGAGCCTGGGATGAAGAGGAGCAATTGCTTTATTGCTTTTCTGCAGACGAAGACTGCAGCATGCTATGGCCTTCAAAAACTGCCTGGCCAGAGGAAGGGATGGGAGGCTTTATTAAGGAAATACAGGATCTAGCTGGTTTTGACAGGAATTGTGTACATGGGACCAGCCTTCTTTGTAACATCTTTAGGGTGATACAGCGTTCCTGAAACAAAAGGCTAAGAAGAGGAGAAAGGCAGGTTTGTAGAAGAGAGGAAAATGATTATTTTAAAATCAAGCTTTGCTGAAGCATTAGTGCATCCTTTTTGATTTCTGTTCATCTTCATGCTTTTAAATAATGTCAGAAGTAGCCAAATAAAATACCCAGATTTCAAAGGTGAAGATAAAGTCTTCAAGAAAAAGAGATAAACTTCAAAGAAAATAAGCAGTCGGCTGGCTTCTCATTTTTCAAAACCAGTATCTAAAGCAGAATAATAATAAAACAGCTTTTTTTTTTAATTCAATGAACAAAGTGGGAGAATTTTATATCTAGCCATGTTTTTATTAAGTTATAAATATTATAGAGAAAATCTTCTTAACATAAACTTGGGAATTTTGCATTCATCAGCTCTTGAAGAATTTAACAGAGGATGACCTTCTTCCAATAAAATGCTGCCAGGAAAACTTCAGCAAAAGTCCTAATGGTGAGTACCATTAGGCTAAATGTCTAATGTACCATTGGCTAAATGGCTACATTAGCAAATGTACCATTGGCTAAATATCTAACTAAGACCAAAAAAAAAAAAAAAAAAAGAAGAAGACAAGATGGGGGAAATAATTTAAAATTAGAAACCAATAAAAAATATAACAACAAAGTAGGAGGAGAAGGGAGAAAAAAACCAGAAAATTATAAACTCTTTGTATTGGTAATAAGTTGGCATTAAGTGTTATGATGTAATAAATCAGCAAAATGTTAAATAAGGAATAGACTAACAGCAATAGAAGTAAGTACAAGTGTAACCACTACAATAAAATTATAAAACTTTCTAAAAAGGTAGAAACTTTTTCAAAGTTGCAAAATTTATTTTGTAGAGAAAGTAACAGCATATAAACCAAAGTATACATGATTACAAAAATTGTACTTAGTTTATGGTGATATGATAGTCATATAAGTAAATATTAATGGGATTAACTCATGTAATAAACACACTTTCCACTTGGCTCATCAATGAAAACCTGTGTTCCTCTTGAGAGACACCCGAAATTAAAAAAGGATGAACAAAATTGTACCAGGTAAAAAGAATCAAGGAAAGAAATCAGGAGTAAAGATGCTGATATCAAAGCAGAATATAAAACTCAAACATTAATCCTGACAAAGAACACTTTTTAATGCTGACAGTCACAAGTCATAATACCTAACACATATGACACTTTATATACCAAAAAACAGTATATATTTGGTATATACCAAGTAAGTAAGGAGATAAAATATCTAAACATGATACAACAAGCTGGACCTACTAGTATATTTCAAACTCTATCCCTTACAATAAGAGAAGAATACATCATCATTTCAAGTATCCAAGAGATATTTACAAAAATGTTCTTTAATAGGTAACAAAGAAACATTAATTTTCATAAGGCAGAAATAGTACATTTTCTCAACAAATGGCAAAAAAGAAACCCTAGAAATTACCAAGAAAAACAAAAAACAAAAAAATCACCTTCCACCCAGGAATTTTCAAACCCTTTGTCAAGAAAACCTTGAGTAGGGGTAAAAGTATACACTGAAACTAGACTTTTAAAAAATTAGTGACAAGGAAAACACTACACATTTGAATATAGGATATATTTAAATTAACAAGAGATTAAAATTCATATCACTAAATACTTTTTTCAGTAATCTAGAAAGAAGTAAAATAATCACTCTGCTCAGGAAACAAGACAAAGGAAAACAAAGTGGGCCTTTTCATATGGAAATTTAAGGGAAGAAATAATAGCAAAATATTATGAGAAAAACTAGATTTAATTAATTGATAGCTAACTTGTTCAAACAAAAAGAGAAACACAAAACAAGTAATGTAAAGGAGAAAAATAATAATCATTGAAACATAAGTGATTTAAAAGTTATGAGACTAGCTGGCATGTAGACCTCTGTGAAAATAGATATGAAAACGTATTAAATGGATAATTTTCTAGCAAAATAGTCTATGAAAATGATCCTATTAGCTTACACAATCCAAAACAAATAGCATAAATCATTGTAATTAAGAAAATACCTTCTTGGGGCACCTGAGTGGCTCAGTACATTAAGCAACGTGCTCTGGATTTCAGCTCAGGTCATGATTTCAGGGTCATGAGATCAAGCCCTAGGTCAAGCTCCATGCTGAATGTGGAGCCTGCTTGGGATTCTCTTTCTTCCATGCTCACTCTTTTTCCTCTCAAATTAAAAAGGAGAAAATCTTGAGAAGGAGGCAAGATGGCAGAGAAATAGGGAGTTCTGTACATTTCACTCGCCCTCATCTCTCCAACGAAGAAGACCTGAAGCCATAGAATCCCTTACAGAATCCAGGAGTTTGGGAGGAAAAGGAGACAGAGTCAGTTGAGAAATCATCCTTATAGCGTGAGTGGGAACTGTAGAAGATAAAAACAGGTCAGGACCAGAGACACAGAGGGCCGGGAGGGAGCCCCCTTTGTGGGAAGCCAAGGTGAGTCTAGGGGAAAAAGAAAGAGCAGCCAAAACTGCTCAAAAAAACTATCCCTGTCCCTGGAGAAGAGAAAAACCTCGGCTTGGGACACAGAAGGATCCAGTTTCCTGCTATACAGCTGACCTTGAGCAGGGCGCACTGGTCCCAGGCGACGCCAGAAGAAACTGCTCCTTGCTCGACAGCTCAACCTGGAGTGGAAGCGGCAGCCCTGAAGCTGTGTGGCTGTGCTTTTAGCTCCACTCGATCCCCAAGGGGGAGGCGAGAGGCCTGAAGCTGCTGAGAGGGACTCTCCTGTGAGTTTATATTATAGGCGATATCAATGGGGCGCACCGACTAAGAACTGGAAACGAGGTCTGGCTTGGGATATAGAGCACAGCCCGCCTTGGCTACGCCCTTGGCACAGGGAGATAGGACCCAAAAGAGTGAGTTGCAATGATTGGTTCGATAAGGGACTGGGGCACAGCCATTTTTCGCCCCACAACCACCAAGACAGGACCTCAGGGAGTAGCCAAGGGATGCATTGGAGCCTAAGACCCGCTTACAACAAAACACGCCCATCCCCACTAGAAAGCTGCTTTTCTGTTTGTTTGTTTTTTGTTTTTTGTTTTTTTTTTTTGTTTTTACCAAAGCCCAGGGTAAGACCAACATGGATGGACTGCCCTATTTAATTCTGGTCACTAACTTGCTTAAACAGTCACATTAAATCCATATTTTAGATGTATATTCTACACCTCCACAGCTACCTTTTTATCTCACTCTCTCTGGAGTAATAAGACCATATACTTTCTCTGAGTAACATTATCCTCATTTCTTTCTCCTCACCTGTAACAATATTCTCATCTCTCTCTCTCTGAATTAAGTCTCTTAGTCTCTCTGCCTGGTCATTTCATTTCCAATTTCCCTTCCTCCCCGTCCTGTCATTTCTCTCTTTGTATATGCTCTTCCACCAGCACTGCATACACCTGGCTCTTTATTTGTAGCTGGGAATTCTGGTTCTATGTTTTAGACTGTCCTTTGTCTTTTGGGTTTTTCCTTTTTTTCTTTTCTTTCCTTCTATTTTATTTTTATTTATTTTTATTATTTGTTTTTCCTCCTTCCTCTTTTTTCCATTCTTTGTTTTTCGTTTTTTTTTTCCCCTTTCGGTTTGCATGTTTGTTGGATTTGTCTGTGCATTTGTGTGCCTTTGTTCCCTGTGTGTTAGTCTGTCTGTTTCCTTTTCCAGGCCTACCTCAAGAAACAAGCCAAAGTACACATGGTAGAATGTCCACAATACAACTACGAGTAGGGAAATAAAATGACAAAGTATCGACAAGAGAGACCAAGAGACAGCATTCAAAAAACTCTTCCTGAAGGGACAGACACTGGAGAGTCAAAGAGCCTTCACTGGTACAGCAACACTCACAGGTGCAGAGTGCATAACAAGTTTTCAAAACTACCAAGAGATAGAAAGCTAACAAAAATGACCAAATGGAAGAACTCTTCTCCAAAGAAATTCCAAGAAGAAATGACATTTAAAGAACTTCTCAAAACAGATATAAGCAATATGACTGAACAAAAATTTAGAACAATAGTCAAAATCAATCACTGGGCTTGAAAAGACATGGAAGACATGAGAGAAACTATTGCTACAAAGACTATGGAGCCTAAAAATAGTTGTGATGAATTAAAAAATGCTGTAAATGAGATGCATATTAAGATGGAGGTGTCCAATGTATGGATTGAAGAGGCAGTAAAGAGAATAGGTAATTTAGAAGACACACTTATAGAAAAACAGGAAGCTGAAAAAAAGAGAGATAAACTGATCCAGGAACATAAAAGGAGAGTTTGAGAGCTCAGCGATACAATAAAACGGAACAATATCTGTATTACAAGAATTCCAGAAGAGGAAGAGAGAGGGAAAGGTGTTGAAGGAGTCCTTGAACAAATTCTTCTCCAATCTGCAGAAGGAAACAGACATTGAAATCCAAGAGGCACAGAGAACTCCCCCCAGGTGTAAGTTCACTCGATCTTCTGCACACATATCATAGTGAAACTGACAAAATATAAGGACAAAGAGAGAATTTTGAAAGCAGCTAGGGATAAAAAGGCCCTAACATACAAAGGGAAACCTATCAGAGTGGTGACAGACCTATCCACTGACACGTGGCAGGGCAGAAAGGAAGGGCAGGAAATCTTCAATGTGATGAATGGAAAAATACGCAGCCAAGAATTCTCTATCCAGGAAGGACTGTCATTCAGAATAGAAGGAGAGGTGAAAGTCTTCCCAAATAAACAATAATTGAAAGAATTCGTCACCACTAAACCAGCCCTACAAGAAATTCTCAGAGGGACTCTGTGAGGGAAATGTTGCAAGGAATGCAATGTACCAAAGACACCACCACAAGCATGAATCCTACAAAGGACAAGTAGCTCTAAAGTCATATTTTTCAATAATAGCACTGAATGTAAATGGGCTGAATGCTCCAATCAAAGGACATAGGGTAGCAGAATAGATTAAAAAGGATGATCCATCTATTTGCTGTCTACAAGAAACCTCATTTTAGACCTGAGGACACCTTCAGATTGAAAGTATGGGGATGGAGAAATATCTATCATGCTACTGGAAGTCCAAAGAAAGCTGGAGTAGCTATACTTATATGAGACAAATTGGACTTTAAAGTAAGAGCAGTAAGAAGAGATGAAGAAGGGCATATATAATAATTACAGGTTCTATCCATCAGGAAGAGCTAACAATTATAAATGTCTATGCACTGAATATGGAAGCACCTAAATACATAAAATAATTAATCACAAACAGAAACAATCTTATGGATAATAATGTGCTAAAAGCAGGGGACTTTAATACTTCACTCACAGCATTGGATAGATCAACGAGACAGAAAATCACTAAAGAAACAATAGACCTGAATGATACATTGGACCAGATGGATCTGACAGATATATTTAGAACTCTACATCTGGAGGCCATGGAATTCACTTTCTTCTCAAGTGAGTATGGCATATTCTCCAAGATGGATCACATACTGGGACATAAAGCAGCCCTCAATAAATATAAAAGAATTGAGATCATACCATGCACACTTTCAGATCACAATGCTATGAAACTTGAAATCAATCACAGGAAGAAATCTTGAAAACCTCCAAAAACATGGAGGTTAAAGAACAACCTACTATGGGGCGCCTGGGTGGCTTAGTCGGTTGAGCGTCCGACTTTCGCTTGGGTCATGATCTCGCGGTTCATGGGTTCGAGCCCCGCGTCGGGCTCTGTGCTGACTGCCAGCTCGGAGCCTGGAGCCTGTTTCAATCTGTGACTCCCTCTCTCTCTGACCCTCCCCTGCTCACCCTCTCTCTCTCTCTCTCTCTCCTATAAATAAATAAAACATAAAACATAAAAAAAAAAATAAGCATAAAGAACAACCTACTAAAGAATAAATGGGCCAATCAAGAAATTAGAGAAGAAATTTAAAAATATACAGAAACAAATGAAAATTAAAATACAACAATCCAAACTCTATGGTATGCGGATGAGACAAAGGTAGTCCTAAAATGAAAGTACATTGCACTCCAGGCCTATTTCAGGAAATTAGAAATAGAACAAATACAAAATCTAACGGCACACCTAAAGAAACTAGAAGGAGAGCAAGAGTACCCCAAACCCAGTAGCAGAAGAGAAATAATAAAAATCAGGGCAGAAATAAACAATATAAAAACCAAAAAACCAATTGAACAAATCAATGAAAGCAAGAGTTGGTTTTCTGAAAACATAAACAAAATTGACAAACCTCTAGCCAGGCTTCTCAAAAAGAAAAGAGACAGTACTCAAAAAGACAAAATCATACATGAAAATGGACTTATTACAACCAACCCCTCAGAAATACAGCAATTATCAGGGAATACTATGGAAAATTATATGCCAAGAAACTGTACAACTTAGAAGAAATGGACCAATTCCTAAACATACACGCACTACCAAATTCACATGGGAAGAGATAGAAAATCTGAACAGAACCATAACTAGTGAAGAAATTGAATCGGTATAAAAAATCTCCCAACAAATAAAAGCCCTGGGCCAGATGGCTTCCCTGGGGAATTCTACCAGACATTTAAAACAGAATTAATACCCATTCTTCTCAAGCTATTGCAAAAAATGAAAATAGAAGGAAAATTTCCGGACTCATTTTACAAATCCAGCATCAGTTTGATTCTCTAGCCAGGCAGATACCCAGAAAAAAAAAAAAAAAAAAAAAGAACTACAAGGCAATATCCTTGATGAATTCAGATGAAAAATTCTCAACAAGATACTTGCGAATTGAATTTAACATCACATAAAAAGAATTATCCACCATGATCAAGTGGGATTCATTCTTGGGTTACAGGGCTGGTTCAATATTCACCAATTAATCAATGTGATACATCACATTAACAAAAGAAAAGACAAAAACCATATGATCCTGTCGATAGATGCAGAGAAAGCATTTGAAAATATGCAGCATCCCTTCTTAATAAAGACTCTCGAGAAAGTCGGGATAAAAGGAATTTACTTAAACATCATAAAAGCCATCTGTGAGAAGCCCTCAGCGAACATCATCCTCAACGGGGAAAAACTGAGAGCTTTCCCCTGAGATTAGGAAAACGACAAGGATGTCCACTCTCACCGCTGCTGTTTAACATAGTGCTGGAAGTCCTAGCATCAGCCATCAGGCAACAAAAGGAAATAAAAAGCATCAGAATTAGCAAAGAAGAATTCAAACTTTCACTTTTTGCAGACGACTGGATACTCAACATAGAAAACCTGACAGACTCCACCAGAAGCCTACTAGAACTGATCCATGAAATCAGCAAAGTTGCAGGATATAAAATCAACATACAGAAATCGGATGCATTTTTATACACCAACAATGAAGCAACAGAAAAGAGAAACCAAGAAATGGATCCAATTCACAATTGCACAAAAAAACCCGCAAAATACCTAGGAATAAGCCTAACCAAAGATATAAGAGATCTGTATGATGAAAACTATGGAAAATTTATGAAGGAAATTGAAGAAGACAAAGAAATGGAAAAACATTCCATGCTCATGGATCAGAAGAATAAATATAGTTAAAATGTCATTACTACCCAAAGCAATCTACACATTCAATGCAATTCCAATCAAAATTACATTAATATTCTTCTAAAAACTAGAACAAACTATCCTAAAATGTGTATGGAACCACAAAAGACCCTGAATAGCCAAAGTAATATTAGAGAAGAAAACCAAACTGGGAGGCATCCCCATCCCAGACTTTAGCCTCTACTACAAAGCTGTAATCATCAAGATAGTATGGTATTGGCACAAAAACCAGACACATAACCAATGGAATAGAATAGAGAACTCAGATTTGGACCCAAAAGTGTACAGCCAACTAATCTTTGACAAAGCAGGAAAGAATATCCAATGGAAAAAAGACAACCTTTTTAACAGATGGTGTTGGGAGAACTGGACAGCAACATGCAGAAGAATGAAACTAGATCATTTTCTCAGATCATGCACAAAAATAAACTCAAAATGGATCAAGGACCTGAACGTGAGACAGGAAACTATCAACACCCTAGAGGAGTAAGCAGTAAACAACCTCCTTGACCTCCACCGCAGCAACTTCTTACTTGACACATCCCCAAAAGCAAGGGAATCAAGAGCAAAAATAAACAATTGGGACCTCATCAAGATTAAAAGCTTCTGCACAGCAACGGAAACAACCCAGAAAACTAATAGGCAACCAACGGAATGGGAAAAGATAATTGCAAATGACATATCAGATAAAGAGTTAATATCCAGAATCTATAAGGAACTCACCAAACTACACACCCGAAAAACAAACAACCCAGTGAAGAAAGGGGCAGAAGATATGAACAGACACTTCTCTAAAGAGGACATCCAGATGGCCAACAGACACATGAAACGATGCTCAGCATCCCTCCTCATCAGGGAAATACAAATCAAAACCACACTGAGATACCATCTCACGCCAGTCAGAGTGGCTAAAATGAGCAAATCAGAGAACTCGAGATGCTGGCGAGGATGTGGAGAAACGGGCACCCTCCTGCACTGTTGGTGGGAATGTAAACTGGTACAGCCCCTCTGGAAAACAGTGTGGAGGTCCCTCAGGAAATTAACAACAGAACTCCCCTATGACCCAGCAATAGCGCTGCTAAGACTTTACTCAAGGGATACAGGAGTGCTCATGCATAGGAGCACATGTACCCCAGTGTTCATAGCAGCATTCTCAACAATAGCCAAAACATGGAAAGAGCCTAAGTATCCACCAACTGATGAATGGATTAAGAAGATGTGATTTATCTATACAACGGAATACTACATGGCAATGGGAAAGAATGAAATCTGTCCATGTGTAGCAATATGGATGGACCTTGAGAGTGTTATGCTGAGCGAAATAAGTCAGGTAGAGAAGGGCAGGTACCATACGTTTGCACATATAGGTGGAACAGGAGAAACTTAACAGAGGACCATGGGGAAGGAGAAGCAGAAAAAATAGTTGGGGAGAGGGAGGGAAGCAAACCATGAGCGACTCTTGAATTCTGAAAACAAACAGGGCTGATGGGGGTGAGGGAGAGGAGACAGGGAGTGATGGGCATGGAGGAGGGCACTTGGGATGAGCACTGGGTGTTATATGGAAACCAACTTGACAATAAACTATTAAAACAAATAACGTTCAAATAAACGAACGTCATCAATGTTGTCTGAAGTTAGAATATAATTATCTTCTGATGGATTGTAGTAAAGTGGGTTGGGGTTTTTCATGTGTTGCTTGTAGTAAATTTTTTTTTGGTCTGAGCGGTGTTTACAAGTACATACTCACATTGAAAACACACCGTGGTATAACGTAAATTTTTAAATAAACGTATATTTTTGTAAAAAACAAAACAAAAATAAAATAAAACCTTTAAAAAAATTTCCCCCATCCTATCCTTCTAATTGTATTCTCATGCACACACTCTCTCATAAAAAAAAAGGAAAATACCTTTTCCCCATCCCCATTCCCCAATAAAGCAGCAGATATAGGATTTAACAAAAGAATTCTATCAGCTTTTCAATGATTAGATATTCTATTGATTGCATAAATTATTCCAAATATTAAAAATGTAGTGGATCTTACTAAACTTTTATAAAGCAAGTATAATACTAATACATAAAATTATAGACTATAATTCTTTGTGAATAACTTATGTAAAAAATAGAAAAAAACTATATTAGTCAAAAGAATCTAACATGTTGACACTGATGTTTCCATGTAAAGATTCCCTGAACTGATCATCTACAGAGAGCAGAGGTACATATTCCAGCTTAGGCCAGAGAAGGACACACAATGGTCTTTTGAGAAGTAATACAACCAGCATCAGTATTACTTAACTGAGCGCACCTATGTTAACACGGATTTTATAGAAAATTCTTAGCGAGGAAATTATGACTGTATATAAATAACTTCACTGTTTTATTTAAGAAATTCTTACAAACCATTTATCCAGATAGTACATTGTCAAGATGAACAAACATCAAATCTATTTTTCCAATAGACTTCTCACATGGAAAAGAACCTGTTTATCAAAGTTTATTTTAATGCTTTCTTCAAAACACTTATGTCATCAACTTCATCCAATCTCAATAAGGTCTTCACTTTGAAAGACCTACTTTAAATCACTTCAGCCTAGGTACAAAAAAAAAAATCTATGAATATCCTTCTCCAGCTAATCTCTGAGAAACTACTTTCAAGTTATGTTGTTTCATGATGTGGGAAATTAAATGAATTCAGATTTCTTTTTTCAGTAAGTTTCCCTGCTACTCTTTATTGGACATTCAATTGTCAACAAAATTCCATTTTGAGTGTAAAATATAATCACCATTATGAAAGCATGTATTTAATATGAGCCTTTGGGAATGAAGTTTTTACAGTCAAGATGATTGTTATAAACATTTAGCTGAATTTAAAACTAAAACTCAAAAGTTAAAGTGGAGGATTTAGAATTGGATATTTACATTCATTTGCACATGTATTGTGTTTACATATATTCTCATTTTAATGGGAATAAATTGAACAAAAGTACAAGCATCAAAAGAAAGTTTTGCACAAAGCTTGCCTTTTTCTATTATTAATTCTATATTTTTCTTATAACCATTTGTTATAATCTTATAAACTCTTTCATGGGCTACTTATTTAAGGCTAAATATAATTGTATTATTTAGCTTACTCTGTGGTTATGTAAAAGTCATATTACCTCTCACAAGACCTCATAAAAATATCTATCATCAATTTATATTTCAAAACTGCTTTACAATCCTTTATTAAGTTATTTTATAGGGGCGCCTGGGGGACTCAGTCGGTTAAGCGACCAACTTCAGCTCAGGTCATGATCTCACGGTTCGTAGGTTTGAGCCTCCTGTGGGGCTCTGTGCTAACAGCTAGCTCAGAGCCTGGAGCCTGCTTCAGTTTCTGTGTCTCTCTCTCTCTCTGACCCTCCCCAGCTCACGCTGTGTGTGTCTCTCTCTCGCTCAGAAATAAAAAACAAAACAAAACAAAAAAACCCAAATTATTTTATAAAGTTGATTATATAGAAACTCTTAAACATACAAAATAATATACAATATTTTATTTTCCTTCCTCCAAATTTCTAACCCTCACTGAAAAATTCACTTGTTCTAGCTGTCATCACAAAGTTTTGCCTGTCAATTAAGATGCTAATTGGTCTGCTTATTTACAGAGGTCTCTTATGGCCTCTAGTGGTGCATTGCATATGTGCATTATAAAAAACAGACTTGCATTCTCCAAAACAAATCACTGAAAAACAGATGGATAGAAGTTTTACAAAATCATTCATAATTTGGATTTGCCTAAGACCTTTTCTGCCTTCCTCCTATCTATATACCTGTCAAGGAGTAGGAATTTCATTGGATGTTCTGGTTAGAAAGATTAATTCCTATAGTAACATGAAAGAAAACTGGAGTCCAGAAAAAGAGGAGAATATAACACTTATGTAAAGACATGGGAAAGGGACTTCAAATATGCGAAAATAAATTAATTTTTCAGAGTTCCTCAATAGCAGGAGCTGTGCTCCAACTTTGTTTCCTAAGCTGCTCTAAAGTGACAACTTGATGTTAAATAATAGTGTTAATAACAGTACCACTAATGATATCAACTTCTGCTGAATATTTTTTGTCTGTGAAAGAACCTTACTCAGATTTTGTCTAATTCTAACAACAACCTTGAAAATTGTCTATTTTAACCTTAATAAAGATAAGAAAGTTCAGCTATTTCCCAGGGCAACAAAACTCATAATGAGAATAGGTAACATTTTCTTTTCATGATACTATAGTTTTTATTTTACTGTTAATGAGCCATGTGATATGTATGTGGGAGTTATCCTTGATAACTTGCTTTCCTTTAGTATCTGCATCTGTAAGTCCTCCATTCTAGTCCAAGTCACTGTATTTCCTTCCTGCCTTACCAAAACCCTTTGACCTCCTTGAAATGATTACTGCCATCAATTTTTACCTGGACATTCCTAATTCTTATTTCAGTGCTCGGCTGAAACATTATTTATCCAGGGAAAGACTTCCTAAATTCCCAAGAGACAAAATTAGGTCTCCTTGTATTTTATACCCGTATATATACCCTACTCTTAGCATTTGAATATTATAAGGGAGATTAATAATTGATCATGAAGTTATTTCTTTAAAATCAATATTCATTAGACTCCTAGTTAAATTAAGGACAATGTGTGACTTATTTACAAATACAACCCCAATGCCTTAAACAATGCCTAAGATGTAGCAGGAGCTCAACAAATATTTGTTGAAACAGTAAATAGGGGAATGATATTTAAGGTAACCACATAGAAAAGAGTTGTGGTTATCTCCTATATGCACTGATTTGTCTCTCTTCAAAGTTTCTGCTTCATGGGACAGTTGAGTAATATTCAAAATAAAGAAAAAATGTTAGTGTTGAAAAGATCTTTAAAGTTCATCTTGTTCTAGAATAAATGCTTGCCACTTAGCTATAACATCCCTTTAAATGGTCATCTAGTTAAACATTTTTAATCCCAGGAAATTTAGTATCCAGAGGAAACCCATTGATGCATTGATATTTAGGCCCATATCACTGGTTCCAAGAATAATTCAATTAAAATGGCCACTTGGGTAGTATGTTAAACTCCTATCTAACAAACTCATTACTGAATTTCTACTTTTCCCACTGTTGAGAAGGGATCCAATTAACAATTTGAAGATGTTAAAAATAATGTCTATCTATCTTCTACATGGACATAGACAATGCAGACCCTTAGTATATATCCTTACATATAATCTCTGGGATCTTACTGACAGTTGGTTACAATTCCAACTGTGCTTTAGGGAAAAGTCTGTTTGCTAAAAAACAGCCAATGAAGGAGATTGTTCTGTCTCACTAGAATTTTATGCTTTAGAGAATACTATCTAGCCCAGAACAACAAAGCTCTATGATTTTGATATGTCACCATTTCAAAATAGCCATAAATTTTACTCCTCTATGAGTACTTATGTAAGGTTTGGGGAAGAATAAGTGAAAAGACTATAGTACAGTAGTATAATTTCCCAGTAGTCCTTATTCTATTTTTGTATTAAATACTGGAAACATATCCACACAAAAAGAAAATTCTCAGAGATCCATTTCACTTCCAGCTTCACAGTTACGTTATAAAGCTTTAATATTGCTTAGTTTTTTGTTTTTTTTTAATATTCAGTCTTGAAACAGATGTGCTTAAAGTGGAAACACTCACATAAATAGCTATGACATTAAATGAAGGGAAATTTACACTTGTATTTAATTTGTCAGTCTCCCCTAGTCCCCAAGAGTGAGAAGCTAGCTATATTAGAATCTCTTATATATCAGTAAAAGTATTTTTTTGCTAAAATGATTTTTTAAATTTATACTTCATAATAACTATGTTTGCATTAAAGATGTTTTTTTTCTCATGCAATTGATACAGTTGATCTTTCCTCATGTGTCCTATAAATGAACTGTCAAAATAGTATTCAACTTTTGGCAAATAGAAGTGATTATACCTGTATATGTGTGCAGTCATAACTAATTATATATCCATAGCAGGTGGCAATAAATATTTTCCTGCAAACACTGGATGATGTTATAAAAACACTCACCTTTCCACAGATTCATGTCATTCCCCGTGGAGCATTGCAATATTTGTTTTGCTGACAACTAACACTCAAAAATCTGACATTAGATCACTTTCAATTAAATATGAAAGAGTGGCAGACAGAAACTCAGGGGAAGATGCATTTTGACTTAATGCCAGTATGAAACACAACAGTTCGTACTCTGGAAAACACTGACAGTGTCAAATAAAATACCAGACGTTTTAGAGTCAAAGTCTGCATAAAATGTTTATGATATACTTTTATATTGGAGTATCGGTATTTCTTTTATTGTAGTTTCATTCACTTTTATCCAGAGTAGGGAAACAAGGGTATTAATTTGAGCCCCTCCAAATATGTTACTACTAACAAAATATTAACTCTGCATCTAGCCTAATACCTTTTTTAAAATGTCTAACAAAGTAAAAGGGAGTACCTGATATAGATTAAACATGATATAGTAAGAAATCACTACCATGGAGGTAAGAAGTAAATGATAAGTAAATCTCTGAGATGGAACTAGGAGACAAAACATACTGAATCATTTCAAAGAACACTTAACTAAATTGACAAGCAAGTGTGTGTGTGTGTGTGTGTGTGTGTGTGTGTATACACATATACAAAATTGTGTGTGTATATATATGTGTGTGTATATGTATATATATATGTATATATGCATATACATGTATACTTGAGTGTTAGTTGTTAGCAAAACAAATATTACAGTGCACGATGGGGAACAACATATATATAAAACTGTGCTTTATTTGAACATCCTAGGGTTTAAACGGGTAAAATTCTCAGGGATTTGATCCCTTATATGTGTACTTAACTATTTTAATTTTTTAAAATGTTTTATTTATTTCTATGAGAGAGAGAGAGACAGCGTGAGCAGGGGAGGGTCAGAGAGAGAGGGAGTCACAGACTCTGAAACAGGCTCCAGGATCTGGGCTGGCAGTCAGCACAGAGCCCGACGCGGGGCTCGAACCCATGAACCGCGAGATCATGACCTAAGCGAAAGTCGGACGCTTAACCGACTAAGCCACCCAGGCGCCCCTTAACTATTTTATTAGAGACCTCAACTGTTAATATCTGACAGATTTTCTGGAACCATTTTGACACACAACATGAGAAGAGGGTTTAGTTAAAGATCTGGTAGATAGGTAACTGTGTCAGCAAAACAAGCCATATGTACTATATGAAACTATCCATAAATCAAATGAAATGCGTTAAGTTTTTCATTTTATAAAGTTTATTTCTCAAGGAGAAGATCAATGAACAATAGAGGACCGAGTGGGAAGGCTAGTACCAATTTTGGTGGTAAGGTTCAATAGTTCTAAGAGGAAAAGGATTTTTCCATTTCAGCACATTTGCCCCAGCTCCTATCATAAATCCACAATTTTATATTTCAAAGATTATATTGATATTAATTTCTTCACCCATCCACTGAGGTATAGCCAGAATGAGTATGTGCTGCATACACTATTCTATGCTACAGTTTAGCTGGTTTTTTTTTTTAACACCTTTATTTTCTCAACATACCCATTATCCATTACAAAAAGCAAATATATTTTCTGTTATTCTGGATACATTACAGTCTCCTTACCTTTTCATAAGATTTTAATTGTAAATAAGGACTGCAATCCTCATCCTTTGTTTTTCAAGTTACTGAAAACATCCTGCATTTATCTTAAGGTTTCAGAAAAACTGTATTAGTCCCATTGCTGCAATGTATGTGCTAAGCATACAGACTCTTACCCTTTTTGGAAAAGAAGCATAGCTGCTTTATTTATACTTAAGATTTTTAAATATTCTACATAGAGTAAATGCATGAAAAAAATTGCAAGTAAGAGTAACAACAAAATCAAAGTCATTTTTGATTTTGTTTTGAACTTGTATTTACTCACCACAGAATAATCACTCAAAATAATAATTAAATTATTGTTAATCATAATGACAGTCAATCATACTGTTACCAACATGTTTACCAATTGTTCTGTTCACCCTTACTGATGATCATCCACCCTTTTCTTCTGGAATTAATTTCCTTCTTATTGCAGTACATTATTAGTATTTTTTAAATTTCCTTAAATAATGAGCCATGATTAATACTGTTTTTCAGTTTAACATGTCATTATTTTACTTTCAGTCTTGAATGATATATCAGCAGAATATATAATTCTAGCTTGACAGTTGTTTACCCTCAATACATTAAAGGTATTACTTAACAATTTTATGGGCACTATTGACTGTGGTGAGGAATGTGATGTGAAAGCATTGTTATTACTTTAATTGTAACATATTCTTTAATAATAGCTAATGTAAAGATTTATTTACATTCTTTAGTTTCACAACATTATGTATGGAATTGTGCTTATCATCCCAGTTCACTACTTGGTGCTTTCCTGCACTGTCAGTATTCATGCTTATCTTCAAATCTAGGACATTTTTAACCATTAGCTCTCTTAATATTGCCATACTCATGTTCTATATAAGTAATAGAAAAGAATGGATAATTGAATATTTTTATCTAGAGAACCTTGAGTTAAGTGGTGACTTAATATATTTAAGTAAATTCAAAGTCAAACTCTCAAATATATTTTGTGATGGTAAATGAAGTTCTAAATAAAACTAGAATATGGAGACAGAGCAGGTGGAAAATAACTCATTGGAGAAGACCTATGGAAAGCTAAAAGAATGAAAAATCAGAACAGTACGTATTAGGGAAATATTAAGTACACAATTTAATGACAAATACTACATGATAACATAATTATTGTACTGCATATAGAACAAAATGATACAGAATAGCAATGTCCACAGGTCTGTAAGGAACCCATGGGTGAATTGTCCTGACTCTTTACAAGTAGACAATGGCTCTTCAAAAGAGGAACAGTGATATCAGAATGGACATATAAACTCTGACATTATCCTATATGCTGAAAAATTATACAAAATTAGTACAATTTTATCAGATAGTTGACTGGTCAACTACTAAACGGAGTTAAGATAAAAGTCAAATAAATTGTGGGAGGTAAATTTTAAAAGACAAAATGTAAAATCTTGGAAAATAAGAAAACAAACAATGTAGGATTTTTGTATAAAATTGATAAATCCTTCCATATGTCAACCAAATCAGAGACCCTACAGGCTTTCTCTTATATAAATAGCATTAATTTTACCTAATAGTAAGTTCCCATGAGAACAGTTGCTTGGTTCTGTGGGCACTTTATCCCATAGGAAGGTGACATACCTGAAGAAGGAAAAGAATAAGGACTACTAAATCGTAGGGCCTGATATAACAGATCTTGTTGCTTTGGTCTTTAAGAATCTGGGTTCATGAACAGGATGGAGTACCGTGTATTAAAATTCCCCTGAGTCATGTTTTCATGCTTTATTAAAAATTGGAACTGGCAGGTAGTATGTTATCAACTGGTCATTTTAAATAAAATTAATAATTATCTTTTGCAACTAAAATTATTCTTCATTGTTTTTTTAAAGTATTTTGGTATAAGCTTTATAAAAAGTATAGTGAATATTGTGAGAAAGGTAAATTCTATTTCAGTATAAAAACTAGCTATGAATAAAATAAGTATAAAATAATAAAATAAGAATAAATAGTGAAATAGGAAAATAAATAAAAAGGCATCTTTACTGGCTTTTAAATATTATCTTTAAATATGATCTATCTTGGAGAATATTTTATGTATGCTGGAGAAGAATGTGTATTCTGTCTCAAAAATGAAGTATTTAAGTCCTCTATTATTTTTTTACTTTTTAAAAGTCCCCTATTATTAATGTGTGGTGCCTTTTTCTCCCTTTAGGTCTGTTAATATTTGCTCTAAATATCTAGGTTCTCCTATGTTGGATACATAAGTAATTATATATGTTATATCATCTTTTTGGATTGATTCCTCTCTCATTATATAGTATCCCTCATTGTTTTTTACTGACAGTCTTTATATTAAAAATCTATTTTGTCTAATATGAATAAAGCTACACAAGTTTTCTTTTCATTTCCATTTGCATGAAATATCTATTTTCATACCTTCACTTTTATCCTCTGTGTGTCCTTACTTCTGAAGTGAGTCTCTTGTAGAAGAATGTCTTTTTTTCTTTTTTTTAATCAAGTGAGTCTATGTCTTTTGAATGGAGAATTAGTCTATTAACATATAAAGTAGGGTTGGCTCATTTGGTTGTGTTGGACTTGATTTCTACTCAGGTTGTAATCTCATGGTTTGTGGGATTGAGCCCCATGCTGTCAGCACAGAGCCTGTTTGGGATTCTCTCTACCCATCCCCCACTTGCATTCTTTCTCTCTCAAAATGAATAAACATTTAAAACCATTTAAAGTAATAATAAATATGTACCTATTGCCATTTTATTAATTGTTTCCTGGCTGTTTTGTAAGTTCATTTCTTCCTTTTTATAGTTCCATTTTTTTCCTTAATCTTTTTCTTTGTGTTTTGATTACTTTCTTTAGTGGGATGCTTAGATTCCTTCCTTTTTTAAAAAAATATATTTTGTATATATACTATAAGTTTTTGCTTTGTGGTTATCATGTAACATATATGCTGCTGACACTATATCTTATATAGCTTATGTATAACTATTTATAACAGTTTATATTAAGGTGATAACAAGTTGGAATGCATTCTAAAACTACACTTTTTACTTTCCTTTGTTACCATTTTTTGTTTTTGGTGTCATACTTTATATATATTTATCTTGTGTATCCCTTTACTAATTATTATAGTTGTAATAATTTTTACTACTTTTATAATTTTATCTTCATATTAGCTTTATGTATGATTAATCAGTATGTTTACTATATATTTATCTTTACCCATGAGATTTATACTTTTCTCTTTTCTTGTCACTAATTTGTGTCCTTATTTTAGCTTAGAGGAGTCCCTCTAACATTTCTTGTAAGGGTGTTTTTTGCTTGTCTGGAAAACTCTTATTCAAATCTGAATGATAATTTTGCTGGGTAGAGGATTCTTGTTTGGAAGTTTTTTGTTTTCTTTTTTCAGCACTCTGAACATATTGTTCCACTCCCCCTGACCTGCAAGTTTCCGCTAAAAAATATGCTGATAGACTTCTGGGGGTTTGCCTGTCCATAACAAGTTGTTTTTCTTTTTCTCCTTTTATGTTTCCTTGTCTTTAACCTCTGACATTGCACTTGTAATGTATTGGTATGTGTCTCTTGGGTTACTTGTAACTCTCTGAGATTCCGGGATTTGGGTGTCTTCTTCCTTCTTCAAGTTATAGAAGTTTCTAGACATTATTTCTTCGATTAAGTTTTCTGCTCCGTTCACTTTCTCTTTTCCTACTCAGACTTTTAAAATGTGAATGTTAGTGTACTTGATGTTGTCTTATGAGTCCTTTAACCTGTCTTCACTTTTTTTGCTGCTCTCATTGAAAGAATTTCATTGTCTTGTCTTTGAGTTTACTAATCCTTTTTTTTTCCGTTTCATCTAGTCTACCCTTGAACCCCTTAGTGTATTTTTTGTTTGGTATTCTTCAAATCTGGGACTTCTGTTTGGTACTTTTTTAATGTTTTTTATTCATTGCAGTTCTCATTATGCTCATCCATTATGATCCTGAGTTTGGCGAGCATCTTTACAATCATTGCTCTGAACTCTTTATCAACTAAACCACTTATCTCCATTTCCTTAAGATTTTTTTTTCCTGAGGTTTGCTCTTGTTCTTACTTTTGGAACCTGTTTCTCTCTTTCTTCATTTCGCTTGGGTCTTTGTTTTGGATTCAGTGTGTTAGATAAATAGCCACTTCTTCCATTCTTGAAGAACTGGTCTCTTGTAGGAGATAGATCTTATTGTTTAATCCCCCCTTTGCTTTTCATTGTCTTTTAAACCTCCGTGATTGTGCTGACAATTAACTCAGAGCCTGGAGCCTGTTTCAGATTCTGTGTCTCCCTCTCTCTCAGACCCTCCCCTGCTCATGCTGTCTCTCTCAGAAATAAATAAAAAACATTAAAAGCAATTTTATTAGCTACAATCCAGTTTTTCTATTCACTTTTTCTGCATTATTCTTACTGACTCCACTTATCGCTAAAGTAACTTGTGGCAATACTTATCCCCCTACCCTATTTGGTAAAATGGTTTCATGCCAGAGACCGAAACTGCACAGGTCATCCCTGATGGCAAGGCCCAGGGAAACACCTGTGTGAAAAGACTGTGCTGGTCATCCCTGATGGCAAAGCCCAGGGAAGAGACTGCAATGCAGTCAGAAGAACCCCCGGAAGAGTTCTCTTCTCTACTTTGTCTGTACCTTTTACTCTCACTTCTGCTGTTAGTCTATTCTAGGGTTAATATGAAACCAGAATCGCCCAAAGTTCCCCCCATCCTCCAAAATGGAATGTACCTAAATATCATGTCTGCCCCCTCAATCAGATGTTGTCTCATAAATATTGTAGCAAATAGCAAAATTGGAGACAGTGCAGTATGCATTGGGTCTATGAGAGACCTAGAATTCATTTTCCTTGTATGAATCTAATTGCCAGTAAGAATACATAATATGCCATAAGCAGAGACAAAAACAAGACTTACTAGTTGTGGAGGACTTTTCGAAAAAGTGTTAGAGAAATATTTGCCTGCTGACCTCAAGCCTGTAAGGCAACTTATGGATTGTTCTGGTCAAAGAATGAGATTGGTAAATGCAGAGTCCAAATTCTAGTTGATCCACATAAAACATTTCCATACGTCATCTATGATAAATGTTGACATTGTTCTTTCTTAGTAAGGGGTTGTGAGAGTCTGTTACCTACAACTGCGGGTACAAGCATATCCTGTTTTTACATGCCCACTGAATTTAAACAATTAAAGGGCACTGTGATCTCATGTATTCTGGCAATATGCTTCACTTATCCTTAGATACCCTGTCATATGTAGTAAAGAATATGTAAAACTTTGTTATGACTACCTGGTTAAATTTTATTGGTTGAAGTGGAAATTACATACCATGAAATCACTGTTGCCAAGAAAACTTAGAAATGTTAAGTCCTATGACTGTACTCAAAAAATGTAAATTGTTTAAGCATGATTGTTTGAATTTGCCATATAAAAACCCTAAGCTGAAAAATAAATTTGAGCAGTCCACCTGAAGAGGCTGGCTCCATGTCTTCTTTCGCTGACGTCAACCATCACTCTCCAGGCCAACCCTGGCTTGCAGAGGCTGGTCCCCTGCAATTTCATACATCTGTAACACCACTAGGTTATTTGTTACAGTTGGCGTTCCATCCTGATATACCAATGATCTAAATAAGTTTTTAATTATGCATTCAGATTAGTCCTATGTGCTACAAAGTTCTATGGGTTTTGTCACATGCACAGTATCGTATATTCACTGTTAGAATATTCTGAAGAATAGTTTCACTATTCTGCACACACACACACACACACACACACACACACACGCACAAAAACAAAGGAACTCCTGTACTTTATTCAACCTTAACCTTCTCCCTTGGAATACTTAGCAACATCTGAAACTTTAGTGTACTTATAGGCTGCTTTTTCCAGAATGTCAGATAATTTGAATAATATTCATATGATTATGAATATATAGTATGTCTTTTAGGTAGGCTTCTTTCTTTTTAAAAATTTTTAATGTTTATTTTTTATTTTTGAGAGAGAGCAAGTATGAGTGAGGAAGGGGCAGAGAGAGAGACACACAAACACAGAATCTGAAGCAGACTCCAGTTTCTGAGCTGTCAGCTCAGAGCCTGATGTGGTGCTGGAACCCATGAACCATGAGATCATGACCTGAGCAGAAGTCAGGCACTTAATCCACTGAGTCACCCAGGTGTCCCTTAGGTAGGCTTCTTTTACAAAGCAATATACATGAAAGTTTTATCTTACAAATATTGAATTATTCAATCTATATCTCAAAAATCTATATATTTAATTTTTGATTTTTTAAATCAGGGCTTTATGGTTTTCTACATAAAATTCTATACATATTTTGTTAGCTTTTTAGTGGGATTTACATTTTTTGAAACTACTGTAAATGATAGTATATTTTATATTTCAAATTATGATAGTTCATTGCTGGCATGTAGGTAAACAACTTTTCCATATTGTACATACATCTGTGACTTTGCTATAATCGCTTATCAGTTTCAGGGTTGTTAATTCTTAATTTTTGCCTAGAAACCATGTCATTTGTGAACAAAACCACTTTTATTTCTTCTTTCCAAGCTATACAACTTTGTTTGCTTTTATTGTCTTATTTTACTAGCTGGGAATTACTGTACAGTGTTGAATACGCGTGTTGAGAGAGGATATATTTGCCTTGACCCTAAACTTAAGGGGACCATTATGACGTTAGCTATAGGATGTTTGTAGATGCTCTCTATCCCTGCCTCTACTGGCTCAGAGTTTTTCTTCTGAATAGTGGGTTATGTCAAATGACTTTTGTTGCATCGGTTGATATGATCATATGATTTTACCTTGTTTTCCTTTTGAAGTGGTAGATTACATTGATTTTTAATGTTAAATCAGATATACACACTTGGAATACACATCACTTGGTCATGGTATCTATTTCTTACATGTTTTTATGTTTGATTTGTTAACATTTTGGTCATTTTTTTGCATAAAAGTTTATGAGTGATCTTGCTCTGTGGTTTTTCATCTTGTAATGTCCTTATCTGTTTTTAATGTTAAGATAGATCTGGCCTCATAAAATGGATTGGAATATCTTCCTTATACTTCTGTTTTCTGAAAGAAATATTGGAGTACTGGTGTAATTACTTTCTTAAAAATTAGAAAATTTCCTAAAAATTTGAAAGTAACATTGAGGTCATTTTGTCTGATGACTTATTTTTTGGAAGTTTACTAATTATGAATTCTTTAATAGATTTTATTACTTTAATAGATTTGTTATGATTTTCTACTTTTCATTTTAAGTTTTTTCTTAAAGAATCTATTAAAGTATGTATTAAAAATTTGTCCATTTTATTTAAGCTTATTGTGTTTATTGGGGTTTTGCTACTATTTTCCTGTTCTAATATTATTTATTGCTGCTCTAGTTTCTAGTATTTAATTTTCTTCTATCCTTTTTTAGTAAATTGCCATTATTTTTTTCTTGGTTCTCAAAGTGAAATATTTGATTATTGACTTTAGACCTTCCTTTTATTCTAATATATGGATTTAATGCTCTGAATTTCCTTGTAATTACTGTTTTTGCTGGCATAATTATGACAAGTGAAATATAAGTGCAATGAGGATACCTAAAGTGAAAGGAATTTGACAGACATTGTGCATAAATGAATTTCATAGGAATTTGTGTAAATAGGAAGAAAATACATCAGATTGAAATTTGGATCCATGGAAAAAATTGAAGAATCCTGGAAATGATAATCCTCTGGATAAGTATACAGATTGTATTATTTCTTTGATATCTGTAAAACATACTTAACTCCTTAACACAAAACTAATAACAATCAATTATAAAATTAAGACAAATAGAAGTGTATAAGAATGATTTGTGATATTTTTAAAAAATGGTACAATGTTTTATTATTTAAACATGTACAGAAAAATCCATGTCCTAATCACTTATGCATGGCCATACTTCTGCCCTCAGTCACAGGCAGGTTTTCTTTTTCAGCTACAAACTTACATGGGCAGGTGAAGTATTCTAACACCAATTAATGCTCTTTTCCTGGTTCTCTATCTGATTTGCACATGCAGTATTCAGTTACAGTCTCTCATCATATGAGCACTCAGTTTGAACCATCTTCTTATAAACAGTGGGACATCCCCTCCTTCCCTTAGCTTCTCCTAAGCAACTTTCTCTAGAGCTTCAGCTTGTACCTACTATATTGTCTACTTCTGGTCTATAGGGACTTTTTTTTTTTGCACAAATGCATGTTTATTATTATTTCCAAATTTATCTGGACTATCTCTTTAGTTGGAAAAACAATATTTTCTATGTTTACAATCTTAAAAGAATATCTATATTAATTTTAACTTAAAAATATTTGTTTCAGTTTCCCTGCTTCATGAAAACATTTTTGCTTTCAACACAAAAATTTACATATATATTATAATATTACCAATTTACACATATATTACAATATTTCCTTACTTGGAGTGCCTGGGTGGCTCAGTCAGTTAAGCTTACAACTCTTGGTTTTGGCTCCCTGCATTTAGCTCTGCACTGTTTGGTTGGGATCCTCTCTCTTAAAAGTAAGTAAATAAACTTTAAAAAAGCACAATTTATCCTAACTTAATTTCAAAGTTTTACATCAGTTTTGAGCAGAATAATCTTTAATTTATCCTATTGGTTAACTTGTTTAAGAATTTTCATTACATATACAGAATTAGGATATTATACAAGAGGAAATACAGTGACAATAACATCTGATTAGGGAGTTTTATTACTCAAATATTTAACCCTTTATATTTGCTATACAAAGTGAATGCAACAATATTATTTCTCAGCTTTCACATTCATTCACATTATTCTTTTGTGGATTCATTAATAATAGAAGGAAACTATACTTCTTTTTAGTTCCCAATATAATTTGTGAAGGGTTTTGTGTGATATGATCTAATTTCCAATTAGAAACAAAATTAAAATTGCCTAAGAGGTTTATAATTTCTCTGAAAATAGTGAAGACAATCTCAAGCATTAATATATTCTCTGGTGTACTCATTAGGAGCAAGAACATTAATTAAAATGATGGTCATATCATTTATTAGTTCTCATTCAATAAGATATATTTTATCTTTATCTTAAGGAAACTTAATTATAAATAAAAGTAATTTGTATACATACCACAATAATATTATTAGACACAAACGTTGACTTTCATAAATTTTAAATCCTAAACCATACTTGGAACATTTACATATGTTATAAGTGTCTACCCACTAGTTTACATGTGCAACAATATATATACCCAGTAATACAGTGTATATTATATAAATATTACGAATATTGTATGTATATATGTGTATTAGTATACATTTACTCATAGTATCTATATAGATTTATAATTATCCACATATATTTTGTATAGCCATAAACAGTATATATATATATACAATACATATATATATACACAATACATATATATATACACAATACATATATATACACAATACATATATATATATATATATATATATATATATAAAATGAGTATGGATATAAAATCAGTACTCCTTTACACTTGAAACTTGCCACAACTGCCTTAACTGTATGAACTTCTTCTGTTCTTGACTCTACCCTATCAATAGACCCTTTACTTGGTTTTCATATATATGTCTCAAAGCACACTAAGAAAAATGATCTTCTGACAAGCCTTTATGACAACCTCTCTCGAATTAAGAAATTCCTATTAGATATTCTATCTCCTTATTCTTAAGTATATGTGAGGACTATCAGCTGTAATACAATAGTATATTAATTGTCTATTCCATCTTTTGGAGAAGCATATTTTAAATATCATAGAGCATAAGCCCTGTTTTGTATCACTATTTGCCCATCCTCTAAAGCAATGCTTTGCAAAATTGCACATTCAAAATACTTGGTGTTTGTTAAAATGGAGATATTGATTTCGTGTGGAAAGTGGCTTGAAATTCTATATATATACAAGTTTTCAGCTGATGGTGATGCCGATGTTGATGATCTATTGACCACAGTTTGAAAAACAAGGCCCTGAATTTGTGATGACAGTGACTGTGACATACATACCTATAGCTCCAGCATAGTAGTATCTCAAAGATGTTTGCTGGATGAGAGGATAAATGAAGCAGTAATATTTAATAACAAATAAATATTTTGCTTTAATGAACCAATTAAAATTTTATACTCAATTCCAATATTTCTCATAAAAATTATACAAAGTAGGTTTTACTCTTTATAAACATTCAAGTGGTCCAGAAAGGTATATTATCCTACAGAACAAAAGCTAGGAAATGTCAAATAGTTTATTCTGACTTTACATTCATCCTTAGCTTTTTAATATGTTATTACTATGGCTAAATATTCTTTTTCTTGTAAGTAATTTGCTTACAAATTTTTCCAAAAATAAAATATTTGTATGTGTTTATATATTGCTTTACTTTCTACATGCCTAAGTTTCATCATTTATATAATTTTAATAATAATCTCATTTCATTGTGCTGATATAAGGATTAAGGTAAATAGCGCATGTAAAGCAATTAGCAAAATTCCCAGAATGACACGCACTTAATAACTGTGTGGCTTAGTGACAGAGAAATGGATCAGAATCCAGAAGTAGTCTCTGATGAGGAGAACAAAATACAGTGCAACTGAGATTTTGTTTTGTGTTTCTTCCATGTCAGATTTTATTTGGCATATGAAATATAATGAGATATGGTTTTCTTCACATTTGTTTTGCAGTTTTCTCTAGGTATGCAAGACGATATTAAAGAAAGGTGTATATATACATACACACACACACACACACACACATATATGGAAAATAATGCTATCTATCCACTAAAGAATTTAAAACATGTTGGCTGATAGAAGATAAGTGTGCATGGCCTCTTCATATATACAGGTAATACAAGTGCTTCAAAATAACATGAAACCCCAAATAATATGTAATTAATTAATATACTTGAATATTCAATAAAATATAACAGTTTTCTCATTTCCAAAGTGGAAGACACTTGAGCAATAGGAACTTCTGTTCATCGCTGCCAGGAATGCAAAATGGTACATCAGGCAGTTACTGGAGAAGATAGCAGAGTAGGAGGCCCCTGAACTCACCCTGTGCCATATTTACAACTAGATATCATCCATGTCCAATTCAATAAAACAGAGAGTGATCTGAAGACTGGCAGGGGAAAAAAGAAAAGCTCCATGACTAAATATAAAGAATAAGCTACATCTGAAAAGTGATGAAGGTCAGAAAGGTGGAGGGAGGCTGCCTTTAATAGGGAGGGAGCTGAACATGTGGAGACGGCACAGAAATGGGCCCTCGCACCAGGGACTTCACAAAAGGAAAAACTAATCCCCATAATATTTGGCTTTAAAAAGTGGAGGGGCTCAGTTCTGTGTTTGTAAAACCAGTGGGAATTGGAGCCTGAGACTTGAAGAACTTTAGTCAGTTGACTTAGGCAAACCAGGTGGGTGAGTGATAACTGGACAACACCCTTAAGAGAGAAAGAAATCACCACGGAGAGGGACATAAAAATAGCAATTTATACAGCACTAGGGGTAAGTGAGAAACAGATCTGTTTATACTGACTTTGGAGTATGTTGGAGGACTCTCCATAAACAAGGGAGCTAGCAGCTGCCATTTTCCTCCTCTGTTCCCCAGCATAAATACAGAGACACCTACTAGAGGCAGAACTGCACAGGGACTTGCTACTTCACACATTAGCAGTGCACCATGCCCACGAGTTCTCCTGAGGACTTGCCCACTCCAAGCCTGACAGCCTCTGTCTTGGGCTCAGAGCAAATTCTGTTAAAGCTGCATATGCCACTTACTCATGCTCTGACCAGATGCTGGGTGCACAGCTGCCACTTCATGCTGTACACATTTGCCACACTGAGCACCTAGCTGCCCACCTACCTGCATGCAAGTGTTGCCTTCATGCACACATCCCCAGCCACAGGCATGTGCCGCGCCCAGCTGCACCCAGCCATCACCATGTGCTGTACCCAGCCTTGCATCCCAGTGGCCCAGTGTGCAGCCCCCAGCTGCCACAGTGCTTCAGAGGAGCCAGGATAGAACTAGTGGCCAGATACAGATATTAATAACACCATGGCCCTCCTCTCAAATTCCCCAGTGGACATGCCCTGCTCAAAGCTGGCTTGCCTGGGTCCCCATAACAACACATGAGCAAGCACAGCCTACAGCAGGCAGAGAGTCAGTGTAGATGACTACACTGAAAGGAAAATTGACTCAGACAGAAGAGCAGGGTGTAAGTAACCCTCATAGGATACTCTCTTGAAGTGCTAAGTTCTGGTGAAAAGGGCACTCCAGGACCCCATTCATAAAGTCACTACTTTCAAGACCAGAAGACACACCCGACTTCCTGAACATACAGACACAGACAGGCAAACAAAATTAGGAGATAGAGAAATTTATCCCCAATAAAAGAACAAGAAAAGTTTATAGCCAGAAATCTAAGCAGAACAGATATAAGTAACATGCCTGATAGAGAATGCCAAGCATGATCATAAGGATAGTCACCAGACTTGAGAAAAGAGTGGAAGACATGAGTGAAAGGAACCCTTAATGCAGATATAAAGGACACACTAAATAAAATGAGAAACCTGTTGGATAGAATGAATAGCAGCAGGGAAGAAACAGGAAGTGATGGAAAGTAATCAAGCTGAACAAAAGAGAAAATAATCCTTATGCAAAAGAATAGACTTAGAAAACTCAGTTACTCCATCAAATATAATAACATTCATATTTACAGGAGTCCCAGAGGAAGAATGGAGTGACATGAAATACTCAAAGTGTCAATGAGAAAAGTCAGCAGCCAAGAATCTTCTATCCAGCAAGCTTCTCATTCAGAATAGAAGGGGAGATAAAGAGTTTCTCAGACCAAAAAAAGTATAAAGTAGTGCATGATTGTAAACCAGTTCTGTATGTAACATTATAAGGGATATATTGAGTGGAAAGGAGAGACCAAACGTGACAGTACAGAGGGAGGAAAAACAAAAGCAGTAAAAATAATATTTTGGTTAAAAAATCAGTCAAGGAACTCACAAAAAGTATGGAAGCATCACTATTCCATAGTTTAAGTTATATTACAAAACTGTAGTAATCAAAGCAATATGGTACTGGTAAAACAAAAACAAAAACAAAAGGAAATATAGATGAATGGAATAGAATAGAAAAACAAGAAATAAACTCACTATGCTATGGTCAATCTTCAACAAAGCAGAAAAGAATATCCAATGGGAAAAAGACAGTTGCTTCAACAAACGGTGCTGGTAAAACTGGACAGCAACATGCCAAAAATGATACTGGACCACATTCCTGTACCATAAACGCGCACACACACACACACACACACACACACACACACACACACACACACAAGAAATTTTAAATGGGAGACCTGAAACCATAAAAATCCTAGAAAAAAAACAACAACAGTAACTTCATTGACATCAGCCATAGCAAATTCTTTCTAGATATGTCTCTTGAGGCAAGGGAAAAACAGCAGCAGAAATAAACTTTGGGACTACACCAAAAGAAAAAATTCTCTAGAGTGAAGGAAACAATCAACAAAACTGAAAGACAGTCTTCTGAATGGGAGAAGATATATACAAAGAACATGTCTGATAAAAAGTTAGTATCCAGAAAATATAAAGAACTTCTACATCTCAACACTTAAAAAAACAAATAATCCAATTAAAAAAATAGAAGACATGAAGAGACATTTTTCCAAAGAAGACATTCAGATGGGTAACAGACACATGAAAAGATGCTCAACATCACTTATCATCAGGAAAATGCAAATCAAAACTACAATGAGGTATTACTGCACACCAGTCAGAACAGCCATGTCAAAAACAGAAGAAAGAATAGGAGTTGTGAGAATGTGGGCAAAAAGGAACCTTTTGCACTGTTGGTAGGAAGGCAAATCAAAGCAGTGCAGCCACTCTGGAAAGCACTGTGGAGGTTTTTCAAAAAAATTAAAAATAGTACTACCTTATGATCCAGCAATCACACTACTTGGCATTTACCCAAGGAATATAAGACACTAATTCAAAGGAATACATGCCCCCCTGTGTTTATAGAATTATTTTTTAAGGTTTATTTATTTACTTTGAGGAGGGGAGTGGGCAGAGAGAGAGAGAGAGAGAAAGAGAATCTCAAGTAGGCTACCTTTGTGGAGTCCAATGAGGGGCTTGAATGCACAAATTTCTAGATCATGACCTGAGCCAAAATCTAGACTCAGACACTTAACAAGCTGAGCCATCTTGGCACCCCTACAGCATTATTTATAATAGCCAAATTGTGGAAGCAGCCCAAGTATCTATTGATTGATGAATGGATAAATCTATATATAATATATAAGCTCTATATGTATGTATAATGTGTATATATATAAAATATAAGAAATATATAAAATATAGGCCATATATATTGTTATATGTAATATATATAATGGAGTATTATTGAGCCATAAAAAATGAAATATTGCCATTTGCAAAGACGTGGATGGAGCTAGAGAATATTATGCTAAGTGAAATAAGTCTGAGAAAGACAAAAGCATATGATTTCACTCATATATGTATGGAGTTTAAGAAACAAACCAACAAGCAAAGGGGAAAAATGAGACAGTGAGAGAGAGATAAGACAAGAAACAGATTTTTTAAGGTTTATTTATTTTGAAAGAGAGAGAGCACAGCGAGGGAGGAGCAGAGAGAGGAGAAACTGAATCCGTAGCAATCTCTGCACTGATGGCACAGAGCCACATGTGGGGCTTGAACTCATGAACTGTGGGATCGTGACCTGAGCCAATATCAAGATTCAGATGCTTAACCAACTGAGTCACCCAGGCACCCCTCAAGAAACTGAATCGTTAATTATTTTTTCTAATATGTATTTTTGAGAGAGAAGCAGAGAGACAGAGCACAAGTTGGGGAGAGGTAGAGAGAAAGGAAAACACAGAACCTGAAGCAGGATCCAGGTTCTGAGTTGTCTGCACAGAACCAGATGTGGGCTTAAACTCATGAACCATGAGATTATGACCTGAGTTGAAGTTAGACGCTTAACTGATTGAGCCACCCAGACACCCTAATAGACTTTTAGTTATAGAGAATAAATTAATGCTTACCAGAGGGGAGGTTGGTGGGTGGAGTGGTGAACTAGGTGTTGGGGATTAACTAGTGGACTTGTGATGAGCACCAGGTGCTGTATGGAACTTGCTAAATTACTATACTGTACACTTGAAACTGATGTAACACTGTATATTAACTAAATGGAATCAAAGACTTAAAAAAATTACAAAATGTTACAGCCATTTTGCAAGGCAGTTAGGCAGCATCTTACACAAATATAGTCTAGTAAACATTCTCAAAGGGGTAAAAACTTACATTTACCCAAAAGCCTACATGTGAATATTTATTGAGCTTCATTTATAATTTTCAAAACTTGGAAGCAACAATGGTAACCTTCAATATGTGAGTGGATAAACAAAACTGTATCCATACAATGTAATATTATTCAATAATAAAAATAAATGAGCTATCAAATAAGAGAATATGGAGGAAACTTAAATGCATATTACAAAGTGAAACAAGCCAATTTGAAAGGCAATATACTGTGATTTAAATTATATAGAATTGTAGAAAGCTCAAAAAAAGCTTGAAAATACTAAAAAGATCAGTGGTTGCCAGGAGTTAAGTGATAGGGGGAGAAGAATAGTTGGATATACGAGATTTTTAGAGGAGTGTACATATTCTGTATGATGCTCTAATAAAGAGTACGTGTCATTATACACCTGTTAAAACCAACAGAATGTACAATATCAAGAGTGAACTTTAATGCATTCTCTAGAATTAGAGTGGGACTTTGGGTGATAATGAGGTGTCAACATAGGTTAGTCAGTTTTAACAAATGAGCTACTCTGAAGGAGGTGGTTGGTAGCAGGAGAAGGTTGTGCATGTATGACATAAGAGAGGACATGGGAACTTTCTGTGCCTCTACTCATTTTCCCTGTGAGTCTTAAACTATTCTAAAAACTAAAGTCTACCTTTATTTATTTATTTATTTAGCTCCAGATTCATCCTTCTGACCCTCCCTTCAGACCAATACAAAAAAATGATGTGAAGGTCATTACATAATGGTCAAAGCATCCACCTTATCAGTAACCAGACAGATGTCCTTTTTTTTACATTTCTCTATCCTTTCATTTTTTAAATTTTTTTCTTTCATAGTTTATTGTCAAGTTGGTTTCCATATAACACCCAGTGATCATCCAAACAAGTGCCCTCCTCCATGCCCATTACCCCTCTTCCCCTTTCCTCCACCCCCGTCAGCCCTCAGTTTGTTCTCAGCATTCAAGAGTCTCTCATGGTTTGCCTCCCTCCCTCTTCCCAACTATTTTTCCCCTTCTTCTCCCCTATGGTCCTCTGTTAAGTTTCTCCTGATCCACCTACAAGTGAAAACATATAGTATCATCTTTCTCTGCCTGACTTATTTCGCTCAGCATAACACCCTCGAGTTCCATCCAAGTTGCTATTATCTATTTTTAAAAAGTTGACATACCCTATAACTTTGATTTAGGTTTATATTTTTCAACCACATTTAGGTTCATGGTTTTTCCACTGGTGGCTGGAATTTAACAAACTAATTTATTTTATTGTTTTTTAATGTTTTTTATTTCTAGAAGAGAGAGAGACAGCGTGAGGAGGGGAGGGTCAGAGAGAGAGGGAGTCACAGACTGAAACAGGCTCCAGGCTCTGAGCTGGCAGTCAGCACAGAGTCCGACACGGGGCTCGAACCCACGAACCGCGAGATCATCTAAGCGAAAGTCGTACGCTTAACCGACTAAGCCACCCAGGCACCCCCAAACTAATTTATTTTTAAAATCAGAAATATTAGAAATTTAAGCGTTAGAAATTAGAAGCAAATGCATTTTGTATATCAAGGAAATTGAGAGATACTGAACCTGTGATTATTTAAGTAAAATATTCACAAGTGTTTTAAAGTATGTAAATTTCAGACACTACTATCCTGATAGACCCTGTCATGTGTCAGGCTTATAGTCTGGTTATGATGAATATACCTCCATAATGTTTTTTATTTTATTTCTTTATTTAAAAAATTGATGTTTGTTTATTTTTGAGAGAGAGAGAGACAGAATCTGAAGCAGTTTCCAGATTCTGTGCTGTCATCAGAGAGCCCCACATAGGGCTCAAACTCACAAATTATGAGATCATGACCTGAGCTGAAGTCAGATGTTTAACCAACTGAGCCACCCGGGCACACCTCCATAATGCCTTTTAAATACAAAAGGCATACTACATAATGCCTTTTAAATAAAAATACATGAAATGTTTCCATATTCAATTTTACAATGTTTTCATTATTCAAATTTTTTAGAAAAATTCTATTTTCGCAGTGTATCTCTTCCATTTGGTCTTAACCATACTTTTCGTATCTATATCATCTTTCAAATTTAGCAAAAATGGTTTTGAAAAGTAATAAGAACTGACTTCATACAGATTATTGAAGAAGAAATTATTTGCTTTTTCTGTAGTTTGCCATAAAATTTGTAAATATTGTTGCACATTAAATCAAACTAGTTTTTACATCAATATTTTTTCTTTTTTTTTTTAAATGTGTTTATCTATTTCTGAGAGAGAGACAGCATGAGCAGGAGAGGTTCACAGAGAGAAGGAGACACAGAATCTGAAACAGGCTCCAGGCTCTGAGCTAGCTATCAGCACAGAGCGTGATGCGGAACTCGAACCCAGGAACTGTGAGATCATGACCTGAGTTGAAGTCGGACGTTTAACTGACTGAGCCACCCAGGTGCCCCTACATCGATATTTTTCATCTCATCAAAACTCAACTACTTGAACTTATTTCCTAACTGGCATGCCACACCTGATAATAGAATAGAGGTGATAGACCAACGTTTATGAGGGAGATCACACAATGACTAAAACTCATAAAGCTTTTAAGGGAAAATAAGCAATTTTCTTAAGACTTATTGGGAGTTATTGTAAAAGAAAAGTTAGTTTACTTAATAGCATAGATTCACATACATTTGGATCCTAAGCATAACTTTGTATATCTGTATAACTCATCAGAACATCTACTTAAGAAGAATAAATTTGAGATATTATAAAGACAGCATTCATAATTCTGTTCTATGTGCCACCTCAAATGTTCATATTCAATAAATGTTTGTTAGAAATAACATTTCTATAATCACAAAATATTTGCAGCATTTGGGAGAATAGTTAGTGTGCCAATATTCATTTACAAACATTAGGTGCCTTAACTGGGTACGAGGGTTTATAGCTTATTATTTAAAAATGATTTCTGGGGTGCCTAGGTGGCTCAGTCAGGTAAGCATCTGACTCTAGATTTCAGCACAGGTCATGATCTCACAGTTCATGAGATTGAATCCTGAGTCATCCTGACAGCAAAAAGGCTGCTTGGGATTCTCTCTCTCCTTCTCTGCCCCTCCCCAGCTCTCTGTTTCTCTCACAAAATAAATGAATAAACTTTAAAAATGATTTCTTATTCTTATAAAATTATAAAAGCTAAATCAATCATTTTTACAATTGAAAGGTAATCAATACATAGTTATTTCTAACTTATTTATATGTAACTATTGGTGTGTATATACGTATATCTGTCAGTGTTGTTATTTATGATTAAAACTGACAATTTTAAAAATTCATATGCATATTTCTCAGTTAGCATCTTGATCAGAACAAAATTTTTGGTGTGGCAAATTGCCCAATTTTGTTGTAGTTTTTTCTTGGTAAACCACTCTAAGTGGTTTGGTGATAACAATAATTTTGCAATTTATTTGTGAGCTTTCTTAGAAATGTTTCAATTCTTTGTCATCCAAGTAAGTCAAAACTGACAGGTGCTATGCCTAGTTAGCTTTGCATGCAAAATGCATCTTTATTAGAAAAAATTTCCACCTATAATTCAATCCTTGTAATTTTCTTTCCTTAATCCAACTCCTAAATAGAAACATTTTTTGAATGCATAATTGTGCTATCCATATGCTAGGCCTGATTATGTAAATATGAGGAGAAGCTTGTCCTTCCTCCAAGAATTTATCAACTAATAGAGTAAAAAGTAAATTTATAAGTATTAAGGTAAATTATGTGAAACATGTAAGTAGAACAAAATGAACCACAACTAGTCAAAGGCCTGATTTTGAAATTTCCCTTTAAGCACTTGAGTTAGGTTCACTAAAAACAGTATCTTAGAATCCAAAGCAATTTATATTCCCAACTGTCACACACACAACTTTCACAATGACGCTTACATTGTATCCATTTCTTAATTTCTTTTGGAGTCCATTAAAATGAAAAGGTGTGTGTGTGTGTGTGTGTGTATTTGTGTGTGGATAGAAATCTTACACTGAAGTCTTGCTGAAGGGGTGCATCTATTTCCTCAAAACTATAAATTTTAATCTTTTGAAGAAAGTGAATATAAATATTTTAAATCTGACTTTTTAAAAGTTCTCTGGTTTCATTAAAAATAAATAATCATAATTTAATTAGAAAATTTTTGTTGCTAATGTACTTTAAACACTGGACAGTTTCCTAAATGCTTGAGGGTTCAAGCCCTATCAGCATTTCTTCAATAAATGAAGTTAAATTTAGCAATACTCCAATTGCAAAAGTTAACATAGATTTAAAATTGAAACCCAAATAAAATTTTATATGGTACTCATGACTAAAATACCCTATGTTTAAGGACTTTAGAGTTCCTGTAGGTTGCACATCGGAATGAAGTAATTTGATTGGTATTGATCCCATAAGATATACGTAGAATTAAATGAACATATAGCATGAACATTTACTAAAAACAAGCATGATTACAATGATTATTTTTTTTGCTCTATTCCTCTGTTTCTTTCTTATACTTTTCCTATTTAGCATCACAGGAGAGAAATCATACAACTAACTGGAAGAGTGAAATTTATGGTCTCCAAAGTCATCTGGTTTCCTGAGCCTTCCAGTATTTTCCAGGGTGTCCTTAATTAGTCTTCTCTCCTGCTTATCAAATTTCCTATTTCAAAATATCTCTGTTGTCTTTGATCATCCAGTCCTGCCAATATGTCCACTTAATTACAGAGAATGACCACACTTTATACAGAAACTATATAGGGAAATTTTATAGAGAAAACAGCGATTACTATACACATCCAATAAGTTCTATTATTCTAATTCTAAATTATTCAAATCTAAATTCTCAGGTCCTTGGGTGGCTCAGTAGGTTAAGCATCCTACTTCAGTTTCAGATCACGATCTCGCGGTTCACAAATTCGAGCCCCACGTCCAGCTCTGTGCTGACACCTCAGAGACTGAAGCCTGCTTCAGACTGTGTGTCTCCTCTCTACCCCTCCCCCATATCTCTCTCTCTCTCTCTCTCTCTCAAAAATAAATAAGCATTAAATTCTATTTAAGTTCTAAATTATTTTATTTGTATTTTAATTTTTAATGTTTTATTTATTTCTGAGAGAGAGAGAAACAGTGTGAGCGGGGGAGGGTCAGAGAGAGAGGGAGACACAGAATCCGAATCAGGCTCCAAGCTCTGAGCTAGCTGTCAGCACAGAGCCCGTCGCGGGGCTTGAACCCACAAACTGTGACCTGAGTCGAAGTCAGACGCTTAACCAACTGAACCACCCAGGCACCCCTAAGTTCTAAATTGTTTTTAAAAATGTATATGTTATATGGCAAACTATTTTGGTTATAAACCATTTGCTTCTGTGCCTTTCATGCTCTTAGACTTTTTCATGAAAATGGAAGTTATTTGTCCTACTGGCACCAAAATATTTCATACACATTGTGGATCTTGTAGGTTAAGCACTGTCATATGGAGTTACTCTATTAATTGCCTCTTGTTCTCCTCATTTTTTTCCCCAAGACTCCATTACACATCTTTAAAAACTTTCCTTCAACTTTAAATTTCTTTTGATCTGCCATCCTTTTTTCTTGACTCCCCTTATTTAACCACTACTCTGTAGTAATAATTATTTCTACAAATTGTACTCATTACTTATTTCCCCACCACAGAATTCATGTTTGCATTAATTAATCATATTAAACTCTAACTTTGCATCAGACACACACTACACACATTATATTATATAATAGCAATAAATAAAACAAGCAAGTCTTCTTTTCTATTGGAGAGATTCAGAAATTAAATCATGTAAATTAAGTAAATATCTCAGTGATAAAGGCCATGAGAAATAATAAATCAGGGTAAAGGGTTAGCAAGTAGAGGTGGTGAAGTCGTTTCCGGTAAGGAAATATATGAAGAGACCTGAAGGAGTAAGCATGTGGAAATCTGATAGAAGACGATTCCAGACTTAGTGTTCAGTAAGGTTGGGCCATGTTCGCAATCTCATATAATCTGGAATTTACTACCACCCCTTCAGCCATCTTTAAAAAAATGCTTCACAGAAACAAAAAACAAACAAACAAACAAAAAAACAAAAAAACCCAAGTGCAATAAGAGATTTGAATTCAATTTCCCTGAAATACAACCTGTTGGTAAGGCAAAGGTAAAATTATTCTTTCAAGGAAAGGGAGAATACTGACTTGATAAAGTCTCACTAGTGTCTTGGAGTGTGGAAAGTAAAGTTAGAATATTTATGTGGTTTCTTTTTCTTTTTTTTTTTTAAGTGTTTTTATATATTTATGTATTTATTTATTTAGAGAGAGACAGATCGATAATCCCAAGCAGGCTCTGAACTGCCACTGTAGAGCCTGACATAGAGTTTGAACTCAAAAATCATGAGACCATGACTTTAGACAAAATCAAGAGTCAGATACTTCACAGATGGAGCCACCCAGGAACTCTGGATATTTATGTGGATTATGGTTTAAGGTAGATAATCTTTCAATCTGTGGGCTTGATTAAGCCTGATTAAAGAAAATAATGTTAATAGCTGATATATAATGTGAATAGTGATATAATGGTATTGAAGTAAGGGTTTCTAAGTATGTGGGAAAGCAAAGAAGTGGTTGATGCTGTGTAAAAATTGAACAGCTTGATTTTTTACGTAAATGGGTTTTTGCAGACTTCCTGAAATGAACAATAAGATTAATTGCAACTTTAATCTTTATAAGCAGGAGTTTGAAAGTCAGGCTGATTAAGACAATGATTTAATAACATTTTTTTTTTTTAATGAAGAGAGTCAAATGTAATGGGCCTATAAGTGTAAACACGTAATGTTTATTACTAATTAATATAAGCTGTATAGATATACATGGTTTTGATTCTCAAGGTCTTCTTAGCATCATTCTTCCTGGAGCTCAAGCTATACCATTAATATCTGAGGACAGAGCTTCATTGTTTTGTAAATGTCATAATCATGTGTCAAGATTCCAGAGCTGACTGTTTCCACCTCCATACTGTTAGATTCCCTTGTCCTTTTTGTTGGGTGAAATATATTTTGGATAACTGAATGGTACAGAAATATTTGAGGCTGAGAACACATATAAAGAACACTGCCACACAAATACTGAGAGAAAGATTATTACCACAATTTGTAATCCAATTCTACAGAGTATCCATATTAAATAAAGATAACAGGCCCCATCCCCAATGTGAGGATCCTATGAAACCAGATTGGGAATATTGGACAAATTATTCAGTATTATTACTTTTGTTTGCTTTTTAGACCTGTTAGTAATATTAAAGGTCACACAGAGATCTTTAGAGAGATAGCCACATATTCTTCCTCTAAAATACCATGTGCTTTCCTTTTTTGAGGCCATTTACATATCTAAAGTAGCTGTACTTTCAAATATCACTTGTCTGTCTTTATGACCTTGATGGGTGAGAGGTACGAAAGCCCCAGTGGCATTGTCTAACTTTCTTGATATTCTCTTACATATTCTTCTGCATATAAGAGTTTGGCCTAACTTATAGGCCTCTTGCAGAGAATAAAATAACAAGTCTTGCAGAAAAGAAAACAATCCAGAATTCATCTTGAATGGTTAGGGTTTTGGTTCTCACATTTAAATTTTCCTTCTTCTGTTTCTTTCACCTTTAGTTACCTAACTATCTTATTTTCATAGAGGAAAAGCTAATGGGTCAAAATGACTAGTGCCAGGTTGGGTTCTATCCTGAAGTCAGCTATAATTTTACAGTGATAAGACTTCTCTCCAATTTTTAGATAGTAGTCAATGGGCTTTTGATATGCAAATTCACACCAGTCATCAGGGGTATAAGCCGCTTATTTATTTTTTATTTTTATTTTTGCCAAAACATCCACAGAGGCTAGTCAAATATTGTTGTAATGGTTTGGCACCACTTATTAAGAATTGTCCATGCGGAGTCACCTTGGTGGCTCAGTCAGTGAAGCATCCAACTCTTGATTTTGGCTTCGGTTATGATCTCACGGTTTATGAGTTCGAGCTCTGTATCAGGTTCCACACTGATGGTGCAGAACTTGCTTGGCATTTTCTCTTTCTCCCTCTCTCTGCCCTGACCCTTCTTTCTCTCTCCCTCCCTCCCTCTCTCCCTCCCTCCCTCTCTCTTTCTCAAAATAAATAAATGAACTTTAAAAAAAAAAGAATTTTCTAGTGCCATGCAATAAGATCTGTACCAATAGCACAGCAATAGAGAAGTAATACATTTTGTTTTAAATATCTAAAAATGCCAACAGTTTCCAAACAAACAAAATCTATTGCCTAGTTCTCTTCCAATTTCTGTTTTTGTGAAAGTTCTATCACAATAGCTACTTTTCTCAAAAAGTTACCTGAGCATCAATTCAGTAGAGAAGAGAGCCTACTTTTCTGGGTAGAACATGATAGAGAGCTTTGCATTTCTGGCCCTCTTAATTGTAATATTTTTCACCTAAAATGTCACCTAACAAATAAGCTCTATTACCCAAGAAACCAACTGAGTCATTGTAAACAATTAAAAAAATAAAAATAAACTGTGAGCAGAGAAAGCTATAGAATTTCCATAAGAAAATGTGTGAAATATCACGTTAGTTTGGTTGTACGCTTTAGCCCATTAATTATTATATTTGAGCCAAATACTGTATTCAAATCAAGAGAAGATTAAGGAGTCAGAAAGCAATATTATGAATATGATCCTTGGGCCACAGGGATGGCTCAGTCAGTTAAGGGTCCGACTTCAGCTTGGGTCATGATCTCTCAGTTCATGTGTTGGAGCCCTGCATCAGGCTCTGTGCTGGTAGCTCAGAGCCTGGAGCCTGCTTCGGATTTTGTGTCTCCCTCTCTCTCTCTGCCCCTCTCCACCTTGTGCTCTGACTCTCTAAAAAATACACAAACATTAAAAAGTTTTTAAAAAGAATATGACCCTTAAAAGTGAAAAAGTAAAGGGTGCCCTTAGACAAGGAAAGCATAAGGATATATAAGGAAAATAAAGAATAAATGAGTCCAGGTTAAACAGTAAATATATGTGTTAATGTTCCATGGATCTTGAGTAGAAGATGTCTACATTTATTGTAGTTGTCTAAATGATCCAGAATTCTTAGATGAAAGTTACATTCTTTCAAAAAGTATTTGCTGCTGGAGGGTTCCTAATCTTCAATTTGAGGTTTCTGGTAGGAACCAGCTTACGGTCATTCTTTGAGGAGGATGATATATTGCTGTTAATTGAGATACATGGATTCAAGGATCAATTTCTGGGGTGTCTGGATGGCTCAGTTGGTTAAGCATCTGACTCTTTGTTTCTGCTCAGGTTATGATCTCGCAGTTTGTGAGACTGAGCCCTACATCAGGTCCTACACTGAAAGCAGAGGGTGTACTTGGAATTCTCTTTCTCCCCATCTCTCTGGCCTTCTCCTGTTCATGCTCTTATTGTCTCTCTCTCTCTCAAAATAAAGTAAAAAAAATTCAATTCCTTGGAATGTCACTGTTGAATTAATTGTTAATATTTTATAAGATCCTTCAGAATTCAAGAGCTTTCTTTCACTGATATTTGTTACCAAACACAAACTTTTTAGAAATTTAAAAGGAATTTTAAAAAAGCAAGCATATGTCTTATTAATTATTATATGAGTTGCTTCTAATATTTGCCCATGTCTGTTTGAAACAATAGTGTGGAGTTGAGAATGGGAAATGATATTTCTATATGAATGAATCAGCATATATTAACACACAAAAGTAGAGTTGTTATGATCAGAAGAGTTGATTCTATTGTCCTTAGAGCCATTGGAAATAGTTTAGGTCAGAAGTATACAAACTACAGTGGACATGGTAAATCTGGGTTGAAGCCTGGTTTTGAGCTGTCCCATTACCATGTCTAGCCCTTCCTGAGCATACTCTATCTCAGCACTAGGGAATCCTTAAAATCTCCTCATACTTTAGTATTCTCCCATCAATGCTTAAAAATTATTTTTATTTAATTTCCCATTTAAATCACTATGTGTTTACTTTCTCCTAATTGGACTCAGATGGATGAGTCTGATCTGTAGTGAATGCAGTGAATTTACTTTCTGGGAAGATCTGCCTATGTTGAAGTATTTTATCTTAGGGGCACCTGAGTGGCACAGTCAGTTAAGCATCCGACTTTGGCTCTGGTCACGATCTCACAGTTTGTAGGTTAGAGCCCCAAGTAGGGCTGTGTGCTCACAGCTCGGAGCCTGGAGCCTGCTTCAGATCTTCTGTTCCCCTCTCTCTCTGCCCCTCCCCCACTCATGTGTGCAACCACGTACATGCATGAGCACTCGCTCTCTCTCTCAAAAACAAATAAAACATTAAATTTTTTTTTAAAAAAAGTATATTATTTTAGGAGTAAAGTGAGATCTGCTACAGTACTCCTTCCTAAAATTTTCCGGTTTCAGTCTTTACATATGACCCATCAATGAACAGGACCAGGTGAATCCAAGTAAAAAATGAGTTCCTAATGAACATATTTAGGGCATATATAGCCTGTAAGTAAAGGCTAGACAGTTATCTATCTCTTCATTAGATAATTGAAGAAGAGTTTGGGGGCTTCAAATGTTGCAATGATAAGCAGATGACTGAGAAAGTGAGACAAAATTTCATTGGAGTTAAGTGTATGTATTGTGAAATGTGTGTTTTCAGTAAACAGCCAAAATTATACAGCATGAGGAGCTATCAGTGTTAAAGAAAACCCTAAAACCAAGTAGCAGAGCATTCATTAGTTTGATGTTTATGGCTATTACCTTTATCCAAGGTGGATCAAGTGTGAGACTGTAGTAAACCTCTGGTCTCTAATGATTATCATGATGTTAAGTCAGAACCCCAGTGATTTGTCAAGATCTCCTATACAATAGGAAAAAATATTTATGATAATTAGAAAGGGAGAAAGGATGGAAAAAGTTAGAGTCTGGATCCAATATGGGGCTATGTCACTGAAGCAGCTGTGGAGTCCCCTAGGTGGGAGGCACCAGAGACCTCAGAGGGGTGTGCTGTTTCCAAGATAGGGTCTTGGTTCCTATGTGAGAAGGTTTCATTGGATTTTTGTGGGTACTAAGATTGTCAAATGTTGGCCCCTAGAGAGTATCACCCAAATAATTTGTCAATAATGTAAAGATGAGTTTTTGTTTGTTTGTTTGTTTGTTTAGTACAGTAAGGGAGAGAACTACCTTGATAGATTCTTAATGTCTTGAAGGAGGTTAGAAATTTTTGAAATATTTATATAGTTTTGGATTTTCTTGTAAGGTGGATCTTCAAATAGAAAGGTTTGATTAGAACTGGGGATGAATCATGCATGGGAGAATAATTTGGTGTTGGTAGACATGACAAGACAAAGATTTTGAGAAGAGATTTTCTAAGAGGCTTATCAATAAATAGTCATTTAGTGTTATCTATAGCATATAGAGTGATGTCTGGTCTTAAGGATTTTGGGAAGAAGGAGTTAGTTAAAGAAAACTTTTTCATGATACTTGTTAAAGATGATAAAGGAAATTTTATTAAAGAGAGATTAATGTGGTAAGGGTTTTACAGTAGGTGAGAGAGAGACTAAAACTTTGCATATAACAAGGACGATGGGTATTTATAGCCAAGGACAGAGTGGGGGTCTGTGGATTAAAATTACCAAAAGGAAACATCAGGGGTATGAAAGATTCTGACTAAATCTACTTGACAGGATTCTTGAGGAAGGCAGGCCAAAGTGACAAAATATCTAGAGAGGTGGGATGAGAATTTGATCAGATATGGAGGCAGATCAGATACTCAGGGTGGGAGATTTTCATTAAGTGACTCAGCAGGATTATTGCTAAAACTGGACCTAAAGGTCCAAGGGCAGAGCCCAAGGTCAGGGCCTAGTAGAGAGGAGGGCCAAGAGGAGCTGCCTGGAGTTTGGTTAAGGAGAGAGTCTCTGTCAGGGTGGGAAGAGGAGGAGTTTTGGTGAAAAACAATGAAGTCTTCGGAAATTCTTTATTTTCCTGAGAAATAGGAAGTAATCATGTTAGTTTGAAAAAGATGGTGGAATAACAAAATCATGTTAGTAAATATAGCTGAAAATTATATAATGTGGTTAGTACTATAACGTGTGGCAGTAGGTGATTTCCATTTTCCAAACTTATGTAAATGAAAAAGGACTTCAACTCCCTCCATTTTGACTTCAGTCTGTACTTTCTAACTGGTTAAGGAATTCTTTCCAGCTTCTCTCTTAACTGAGGTCAAAGACCCAGAGGGCAAAACATACCCTGATGGGAACAGAAACTACCTCCTCATGCAGTAAAGACTTTCCTGATGCCAGCAAGACCCTGTTTGATTGACACCAAGAAAATGATCCACTTGACCTTTACTTCCCACCTGCATGTGCCCACCAACCTTTATTCCACACTTTCTTTATATAAACCTACAAGTATTTTTAGCACTTTTCTCAGACTTTGACATGTTAGTCTGCTGCCTTCCCGGTGTTGGCTTCACAAAAGTATATTTTTTTTCTTGTTTCACCAGGATTTGTCTCTCTGCCTTTGGATTTTGTCAGTGGTAAGTGGCCCAACCTATTCTTTTTGGGACCCCTGGAACCGGCTGCTTCTGCACTCTTGGCCCCAAATTACATAAACACCATTTGGCAATCTAAATCAAAGGGGACGAATAAACCTCTTCACATTTCACTTCAGGGCTAATCCCATCTTGGATCCAAAAGTTGGATGTTGGGCCAAGTATCTCAAAACTCATTTATAAAAGGTTATTTATTCTGAGGGGGGGAGGTGTAGGGAGAAAGAGAGAGAGAGAGAGAGAGATAAAGAGAGAGAATGAGAATGAGCAGATAAGGAGGAAAGGGAGAAGGAGTGAGAAAATCCCAAGCAGGTTTCACACTGTCAGCGTACAGCCTGCTGTGGGGTTTGATCCCATGAACTAAGAGATTGTGGCCTGAGCCAAAATCAAGAGTCAGATGCTTAACCACCTTGAGCCGCCCAGGTGTCTCTCAAAACTCATTTTGAATTTTTTTTAAATTTTAAAATACTACAAAAATTAGATAGCCCCTCATTTCAGAATAAAGATGCACTTTGCAATTGTTCTTTTTTCAGGTTCAGGACCCAAGCCAGAACAAACAAAGGTCTAGCAGCAATATCCTTTAATAAAAACACCACTGAGGTGCCTGACAGGCTCAGTCTATGGTCAGTGAAGTATTAAATAATGACACATTAGGAACATTATTATTGGTTATGGGCTTATCCTCCTAGTATTCTCTGATTTATTCAGCCTTCAACAATAACTCAGTTCTATAATTTTAAACTTAACTGTCTGATACACAAAGCACTGTTCATAGGTAAAGTTTTATAAAGATGTGATTTTGTCAAGAGAAACGTGCACATGTAGATGGTAAAATTTAAAATGTACTGACTATAAAGAAAGTGGGCAGATTTCCAGGTATTCTCAGCACTATAAGATTTCAGTAAAAACTGCCAATAAAGAAATGAAAGAAGTTCTTTCTTCCTCCGTTTGGATGTCAATCTCCTTTTGCAGAACAAAAGGCATACTAGGATCCTTAATCATGATTATTATTCTAGCATTTAGGTGGATACATGATTAAAATTTTATTTTAATCTGTAGCTCTATTATGGCAAACCATTTAGAGAACTCATTGTGATGCACAACCCTTTCAGGTTGCTCCCATTAGCTAGACACAATCATTGTCAATAAAAATGAGGAAGAAGCAAAAGTTGGGTTTTGACATGCAAATGAGTACCATAAGATCCTCACTCAGCTTCAGAATTTATGTATCTCAGCTGTCACCATACCATTTCCTAAAGCAAAGTAGGTATGTTGTGGCATCTCTTAATATAGGGATGCTAAAGTTAAACAAGGTGTGTGATGTCACTGTACATGACATGTAAAATATTCACCTAGGCTATTATTTGAATCTAAAGGATTTAGAAGGACAGGCCTAAGAGCAAAGGAATTATCATGCTAAGTCAGAACTATAGTCCATTGAGTATAGCAGTGAGTAGCCAACAGAATTTTCGGGTAACTTTTAAGAGAATAGGTTTTTCCATTCTCTAACTATGTTGAAGGTTAGACTCACAGGACAGCAGATGCATGGAGGTAATATTTATGGGGGAAAATAATCACCAAGTTTCAGACTGGGTTTCCTAGTGACTTACTCTGGTTATTTCCTGTAACCATCTTTTGTAGAGGATTTTATTATAAGCATTTAATAAATGAGAATATTAAAGTTCAAAGAAGTCAAGAAACTATCCAAAGTTTCAAAGTGACTAAGTGACAGAGTTAGGATACAAATCACGTTTATATTTTTCACTAAGAATACCCCATTTTCCTCTTTAAAATCATCTTTGTCAGTGGTGTTCCCTGTCATTTTAATGTGACTGAAACTGAGTTTCCCTGTGAAATATCTTTATAAATATCTAAAATCTATATATTTTCCCATAAAACTGTCCCTAACTCCCTACAAATTAATTAATGCTTCTTCTTGGTAATCTAGATGTGGAGTCATAGAGTACAACAGTCAAGAAAGAATTCTTGAGATGTTTCTGGTTCAACTTAGTACATTTCTTTAAGTAGCATAGGGACAGGCCCTTGGGCAGAAAGAGCCATTTTTTGGCTGCATGAGGCTGGTGGTTATCTGCTTAGTAATTAAAGAGGAGGGGTCATGCAGGGAGTATCAAATTACAAAAGTTTCTTTGACTCCCTACTTATAAAACTGCTTTTGCAAGATTCATCTGGTGCTTATCATTCACTTGGACATTAACTATTGGTGAAATATACAGGCAGTCATGAGACCCTTAAAGAACATACCAATCTGCATGTATTTGATCCTTATTGAAACTATGCAGGATTTAGATCAGCCTTCTGGGCTTAGGGTAAACCTTTTTCTGCTTCTGTCCCTTATATTGCTAATATTAAACACATTTCACAATAGCTAAGTTTTCTGCCCATCTCCCTCGCTAGATAGTGTGTTCTTTTCATGGCTAGAATAGTCAGTCTTCGTCTTTAATCATGGTTACACTCTAGTTGGCTAACATAGTTTTGTCACATGGTAGGTGCCCAATAGAAGTGCAACTTATGAATAGATGAACTAATTTCAGAGTTATATTGATGGAAAAGCCATACCACTTTTATTAGCTACGGTAAATTAAATTTCTTGGTTTCAAAATATGAAATACCACAATTCATGTGGTCTCACCAAAACTTACATGACTTATCAGTTTCCCTTTTAGTTATGCTAGGACTCACTTGGCCCCCCTCCAGATTGATATTAGTCCATGTTACTCTTTCATGAATATTTTGTTATGGAATTTCAGCCTATATTAAACTTTCTTATCCTTAGCCGGCCATAGTACATGTAGTTTCCAACAATCTAGGGCTTGATATTCATGACCCTGTGCTGTTTTTAAATACATATTTTTGTGTGGGTGGGTGTACTTTTTTAGTATAGATGGCAGGAAAAATGAGTCAGACTGAATACTGAATATTTCTACCAACAATTATGAGCAGAAAGCTGCAGGCTTGTATTGAGTGGTAGTGTTAACTTAATCATTAGACACATATTTGAAATTCAGCTTATTGTATTAAGGCAAATGAAAATCTCCTGAGCCTCACGTTTCCTATACAAAAATAAGTGGAGGGGGGATGGAGAAGTAACTGCGGCTCAGAATTGTCTGGGAAATTAAATAATAGAATGCGTTTGGAACTCTGTACCACACAGATGGTACTCCATGTTTGGTTCCTTTCTCCCATTTTCCCCCAATTTAAAAAGTCTCTTCAGAATTTCTCATTTACAATAACCTTTGTGGTAGGAGAAGTCCAAAGAAGTAAATAAGTACTGTTGATTTTTTTCTGTTTTTGTTTTAAATTTTTTCCTTTGACTCTACACACTGTTGAATTATTGATATTCTCCTCACTTCATTTTTCCCCTCAAAACTTTATATCAAACATGCTCACTGTGTCACTGGCTGGAGCTGGGCCAGAGTGAACATGGGGGGACTTAGGTTCTGTCCTTCCGGCTGTTGCCCCTTCAATATTTCTTTCTTTGAACAGATTCTCTTGATTTGTCTCATTTGTACTCCATGTTCATATAGTTCTCTTTCCCTTCTCTTCATTTATCTGTTTAGGTGCCTGAAACATCTCCTTAAAACAGCACTGACTTTTTCACAGCTTTCTCTCAGCATGTGCCCTTCATTTGCAAACAAGGAAAACTACTTTGATTTTCAAAAACAAAGTGGAACAGGTCACAGCGCGCAATTATCATTTATAGCTCCCAGTCTTGCTCAGGGGCACTATTCTGGCGGAGCAGCTCCAGGCCTTCCTTCAAAGCCAGCTAGGTGATAACTTCCAAAATGGTTCAAAGGCAGGTTGTGTTAGGTACATTGTGCCAAAATTTCCTCACTTTTACATAAAGGCAAATCTAAAGGACTTGAGATTTTTCTTGGCTTTCAATTTTTTATGATCTTCAAGTCTATGCTCTAGAAATTGAGAGGACACAAAGTAAGAGAAATTTTGTTGCAGGAGAGGGACGTGATTCCAAAAATTAGGCAGAGAAATTTAACTAAAAAATATTTCTATTAGTTTCCATGTGTGTTTAATCTTTGCAGTCTCGTTATTATTACATTTGACTGTGCCAGAAGATGTTATTTCCTGTACATGCAGAAAATATATCTTATTAAGTGGAGCTAGCATGTGTAATGGATCAGGAAAAATATTACCCCTCACAGGAGAAGCCTAAGGTTCAAGGCCTGACACACCATGTTGTACACTCATTTCCCCCTGTTATTACGTTCCAACTACTAAATATGCTTCATACTAAGTACTCAAAAACTAGTAGTGAATGATTGAATCAATAAACCTGACGAATTTGTTACCGCATTAAAAGCTGGCATTAAACCACAATATGCCTTTTTGTTTACATATGTTTTAGGAAATGTTACCCAAAAAATTCAGTGAGGTTATTTAAAGTACCCTGATAAGAAAAGATTGAATTAGCCCGAAGCACCTAGTTGAAGCTCTTTGTTTTACATATAAGTCACAAATAGTAGCAATAAAATCTAGAAAAGTTGGAAAGGTCCTTATGACTTTCTTTTATCACATAAGATATTTACTCTTAGTTTTTGTCCCTGACTGCCCTGTAACTTCAGCAACATCAGAGTAAAGGAAATTTACTCTCACCTGCTGTGTGCCAGACTTTTTTTTTTTTTTTTTTTTACGTAAGCCATAAGAAGTCCACAGATTGCACAAACATTCTTTAAGATGGCACCATGCTGACCCAATACACTGACTTACAGCCTCTCTCAGGAGTGTAGCAACTGTCTTACTGGGATGCTTTAAAGGGCCACATACAGATCATGAAGGCTGAACATGGCTCATTACCAAGCACAGTGAATTACTTACATGTTACCAAATATGCTCACTTACCAAAATGGGATGCCAAGTCATAAAAAAGGACACTATCTCTCACTTAATTATCTTCCAAATTTACTTCCAAATGGAGTAAAACATGTAATTGTGGAAATATCTAAGTCTTAGTGATGTTTTAAGCTACTTTTCTTAATAATTCAAAAACTGCAAGTGAAAGATGATTGTATATAGAAAACCTACTTAGGAAAAACAAGTAGTGTTCAATGTAAGTTATAGTTGAAAAATAAAATATAAAAGCTGACAGACGTTAATTTAAATTTTTGCTTCACTTGATTTTAAAAAGATAACTTCTTTAGATAGAACTGATACAGTTGCAATAACATGACACTACCAGAAATTGGTAGTGTTTCTAATTTCTTAATACTAACAAAATAGTAGAATGATGAATTAAGAAAACAATTCCATTTACATTTGCACCAAAAAGTATAAAATATCCAAGAATAAACTTAAACAAGAAGTTTAAAGACCTGTAATTTGGAAGCTATAAAACATGGATAAAAGAAATTGAAAATGAGGCAAACAAATAGAAAGATATTCTATGCACAGGGACTGGAAGAATTGATATTGTTAAAAAGCCCGTATTACCCAAAGCAATCTACAGCCTCAGTACAATCTCTATCAAAATACAAATAGTATTTTTCACAAAATTAGGAAAAATAATACTAAAATTTGTATGCAATCACAAAAGACCCTAAATAAGCAAAGCAATGTTAAGAAAGAAAAAAGCTGGAGGTAACACAATCCCAGATTTCAAGATGTAGTGCAAAGCTGTATTAATCAAAACAGTATGGTATTGGCACAAAAACGGACACATAGATCAATAGAACAGAATAGAGAATCTGGAAATTAATTCACACTTATATGGTTAATTAGTCTTCAACAGAGGAAGTAAGAGTATGTGATATGAGGGGCGCCTGAGTGGCTTAGTCGGTTAAGCGTCCGACTTTCGCTTAGGTCATGATCTCGCGGTTCATGGGTCCAAGCCCCGCATTGGGCTCTGTGCTGACTGCCAGCTCAGAGCCTGGAGCCTGTTTCAGTCTGTGACTCCCTCTCTCTCTGACCTTCCCCTGCTCACGCTGTCTCTCTCTCTCTCCTAGAAATAAATAAAAACATTTAAAAAAAAGAGTATGTGATATGAAAACTACAGTTTTGTTAATAAATAGTGTTGGGAAAACTGGACCATGTTCTAACACCATATACAAAAATAAACTCAAAATGAATTAAAGATCTAAATGTGAGTCCTGAAACTGTAAGTATCCTAGAAAAAAAAGGGGCAATAATATCTCTGATATTAGCCATGGCAATTCAAAATATGAAAAAACAAAAGGAAAAATAAACTATTGGGATTACATCACAACAGCTTTTGCACAGTGAAGGAAACTATCAACAAAATGAAATAGACAACCTACTGAATGGAAGGGAGAAGATATTTGCAAATGATATATTTGGTAAGGGGTTAATATCCAAAATATATAAAGAACTTATACCACTCAATAGCATAAAAACAATGCAGTTAAAAAATGGGAAGAGAACATGAATGAACATTTTTCCAAAGAAGACATACTGATGGCCAACAGACACATGAAATGATGCTCAGCATCGCTAATTATCAGGAAAATGCAAAGCAAAACAACAATGAGATATCACCTTACACATTGCTAAAATAAAAGAATAAAAGAGTGGCTAAAATAAAACACAAGAAATAACAAAGGTTGTTGAGGATGTGGAGAAAAAGGAACCCTAGTGTACTGTTGGTGAGAATGTAAATTGGTACAGCCAATGTGAAAAACATTACAGAGGTTCCTCAAAAAATTAAAAATAGAAATACCAAATGATCCACTACTAAAATACACTACTGTGTATTTTACCCAAAGAAAATGAAAATGTTAATTCAATAAGACATATTCCCCACTCTGTTTATTGCAGCATTATTTATAATAACTAACATATGGAAGCATCTAAGTATTCATCAATCAATGAACAGAGAAGGAAAAATGATATTCACACACATATGGAATATTATGTAGCCATGAAAAATAATGAAATGGAGCACCTGGGTGGCTCGGTCAGTTAAGCATCTGACTTCGACTGAGGTCATGATCTCACAGTTTGTGGGTTCAAGCTCCTCATTGGGTTCTATGCTGGCAGTTCAGAGCTTGGACCATGTTTCAGATTCTGTGTTTCCCTCTCCCTTGGCCCCTCCCCTGCTCATGCTCTGTCTCTCTGTCTCAAAAATAAATAAACTATAAAAATTTTTTTTATAAAAAGAATGAGATTGTGGTATTTGTAACAACATAGATGGACTTAGAGCATTATGGTAAGTGAAAAGAATCAGACTTAGAAAGACAAATATATGATTTCACTCATGTATGAAGTCTAAAAAAATAGAAAAGCCAAAATGAGACTTATAATAAATACAGAGAATAGACTGATGGTTGCCAGCAGCGAGGTATGTGGAAGAATTGGCAAAATAGAGGAAGGGAGTGGGAGACACATGTTTATACTTATAGAAAGAATAAAAATGGGAATAAAAGGCACAGGGAAAATAGTCAATGTTAGTGCTGTATGGTGACAGATGGAAGATATACTGTTGGTGAGCACAACATAACATATCAACTTGAATCACTATATCATATGCCTGAAACTAATGTAACATTGTGTCTCAAATAGGCTCAAAAAAATCTTTTAAATGTGATTTGTGAGCATAGATTCTGGTAGAAATACAAATAGTGTCCACTTACAGGATGAAAGCAAGGGCTTTTTAGAAGGAAATTAATAAAATTTGATGTGTTCCATAGGCTCACCATGAATAACAAAAGATACTGGCTTGACTTGCTTTTGTTATAGTCATGGTTTCCTTTCCTATATGACTTTAGTGGGGACACTCCTAACTCTCTGTGTCACACCGAACTCTCTTAGTTTTCTTACTTCTGAAGTGGATATATTATCTGTCTGCATTTGCCACAGGATATGTGTATCATACAACACAATGCATATTAAAGCAGTTGGAAAATAAAATAGTATACATATATTAGTATGCATATTTGTATATTAGTATACTATATATTAGGGAAGGTTATCTTGAAGTTCTACTTTGAAAACCCTTAAAAACTAGTAAATCCTAATACAGGAGAAATGATCTAGTTCTTCTAAGAACATGTAATCAAATAAAGAGAAGGACTATCAAACACATGACTATTAAGCTTCAATTGCTGGAAATGAAATTGCCAAAGATTTAGCAGCTTAAAATAGAACATATTTATTTGCTCAGTGTCTGTGGGTCACAAAATGGCATAGCTTAGGTGAATCTTATGCTTAGGATCTCACAAGACTGCAAATGATGTTATGGCTATAGATCTGTTTCCATCTAAGGCTCACCTGATAAAAAATTTCCCAAGCTCAATTTATTGACATACAATTGACACATAACATTGTATAAGTTTAAGGTGTGAATGTGATTATTTGATACACATGTATATTGCAAAATGTTTACTGCAATAAGGTTAGCTAACATATCATTCACCTCACATAATTATCATGTAGTTGTTATGTTGAGAATATGTAAAATCTACTCGTACAGCAACTTTCACAATACAGCACTGGATGTCAATAAATTGAGGAGGCAGAGAGAATATCTCCGAAAGAGGTACAGGAAAAGTCCACTGTAACTTAATGTAGAAATTATTCCTAATTAGAATAACATTCCTTAATTGCACATAACGTGACTCCCTATTGCCTCTACCACAGCTTGTGGGGTGACATCACTGTGCACTTGTTCAAATAACTTCCTCTGCTCGGAGTTGCCTTCCTGGGCCATACAGATCTCCACCTTATACAGTCCCAAACATATTTCTAGTATCAACTGTAAAGCCACTTATTTTAGGGAAGGTTTCTATATCCTCTAATAAAATTAGGTTATTTACCAAACTAAAGTCAAACAGCATGGGGTTTGTATCTCCTTTTGGACACTATTAACTCTCATTTTTGTCACAGAGCCAATGTAAGAATTAAACTTGATGATGGTAGACGTCACTTACTCACCACTCCAGATCCTAAGTTTCTGACAGTTTCTTTCAACAATTGAGATGCTCAGGTTTTCCTTTGGACTGACCTCTTTTAATCCTTAAAATAATAATACCCTTGTTTTTCCAATGTCTTATAAACATGTGTGGCTTTGATTAAAACAAAAGAAACAAAAATACTGGCAGCATTTTCACTTGTTGAGAAATAGTATGTCTGTAACCTGTACTTGAAAGGCAATTTAAGGAGTATAAAATACATACAAAAATATTTAACAATTACAGAAAGCCATATAGAATATACAACAAATATGTGTAATTGCCAGATAGCTATAGATGTAAAATATCACCATTATGGAAGTCCCAGTATTATATCATATTGTAATAAGTCAAGAAGCTATTTCCCTAACATTATGATTTTAAAATTTGGGTAAAGAAATTTAGGCCTATTTGTAGCAATATGGATGGAACTTGAGGGTGTTATGTTGAGCGCAATAAGTCAGGCAGAGAAGGACAGATACCATATGTTTGCAAATTTAGGTGGATTAGGAGGAAGCTAATGGAGGACCATGGGGGAGAAGAAGGGAAAAAATAGTTGGGGAGAGGGAGGGAGGCAAACCATGAGAGACACTTGAATGCTGAGAACAATTGAGGGCTGATGAGGGTGGGGAAAGAGGATGGGTGGAGATGTGCATGGAGAAGGGCACTTGTCGGGATGAGCACTGGGTGTTATATGGAAACCAACAATAAACTATTAAAAAAAAAAATTCCCAAGCTCACTCAAGTTTTTGGTAGAATTCATTTTCTTGTGGTTTTAGGAATATAGGCTTCAGTTTCTTGATGGCCAGCATCCTTAGGCTGCTCTCAGCAACTAGAGGCTATGTGGAGTTGCTTGTCAAATTGGCCTCCAATCTTAAAAACCAAAAAGGAGAAATAGATACTCCAGAAAAATTAGTGCCAATACCTTACATAATGTAGTAACATAAAGCACATGTAATCACTTATATCCTACTGCCTTTGCTGTATCCTTCCTTCTGCTAGAAGCTCACAGATTCCACATATACTCAAGAGCAGTGAGAATCACAGAATGTAATGAGCATCAGAATGGGGGATAAAGGAGACCAGCTTCAGAGTCTGTGTAGCACATGGGGTGTTGCCTGAAGGCTCAGTGTATGTTGTCAGTAGGGATTATTCTGTGAAAGCAGTATATATTAGGTGATTTCCTCCTTCTTAAACAAAGACCTTTGATTATATTGATTGTCATATTCTTTTGTGATCCAAGATAAGTCACTTCATGTGAAATATGCTCATCATAGTGTTCAAGGATGTCTGCTCTTGTGGACACACACACACACACATGTACATATCTGTAACAACAGGACACCTCTTCAGTGTAAGAAAAAGTATGAAAGATATTTCATTGCTCTTCCGTTTTTAGTAATAAGACAAAAATGATGTTATTCATTAATTTGCTAATATAAGTTTAAGCCAATATTACTGCTTTTATTCAAAGAACAAAACAAGCATTTGTATTTCTGGGAAAATATTTTCACTGGAAAAAAATTGTATTTTGTGACCAGATATGATATCTGATTTCCTTATGTCAATAATCTAAGTAGGCAGTATTAATTCAAATATACTTCTCCAGCATAGATACACTACTAGAAGGACGAATTATCATTTTGAGTTAGAAATAATTATGGTTTTAGAAGGTAACATCAGAAAAGGGGAATGAAAATGGAGTGTAATGAACAATGTAGGGAACAGAAGAACATAAAGAGCCCAGTGAATTTGGGAGTGAACTTCATATACATTATCTTAATTCTCACCATAACCCTACAAGTTACTTTTCACAAGAACACCATTAGAACTCTGAGAGCTACTCATTCTGCCCTGATTAATCAGGTAGGTAAGGATGAAAGAGGATTTGCGTGCTTATCTGTGAAGCTATTGCTCTCTTTTGTTTGTCATTTTCATGTAGTTTTTACTGTGATTCTGAAACCACCCACATCAAACTTACTTCTAGAAAACATTAAAATGCAGATCCCTGGAACCCACTCCAAATCTTTAGGATAAGAATCTGTAAGGTGGTTGTCCAGAGATCTACATTATTTATTCATTTATTTATTTAAAAAATTTTAATGTTTTATTTTATTTTTTTTTTTAATTTATTTCTAGGGGAGAGGCGCCTGGGTGGCTTAGTCGGTTAAGCGTCTGATTTTCGCTTGGGTCATGATCTCGCGGTTCATGGTTTCGACCCCCGCATCGGGCTCTGTGCTGACTGCCAGCTCAGAGCCTGGAGCCTGCTTCAGTCTGTGACTCCCTCTCTCTCTGACCTTCCCCTGCTCACGCTGTCTCTCTCTCTCTCTCTCCTAGTCTCTCTCCAGGCTCTCTGGCTCAGCACAGAGCCCGATGCGGGGGTCGAAAGCACGAACCGCGAGATCATGACCCAAGCGAAAATCAGACGCTTAACCGACTAAGCCACCCAGGCGCCCCTATTTATTTCTGAGAGAGAGAGAGATTAAGAGAGAGAGAGAGAGGCAACGTGAGGATCAGAGAGAGAGGGAGACAAAGTATCTGAAGCAGGCTCCAGGCTCTGAGCTAGCTATCAGCACAGAGCCCCAGGCGAGGCTCAAACCCACGAACCATGAGATCATGACCTAAGCCGAAGTCGGACGCATTACCGACTGAGCCACCCCAGGCACCCCAAGAAATCTACGTTTTTAAAAATGTTTATTATTTTGAGAGAGAGAGGGAGTGCAAGTGGGGGGAGGGAGAAAGGAACAGAGAGAGAGAGAGAGAGAGAGAGAGAGAATCCAAAGCAGATCCAGGCTCTGAGCTGTCAGCACAGAACCCGATGCAGGGCTTGAACTCACAAACTGTGAGATCATGACCTGAGCCGAAGTCAGACAATCAACCAACTGAGCCACCCAGGTGGTGCTCAGGTGCTCCCAGAAATCTTCATTTTAAACCAGTACTTCAAGTACTTTTGACATCATTTGCCTATTGATATCAGAAACACATTGCTCAATTTCAAACTCATTGATTTAGATAAAGTAAATCTAGGCCCAACTTCCATTTCTAAACTTTCATAGTTTCATTGTGTGCTAGACAAGTCACAGATTGCCTTAATCATAGCTTTCAGTGCTCTGAACATGTTCTCATACTGCCTTCCAGCCTCCACTGTTGCTGACATGAAGTCAGCAGTTAATCTCACTGTGCTTCTACAGGAGGAGGAGTTTTGCTCTTGCTGCTTTCAAAATTTCCATCTTTGGCTTTCAGCATTTTTTAAATGATTTGCATAAGGATGGTTCACTTTCCATCAATTGCACTTGGAGGTCCTTAAGCTTCTAGATGTTCAGATGAATGTTTTCTAGCAAATTGGGAGAATTTTAAGCCATTATTTTCTTGGGGATTTTTTCTACATCTTTCTCTTTCACATCTCTTAGTACTACCATTACGTATATCTTGGTATCTCACATTTCTCTGAGGTTCTCATCACTTTTTTTGCATTCTATTTTCTCTGTTTTTCAATTTGCATTCCCTATGGATCTTTCTTACAATTTACTGATTCTTTTTTCTGCCAGTTAAATCTACTCCTGAGCCCCTTTAGTGGATTTTTCATTTCAGTCATCTTATTGTCAACTCCAGAATTTCCATTTGGTTGTTTTTCATAAATTCTGTATCTTCATTCATATTCTCTATTTGATTATACACTATCTTCATATCTTTACTTTTTTAAGCCACATTTGACCAAATTTATAATGGCTTATTTGAACCCTCTGTTAAATCTGGCATCTGGTTCCTCTCACAGTATGCTTGTACTGTCTTTATATTTATCCTGTGTATAGGTGTCATGTTCCTATTGTCTGCATGTGTCCTTATTTAATCAAAAATTAAACATTAAAGCAATATCTTGTAAAGTTTCTGGATACTATTCCCTACCTCACCTCTGCAGGGCTTCTTTTTATTGTTGCTTGTTTGTTTGCTTGTTTAGTGACTTGGCTAGGATATTTTAGTGAAGTGTACCTTCCTCACATTCTGAAGCCTTTGGTCATGCTCATCAAGGACACAGGTTTGGGTATATGTACAGTTTCTTATGATTTTACTAGAGCTCTTTTTGACTATTTTCCCTTGATCTTTCTGTTGTCTATATCATTTGGTATGGCACCCCATGTGTGAGACTCTGCTAATTAGGAGTCTAATGCTCTATTGTTTTTGACAATGCCCTGGAGGAAAATTTCTCAGCAGTCTGATCCAACTGAATATGGGCAAAGGCAGTTTTTGAGGCCGGCCTTTGAGTTTTTTTTTTTTGAGCCCCAGCATGTTTCTTCATAGCTGTCTCTTTCTCTGGTTCTCTCTGGTGAGCTAGCTAGACTATGGTTTAGTTTATTGCTCTTAATTAAGAAGAGCTATTGGTTTTGAAAGTGCTATTAGTCTTTACCTTCCTTATATTCTGTTTCTAACAACATCAGATCCTTTGTAGAGAATTTTGGAACTCTCTTTTTTATGGCCTTTTTCTCTCCTTGAATAATTTTCTGAGTCATTCATTGCTAATACTGTGAACGGTAAGCAGGCCAGTAGTCTCTGGTCATCTCATTCCCTGATGGGACTTCTGCTACAGAACAAGCTGAGATGAAGGTTAGCAAGGCCTCATTTTTCTCAGCTTGTCTCAGCTAGGGTGGAGCCTACATCCTATTTGTAGGGTCTAGTGGGTGATAGAAGAAAGCTCTGAGCTCTCAGTTCTTACTCAACAGGAACTTAACTTCTTCAATGTGGAATTGAAGGGGATGAGAATACAGGTACTCTTTCCTCTTTATAATATAGGGTGAAATTTAACTGAGAGCTGAGGGGAGAGGAAGGCTAATCCTTTGGTCACACCCACCCAGAAACAGGGTGCAGCTTTGCCAAGCTGAATTACGTGTGACACAGGGAGGGGTCATGGCTTAAATGCTGAGGAATCTTGTTCTCTTTACTGAGTGTTAGAAAATTTTCTTGAATATGTTTCTTTTTCTTTTTTTTTTTTAATTGTTTTTAACAAATGATTATCATAAGGAAATTATTCAAATATAGTAAGTATACAGAGGGCACACAATGATATAAACAATATAATTCTAGAAAATAAACTCTAGAGAGAAATGCATTAATTTATACAATAATACATATACAATAATGTATACAACAATTGTATACATGTACAATAATTAATACATTAATACATACTAACAGGAATAAATATCCTGTATTAGAACACGGCTTTTTTCTTCTTTGTACCATTCAGTTTTATAAATTATATAAAATAGTATGTACCACATTTACAGTTACAGAAATAGAATATTATTTTCAAAAATATAGGCGGTATCCAAGCAACCACAAGTGAAATATTGACATCTGTTAATTTACTTATCAAACACGTAGCCACTTTCGGCAATGTGTATACCTTCGTTGTGGTCACCAAGGGTAACTTATTTTATTTTTTTTTTTTACAAATAGTTTATTGTCAAATTAGTTTCCACATAACACCCAGTGCTCATCCCCACAAGTGTCCTCCTCCATGCCCACCCCTCCTCCCCCCCACATCTACCAGTCCTCAGTTTTTGTCAGCATTCAAGAGTCTCTCATGGTTTGCCTCTCTCCCTTTCCCCCACCATTTCCGCCCTTCTTCTTCCCCTTGGTCCTCTGTTAAGTTCCTCCTAATCCTCCTATACGTGCATACATATGATATTTGTCCTTCTCTGCCTGACTTGTTTCGCTCAGCATAACACCCTCAAGGTCCATCCATGTTGCTACACATGGCCAGATTTCATTGTTTCTCATTGCCATGTAGTATTCCATGGTATAGATAAACCACATCTTCTTGATCCATTGAATATGTTTCTTTATTTGCTACATGTCTTTAGGACAATTTTGAGAAGACATAAATGGCTGATTTTGTTAATAGTACTAGCTTTGCTTCTTTGGCTGGTGAGTGGGTCTTTAGAAGACCTATGCTGACATCCTAGAAGTAGAAGTCAGTGTTAATTTTCACCATTTATGATATAAAGTAACAATATGTAACATACAGAGTGATGGTTAAGATTAAAGATGTTAGCGTATGTGAAACATTTCATAAATAAAAAAGCATGTGTGTTAATATGGTGAAAGAACATCAGGACAAGGTTTATATAAGACAAACAGTTTTCTTCAGAAATGTGAATGTTTGAGTCAGACGCTAGAATAATGGAGAAAAGTCAGTTTAGAAACAATTTAAGCATAAGATCACATATACTCCTATTCCTAATCAAGATAAAATTGCCTTAATACTCGGTTTCTGTTCGTATTGCAGAGATTAAAATAGAAACCTTTGGGGCCACCTGGATGGCTCAGTTGGTTAAACATCCAACTTTGGTTCAGGTCATGATCTCACGGTTCATGGGTTCGAGCCCCATGTTGGGTTTTGTGCTGACAGCCCAGAGCCTAGAGTCTGCTTCAGATTCTGTGTCTCTCTCTTTCTCTGCCCCTGCCCTGCCCCTCCCTGTCTCTGTCTCTCAAAATGCTCTGATATGCTCTGTCTCTGTCTCTCAAAAATAAATATTTTTTAAAAATTAAAAAAATAATAATAAAATAGGAACATTTGAATAAATGGTGCCCTGCAAAGAATTGTTGTCTAGATTTTGGTAAGAGACTTTCATGGAGGAAAAAAAAACTCTATGTGGCAAATTAAAAACTCACAGAATTTATCGCAGAATTTCACTTTACAGTCTTATTAGTTTTGGAGGTAAAGAAAGTATCTTTATTAGAGGCATATGTTAAAGAATTGATGGATAAAATTATATCAGGTCTAGGATTTTCCTTAAAATATTGCAACAAAATCAAAGACATGAAGGAGGAAGAAGAATAAATAAATAAAACAGTTTCTCAAATGTTTGACAATTGTTGAAGGGATGTAGTGGATATGTATACATTCATTACAAAATTCTTTTTCTATATATGTTGAGGTTTCCCATAAAAATAATTTAAAAGTTTGAGCATTTGGGTGGCTCTGTTGGTTAAGCATTTGACTCTTGATTTCAGTTCAGGTCATGGTCTCACTGTAAGTTTGAGCCCCGCCCTGAGCTCTACACTGACAGCATAGAACTTTCTTGAGATTCTCTCTTGTGGCCCCTCTCTGCCCTTCCCTTGCTCTCTCCCTCTCTCTCAAAATAAATAAATAAATGAACTTTAAAATAAAATGAAAAAGAACATACAGGGTAATGCCTGGAAGTTGGAGACCACAATCTAGATCTTTTAAATCCAGCGGTCATAAGTACAAATGGTAGACCCTTTCTGCTAATTATGGAGACTTAAAAAAAAAAAAACAGTGGGAAGGTTCATGATGACTGCTTACTTGGTTCCATTATTCTCTGTTATTAATATAAAAACAGTCATCAATACATGATATAAATTATATATAAAGTCTCTTCATTTTATAAAATCTACAAGTTTTCAAAAACTAGATTCTAATGATGTTTTTAGAGCACAGTTAAAAGTACTTATATTGTTTTAGTTTAATTGCTATTTGGCCTGATTTGCACATTGAAGGAAATATCTCATAAAATTGTATAAACTTAAGCATAGAATTTTCCATCCAAGTTGAGACATTTTTAAGTGTAAAACTAGATACTAATAAGAATTTTAGAAGAACACAAGCATATCTTGGGTAAAATGGGTTATTGTGTCCTATGGCTACCCTATTCTTATCTGAAATGAGAAGTGTATATAGTATGAAAATGTTCCTCTAAAATATTGAATAAAAATATTAGAACCAAATATGTCATTTATTTCGAGTTTCTTTCATCTCTTTATTTCTGTCTCTTCCACTCTCTGGCTGAACACACTAATAAGTTGAATCCCAGCCAGTTGAAATAAATTATTTGTTTAAAGTTATATAACTCACAGGGGATTCAGGATCATAATTTGTGGATTTTGATGACTAGCACAGTGCTTTTTCCACTCAGTGATTAACAACATTGAATTTGAAAACATCAAAACCTATTTATGAGTGCAGTTTTACAACAACAGTTACATATTTTAGCTAAACCAGAAAGAGTGGCCAATTTTTTTCTGCTGATAATTGAAACACATAAATTCTAACCATATAGAATATACTTTTAAGACTCTATAACAAAAATTGGTAAAGGGATGATATAAGAACATTAACAACTGTCAATATGAGATCAGAAATTCTGTCAGTGGACAAATTAGGGAATTTAGGCTGACAGAAACATGAGAGTTTATTTTTCATGTAACCTCATAGATGTTTCCTGTCCTTCTTTCCTATAATTTCATGTTAAAACTTTTAGAAATTTCTTAAGTACTAGGTATAAGCTAATAGGTTTTTGTGGGTTTTTTATGAGTGTCAACACAATTTGCTTAGAATTTTACTAATGCTACTTCAAATATTTCTTGAACAGAGCTAGGTTTGGGGGATGGATTCCACTTGATGTAATTTTGAGAAATTGTCCTGACAAAGCATTGGTGTACAGGCCTGATAACCCCTTCTTCCTACACAGAGAATTTGCTTTGAAGGGCTTCTTTTCCAAACTGTCTATGGTATCTTCATTGGTACTGACAGTCTTCTCTTTGTACCGCTGAAGGACTGACAGCAGCAGCCATTTTCACTCTAATCTGGAAATCAAGTGAATGGGACTGATCTCAAATAACTAAGACAAGAGAAAAAGAGCTTTGTCTACAAAATCTGGTTCATCTCCACACTTTCAAATATTAGACTTGAATCTAAATTATATCTCCTGTGAAAGTGCCACATTCATTTAATATCTGACTTTGATACCACTGTGCTTGGGGCCTGGCTGGTACCATGAGAATAACCAAGAATATTAAATATATCCCCATTATTGGGAAATGGGTTAAACACATACATACACATGCACACACCTCCATGAAGAAGGTAATAGTATTTTTAACCTCATGACGTGATATGAAATAAGGCCAAATCATGCAAAGTAATATTGTTTGCCTGAGCTCATACAATACTGAGTACTATTGCCTAAATTTTATCTTAATGGCCAGACAACATAAATATAATGCTAAAGTGTTCATAAAGGATAAATCAGCATATCACAGTATATATGTTCTGTGTAACTCTAACTTATTAAAATATAAAAAGTTGGCTTTATTCACCAATGACTGATTTTTTGAAAAAAGTTCCATAAATAGCTGGTATATGATTTCTAAAGTTGGCAAACTAAATTTATTTCTTAAGAGAAACAATGAGATTGAGAAAAATGTTGATTAGGAAGAGTATTGATGGCTCACTTTTCCCACAAAATAACTACATGAAAAGAAGAATTTACAACTCACCTACAGAATGATTCAAAATCAATACACATTTTGAATCATTTTTTAAATTCTAATATATTTTGTAGAGAGTATATTCTGTATCAAGTACTCTATAAGTCACTGTCAGACAGTGGGGACCTAAAAAGGTACATGTATATCCAGGCTATTTGGAATCATTTTTGCTTCAGCAAAAGTTACCATAAAAATTAAATTAAGCTTCTTTCCTCTTCTCCTTTAATTCTTGTTTTTCAAAACATCACTTGCCTCTGCCATTTCTTCACTTTAGCTTTCACGCAATGTAATTTTGTTATCCTCTAAGGCCATGTTGCCTCTCTTTTTTAAACATGCCTGCTTTTATTAGAGTCATGAATCAACCTTTGAAGTTGAACAGGATTTTCATAGTCTAGATGCCGTTTCATTTTTCTGATTGCCAGCAAGGATATAGGAAGTTGAATAAGACAGTGATCTCTAAGTGAAAACTAAGATCCTACATACCCACTTTCATTACACAGCATCAGACCCTCATGGAGGAAAGATCAAAGTAACTAAAAGACACATGGTTGCTTCTTAAATAGCTTATAATTTAAAGGGAAATCCAATCACACTACTTTTTTTTTTTTTTTAACACTTGATGATGTTAATATCCTGCCTGCTGAAAAGGTATCTTTTACTTTCTATTATTAATTGATGTTTCATGGTGACCAAGCCTAGAAGTTTGTCTATGAAGAAGAATATACAGAAGTAGCATATGGCAAGTTGAATGTATTTGTCCTTAAGATCTTCAATTAGCAAACTAAAAGTAATAGAAACTAAAAGTTATTGCATAAACACTAGACACATTAAAACAACTTTTTCCCCCTTGCTTTATTCATGGAATAATTACATTTGTTTCAAAGAAGTCCCTAGCAGTAGAATATTAGGAAATTTAATCGACCGGCATGCATTTAAAAATGTACGTGATATGTCAATGTGACTCATATTTCTTTTCAAAAAAATGATTTGGCTATTTTAAAAAATATAGAGCATTTTAAAGGTAATGTAATCTGAAAGCTTATATAGAAATATGGCTCTGTAAAAATATTTGTGACCATTTAGGATGGCTAATTAATTTAGAATAATTTAGGTTGCAATTAAGAAACCACGTGAAAGCATAGTGGCCAAAACTAACAGCTACCTACTGTGTGACAATAAAAAACTGATCAGCATAACTGTAAGAATTTGTTTTTTAAGTAAAGATGTCTTATCCTTGCCATAGAATAATTGTTTCAAAATCTCTCTGGGTTCATCAGGTACATTTGTATTATATTGTATTGTGCTGTATTTTTCTTTTATTGAGATAGAGGGTACAAGTGAGTGAGGGCAGAGAGAAAGAGAGAGAATCCTATGAGAGGCAGAGAGAGAAGTAGAGAGAGGGAGAGATGTGGGGCTCACCCAAAGTGGAGTTTGTGCATTAAAAATTAAAAAAAAAAAAGAAAAGAAAAGAAAAAAGAAAAAGGAAAAGAAAGGGGCGCCTGGGTGGCTCATTCGGTTGGGTGACCGGCCTTTGCTCAGGTCATGATCTCACAATTTGTGGGTTTGAGCCCCGTGTCGGTCTCTGTGCTGACAGCTCAGAGAGTGGAGCCTGCTTCAGATTCTGTGTCTCCCTCTTTCTCTGACCCTCCCCTGCTCATGCTCTCTCTCTCTCTCTCTCTCTCAGAAATAAATAAAACATTTAAAAAAAATTTTTTTTAAAGTGGAGTTTGTGTTTACCTGAAGCAGGGCTTGAGCTCAGCCGGAGCAGGGCCCATGCTCACCCTAATGAGGCCACGAGCTCACTCCATATAGGACTCAAACTCTGGAACTGTGAGATCATGACCTGAGCTGAAGTCAGGTACATAACTGACTGAGCCAACCAGGTACTACATTTATATTTTGAAAGTCAGCATGGTGATTCTGATTATCACTTGCTATTCTTGCATATTCCAAGCTCCATTTAAATAGGAGAATAAACCATAATTAAGTTTCACTATTATTGTTCATAGAGTGGTAGCTGAAGAGAGAACACACACAGAGTAACTATTTTAATTCTAATTTGAGAAATAGTAAACTCATAATTTACTAGACAATAAATCTTTAAAAGTATGTTATTTTGTCAGTAACACATAGTTAAAATTCGTCCCCATTTATAGATGAGGAAGCTGATGCATCCCTCTATCATTCTGATGGTAAATGCTTGAGCTGGAATAGGACTGAGATGTTTGTTTTTCTCACCTAGTTGATCAAAACATAGGCATATATAAATATTAATTAGGAATATGAACTTAACAAAAGAGTTGTGTTTACCTATTTGATCGCAGAGCATCTTAGAAGAGGCATGTCTATGGAACGTTTATAGATAAGGAACTGAATATTTGTGTTATTAAGCCTTTCTTGTTAACACTATTTGACTTTCTCATTTATTCACATGAAATACTTTGACATATTCTTCGAAGTTCAGATTTTGTGAAATTCTTTGCTATTCTGAACATTTTGGAAAGCAAACTATATCTCAACACATGAGACCGATGAACAAAAAAATTTAAATAAAAATTAAACTATAGCACAAACTTAGCAAGAATAACAGCAGGAAGGAAACCTTTCAGCTGTTTTATTTAAGAAAAGCATTACTTGCACTTGAATAGCATTGCATTTGTTTCTATCTACAAAATATTAATATCTTTACACTATCTAAATTTTTGTCACAGCATTCCTGCCTACATTAATTACTAAATTTAAAGCTGAGTACCCTGGGGGTTGATGAGGAGGAATGTTCTTGTTTCCCAATGTGACTAAACAAAGCCAAGGTTAGCATGTAAGAATCTAGGCTCTCATTGTAGTGCTCTTCCATTAAAGTCTATATACTATTGATATAAACTCTTGGTATGTGCTTAAAGATGAAAGTAGTAAGAGAAGCTGAGGAAAGGTACAACTCCTTACTGTAGTCAAGTAACCTAAAGAGGAAGTTTGTGAAAATTCTGCCTTTTGTAAGTGTTTAAATTTTCAGAAGAAAAGTGTTTTGAATTTGTCTTCTGGAGTTGAAGGATTCATTTTCCACAGAAAGATGGATTTATCAATGTATTCACAGTGAAACCTTTATGATTTATGATACTATGGCACAGAAAATAAGCCATCTCAATGCAGAGATGGAATAATCCATTCCTATTAGAACCCAATGGAGGACTGATGGGTATGTATACAATTTTTCTGGCATTCTTTGCTTTGGCATTCTTTTGGAAATATTATTCCAAGGCAGGGATTCTGGAAAGTATAAAGTTTATTTAGTATATTCAACAAATGTTGAGCCGCTTTTGCATACCAAGAAATGTAACAGGAACTGAAACCATTGTAGTGAACAAGACAAACTAAATTCCATCTTTCATCTTTCTATAGGAGACAAAAAGATAACAAATGAGAAAACAAAGATAAACTCAGGTAGCCCTAAGCACTAGGAAGAAAATAAGGCAGAGTGGGGTGTGTGGCAGAGACTAAGATTTTCCTTTAGATTGTGGGTCAGACAGGTCTCTATCAAATTGATATTCGACCCGAGACTTGAGTTAATAGAGCTCTTTTCAGGGATCTAGAAAATAAGCATCAAACCCAGAGGAAAGAGCAGATACAAATACTTTCAGCAGAAGATTAAGCTCAGCACATTTGAGGAATAGAAAGTAGGGCAGTGAGAATAGAGCAGAACTTCCCAACTGGACCAAGAGACAATAGCATGTAGCATGATGGTTTACAGATGTGTAGAGATATCAGTGTCCCAGTGCTCAAGGCAGCTGGGGCCAGATCCACTAATCCTGAGGAGTTTCTTTACCTCCTTGTGTCATGAAAAAATTATCTTTTTCTGTGTGTATTAAAATTGAGGAAAACTTGAAAGACATGGAGCCCAGAGTGGAATGAATATGAGCTATAAGAGGAGTGGGAGAGCAGGCAGAGACCAATTTATGCAGTCTCAGAGTTCATGAAGTAGAGTTTAGAACTTAGGGAGGGAAGTATTTACAAGGAGTGACATGATTTAATTTATGTTTTGATAAGATCTTTCGAGTTGCTATATGAAGAGTGAACAAAGCAGGGATTAGAATTAAGGAGCACTCCATATGTTCATCATTAGGTTGACCTTGGGGTTGTCACTTGCTATCTCAGTACTTCAGTTTTTATCAAATTATCAAAGATAATAGCATTTGTCCTAGGTTTGCATCACAGGTGTCTTGTGAAGGAAAATTGTATGATGTCTCTGCTTGCCCTAAGAAAGATAACACATAAAAGGGATCTTGTTATTCATGTTACTGACATCACACATTCCAACCTGCCAACTATCTCTTGAAGATCAGTTTGTGAACAAAGGCTGATTGGTCTATTAACTTCCCAGAAGGAGAGAGATAACGGAGCAGTAAGTCACTGGGGATTACTTTGACACTAATCAGTTCCCTGTGGCCATCCTGCTCACAATGAAGATGAATAGCAATGGAGATGTATATTCATCTGTGACCTTTTTCTATCAATTAAGTTTCCTGAATAAACCACAAAGACATATATCACCTCACTGCTGTGTTGCTATTTTTCTGGTTAAGTACTTTAGGAATAAGACATGAATCTTAGACTATCCAGTTAACAGTTATGGCTACGGTTGGTAAGGAAGACAAGTATCACAGATTTACCCTAAGTGACACAGAGCAATCTATAGGCCTGACACAGATAAGATTCTCAAGGTGTCTTGATATGAAAAACCAAGATCACTAACTTCTGTTTTGTTTCACAGAGTGTAGTATTTTTTCCTGAATAAATAATATGTTTTAATTCCACTTCCTCAAATTGTACTTAAAAATGAAAAAAAAACCCCAATGACATTAAAGTGATATTGAGCTGAAAAGAGTTGTTATTTATATATTGATTCTTTAAATGTGGGTAAAAGCGTGATTCTCTCTTTCAAAATGCAAAATATTTTCAAAAGGCAAGTGCTATCTGAAAGGCAGTTAAGAAAGTGGCTTTTTAAATGATGAAAATATTAGAGTAAAAGAATACTAATGAGATACAATGGAAGTACTCAGGAGAGAGAGGAATTCATGAGAGGGAGATTGAAAACTACTATATTAAAAGAAACTGTGAGGTTAATTTTAGGAATGACATACTTGAATATGTGACTAGACACAGATCCAAAGTTAAAAAAGAAAATGTGATTTTTGATTGAAGTAGGGCCATCTTATCCATAATTAGAGGTGAAAAGGCAAAAGTACAATTACATGTTCATTGTGTAGATATATGGAGTATAGAGATGAAGGAATTTCAAATAAATCTGCCTACCTTTGTTTTCTATCTGACTTTTGAAGCAAGACCATCAACTGTGAGTCAGTCAAGAAGTATCAGAGGAGGTTTGAGAAAAAAACAAAAAAAGAAGTTGGGAATAAGTTCAAGTGTATGAATATAAGCAATCTCATTGAGTGCTCCACTTTCAACATTTGTAAACTCACTTCACTGGGTCATCATTGATTACAGAACTGTGTTCCTTAGTAAGAAACTTTACAACATTTGAAAGATTACCCTTTGTTCTCATGCAGCAGTTCTCAGGAAAGTTTTTGTTATTTACCTGTGAGTAATGAAAATAACGTAATGAAAAGAAATAATGAAATAATGACAATAATACTAATTTAAAAATCAGAATTTCACTTAAGATTTTATACCACTGTATATAGACTATGTTAGTCTTTGCCAAGTTCCTTAACTTCTTTTAAAGAGAAGTTTTAACTTAACTGTAATGCTAGAAAGAAGATAAACAGTTGCCTAGAGATGGGAGATGGAGGGAGGGCGAGATTACAAAGGGCACATAGAAAGTTTTGGTTATTAAAGGTATATTCATCGTTGTGACTATGGTGATGGTTTGCTCGTCATGTAAATAGGATAAAACTTATGAGATCTCAGGTTTTAAATGTGAGCAGTATATTTATATTCAACTATGCATTAATACAATTCCAAATGAAAGAAATGAAGAGTTTGTAGGTTATGACCTAATTTGTAGTTTTTAAAATAAATTTCAAATAAGAGTACACATACAAATAACTCAAATTATGAAGTGCTCTATATTTTTTAATGAAATTAAGGTTTTATAATATGAAAAGATTCTCAATCTTGAAAAACAATAAATGATTTTATCTGAGACTAAATAATTGAAGAAGCCTGAAGGAGGTGGGTTTTTTTTTTTTTCATTCTTCAAACTGCAGTTGAAATAATAATTTTCAAGTTCATTGATACTTTAGCTCAAGATGACAGTTGGTACAAGAAGTATCAATGCGTAAGGGAGCCACAGGGGATTGTTCTCAGGGAAGTATCAGGAGAAGATAGTGTTTAGCTTCTTTTGTTCGCTTCACCTACTTTGCTATCGAGGCATCAAATTATCTCATGTTGTTAAAGCCCTCTCTGTCATGCTTCTCAACTCAGCTGAAAAGAAGCTAATTGATTCAACTCCAGTAATATATTTAGACACTTAATTTATCACCCGTAGTGGGATAACTGTGTTTTCAAAAGAAGTCTATAGAAGTTTATGCATTCAGTCAATCACTTATTGTATAACTTATCTACCCCTCTTACAATAGACACTTTAACCATAAAGTATATGAGTAATGTAAAATAATCATTTGTTGTTTTCTGTTACTAAGAATGTTTCCTCTTTTCGTCTTATTCAAATCTAACCAGTTGTTAAAATACTATCTCTAGTTTTCTGTGTGATTTCTTTCTGCTCCCAACTTATTTTGCGCTTAAAATTGGGACCAATTTTCTGACACTTAAATTTCACTAGTGTTGTTCATGTCACATAAATGGAAAGATATGTCATAGTAGGAGCTCTGTTTTGTTAGTTTATGAAATAATACATCAGAGGAAACAAAAACTATTTTCACCAACATTCAGTTCATATCTGTGGACATCTATCTTGACTAAGGAAAATTTGTACATTCTCCTGACTCAACTCCTTCATATAACCTCAGTGATATTGATATTTCTCCCCTCCCGCTGTGAACTTAATAGTTTATTACTGCCTTTTATATTGCCAATAAGCTTGATATAAATGTATGCATATATGTATATACACACATGTAGATATATAAAATAGCACGTCATATATTATTACAATTACCTGGTTATATTCCTGACTTTACGAACATTGGCATAGTCCATATACACATTGGCTTACTTCAAATTTACAGGAGGCTCAAATATCAATATTAGCAACACTTGACTAATATATTTATTCAACCAGTCATTCTTAGATTTGTTGTTGACTTAGATTTCTTTCTCAAGAGCCACTGTATTCAGACACGATAATATGTGCTAGGTAATATAAACTTAACTTCCTAAACATTAGGTGAGAGTTATGAAGAACTCTCCTATTTTAAAAGTATTGTATATTTAATTGAAAAGATTAATATTTAGTGTCAAGAATTATTTAGTCATTTGCCAAAAGTGTGGCATATATTCCATACTACAGTTATTTTTTCAAGCATTTTACATGCATTATGGTCAGTGAAATTGCATGTTTACAGCATGTTTCCTCATTTATTTTAGGGAAAAAGCATTTAAAACCAGATTGCACACTGATCTTCCATAAAAATGTTATACTACCACATTTGCAAGTAAATTTACATTTGAGCGAAATAATAACCTTACTTTTGTCCTATATATGAATTTTGAATGATATTAACTAATATTTAAAAGATTTTTCACTGTCATCCATCATTACTAGTCTTAATATGGCATGTTGTTTCTAGTTAGACTTTGAAGGGATACTGAAAAGTTTGATACCAGCAAAGTCTATTTGTAAGTCAGACAGTTTTGTAGCCCTCTGCATCTATGCTAAAGAAAAGTTGCATTTTTCAGGGAGTTCATAATATTCAACATTTTAAGTACAGAATGAATTTTGAAGTAAAAAAAGGAGCATAGTAAGTTAACAATGAAATTGATTTATCCTCTTTACTAATTTAATTAACAGTACACAGAAAAAGCTCTACATATTTTCAGAATTACAAAGAATGCCAAAATAGCCTAAAATAATTACATCATTTTAATCACATGCATTTAGTTTTTAAAAATTACATCTCTTCTTGCTAATCCTTGTGAAAAATACTCATCTTGTGTATTGATAGTTTTAGGTGATATACCAATTCATATACCTTATACACATGTACACACAAAAATACAATGTTAGAATTATTGTTTTGAATGCATAATTTTAAATAATAAATAATAATAATAAATTTTTTCCTTATATTCATTTCTAGTCATCTTTATTCATACCTGTGAGTTTAAGTTTCTGTTTGGGGTTATTTGCTCCTGGTTTCAGGATTTTCAAGATTTTATTATTGTGCTCTGCTTCCATCAGATTGATTATCAGGTGCCTAGATGTGGTTACCTCTGTAAATTTTTGCTATTATTGAGCCTTGAGGATATCTAGATGGTGTGTGTGTGTGTGTGTGTGTGTGTGTGTGTGTGTGTGTGTGTGTGTGTGAAATGTAGGTAGTTGTCGGTCATTATTTCTTGAAATATTTTTGTGACCTTTTACCTCCTCTCTTTTTGATATGCTTAGTATGGTCTCAGAGAATCTATTCAGCATTTTTTATTGTTCATTGCTTCATATTTGTTAATATCTATTGATTCATCTTCAAGTTTACTGATTCTATCTTATATCATCTTAAATTTGCTATCAAGTCCACTAGAGATGGTCTTCTTTTTTTTTTTAATTCAATCATTGTTCTTTTTGACTTCAGAATTTTCATTTGGTTTTACTTATTATGTTTATTTCTCTATTATGCTACATTATTTGTTAAGTGATTACCATCGTATTTTACTTTCATCCTTTGAACAGTCTTTTAAAAAAATAATTTGTTTTTTACATCAGTGTTTTAAAGTCTTAAAGTTTTAAAGTTCTATGAAATACAATATCTGGACCCATCTACACTCTATTGATTATATTTCTTAAATTATGTCCAATTTTCCTGCTTTAATGCATATCATGAGTTTTGGTCAAAAAGTGAAATTCTATACTATAGTGACTACGTATTTTGTTTTATTGTTCTAAAGTTTTTGTTCGTTTTTTTGTAATTTGCTTTCACTTAAATTTATCTGTCTTTCCCATGGCATATGGCCACCAAGATAGGTACATATATGCTACATTTTTAAAAATTCTTATTTTTATTTTTGTCTTAGTTTTCTAAGATTTCCTCTGTGTCTAAATAGCATATTTGTTGGCCAATGATTTATGAAAAGGTTATGCTGAATAAAATGCTATAAGTCTATGAGGCTTCCAATCTCCTCTGATTAACATCTGAGTGGGCTGTTAAATACGTTCAAAGTTTCAAACAGTTCCCAAGTCGCTCTTGGGTTTTACTTTCCAATGGGCAAGCTTTTGTTTAAGGCTCAATTAAATAAACTCTATGACTTCTTCCAGCAAAGCAGTTAGTTTTCACACTCAGCCTGCCTTTCACTGGTAAAGTCAGTGAATAAGCTGAAAGGTGGTGGTTGGAGCAGGCAAGAAGGAAACATACTTCCACCATTATTACCCCAAACTCTAGCATTTTTTTAAATAAAAGAATAAACTGTTCTCAACTTGTTCTTTGTTTTTGATCAGTTTTCAGTGCCATGAAATGATGCAGTTTATAATTTATAATTCAATTTGATAATTGTTTACACTTATTTTGGAAGAGCAGAATTGTCAATCACATTAAATATTTGCAATTGAGAGACATCTCCCAATTATCTTTGAGAAATATTTTTTAAAGGAAAAATATTTTTTACATTTACCCATACATTTATCTTTTCTGTCATTTTTCATTCCTTTATGTAGATCCAATTTTCCATCTGACTGTATTTTCCTTTTACCAGAAGAATTTATTTAAGCATTATGTTCTAGTGCAGAGTTTCTGGCAATAAGTGATCTCAGATTGTTTCTGTCTGAAAACATCTTTATTTTGACTTCAATTTTAAGTTTTTTTTTTTTCATGGGGCAATATTTCTAAGTTTTTTTTTCTTTCAGTTCTTTAGACATGGCACTCCATTTAATTTTTGCTTGTGTAGTTTCTGAAAAATCAACTATCATCTATTTATCTCTATTTAAGCTATTCTTATTTTCCATCCCTCTGTGCTTGGTATTTATTTTTTATCTTTTTGAAAGCAAGTTGTTTCATGTCTGTATTTTCTAGAGCTGTTTCTATTGATGGACTTTTCTTTGGGTAATGGGTCATATTTTTCTGCTTCTCTGCATGCATCGTGGTTTGGATGAAAAGTGTAAATTTTCCATTGTTTCCGTCATTTCTTGTATTATTTTAACTATGTTAAATTTTGTTCAGGGATACAGTGAAGTTTCTTGAAATCAACTAAATACCTTCAAAGTTTGCTTTTCAGATTTTTCAGGGTGGTTGCAAAACAGCTTATTAGGCTAGAGCTAATTTAGTTCCAATACAAAGATAAGCATTTTAGGATTCTACCTGATAACTTTATAAATTATAAATTGTCTTCAGTATAGTAGGCATTCCAATAGTTTTTAGCCATTTGTGAGCTCTGGGAATTGTTTCATCCACTTCACCTTTTTTCTAGGGTTTCATTTCCAGCCTGTTATACTTTCCTTGTATACATATGTAGTCATTCCCAGGCAAATGCTTGAAGGAACCTCTCTGCTGTTTTACAAAAACCAAAAACCAAAACAAAAACTCGTGTGTGTGTGTGTGTGTGTGTGTGTGTGTGTGTGTGTGTGTGTGTGCGCATGCCTCTTTCCTCTCTGGTATTCTATCCTACAATATTGAGCTAACTTTGACTTCCTGAAATTCTTAATCTGAAAAAGAAAGCTTTAATAGTTTTATATTAATTATAATGTTTGCTGTTGCTACTCTGTAGATAGGCTTTATCTAAATAATGGTGTTTCCTTTCCTTCCTACTTTGGTAAGAATTGTTTTCATTATGGATTAAAGTTGAAATTCATGAAGGAAATTTAGTTATGGACATTTTGCTTAATTAGACTGAAGTGAAATAACATTCCCAGGAGATTTGTTGACAATTAAACAGATTAATTCAATGACTTTAGAACCCCTAATAAATTTACACACTTTTTAAATTTCTCTTATTTTTGCCATAAATTTTAATTCTCAACATGTTGTAAACTTTATAAAATATTATGTTGTCTACAATAATTTAGATTTAGATTAAATGAAACTTTCCATAGATCTTCATTCCTTCCTGAATCATGAACCTTCTACTTAGGATTATTACATTTTAGCCTTGACTATATATCTGTTTATTAAAAACTTTCCCAGTCTCATTTATTTTATCTTTATTCTTTAGGATGCAAGAATAATATTCTAGGCTGTCAGTCTTCTTTTTTCAACCTATTAAGTATGTCATCCCACTGTCTTTTACTTACTGTTGAGAAGTCAGTTTTTAATCTGGTTTTAGGAGATTATGTTTCTTCTTATTTTCATTACTATTTAGCTTTTTTTTTTTTAACAAAAATATATGTATTAGTTTTCTGTGCCTGCTGTAACAAATTTCCACAAATTTTGGTGGCATAAATAACAGAAATGTATTCTCTAAGAAATTCAGTTCTGAAAGCTTGAAGTCTAAAGTCAAAGTCTCAGCAGGGCTGTGTCCCCTCCAGGAGGTCCTAGAGGAGATTTCATTCCTTACCTCTCAGTTTTTAGCTGGTGCCTCAGTATATCTGGGTTTCCTTGATTTGTAGCTACATCAGTTCCAATCTTTTCTAGCCTCATATCACCTTCTCCTCAAACCACCCCCTTGATTTTCTCTTATGAAGACTCTTTATTGGGTGTATAGCCCATGCAGATAATCAGGGAGTATCTCATCTCAAGATCTTCATCTCAAACACGACTGCAAAGTCCTTTTTCAAATAAAGTAACATTCACATATTCTCTGAATTAGAAATGAATATATGGAGGGGGGCATTTTCAGCCTACCATACTTGTAGTTATATTTTATTGCTCTTGTTTATTCTGCTCTTGAACATGTTAATTAATAACTGGCATTAGTTTAAAAAAAATTCTCAGTCATTACCTCTTCAACTATTGTTTCTGCCCCATTCAAGTAGCAAATACATATATTAAAGTCCATTTCCTAAATTGCCTTTTTCTTTTACCTATATTTTATGCTTTCCTTTTATTTCATTCTGCTTTTTATTTATTATTATTATTTTTTAATGTTTTATTTATTTCTTAGGAGAGAGAGAGAGAGACAGCGCGAGCAGGGGAGGGCCAGAGAGAGAGGGAGTCACAGACTGAAACAGGCTCCAGGCTCTGAGCCGGCAGCCATCACAGAGCCCAACGCGGGGCCCGAACCCGCGAACCGTGAGACCATGACCCAACCAAAAGTCGGACGCTCAACCGACTAAGCCACCCAGGCACCCCTTCATTCTGCTTTTTAAAAGATACTTTCTTTTGACTTAATTTCTAGTTCATTTATTCTCTTTAGTTTTATCTATTTTAGTAGGAAACCTAACTCAAGGTTTACATTTTCATAATTGTACTTTCCAGTTTAAGATGCTGAGTTTGTTCCCCTTTAAATGTTTTATGTTATATAATTTTTATAATTTCTAGTTTCTTGCTAAAATTCTAAATAAAGATTTTAAATTGTAAGCATATAATTGTTTTACAGGCTGTATGTAATAATTGTCCTTTTGCTGACACAAGTCAGTCTTTTCTTCTGTCTGTTACTTGTGGTAGTTTTCATTTTTGAGTGTTGTCTTTTCATGGATGTGGTTAAGTTTTTATTAAAGATGTGATTCTTTAAAAATTTCTCCTCAGTGATATTTTCCACTAGGATTCTGATAATTATAACCATAATTGAAAAATAATCAATGGTTATTAAGACCCCAATTAAAAAAAATTAATGTTTTATTTATTTTTGAGACAGAGAGACAGAGCATGATGGGGAGAGGGGGTGAGAGACAGGGAGATATAGAATTTGAAGAAGGCTCCAGGCTCTGAGCTGTCAGCACAGAGCGGGATGTGGGGCTCAAACCCATGAATGATCATGACCTGAGCCAAAGTCAGAGGCCCAACTGACTGAGCCACCCAGATATCCCATTAAGACCCTGAATTTGTACAATAATAATATCACATTGACCTTTACCATCTCCTAGGTACCTCACTGAGATTAAATATAACAAGGAATCCTCTCTGTGGTGTCAATAGAGAAGAGAAGCAATGTAATATAGTGTGGTTTTAACTGAACTAACATTTCTGACACCAACCATTTATATAAATAGAAAAATCATTTACTTTTGGTAAGCATTTGTTTCATCATCTACAAAATTGACTTCTCAAAATGACATATCTTTAGATAACTTCCAACTCCAGGAGTCACAAATGATGTTCAATGTGAATACAGTCATTTTTCTTAGCCACTGGTCTTTTAATTCGTGCATATATTTCTTTTAGATTTTCAATATTCTTTTCTCCAAAAGTTGCCATCTTCTCGTTAGAATTTTTTTGTAAGCAAAAGCAACATCTTCATTGATTTTTGTTTGCTTGTTTGTTTTCTGTTTTGCTTTTTGTTTTGTTTTTGGATTTGTTCCCTTTTTTGGTCAGATATTCAGTACCATGGAAGCTATCAGAATTTTAAAACTCTAATAGAATCTTATTTTTATTGGCTAGTTTCTATTGTAGTTAATTTGGTTTGAAAATAAGATACAAATTAGGGAATGATAGAAGGGAATGTGACAAAATGTTGCTTTGGTTACTTCTACACAAACAAGCTACTTTGGTTGTAAGCCTTTTTGAATTTTAGAGTTTCCTCCAAATATTGATTCTAAAACACACATATTGGGGCGCCTGGGTGGCTTAGTTGGTTAAGCGTCCGACTTTCGCTTAGGTCATGATCCCGCGGTTCGTGGGTTCAAGCCCCGCATCGGGCTCTGTGCTGACTGCCAGCTCAGAGCCTGGAGCCTGTTTCAGTCTGTCACTCCCTCTCTCTCTGACCCTCCCCTGCTCATGCTGTCTCTCTCTCTCTCCTAGAAATAAATAAAACATTAAAAAATTAAAAAAAATAATAAAACACATATACATATACTAAAATCAATCTCATTTGAAAATTGCCTGTGCACCTAATCCTAACAAGAGAATTTGTAATAGCAAGAACCTCACAGAGGATCAGGACCCCAAGTTACCTCTGCATAGATCATTTTTATAGAGCTATTATTCATCATCATGTGTAAAGTACCTATCTTTTATTTGTGCAGTGGGTAAATGGAGGTCAATAGTAAACATTTATAAATACTGTTTTATCTTTCCACATTAAACATATTTTATTTCATAATGTGTATGTATTTATATGTGTAATACCAATATTCTGAAAAGAAGTCAAAGATTTTCTGGGTCAATTTTTGTGAATCAGGTCAACTTCAAGTATGTACAGTGTTTCATTCTAAATAATTATATCATTGTTTTTAAAAATTCACTCTAGAATATTATTTTTATAGCTTACAGTATTCTATGTATCCATTCTTTATAATAACCTCAATAGTATTTATTCACCAAAAGTCTTGCATGAACTTTCTTTTGTCACACTTCATCAACATTTTAAAATTCCTTCTCAATTGCATTTTTATATTTCAGGAAAATTGACATCATGTCATTTGGTCAGATGACTATTTACTAATAATTATTACCCACACTTCCTCTAATTATTCTGAGATAATTTTCAAACTCATCCTTGTAAGAAAGGAGAAGTTGAGAAGTTTAAGGTTCTATGTAAATTATATTTGTTATGGCATTAAGCCTTTTTTGTTCAAACTACTGAAAAGGGAACTTTAGCTCTCTTTGTGGTTGTCTTTGGTGTTTTTCTAAAACCATTACTTACCTTCTCAACAGCTTTTCATCTTAAGACTTATCTACTTATTCTTGACGTATTGACAATCCTACCTCTTCTAAATCTCTTAACATATATATCTGTCATTGGTATCTCACCTTGTACCTTTTCAAATTAAACTACTTGCTATGACATGAATATCTTAGGCTTCCTCTTGTCACTAGACTTTGTTATTGTTGTTTTTGTTTCATCTTTTTCTACACTTGGTTAACTGCATATTTACTGTCTGCTTAAAACTGTCTTCATAATTCAACTAAAATATCGCCACTTCCAGGAAGCTCATCTTTTTTATTTATTTATTTATTTATTTATTTAAAGATTAAACTTTTTTTCCTTCTTCTTTTTTTTTTTACAAATAGTTTATTGTCAAATTAGTTTCCACATAACACCCAGTGCTCATCCCCACAAGTGCCCTCCTCCATGCCCACCCCTCCTCCCCCCCACATCCACCAGTCCTCAGTTTTTGTCAGCATTCAAGAGTCTCATGGTTTGCCTCTCTCCCTTTCCCCCAAAATTTCTGCCCTTCTTCTCCCCCTTGGTCCTCTGTTAAGCTCCTCCTAATCCTCATATACGTGCACACATATGATATTTGTCCTTCTCTGCCTGACTTATTTCGCTCAGCATAACGCCCTCAAGGTCCATCCATGTTGCTACACATGGCCAGATTTTATTCTTTCTCATTGCCATGTAGTATTCCATGGTATAGATAAACTGCACCTTCTTGATCCATTCATCTGTTGATGGACACTTAGGCTCTTTCCATGTTTTAGCTATTGTGGAGAGTGCTGCTATGAACATTGGGGTACATGTGCTCCTATGCATCAGCATTTCTGTGTCCCTTGGGTCAATTCCTAGCAGTGCTATTGCTGGGTCTAGGGGAGTTCTATTGTTAGTTTCCTTAGGAACCTCCACACTGTTTTCCCGGAGGGGCTGTACCAGTTTACATTCCCACCAACAGTGTAGGAGGGTGCCCGTTTCTCCACATCCTCGCCAGCATCTAGAGTTCTCTGATTGGCTCATTTTAGCCACTCTGACTGGCATGAGGTGATATTTCAGTGTGGTTTTGATTTCTATTTCCCTGATGAGGAGGGATGCTGAGCATCGTTTCATGTGTCTGTTGGCCATCTGAATGTCCTCTTTGGAGAAGTGTCTGTTCATATCTTCTGCCCATTTCCCAGGAAGCTCATCTTAATTATTAATACTGCTTTCTCTTTCTGTTTTTTTTTCACAATGTCCTGTATGTACTGCATTGCATTTGTTGTCTAATTCCTCCATTATCTATAATATCAATAGAGCAGAAATATATACCTAACAAATTACTAAATTTTCAAAGTAGATGCTAAATATATAAATATGCATATACATGTGTGCATATGATTATAAATACAATGACTTTTGAGATCTATAGTTCAGCACAGTTTTTCACTTGTACTATTTTTTTTTTTTTTTTGAGAAGAGAAGGCACAAGTGAGCAAGAGGCAGAGAGGGAGAATCCCATGACGATGAGAGAGAGAGAGAGAGAGAGAGAGAGAGAGAGAAAGTCGGGCTCACTCAAAGCCAGGTTTGTGCTCACCCAAAGCAGGGCTTGTGCTCGCCTGAAACAAGCTTCATGCTCACCCGGTGCAGGGCTTGAGCTCCTGTGTAGTGGGGCAGGAGCTCACCTGAAGTGGGGGTCAAACTAACCCCATGTGGGTCTTGAACTCACAAACTGTGAGATCGTGTCCTGAGCTGAAGTCAGATTCTTAACTGACTGAACCACCCAGGTACCCTACTTGTACTACAACAGTCATTAGTTTTAGGACTTTCCTTCTTTTGAACATGGATCCAAGCCAATGTTGAGATGAATTATAAGTATCAACACATAATAATTTCTTGTATTAGTTTAGTTTAGTTTACAATAGTTTCACAGTATTCTTCACTGAGTTCTTGAATCTTTGTTCAAGTAATTGGTGTTGTTTGTGACTACCCTCTATCCAACAATATTCTCCTCACTGTGCTCTTGTTCTTACTTTTCTATACCTGAGGCTCTGACATGTTCCTCACTTATTGAATCCTCCCATTTAACGTCGGGTTTGTTTTTTCTTATGCTATTGCCCAAGCACCCTGATTATGTGGCCTACTATCTTCCAAGATTTTCTTCGCAACTTTTGTAACTTACTGGTACCACATTGTAAATGTTTGGACTTCGGTATATTACCTGCCACTTAGATATTCTCAGGTGCTTATCATGCCTCATCAGCAATGAGTTTCACAGTGCTCTAGTGGAGCATCATCCCGTGCTTAAAAGCCTTAATTCTAACATAGAGTTTCAAAAGCACATTTTTCATGTAATTCCTTGAAATCTAATACCATTATTTTTCCTATGAAACACTGTTGCAGAAGTCCTAAATGCAACATTAAATAATTACAAAGAAAAATTTAGAGAACAGTTGAGTTTCATTCCCAGCTGCTAATAAGGTGTTTTCTGTGCTCAAATTTCTAAACTCTCAATTAAAATCAGACTGACCTTAGTACCTAGCAAGGGAAATGGCTATCTATTAAGTTAAAGAAGTCAAAGACAAAGCAAGACAGGACAATAAAGGCATCAAATTGAGGCCATGAGTGCCACTGAAAGGTGATATATCTATATATCTATGTCTAGATAGATAGATAGATAGATAGATAGATAGATAGATAGATAGAGTTTTTGAACTTCACATAATTGGGATTTTATGTTAACTTTCTCTCAGTATAATGAATGAAATTTATTCATGTTGTTGATTCATCCATGTTATTGCATGGATCAGTATGCCTTTCTATAGTCGACTAATATTTTACTTAAAAACCCCACAAATCTTAATCAGATAAATTTGAAGATTGAATTAGCTTTAAGTGATTCATCAGACAACATCCTATCTCTCAACAGAGGGGGACTCCTAAGGAGTGGCACAAATGGAGATTTTTTACAGAAGGGAGGGTGCCACAAGAAGTTATTAGCAAAAGGAGATAAAGGATGGTTGCAGACAAGGTCACTTTCCCTTAAGGGCAAGGGAAGGGGATCTTGTTACATGAATTACCTAATCTTTGTCTGGACAATGAAGAGAACCATCTGACAAATTACCTCATTAGTACAGACCAGAAAGTTCCAGATTGGCTTAAAATTCCATTTCTGGAGAGGTTAAAACTGCAAATAAGTCCTGGTTTGCTGTCTTGCAGCTAGTCCACCTTGGTCCTTGTGGGTTTTTTTCTAACAATAATATAGTTTATCCAGTCTCCTTTTGATGGATACTTTGGTTGTATCCATTTTGAGGTATAGCCACATTCTTGTCTTGTTGTGGACATATGCATTTAATTCTCTTGAGTGTGTATTCAGGAATAGAATAGTTGCATTATAAGATCGGCATATACTTAACATTAGTAAAAATTAATAAAACCATTTCCCAAGTAATTGTACCATTTTAACTCAATGATAGTCAATTCCTTTTCCTCATGTTTACTGAGGTTGGTAAATAAGATGGGTAGATCAGGATAATTATCCTCCCTTCACAGTCTTAGAGTTTTCTACTTGTTGTTATTGTTGTCATTATGATTTCTAAGTAACCTTTTATTCTTGAAGATCTGCAAGTTCAATTCCCCTACCTTGGTTACATATATACATATACATATAATATAATATATATAAGTGATATGCATCACTTAGTATTACTGTCTTTCCCAATTTGTATTCTACTCTCAGCAATATGTCTTCAATGTGAGGCTTTTTCAGAATAGGAATTATTTTATCTTTTAGCTTTGAGAGTTCATAAGAACCAGACTGCTCCAGTGCCATCAGACAGGTTACAGGTTTTTTTGTTTTTTTGTTTTTTTGTTTTTTGTTTTTTGTTTTTGTTTTTGTTTTTGTTTTTTTTTTGCATTCACCTGTAAATTCTCCTGCTTTTGTCTGTTGTTCTCAGACTGCATAGAAATTGGGGAGTTTTCATTTTTCCAGCCTTACTATTCTCTCTTTAAGCAAAACCATGAGTTATTGATTAATTACTAACTGCAAAATATTCATTTTACTATTTATCTAAAGAAAATCCTTTAGGGGGTCTTGGGTAGCTTAGTTAAGTGTCCGATGTTGGCTCAGGTCATGATCTCCTGGCTCATTGATTTGAGCACTGCATCAGGCTCTGTGCTGATAGCTCAGAGCTTTGGACTTGCTTTGGATTCTGTGTCTCCCTCCATCTTTCTCTGTCCCTCCTCTACTCATGCTCTGTCTCTCTCAAAAATGAATAAACATGAATTTTTTTTTAAAAAAGAAAGAAATCCTTTATAATACTTGACATTGTTGAGTATTCTCCTTTATTTATTTATTCACACATTAAATTTATTGAAAGTCTCAAATGAACCAGGCATTGATCTAGGCATTGATATTACATAATGCACAAAAACCAAGCATAATACCTTAAGTTTTATTCACTATTAAAATCTATTAGAGAATTTACTCAAGAGTATTCTCAAATAATCTTACCATCATAATTTGTAGATCCATAACACTCCTATCATATTGTTATTTTCTGCTTAATCTTTTTAATACACTTTAAAAAATATTTTTAATGTGTATTTATTTTTGAGAGAGAGAGAGAGACAAAGCATGAGCAGGAGAGGGACAGAGAGAAAGGGAGAAAATAACTGAAAGCAGGCTCCAGGCTATAAGCTATAAGCACAGAGCTCAACATGGGACTCAAACTCATGAAGTGCAAGATCATGACCTGAGCCAAAGTTGGATGCTTAACTATCTGAGTTGCCCAGGTGTTCTGCAGTTGTTTTTGTTTAATTTAAAATGCTTTACATATTTCTAAGAGAACACAAGTTGGGGAGAAGCAGAGAGAGAGGGACAGAGGACCTGAAGCCAGCTCCGTGCCGATAGCAGCGAACCCTATGTGGGGTTTGAACTCATGGACTGCCAGATCATGACCTGAGCTGAAGTCAGACACTCAACCAACTGAGCCACCCAGGTGCCACCCAGGATTAACACACTTTTTAAATTGAGTTCTACAAACATAACTTCAAGCTTTTTTTTCACAAGAATTTTTCTAGAAACTGTATTGACAATAGATAGAAACTAGAAACAGTCCAAATATTAATGAATAGGTATATAATAATAATAATATTAATAAAAGTGTCATACTTACATTAGAGAATACTACCTAGCAACAAGAAAGGATAAATCACTGATACACACAACATGGGCAAATCTGATCAAATTAACACCGAGTTAAAGAAGAGAAATATAAAAGAATATACCCTTCATTTCCCATCTGCACAGAATGTATATGCGAATGTATATGTTTATCTACACAAAATCAATACATGATGCCAGAAGACATAGTATTAACTACTTCTCTTTTGGAGAGAAAAGAAACCATGAGTAATCATTAGAGAGTTCTTTGAGGTACTAGAAATTTTTCATTTCAGGGTGGGAGAGAGACTTCCATATAGGTGTACACACATGCAAATATTAATTGAGATTCACATGAAATATATATAGTCCACCGTATGTGAATCAAACCTCAACAAATATAGGAAAACAAAATATATATTGAACACTTTTGAGGAAGAGGGAATAAGATTCTAAAAGTGAATCTATACTTATATTAAGGGATGTATATACTTTACTGTTTGTATGTCATACCTCAATAAGAATGGAAAAAATACTCTAGGTTAGCTTAGATTTAAAAAGACTCAAAAATGTGCTTATTATGCTTCAATAACAATAAAGGAAAGAGACTCTAGAGACCTAATAACCCCAAAGAAGGAAAGAATATCCAATAGAAAAAAATCTCTTCAACAAATGGTGTTGGGAAAACTGGACAGCAACATGCAGAAGAATAAAACTGGACTACTTTCTTATATTATACACAATAATAAGTTCAAAATGGTTTAAATACCTAAATATGAGACTGGAAAGCATCAAAATCCTAGAGGAGAACACAAGCAGCAACCTTTTTGACCTCAGCAGTAGCAACTTCTTACTAGACACATCATAGGGAGCAAGGGAAATAAAAGCAAACATGAACTTTTGGGACTTCATTAAGATAATTTCTGCACTTCAAAGGAAACAATCAACAAAAATAAAGGCATTTATAGAATGGGAGAAGACGTTTTCAAATGACATTATGATAAAAGGTTATTATCTAAAATCTATAAAGAACTAAGCAACCTCAACACCGCTAAAAATATAAATAATCTAGTTAAGAAATGGGCAGAAGACATGAACAGCCATTTTTCCAAAGACATCCAGATGTATAACAGATACATGACAAGATGGTCAACATCACTCATCATCAGGAAAATAGAAATCAAATCTGTCAAAGTGGCTAAAATTAACAACTCAGGAAGCAACAGATGTTGGCTAGGATTGCCCACTGTTGGTGGGAATGCAAACTCGTGAAGCCATTCTGGAAAACAGTACAGAGGAACCTCAAAAAGTTAAAAATAGAACTACCCTACAATCCAGCAATTGCACTGTTATGTGTTTATTCAAAGAACACAAAAATAGATGTTTGAAAGGGCATATGCACCCCAATGTTTACAGCAGCATTATCAACAATAGCTAAACTATGGAAAGAGCCCAAGTGTACATCAACTGATGAATGGATAAAGATATGGTATATATACAGTGGAATATTACTCAGCCATCAAAAAAAATCAAATCTTGCCATTTGCAGTGATATGGATGGAGCTAGAGTGCATTATGCTAAGCGAAATAAGTCAAAGAAATACAAATATATGATTTCTTAAATATGTGAACTTTAAGAAACAAAACAGATGAACATAGGGAAAAGGGGAAAAAAGAGAGAGGGAAGAAAACTGTAAGAAACCTTTAACTGAGGGTTGATGAAAGAAGGTGGGTGGAGGTTCAGCTAAATGGATGATGGGTATTAAGGAGGGCACTTGTATTGAGCACTGGGTGTTACATGAAAATGATGAATCACTAAAGTCTACACCTCAAACCAGTTTACCATATATGTTAACTAACTAGAATTTGAATAAAAACTTGAAATTAAAAAGAAGACCTAATAACCCATTGTAATGTTAATTATTAATTGGATCCTACCTCAAAAATAAAGCTTCAATATATATGTTTGAGACAATAGAGGAAATTTGAATTTATTATTATTTTTTTTAATGTTTTATTTATTTCTAGGAGACAGAGAGAGAGACAGCGTGAGCAGGGGAGGGTCAGAGAGAGAGGGAGTCACAGACTGAAACAGGCTCCAGGCTCTGAGCTGGCAGTCAGCACAGAGCCCGACGCGGGCTCGAACCCACGAACCGCGAGATCATGACCCAAGCGAAAGTCGGACGCTTAACCGACTAAGCCACCCAGGCGCCCCGGAAATTTGAATTTAAACTGGATATTAGATGATATTATAGAATTCTAATTTTTTAAAAAAATTTTAAGTGTTTATTCTTGAGAGAGAGAAACAGAGTGCAAACAGGGGAGGGGCAGAAAGAGAGGGAGATACAGAATCTGAAGCAGGCTCCAGTCTCCAAGCCATCAGCACAGAGCATAACACGGGGCTTGAACTCACGAACTGTGAGATCACGACCTGAGCTGAAGTCGGAAACCTAACTGACTGAGCAACCCAGGTGGCCCTAGAATTCTAATTTTTAAAGTGTGATAGTGTTATAATACAATAGAAGAGAATGTTGTAATTTTTAATTATGCATGCTAAAGTGTCAAAATATCTGTAACTAATTTTGAAATGTTTGGGCGGTAAAAAAAAAAGTTAATGGGAAAGAAAGACAAAAAAGTAAGGTAAAATGTTAAGTTTTGTTGAGTGGATAGTGGATTATTTGTTTTGTTCCCTCTATATTTCCTTATATTTAAAAACTCTGTTTCTTTCTAGAGAGAGAAGAGAAAAAGAAAATAGGGAGCACTAGATACATGGCACATCCTTTATTATATCTGTCTTTCCTGTAGACCAGCTCCATTTGAATTCTGCCTTCATGGCCCAATGAGTGTTGGATTACACATGCACTGTGGGGGCATTTGTATAAATTGGAGCATGTAGAGCCATAGTTTGCTGGAATGAGCTTTTCTATGGGCAGAGCCACCATGGAAGGGCTGCAAATCATTGTGGACCTTGACCTCAGACAGATCCAAGGAAACTGCACAAGGAGATAGCCATGCACTTGGATGACCTGAAGCTAGAACTAAAAATTTATGGCATCCTACAGGAGTCAGTGATATGTGTTTCGGTCTTCAGCCTTTTATGGATTCCTTATTTTTGTTTAGATTTATCTATAAAAAGGAAAAAAAAAACTTGCCCAAACTCTTGCAAAATTAATTCAGGAAAAATGTAATATCTTTTTCAAGCTTTGCCTATTAGAAAATAATAAGTAATAAATTGCAAAGGCAATTTATGTGTACCTAAAACTGTTCTTGCTATAGTAGCATTAAAAAAGGTAAAAGCAATGTGATTTTTTTAAAATATTAATTGCTTAGAAAATACAAAAACAAGGAGTGCCTGTGTGACTCAGTCAATTAACCATTGAGCATCCAACTCTTGATTTTGGTTTAGGTCATGATCTCATGGTTCATGGATTTGAGCCCCATGTCAAGCTCTGTGCTGACAATGTGGAGCCTGCTTCAGATTTCTCTCTCTCTCTCTCTCTCTCTCTCTCTCTCTCTCTCTCTCTCTCTCTCCCCCTCTCCCCACTCACCCACTCTCTCTCTGTCTCCTTCTCTCAGAATAAATCAACAGGGGCGCCTGGGCGGCTCAGCTGGTTAATGTCCAACTTCTGCTCAGGTCATGATCTCATGGTTGGTGGGTTCGAGCCCCACTTTGGGCTCTGTGCTGACAGCTAGCTCAGAGCCTGGAGGCTGCTTCAGATTCTGTGTCTTCTTCCCTCTCTCTGACCCTCCCCTACTCACGCTGCCTCTCTCTGTCTCTCAGAAATAAATAAAATATTAAAAAAATAAAATAAATAAATAAACTTTTTTTTTAAAAAGCAAAAACAAATTAGTATATATCATAATTTGTGATACTGCTATGTAGGTATGTTTAAAATAAAATTGGTAACATTAAATGCTTATTTACCAAAAATAATAAAAGCTAAATATTAATAAAATAAATGTCCCATTTAAGAAATTATATTATTACAAATAAGTCCAAAATAAATTAGAAGAAATAAATTGAAGATACTACAGAAATTTAATCAAATATAAAAGATATAAGAAGTTAACAAGTTAAAAGTTCATTTTGGGGAAAAACTAATAAAGTACATGAAATTCAAATAAGATTTTTTTAACAAGTGGAAAATTCAAATAAATATTAGGAAAGAAAGAGGTATATAAAGCACAATTTAAACATGTAAGTATTATAAATAAATATATACTGGGAAATTGAAATCATACAGTTATGGATAGATCTCAAAAACATTCTATTGAATTAAAAAAAATAGAGGCAGGGTGAGATTTGTGTATACACTATAAGTTTTGAAATTTCAATGCAGTATTTTCTTTTCATTCATATGATTTACTTTTATTCAGATGAAACCTATATCACTCAAATTATTGATTTATCATCTATCTATCCATCATCCATCCATTCATCCATCGCTAATAGGTGCATAGACAGATAACTTTATGGTAAGTATAAAGTTACTAGAAGCACAGGACAATTTGATTCAGTATTTACTAAGCTGAGAATGAACTACAGTCATAATATGATTAACTTACTTGGTATACTGGAAAATAGAATATCTGAGCAACCAAAAGTAAAAAAAAAAAAAAAAAAATTACCAGAAATCATGTGACGTTTTTTAGAAAGTAGAAAACACACAACTTTGTCAGTGGAAACAAAGTACTCATACTTTCTAACACATTTTTCACATGGGACTTAATATAGGATATCTGAACTACAAAGTAGATAATGGCTCATCACCTTTGTAGAGAAATTGCAGAATAAATTTTCATATAGCTATTTTTGTGAATGATTCTCAGTAAAAGCCAAACTTATGATAAAAGGCAGCTTAGTGAAGGAGAATTTGTAAGGTGATGAGATAATATGGCATGGCCTTTCTGATACAGAAAAATGACAGGATCCCCGTCATTTATCTTCTGTTTGAGAACTCACAGACTTTAATAAATCATGTCTAGTTAATTTATTGGAGTATTGCTGAGAGTTTTAGAAAAAAACATATAATAGTGTGTCATAGATAAGTTGATCTAAAGGGAGTGATCTAAAGGGGGAGAAGAGACAGAGACGCAGGCATGGAATACAATAAGCATTGGAGGAATTATGCATGAAAGTTCAAGGAATACATTTGAGTGTACGCTCAAGGCTCATAAGAGGATGAATTAAAAACGATTAAAAATGTTATTTCTTCCTCATAGAATGAAAGGAAAAAGGTACAACAGTTTGTAGAACAAATTTAAATAGAGAGTAGGCTTGTGTGTCACTTACGCTTAAATAACATCATTGCTAAACTTTGGAGAAAAAACTTGGTGAAATTAAACTGGAAAACTAGAAAACAGATTCTTCTGGTTTGGTTTTCATGAACTGTCCTGGTCTCAGGTTCAAGAGGGGTAAGTTCTAGTTTGATCTGTCTCTTTAAAAAACCTCATTTTATTCTGTTAATCTATATAATGCCGTGATTTAATTAGATGATTGATTTCCAAGGTATTAGCTTAGAAATGATTGTGTATATTCAGATGACATTGTTATTTGGATTTTAATTTTATTTTCACTAGAATATAAACTTTCTGAAATGAGGAACTCGTGTGCGTGTGTGTGTGTGTGTGTGTGTGTTTGAACAGTTCAGCTATCAGCTCAGTCTCCAGATATCTCCTAGATCATGGTATGTGCTCTAAAAGTTTGTTAAAGGGATGAATGAATACTAAAGCCTTTTCAAAAATTGAAACCTAGTATTTAATTTCATACCTACATCTCTGTGTATATCATTCTTCTCTTCCCTCCTTTCTTTTTATGTTTATAAATATTTCATTGATTTTTGTCAGAAGACTGCATCGCACTAATAACAGGGGTCTTGATTTTGCATAAAATCCATTAACTCAAAGTAATTATTTAAAAGGATCTAATTACTTTTCAATATTAAATTATTACTGAGATCACATTTACAATATCACTTTTTAGTGTTGTGTCTTGTTTATATATATTTTTATTTACTTCCATTAAAGTGGAATTAAGCTTTAAAAAGTTTCTGTCAAATCACTAAATTATGATTTCTGAAATTGTTAGTGTTTGTTCTTCCATTTTTCTTTCCTTTTTAACTGAAGGAACCATTCAACTACACAGCTATTTTCAGAAAAAAAAGAAACTCAATACAAGTGGGGTGTGTGCATCAGACAGCATCTCTGTAGGTAAAAAATAATAGACTTGTGTTAGTTTAACTACTATATACAAATGGTGTAGATGAAGTATACTATTTTTACAAAAGTTAGTGCAGTATAATAACAGAGGGAGCATTACCACCTTATTAGAGTCCTAGAAATGCTCCTTTTGGATCTCCTTCATGAGAAATTCACAAAGGATGCATATGCATGTGACAGCCTCAGCCTTCCATAGTATTAGACTCAACACTGCATTTTTTTCCCACCTAGGCCACCTTTCCCTTCAAATACTCCCAGCCAATATCTGAGCATGGTAAGTATACCAAAACTTATGAGATATGGAACCCCCCTACCAGGCAACATTGGCTAGGAGGCTCCCCAACAGTCTGCTGAACATTTCCTAAAATTGTGCTTCAATCTGAGAACCAAGCTACTCATCCTCCTTTGTCCCTCTTCTCCATGCATGGTCAATAAGTCTGCATCATATCCTGAGCCCTTCCTATTTAGTGATTCTTGATAAGGATTTTTCCCAGTAAATCCCTTGAAACTCTTGTTCCACCTTGGCATCTGCTTCTTGAAAGACACACATCCTCTAACTTTTAGTAATGAGTGAGTGAGAAGCTACTGGAAACAGAAGGAAAGAGACCCTTTTTAATGAAGAGTTGGGATATTCACTGCCCAAAGCAACTCCCTCAGGAGCGATTTAGGACCATAGTTTTTCCAGCCTCAATTTGTTTCCTCCTTATGATGCCTTTCTGGGTGTCTCTAATGAAAGAAGTCAACTTAAAACTGGAAGGTGAGGTAGCCCAGAGACATACACACAAGTGTTTGGAGACACGAAATGTCCTCCTCCTATAGAGAAGGATGGAGAGTACATGTGGTTACTTTATTTCCATTCTGATCTTTGTTATTTCCTTCCTTCTACTAAGTCTGGGTTTCATTCATTTACTCTAGTGTTCTTGTTCCTTGAGGTGTAAGGTTAGATTGCTTATTTGAGATTTTTCTTATTTCTTGAGATAGGCATTTCTAACTATAAACTTCCCTCTTAAAACTGCTATTGCTGCATTCCATGTTTTGGCGTATTTTTATTTATCTCAAGGTAGTTTTTGATTTCTCTTCAGATTTCCTCTTTGACCCATTGGCTGTTCAGTAGCATGTTGTTCAGTCTCCACATAGTTGTGAATTTTCAAGTTCTTTTCTTGTAGTTGATTCCTAGTGTCATACCATAGTGGCTGGAAGAGATGCTTAATAAAATTTCAATCTTTTAAGAATTTTTAAGATGTATTTTGTGGCCTAACATGTGTTCCATCCTAGAGAATATTCTGTATGTATCTGCTAAGTCTGTCTGGTCTAATGTGTTATTTAAAGCCAATGTTTCCTTGTTGACTTACTGTCTGAATAAACATTGATGTAAATGGGGCATTAAAGTCCTCATCTTTTATTGTATTGCCATCTATTTCTACTTTCAGGTTTGTTAGTATTTGCTTTAAATATCTAAATGTTCTACATTGGGTACATAAATATTTACAAATGCCATATTCTCTTGTTTGGTTGATCCATTTATTATTACATAATGCCATTCTTTAGCTCTTGTTAGAGTCTTTAAAGTCTATTTTGTCTGATATAAGGATAGCTATTCAAAATTGCCTTTGGTTTCTATTTACATGAGTATCTCTTTATATTGTTTCACTTTCAGTTTGTGTATGTCCTTACATCTGAAGCGAGTCTCTAACAGGCTGTAGATGGGTCTTGTTGTTGTTGTTTAATCCATTCAGCCACCCTGTCTTTTAATTACAGATTTTAGTCCATTTACATTTACAGTAATTATTGATTCATAGGTACTTATTGCCATCTTGTTAATTGCCTTTGGGCTGCTTTGCACTTCTTCTCTGTTCCTTCATGATTTGCTGACTTTCTTTAGCGATATGCTTTGATTTCTTATTTTTCTTTATCTGTGTGTACTACCATACACTTTTGCATTCCATGTATCATGATGTTTATCCATAATTTGTACTGACGACTGCCTATTTTAAGTTGTTAACAAGTTAAGTTTGAACACATTCTAAAGTCCTAAATTTTAACTCAATCCCCCCTATTTTCTGTTTTTAATGTCAAATTTTTACATCTTTTAAGTATCCATTAACTAATTATTGCAGTTATACTTTTATTACTTTTGTCTCTTAGTTTTCATTTCTGGCCTTATGATTAATTTACTATCTTTACTGTATATTTACTCTTACCAGTGAAATTTGCATTTCCACATTTGTTTGTTTTTGCTACTAATTAACACTTTTTATTTTTAGTTCAAATATGTCCTTTTAGCATTTCTTGTAAGGCTGGTTTAGTAATGCAGAGCTTTGCTTTTGCTTCTGTGGAAAATTCAATCTTTCCAATTCTGAATAACTTTGTCAAATATTTCTGGTTGGAATTTTTTTCTTTCAGCACTTTAAATATATCATGCCACTCCCTTCTGGCCTCAAAAGTTTCTGTTTAAAAATTTACTGATAATTTATCTGGGTTTCCTTGTATATAACAGGTAGTTTTGTTCTTTCTACTTTTAAGATGCTCTCCTAGTCTTTACCTTCTGACATTTGAATTATAATGTGTTTTGGTGTGAGTCTCTTTGGACTCCTCTTATTTGGAAGTATCTGGGATTTCTAGATCTGGATGTCTATTTCCTTCCCTAGAGTAGGTAAGTTATCAGCCATTATTTTTTTAAGCAATTTTGTTTAATTTTTTGGTATTATACCTCTTTTTCTCTCTCTTCTTCTGGATCCCCTATGATGCTAATGTTAGTCTGCTTGATGTTGCCCTATAAATTCCTTAAGCTATCTTTCTTTTTAAAGTTTTTTCCCTGTTCTAATTGGATGACTTTCACTGCTCTGTCTTTAAGTTTGCTGATCATTTCTTCTGGTTCATCTAGTTTGATGTTGGACACTTCTAGTGTATTTTTTAGTTTAGTTGTATTTTTAAGATCTTTGGTACTTTCTTATATTTTCTACCTTTTTGTTGAAGTTCTTACTGTGTTCTGGAGAGTGGATTTGGAATGGCACACAGAAGACATTCATTCAGTTCTGTGCACAAAAACCTAGGTGTGAAGAAAAGCACCAACCCTTATTTAGTTGTTTGTTTGTTTCTGAGCTAATAATTATCAATTTACTTTCATTTTCATGAACATAATTCTAAGTTTTCTACTGAGAAAACTACCCCAATTTATTAAGGTAACCCATTGGGGTTGGATGGGATTAACAGCATTTCATAGGTCCTGACATGTGGGGCAGCTTATATGACACAGAGATCACCAATCAGAATGGCCTACTTTCTGACAACAGTGAATGATTCAGGTGATGAAACAAGATTTGAGCAGGATAAATGAGATTTATTTCTCACTCAAATAATGTGAAAGAGACTGTTTCTTTCCACTATTTTTCCAGCTGATGAAAGGGCCAGCATGGGTGGGGGAGAAGATAATTTCTAAGTTCTTAAAAATAGACTTAATGGGCATAGTAGAAAGGAGAAATGAAAGGATGAGAGGGAAATGCCCTGAGCATATTTATTATCAATACTTTAATGCTTTACATAGACTACCGCAACTTTTTTTGTTTCACTTTGTTGCTTGATTTTTTTTCTTGCTCCAGTCAGTTTGAGCTGGCTTTTTGTCACTTGCACCCAAAAGTCTTGACAAGAGCAGACTAATGTCTACAAGTTGTCCAAATATTATCTAAAACTGTGGACTGCACTATCAAGAAATTCAGGGATTGTACTGACAGAGCAGAGAGACTCTAAAAGAATTATCAAGATAAAGTGGTCTCATTGGGTTCTGGAAATGATTCTCTGACAAGCTGAGAAATAACTATAGCAATATGGCTACTGGAAGTGAAGTTAATTGAGTTTCCCTCTCCACCACTTTCACAGTGGCATTCTGATCTCCAGGTTTAGTTAACTGGAACCAGACAAGACTTAAGAGACCTAGCAAACAGCCAGTGATAACTGTAAAACTATTGGCTGCCTTATGTTATATTCTGTGACAGTTCTGCTAGGACAGATCAAACATAATTTTTTTAATTGCTAATCACTGTGACTTAATGAATTTTGAGTGCTAGATTTTGCTCTGAGCAAAGAGAACAAAAATTCTGATTCATTTTATTTCTGTTACCTATTTAGAACATATTCTACTCAAGGCAGTATATGTGCTGATGAGACATAACAATAAGGAAAAAATATAGTCATGATACAGTCTATGAAGGAAACAGAAAACATAGGTAAAGGATTCAGTGGATGGAGCTTGTACACATCTATTACAAATTTCTTCTATTAATGTGCATTCCTTGGGTACAAAAGAGATTGGAAAACTAATAGATATATTTCCTAGTCTATCTTCATGCTGAGGATTAGGATGCAAATGAGATTCCAATCAAATGCAGTTAATAAATGTTGAATTTGGGGGGCACCTGTGTGGCTCAGTCGGTTGGGGATCTAATTTCAGCTCAGGTCCTGATCTTGAGGTATATGGGTTTGAGCCCCAAATTGAGCTCTGTGCTGAAGGTTCAGAGCCTGGATTCTGCATAAGAATCTGTGACTCTCTCTCTCTCTCTCTCTCTTCCCCCCCCCCTCTTTCTCTCTCTCTCTCTCTCTCTCTTTCTCTCTTCCTCTCTATCTCTGCTCCTCCCCTGCTTGTGCTCTGTCTCTATCTCTCTCAAAAATATATAAATGTAATTTTTAAAATAAATAAATAAATACATATTGAATTTAGACCCAGAATACTAGGGAGAGAAAGTAGCAAAGGGGTAGCCATTTTGCTGTATAAGTTGTAGTAGGCAATGCATGGATCTGGAGGAAGTTTTATGCTTGAGTTATGGTTCAGATTATATGTCTCTTCTCCTATATATTCTAATAGTTTTCTAAGTGCTTAATGATCTATTTTAAAATGATTTCTACCTAATACTAAGTAAATGGGTTTCTATTATCTATGACTGGAGAATATCTGACTCAGATACACTTTTTTATTGTGTACTAAATGGGTCAATAAAATACAGATTGCTGTTAAACCACGTAAGAGAGTACTTAACTCAGTTTTAGGAGTTGACAAATCAGCAAGGTCCCAAGGAAAACATTAGAAATGTGGATAATTAAGGATGTGTGCCCTTGAGAAAGAAAATAGCACATACCAAAAAAAAAAAAAAAAGAGTCGAGGAAGGAGAATGAGGCATATTCTGGGACTGGTAAATACCTCACAAGAATAGGGGTATAGGCTATCTGACGAAAGTGATGAGAAGTGTAATATTAGAAAAATAACTTAGGATTGGATGATTGGAAGTCTTTGTGTCTCACTTAGGGGCTAGAACTAATTTCAAAGATCCTGGGGAGCCACTGAAGAATTTTGGAGCAAAATATGTATGTGATAATATTTGCAGTTTAGACAAATTACTCTAGCTCTTGTATGAAAACTATTTTGAAGATTTACACTGTTTAATGTGTCTTCCCTGTGCTTGACAATCTCCTAAGTAACGGTAAGTAGCAACAAGGCAAACAATGTACCCATCCTCTTAGACCTTACATTGTAGCATTGTAGTCAATATGACAGAATGCTTATTTATTTTTGAGAGCGGGTTAGGGGAGGGGAGGGTGCAGAAAGAGAAGGAGACACAGAATCTGAGGCAGGCTCTACACTCTGAACTGTCAGCACAGAGCCCAACGCAGGATTCTAACTCACAAACCACAAGATCATGATCTGAGCCGAAGTCGGACACTCAACCTACTGAACCACCCAGGCTCCCTGATGACAGCTATTACATTTTTAAAAAATGTAACATATTTAAGGAAAGAGAATATCAATGATTGAGAGAAAAAGCAAAAGGGTAAGGAGAGAGGGAAAATTACAATGGAAGCTATTGTAGGATTCTGAAGAAAAAAATGACATAATCATTTTAGGTTTTAAAATAAACTCTTGTCCTATATCTTGATTGTTGTGGACATGTGTATCTACATACTTGATAAAAATGATATAAATTATACATATGTATTACATACAATTTTTCTGGCTTTTCTATTTTACTGTAGTTATATCAGATATAATCTTTGGGGGAAACTTGGTGAAAGAAATGTGGGACCTCTTTCTATTATCTCAGCAACTTCCTGTGAGTGTATATATTTATACCTTTTGACTAGAGGATACAGGATGGAAGCAGGAAAAAACCAGGCAAGACAGTAATTCAGATGAGAGATGACTGTCACTTGGAATGATGTAAAGTTTTCAGAGAAGTTAAGGACTAGTCAAATTCTGGTGTAATTTGAAAATATGGAGTACAAAACAAAGAAGACAAAAGAGGTTTGGTGTGATCAGTTACTTAATGGTTAGATTTTTTACTGAGATAGAGGAGGTATAGATACTTAATGATATCTTTTTTGGAAATACTAAATTAGAGATGCATACTATATTTCCAAAAGAAAATATAACACATGCAGCAAAGACATGCTTGAACTTAAAGCAAGATATCAGAGTTAAATATGTAAATATAAAAGTCATCCTTAGATTTATTTAAAGTGAAGACACTACATATTACCACTGAGTAAAACAGAGAATAAATAAAGAAAAAACAAGAAGTCTAAAAACTAAGACCAAGAGCAAGAGAAACTGAAGTGGGTCAGAAGAGGGAGAGAAGTTGGAAACAAATAAAGAAGGACAGTAAATAAAGCAATAAAAATATCTTAAGATAAGTGTCACACAGTATCGGTGTCAACTGAATGAAATGTGTCATGAATGAGTGATCAAATATGACAAATGCTGTTAAAAATGGGAAGCCAGTAATCACTAATTGACTGTTGGATTTGGCAAAATGGAGGAAAGAGGTGACAGTGACATGATCAGTTACTAGAACGCTAGAGATGAGAGTTTGACTGGAGTGATTTCAGGAGAGAAGGTGAGGAGAGGTAAGAGAGCTCAAAAGAGTGAAAACTTACTGAAGATATTCTGTTGTACAGTGAACTCTCTGATTAATAGATAGATTTCCGGGATGGTAAAGCAAAGATCAAGATGGGGAAGTCATAATAACATTTTGTAGGAGAAATGGACAATATCTGATGATGCAAGGGAAGGAAGAACTGCAGTTAAGTCCTTAACTAAGTGGATGTGAAGACAAAATAGAGTAACAAGAATTAGTTCTTGACTGAATGTGGGGAGTGATTGAGTGATTAGAGTCACAGGTATTAGTGAATGGATGTAGAGGGTAATAAATCACAGAAAAAAAACACAGATATAGTTTTTTTAGACATTTTAGACATTTATTTATTTTAGTCATTTATGTTTATTTATTTTAAGAGACAGAGAGAGACTGCCCATGTGTATGCACGTGTATGTGTGAGTAGGAGAGGGGCAGAATGAGAGGGAGGGAGAGAATGCCAAGCAGTCTCCATTCTGTCAGTACAGAGCCCAGTGTGGGTCTAGATCTCACAAATCATGAGATCATGACCTGAGCTGAAATCAAGAGTTGGATGCAGAATCAACTGAGCCACCCAGGCATCCCTAAAACAGCAGAGCTTTACAAAATTGAAAAAAATTATACTCAGCCCACTATAAAACCACGGAGGTTGAAACTGTTGAACAGACCCCTACCAAATCCGCACCTTGCCAATACTTTTAGCAGAGATATAAAGGAAGAAAAAAGGAGGAAAATTTTTGTTTGGATTTTTACTCACAAGGTCAAGATACTTTGATTTTGAATTTACTTCTTTGGACATTGAATGTCTTAGGGAGTCAATTTGTAAGGAAATATAATATTTGAATTTAACTCTACCCAAGGATTTGATAATGGAAAAGAAAATTATAGTAATATTTGAAACATCTCTATTTTCGCATCTTATTATTAAAGTATCTAGTTAAATTTTAGTGTCATCACATAATTTCTGATAGGTTCTTTGGAATTATGTGATTGGATGCAATTTTTTTGATGGGAAATAGAATATATAGTAAATTTTCAACCTTGGGCACAAAATGATTTAATTAATATTCTCTTCTGACTTATTTCAGAGTGCTTATGGAGAAAATTAAACTGCCAAACAAAGGTTTATCAGATTTATCCTGATAAACTGCTCATCTCATTAGTCTAGTTGAATGAGGAATTCATTGTTATATACAAGTGATTGTAAGAAAAAATATGAAGGGTAGTGTAAGGGAAAACTTTGTTCCCTACTTCTGCTGTGTTTTTGGTTTTTCAATTAGGTAGAGTTTCTTGCTTCTCTCTTTAACTCATTTCTCCCCAAGTATTGAGGAGTAACTTAACCTGACTGGTAAATTTAGAAGGATACATTTGCAGTTTGTAATCTGGCTCATTTCCTCTCTTTTAGCCACAGTGACATGTCATCTAGTCTGTGCCTTCATGACAGGACTGGGCTCACCCCTTGAGGAAGCATGGAGCTTTTCAGTTTTGCTTATTACTGAGTGGGTAATTGTGACTATATCTGGGGTCTAGTATTATAAGCCAGCTCCCTAGAGATACAATTCAGATTTTCCAATGTCAAATTTTACAAAGAATATTTAATATTTGTATTACCATGGCTTTACCTCTCACTGTTTATTTTGTGAATTGATTTCAGCTACTTGGGAGTGGAGAATGGGTGATTAACTGGGTTCCCCTAAATCTTCCCCAAAACAGAATAGTTTTTTAAAGTTACTGGAAAGGATGCAGATAAAGTTGCAGAAATTAAACAACACATTTTTGTTTTATTTTTCTTCTTTTCTCTTTACCTTTACCTCAATAGTCATAGGTGAAACATTTTAATACTAGATGAATCTAAGGGGTTTTGGACTCATATGAGAAACATAAACTATTTCAGGGTGGGGGGTACCTGGGTGGCTCATTCAGTTAAATATCTAACTCTTCATTTGGGTTTAGGTCATGATCTCACAGTTCTTCAGATGGAGCCCTGTGTTGGGCTCTGAACTGACAGTGTGGAGCCTGCTTAGGATTCTCTCTCTCTCACTCTGCTCCCTCACTAATACTCTGTCTCTCTCAAAATAAATAAATACATATTTAAAACTTTAAAAAAATTATATTCTGTATGCATATGCTATGTAATAATTTCCATCAATGCGACATCTTAATATTTATTTTTAATTTTTTAACATTTATTCATTTTTGAGAGACAGAGAGAGACATAGTATGAGTGGGGGAGGGCCAAAGAGAGGAGACACAGAATCTGAAGCAGTCTCCAAGCTCGAACCCACATATCATGAGATCATGACCTGAGTCGAGGTCAGTCGTTTAACAAATTGAGCCACCCAGGCACCCCAATATTTTATTATTTTGTAATGGAGAGTATGGTTGACATCACTAAAGTGGTTAAACTCTATAAGAGCACAGAAAAAAATATTTTATTGAGCTTCAGAGATAAAGAGTCTGAGCTTTGGCAAGACAGAACTGAAGAGGTACCACACATATACCTCCTTTGGATTCAGAAAGACACAGATAAGTTTGCAAGTCAGAAAACCCTTCATTAAGCCTGTGACTCCCCTCTCCTTCCTCAAGCAACAATCATACATCTGAGTGAATAATACACAAATAGTATAGAAAATATTCATTTAAGAAAAGAATATATTTAACAAATTTAATCTTTGATGATTTGAGAGAAAGGGGTCCAGGATGGTGACATTCCATTCACTTTCTCTTTCATGCAAAGAGATCTCATATTTCAGATGCTTCCCAGAAAGATTGGAGAGGACTATATTGTTCTAGCAGTATTATATAAATCTGATTATCTGAGAATATTAATGAAAGGGGACATGATGAATCTACAGTTTTCAAAACATACTGTTCTCAAAGTTACCTGTGAATCTGTCTCTGTACCAGATTCTGTACTGAATGAGGATTCTGAGATTGCAGCCTTGAAATTTGGACTGCAAGGATTAGGGAGAAAGCACAAAGCTTTCTCAGGCAGAGCCAAATTTGAATCACGGGGCAGCATGGGCAACGCATGCACATACTTATAAACAGTACATTCCAAATTTGCAGGAAAAGTTTGAGCATCATTGATACCAGCTGGAATACAGAAGTGAGAGTTGAAACCATAATTAGCTTCCTCCACAGTGATTAGATCTAGAAGAGACTTGAGATCATTGGCCCATCCTAATTTCTCTGATTTAAACTATACGTGACATTTCATAATACAAGATAACTCAAAACCAAGAAGCTTCTTTTTCCTGTCCCCTCTCTTGTTCCTTAAATCTTAAAATTTTCCACATATTTCTATAATGTGAGAGGAATTGATCGGAATGAGAGATCTGACTCAGTAGAGGAGGTAAACCTTTGGCTCTTAGCAGGCATAATTTATCTTTAACCAAAAGCATACATGAAGCACTTGACATCTAAAGGGACGGTTTCCATATTATCAAAGCTTTGCACGACTTTTTGTAGTTAAACGTATTTCCCGTTTATGAGTGGGAAATGGGTGAAGCTTCCTATGCTTTTTGCCACAGTACCAAGAATCTGTTTTTGTGAAGGAAACTGGCAAAAATATCAAGGACAGTTAAAATGAGTACCATGAGGAAGAACATATCTTCTTTACTGGTAGCTATGCTTGTCCCACTAAAGAAGGAAAGAAAAAAAGTTACACACAGAAACAAGAGAGGTAAAGTCTTATTTTTATTGTTGTAGTCATTGTTTTGTATTTTGTTACTTTCTAAAGGGGGTTAGATATTATTTTTAAATTGGTAGTATTTCCTCATCCTTGATGCACTTTGAGAGTCACCATAAAAAGCCAAGTAAGTTGCTCAGATCAGTTAGTCTCAACTGCATCTTTGAAGACAGTTACTTAGTTATTAAGATTCTGCTCCTAACGAGTGGAATGGGAGCCAGATTTATCAGTGCCTGGTTGAAAGCGTCATCTACTGGATTTGAGAAACAGCGAGTGATTTTAGCCTGTCTGGCCACTTTAGTGCCAGCAAATGAAACCTGAATCAAGGGGGACATCTCACATAATTGCAATTCTGTTTACAGAAGCAAATGCCACCTACATGATTGTATTTTTCTGTAAACAGATTTGAAAAAAGAGACCTGGTACATTACCGAAGGAATGCCCTTCAGTATCCTGCCATAGAAATGAAGCCAACTTTCATAATTCCTAAAACTGTGTAGAGTTAGAATAAAAAGGACTTAGGAAAATAGTTTTGAAGATTCATAGAGCATTCTTTCAATAAATGTAATGATTCTTGAGCAAGTTCCAAAATGACAGGAGCATTACCAATGCCTTTCCTAGCTAGCTAGCAAGCATTTGCTCCTCAAACCACACTATTTGTGTGTTTTATAAATTTAAAGAAAGATATTTAGAGAGAAATATAGACTCACCTTGGTAAAAAGGAAAAAAAAATTACATGGTTCTGTCATCCCTAAAAGCTTTTCTTTTTTACTATTTTTAGGTGTCAGAAAATTCTAAGACCTCCCTTCAAATTTACCTGCCAAGACAATAAATCACAAATGCACCTAAATATGAACATCCTGGGGTACAATTTGCTTCTGGTTTGAGGATTTTAGATATAACCTAAGATATTGTAAACAGATTTTTCTTTCCAGTCAAGTACAAAATTTTTGTTTCAAACAAAAAATTACTACTGGAAAACTTATCATTTATTACTCGAGATCCTGTTCCTGTGTCTGTTCAAACAGATTGTAAAACTGTAAGAGAAGGGGGTGCCTGGGTGGCTCAGTCGGTTAAGCATCCGACTTTGGCTCAGGTCATGATCTCGCGGTTTGTGGGTTCGAGCCCCGCATCTGTGACTCCCTCTCTCTGACCCTCCCCTGCTCACACTGTCTCTCTCTCTCTCTCCTAGAAATAAAAAATAAATAAATAAATAAATAAATAAGCTAAAAAAATTCTCAACAATTTACACAGTATATCACTGTATGAATTAAGGCATATAAGACTGAATGACATAAGCAGAATTACCGAAAAGTAAGGATTTGAAACAGGCCTGTTTCAATCTGCAGTCCATGTTCCTAACCACTCCATGTTAAAGATAACCATATTTAATTGCAGTACAGTATGTAGGATATAACAAATATACTTTGAATAAGATATATTTTATATGACTATATACTACATAATTTGTTTTCAGAATTAAAGTTATGCAAACTCCATTTATATGTTTCTATACCTTACACTTACGCATCTACAATCTATGTAATGATACTATTTGCTTTCTATTAATTCATACATTCATTAAGTCATTCAACAAGTACTTATTTTGAGCATTACAATAGGTAATGTTATACTCATCAAATGGAATCTAAAACAAATTTAAAACTATGTCCTTGCTCTCTAAGACTAATATTCTAAGAAATAAAATGCATGTGTATTCAACTCAACATAAAAATACATCCTTGTAATATGATTCATTTTTAAAAATTTTGTCTCATCTAAAATGGATATCTAATTATAAACATTAATTTTAATACCTCCTTGCATGACATTTCCATGAATCATACAATTCAGTAAAATATAAAGACTACATGTATCTTTTTTTTAGATAAACACTTTAATTGCACATTTTAGAACTGCTATAACACTCTGAAAATGGTCAGTGACCAACATATACTTACAAACGTGACTGCTCTATGAATTCCCTAATGGTTAAGTGCTCAGCCTGACTAAAAGGTGTCTAGATTTTACTGCTGATTCAAGCCAGGTTTCACTCCTTTAAAAATGAACCCAGACATCTACAAACAGAGTAAGAATCTCACAAGGGAACACTTATTTTCTTTCTGACTGCAAGGCATTGGATAAACTTAGCTCTTTCCCCTATGCTTAGAATGGGTAGTGTTTATACTTCATTTTGAATGTGCAGGACTGGCTGGAAGCTAAACTCTCTGTTCTGTGCATTTTAAACAATCTCTGATATCTCAAGAAACTACAGGAAGAATGCAAACAAATGAAGCCCCAGAAGAGAGAAATTGAGCCAAAATAAAGCAGAAAGGGAACTGGGGGCATTTTTCCCCTCCTTTTTCCTGTTAAGTTAGAAGTAATGCAGGCCCAGAAAAAGCTGTTGTCAGGAGATCAGTGGTGTCAGTTTCTATTTGTGTCACAATAGTAGAGCATATGTACACTTAATCAAAAAAAGAATAAAAAGACAAAAGCAAGAGGAAAAAGAAAATGTGTTGCTCAGTCTGAGTTAAACTGGAGTTACTCTTGACTCATAATGAAGATAGCTAGCATCATGATACATAACAGGGTGAAACAGGATATTGCTTGTTTAAATTACAAACGTGTTACTGATAAGATTGCAGTTTCCATGGTATTAACATTTCAATCTTCTTATTTTCTAAGTCACACATCTTATTAAATCTTATATTAATTATTACTAAAGATAGTCCATGCAAACTATCAGCTAATTTGTTCTTCAGATCAGCCCAACGGTATCAAGCATGAGTTTCACATCCTGATGAATGGTTAATGTCAGAGAGAATTTCCCTGAGCATAATCAGCTATAATTTCCTTCTGAATAATAATGTATTTACCAAACTTTACAATTAAAAATATTTAATACTATGTAGGAAAATATCACTATCTGAAACTATGATAACATCTATAAAAACATTAACTACCTAATATAGATTGCAAAAAGAGGTACTTCGATTAGTGGTGGTCAACAGTCTATCCTAATTAGCAGAACATTGCCATACCTTGACTATACAGAATACTTATGGTGTGTTTGCATGTTCTAGAAGAACATCAGTTATTTTTATGTGGGCTATCTTATTTAGGTATGCAATTAGTGAACTCCTGCCACTGTATTTAAGATTAAGGTCTACTCATGGGTACTACATCTAAAAAAATTTTTTTGATTGTTGAATTTCTAGAATGTACTAAGGTGTGTGTGTGTGTGTGTGTGTGTGTGTGTGTGTGTGTGTGTGTGTGTGTGTGTGTGTGACTGTGTGTAATCTTTTGATCATTATAACAACTTTTTGAAGTAGGTATTATTACTATATTCTTTCAAATGAAAGGTTAAAAGAAGATAACACAATCCTGGTAATAATTGATGTTTTTGCTTACAATCCTGAAAATCATTTCACCATAGGCTTCAAACTTTCATATGGAATAAAAAATGTAAAAGCATATACTGTTTTATACACACACACACACACACACACACACACATATAAACTTATATACATATTTATAATTGGAGATTTAAAAAAGTTCCAGCAACAATCAGTGCTGCCCAATTTGAAGAAAGAAGTTTCAGTAAGGCAGTCATGTAGCCAGGCTACTAGACCTTTAGGAGAAGGATTTGTGGGAATTTTTGGTACTGGCCAGATTGATGCCAAACTGGGAGTAACTTGTGAAGGTGATCAGAAAATAAGTGTGGGGTGGGGCAGGCAGAATCTAAAGAGGTAAACAAGGGTAAACACCTAAGCAAATCTTATTAAAAAGTAAAGTTACATTCATTGTTTTATGGATCAGAAACAAAGCACCGGGTTAGGGAAAGAGGACCTAAAAGGGGACTTTGTACTGGGATATATATTACCTACTCAATTTTGGGTTTTGGAGCTACCAGAAAAAACCTAAATATTGATTCATTTACCATCCTTGGGGTAGTTTTTGTTCACTGCTTAACTGGGTTTCGTATAAATTCAAGGGAAAATGTGTTAACTGTAACACATATGCTCTTCTGTATCTACTATACTATCCTGCTACTCATAGTGAGAGAAGGTGACAATGCTTCCCCTTTATTACAGTAGAAATTTGTATTTACCTGCTGAGGAAAGAGAGTGTTACAATCTGAGTGTTTTGTTATGTGAAACAATGGAAAGAAATGGCATGAAAAATACTTGAATCTTCCACTTAAAAAAAGGGAAGGGAAGCAAAAATAATATAAAACAGGACAAAACATAAGACACTCTTAAATATGGAGAAATAATAGAGTGGAAGGGTTGTGGGGGCGATGGGCTAAATGGGTAAGGAGTATTAAGGAATGTGCTCCTGAAATCATTGTTGTTTTTTATGCTAAGTTGGATGTAAATTAAAAAAATAAATTAAATTTTAAAAAGTGAAAATATGTCAGTAGGTGAGAGGATAGAAACAAAAACCTTTTAAATTAAAAAATAAATAAGAAGTAAAGTAATAACGATTCACTGAAATTTTCAATTTTAACTTTTTGTAAAACACACATTAGCCTCAACATCTCATTGCATTTCTATTGATCACAATGAGTTGCCTTGATCTAAATACTTAAGGACAAGGAGAGCACCATTTTTCTAGTTTAGCCATTCATATATGGATTAAGAGCACATGCAAATTAGGATGCTGTAGCTAAAAAGTCTTTGATAGTATCTGTGCATACAAAGTGGTTCATTCAAACAAGTGCCCATGTGTTAGATTTTTTTCAACTCGTTTAAAATACTCAGAGAATCTGGGGAAAAAATAACAACTTCCTTTGACTTACATAGATAAGTCACAGTTATTTAGATTTTACTTATAGACAAATTTACACTTTTAAATGCCCATGAAAATGGAATTTGACCTCAATGTTTATCTATTTGGATTAGAGACATCAAACTTTTTCATGATATTTATATTTGTCATCTGTATCTGAAAATGACTTGGCATCACTAAAATAGAAATGCACTGTGAAATTCGATTTACTTATTTATTCAATAATGGATTCATTCATTTATTCCTTTTTTAAAAAATATACAAAACACATTTTTAACATTTTAATTTATTTATTTTGAAAAAGAGTGGGAGGAGGAGCAGTGGGAGAGGGTGAGACAGGATCCCAAGTCACCAGGCTAGATCTCACAACCATAAGATCATGACCTGAGCCGAAATCGAGAGAGGGATGATTAACTGACTGAGGCACCCAGGCTCCCCATTTTTCTTTAATTTAACAAATACTGGCATCTGTGTTATTTCAGACATTATTTTGAAGGTGGGAATACAGAAGTAATTAAAAAGACAAAAATTTTTGACCCCTTCCAGAAGGGGAAAGAGATCTACTTGCCTCCAGTGCAGTTATTCAGGGGGTGACTCATAGAGATGAAATCAGTGTGCATACATAAAAAGTGAGGGTAAGGGAACAGCTCTTGAAGAAACTTGCAGTGAAGTTAAGGGATTTTTTTCCCCTTTGAGTGAGATGGGCACCATTGGGGGGAAAAATGATAGCAGAGACATGATAATTCTTTTTAAACACCACTCTGGCTATCTCTGGGGACCAAAGTGAAAACAAAAGACCAGGTAGGAAGCTATTTCTTTACATGAAAGATGACAGTGGTTTGGACCAATTGACATTTGCTGATGGATTGGAGACAGAGTATGAAAGAAAGAGGCAATGATGGTACCAGGGTTTTGTGTCTGTTTTGTTTTGTTGTATGCTTTTCAGAGTTTTCTTTGTTTTTATCTGAATCTGAGCAACTGGAACAATTTATCATCTTCTGATATAGGTAAGACAGTGAGAAGACCTTATTTTGAGCAGTGGTGAGGAAGATCACATTATATTTTTTAAGTTTATATATTTATTTTGAAAGGGGGAGGGGCAGAGAGAGAAGGAGAGAAAATCCCAAGCAGGCTGACAGCATGGAGCCTGACATGGAGCTTGATCTCACTAACCATGAAATCAGGACTTGAGCCAAAATCGAGTAGGACACTTTAACTGACTGAGACTTCAGGCACCCAGGAAAATCACAATTTCTATTTGGAGATATTAATTATGAAATATTTGCAGACATCTAAGATAAGATGTTGAGTAAATAGTTGATTTCATGAAACTGATATTCAGGGGAATATTCCAGACTGGGCATCCCTAGGGATCTATAATCGTGTAAATAACCATAGGAGTGAATGAGGTCACCAAGGGAGGAATCCAACAAAGGTATAGCCTGGGTCCTCCAACACTTAGAGATCAGAAGATGTGAAGTAATGAACAATGGAACAGAAAAAGATGGATACGGAGCCAACTCAAGAGCATGAAATGTCCAAGGTGAATGTTGATCAACTAGATTAAATACGACTAACAGAAAAGTAAAATGATAATTACAAACTGAGTGTAGGTTTTTATAATATGGCATCTTTGGGAACCTTAACACGAGCAGTAGAGCATTGTAGGTTAAAGTCTGACTGCAATGCCTCAAAAGGATAGATGAGAGCACACGAGACAACCTTTCAAGAAATTTTGTTATTAAAGGGAGCAGAAAATGAACAGGCATTGGAGAAGAATGTTGTATAAAGAGAAGAAATTTCTGTTAAGATGGTGGATATTACAACATAAACTGCTATTTGGCGAAAATTATTTTGCAGCGAGGAAAGTTTTTTTTTTCTATATTCAGAAAAATAAGCCAAAAATATTCAAAATATTAAAGTAGCTTTCTCAGAACACCTGATACTTTGGTGCTGAATTCAAAATCGCTATGAAAGGTTTGTATAAATCAAGTTTACAAATTCAAACTCCTTGAATTTTCAGTCTGGATTATTATAATGTTTTGTTCTTAATTGAGGGCTTATATCTTTTGTCTGGTAAACATTGTTGTACCCTGTTCATCATGACTCATGAAACAAAGCAGTATTTAATATCAAAGATATTACTAATTTAAAAAGCAATTAAATTCTATATTGACTCTTATCCAGTGAGTTACAATACAGAAACATAAGCATATTACTTGGTGGAGTAATTTGGCACTATTCTTCATTTTAAACAGTGAATGTCATGTTTGGGAAAGAATTTGGACCAACAGCTGTCACAACGGATGTTCTTTCTTAATCAGTGAGCAGGTAAAGTACAGAAATCTGCACTCCAAACTTTACTTTCTAGTGTTCTACAAGCAATAAAATTTGCATTCTCCATATTTTCAGCTCCTTAGCCAAAATTATATTGGATTTAGGTCCTTGGCATTTCTCACCAGAAAAGGTTTTTTTTAAGTTTATTATTTATTTTTGATAGACATGAGTAGGGGAGGGGCAAAGAAAGGGAGAGAGAGAATCCCAACGAGGCTTCACATTGTCAGTGTGAGGCCCGGTGCAGGGCTTGAACTCACAAACCGAGATCATGACCCAAGGTGAAGTCAGATGCTTAACTGACTGAGCCACCCAGGTGTCCCCTGTTTTTTTTTAATAGTTTCTTTTTTAATTTGGGGTAGCAAGAGTGCATGAGTAGGATCATTAAAGGGGAAGACTTAATGTAAAAACTATAGCAAATTTATCATAAATTATATTAGTTGAAATTCCATAAAGAAAATCACCAAAATGGTGGGATCTAGTCTCTTTAAACTTGTCTCTTGTCTCTTTGTCTCTAGTCTCTTGTCCCTAGTCTCTTTAAACTCATTTGCTTCGGGTATTTCAAGTTGATCTGATTATGCCCTATATATCATTCATATATATTATAGGTGAACACAGAAAAGTGGAAATGGAAAATAGAAACATGGGTTATTGACAAGGACGAAGTTTAGTTCAGATAAATTTTGGATGAGCAAGTTAAAAAACTTACTTTCTGTATTTTGAGTTATTAGTAAAGTGAAAAATGGTTGCTTTACACAAGTCAAGGAAAATAAGTATATTTTGTTGTCTTGGGCTTACCAAGAAACTGATATTTAAGCCCATGGTTTATAAGTCTGTTATGTGAGGGTCACGGAAAATCTTATGTTTTAACAGTACCAAGAACCTTAAAATAAGTGTGCCATTTTATCTATCAATTCTTCTTCAAGGGTTAGGTCTTTAGGTAATCATGTATAAACAAATATATTTCAGATTATAAATTTTTATCATAAGGTTGAATACCTGAATAAATTATGGCCAGTTACACAATAGAATAATGTACAAAATTTTCAAAAATTGTTTTCAAGGATGTTTTTAATAAAAAGGAAATGGAGAAATGGTAAATAAAAAGTTATATCTTGATTTTATGATAGAATAACCTACCAAATAACTATTTACATTGGTAGTAAGCATAGGCATATCCTTCTATTTCTCTTTTATGTATGTCTATATTTGTCAAAGTTTTACAAGGATGGTATTTTTTAAGATGAAAAGAAGAGAAAATGATGAAACAGTCAATTAGTATAGTTAAATATGTGAAACTCTAAGGTGAACATTCTGGTTAGATTAAAATAAACCCACCAAATTTTAAGGTAGTGAGTTTACAGCATTAACTTTCTAATTTTTTTTATAGAAGAACTCTTTATTCAAATAAATCTCTTCTGGCACCCCATTACATGAATAAGTAGTATAATAAATAACTACATAAATATCTAATATTGTGGACCTGCAATTCTTCCTTCTATCTGTGTTTTCCCACTTTCCATCTCTTTTTCCTTTCCTTTTTTGTTTTTAGAAAACTTTGATAATTAACACTTGAGATTTTGTGTTGAAAGGGTTTGGTAAATCTGCATAAGTAACATGAATGGAGAGGTATTAAGACCATAACTAAAATGAATTACTGAAACCCTTTGAGATGAATTGGCTTAGAACTGACAGATATAATAGGGAAGGACAGTGAGGTCCTTTATATAAAAAGGTCATCCCACCAATGGAAAGAAGGAGGAGGAGAAGAAAATGGGAGAAAGATGGGGGGAGGACAAAGAAGGGACAGTGAGGGATGTGTAAAGAAAAGAAAAGGAGTTCTGATTTCAGAACTAAATGGAGCTAAGTGGTCCAGGAGAACTATTCAGCCCATGTCAGTGAACTAGCAGCAGTCTCTGTATAGCATGCTTTTGTTCTGTGCATGTGTATGTCTGAGAGATCGAGAGAGCATCTGCTGACCTGGATATATCATATGCAAGTGTTATACCTGGGATTGTTGAGGGAAGTGGGTTTGAATTATTCATACACTATACTCTAACATAAGACGTCACAGTCACATACAAAGCAAGCCAAATTAGAGATGTTAGAGTTGAAGCAGAGACTCAGAGATTTCTGTTTTAGCCTCTTGGAAACTTCCAATATATCTATGAGAAATCTTACGGCTATGTAGAGCACAATTTGGAAATTTACAATTTATGCTTAAATTTATTCACATGAATGCCATTGTCTTTGACTAGCTAAAACTGCAAGTATTTCACTGGTGATAAACTAGCAAATGGGATTGAGTAAGCTTCTGAGAGAAAAGGAAAACAGGAGTGTGATATCATGCAAACCAGAGGAAAATTATTTGACAGTAAAAATAGTAAACCATTCAAATGTTTTTCATGTTTACGTAGATACTCAGTGAGTGCCTTACCATACATCATAAATTATCTTAGGCACTGGAAAACACAAATACACACACACACACACAACACATTTTATAAGAATTTTGTCATTTCTAAAAATGTATAATGAAATTGAAATATATGCTCAATTAACATTAGAGAAAGATTCTCTATTCAGATCATGGAGACTTTTCTGGGGGAACTGACATATACTGATGACACAAACTTACATGTATTTTATTTGAAAATGCAAATTTTTAAGAATAATAACAGCCACAGTTATCTAACAGGAATTATCTCACTTTTTATTTCAGGAGACTTGACAATGAAATGCAATCTTGACTTATATCTTAGTAAGCTGGATGCAAATACCAATCTTGTTTTGAATTATTTAAAGTGCTATTTAAATTTTCCTGTTTTTTATTTCTGCTTGAGACTTTATATTTAATCAAAATGAAAATATATAAGTATCACAGAGACATCTGTTCTAGCTATATTTTTGTGTGCTCTCACATCAAACCCACATAATATAATTAGTATAAAACTTGTTAATAATCATAGATTCCTACTGCATAGGAAAGTATTTTAAGTTTAAACAATGAATGCAATTCAAGATAATATTTTCAGGGGCACCTGGATATCTCCATTGGTTAAGTGTCCAACTCTTGGTTTCGAGTCAGTTCATGATCTCATGGTTTATGAGTTTTAGCCCCACATTGGGACTTTGTGCTGACAGTGTGAAGTCTGCTTGGTATTCTCTGTTTTCCTCTCTCTTAACCACTCCCTTGCTTATACTCTTTCTCTGTCTCAAAAAGAAGTAAACATTTTTTAAAAAAGATAATATTTTCAGAAGTATAATTCTAGGCAGACTAAACCTAAAGCATATGATTAATATTAACCAAATGATTATAGTAACCATAAAGTATTTTCTACTTTGATAAACAACTTATGAAAGATGATCACATTATTTCCTTTGGAAAGTACCAGAGCAGCTGTGGATGGAATAATTTAATGTGAATTAACTAAAATATTCTTCCTATCTAAAGTATTCACTTTGATGAATTATTTTAGGGTCTACACTTATACATAGTAACCATTTTTAAAATATTGTAAGTTATATACTGTGTATTTCACTCATGTGAGCCTGTGTCTAGCATCCAGAGAGTTGTGCAACACAGAATTCATATACACAGCCACCAATAGAAACTGGCCCTCATTAGTTAGTCATTTATTTTTTTAATTTTTATTAGTGAATATAACTATGAATACGTAATTTTCAATATGATGGCAGTAGTTGGGAGATTATGAAAAAAGAAATTAAGTCTCAGGACACCTGCGTGTCTCAGTCAGTTAAGCATCTGACCTCAGCCCAGGTCATGCTCTCATTGTTCTTGAGTTCAAGTTTCAAGCCCCACAGCAGGCTCTCTGCTGTCACCATGGATCCTGCTTGGTATCCTCTGTCTTCCTCTCTCTCTGTCCTTTGCATGCTTGCTTTCCCAAAAATAAATGAACATTAAAAATAAATAAATAAAAATAGAAATGAAGCCTAGACTCATTTCTGTCAATATGACCAAATAGATATTATGAAATTCACTCCCCAAAGCAAGATTATATACATATATATGCCTAAGAAATTAAGAGAAGTCTCCTATAGCCAAGCTACAAATAGGAAAGGAAAAGAGGAAAGTTTGGAATCCAATAGTGTTGCGTGATGACAAATGGTAGCTATACTTGTAGTGAGCATAGCATAATCTATAGTGAGGCTGGATGTTGCACACCTGAAACTACTGTACCATTGTGTGTCAACTATACTTGAAAAACAAAAAAAAAGAATAGAAGAATCCATGGAAACAACCTAACTATGGAAACAACAGCCTAAGGGCATTTGCTGTGATGAGCACTATTAAATAAATATGCCAATATGTTCAGTGGTGAAATAAATAAAAACTATGACTAAAGAAAAAGAGATGAAAAAAAATTAACAAGTAGATTTAGAAAGAAAATATAAATTTGAGATCTAAATGTTAGTATATACTAATTAGCAGGTTAGACACAGTTAAATGTATACTTTTAATAATCTCTCTCCATACACAGGAGTTAGGGAAACTGAAGGGACCCCATGAAGGACTACTTTTTTGCCCCTTTTCATGCTTCTATTCTTGCGAGGACCTGTACCCCCACTTTACACACACTATCATACAGATAATGCATGTCCTTCTTGTAAAGGTCAAGGAGTTAATAATTTCTTTGGAGTCTTCCAGCACAATAGATAACTAGGGAGAAACTGGGCAAGGTTGTCATGTATGTTTTCTAAACTACTGACTCACCATGACCCCTGGCTGCAGGGCAGAAGTGACTTCTGGAAGACACCTAAACATTCGTCTCTGTTTTCACCAGTTCTTGGATGCTTGAGAAGACACATAAACCAGACAACCCTCAATAAAAACTCTAGACTCCAAGCAAATATGAGACTAACTCTCCTTTCCTTTCTGAGTCTCCCAGACTCTCTCTCTGCACTCTTTCTGTGTCTTCATTACTCTCTGCTCTCACTTCCTCTTAGCTCATGTTTTATTTCTATTCTGTGTGAAGACAAGAATCCTCTTGGCTGGTCCTGCGGGCATCCCTTCTCAGTCCTTGGACCCAGCCAAGGGGTCTGTATTAGACACAGTTTATTGTTGAATTATAAAATGGTGACCCCTTGTTTCCTTATATAACTATTATATTTATTTGTTGACATTCTTCTGTAAAGAGGAGCTTTTCATATAAATAACTTTAATATATATGTATATATACACGTTCTCTCTCTGTGTGTGCATAATTACATACACATTTAACCTAGTGGCTAAAGACAAATGTATTATTGTGTTTATTTAATTAAAGTTTATTTATTTTGAGGGGGGAGGAGAGGAGGAGGGGCAGAAAAAGAGAATCTCAAGCAAGGTTTGTGCTGCCAGCACAGAGCCCACCACAGACCTTGATCCCACAAACCATGATATGATGATCTGAGATGAAATCAAGACTCAGACACTTAAGGGGCACCTGAGTGGCTCAGTCAGTTAAGCGTCTGCCTTCAGCTCAGGTCATGATCTCACAGTTCATGGGTTCTAGCCCCACATCGGGCTCTGTGCTGACAGCTCGGAGCCTGGAGCCTGCTTCGGATTCTTTATCTCCCTCACTCTCTGGGCCTCCCCTGCTCATGCTGTCTGTCTCTGTCTCTCAAAAATAAATAAAACATTAAATTAAAAAAAAAAAAAGACTCAGACACTTAACTGACTGAGCCATCCATGTGCCCAACAAATGTTTTATTTGTTAGCATGAGGAAAATATACATGAATACAAACCAGTTGCAGCTTTGTTCAGGTTGTTGACATGGGTTACCTGGGGCAGATGAGGAAGTTGAAATTATTCATATGGCAGTTGAGAGAAAAAAAAATATAGGAAAAGAAATTAAACCTTGCACTTATATCATTCTCCCATTTAATAGGTATAAGGACACTACATGTAAATAAATAAATAATAAAATATATAATATAAAACACATATATGTTTTATATATTTATACACTACATATATTACATTTCATTTTGTTATAGAATAAAGGTTAGCAAGAGAGCCAAAAATCCCTGAACCTTAGTAGGAAATCAGGGAGAATATATTTAAACAGTGTGTAGTATAATATTAAAGCAATGAACCTTTCATTTTATAAGGGAATTCTGAAATAAACCTTTGTATTCTCTGACACAAGACGTGCCAAGAACTCAGTAATAGACTACCTTCTGGAGAAAAGCAAAAAGGTAGAAGATGTTAGAAATAAGCCAAAAGAACTCACTCAGCAATAGTCTTTACCTCAAAAGTCAGTGGTCGCTAATGCAAATGCTCACATCCAGGCTTGACTCAGGCCCAGATCCACATATCATTTCAGCAGGGGTATAGAAGCCAATAAATTATCAACTTTTATGAAGTCTGAAACACCTCTGAAAATCTATTGCTATGTATAGATGTCTCTCTCCTATGTAAAATGAGCTGCTCAAACTATTTGTCTCAAGTTAAAATCCCTTAAGATAAGCAGTGGCCTTCCTCAAAGTTAGAAGTTTGGTAGGATTGTGGCATTAGTAACTATTTCAGAGTAGAATTGAGCTCTGTGCAGCAGGTTGTGTCTTCCTTGAGGAAAACAGAAGACCAGAAATATATAGCATCTATGGAAATGAGCCAGACAGGTTGTTCACAGGGAAAATACTCCAGACCTACTCATATGGGAAGTAGAGAGAAAATAAGGGGATTGAGAACAAGTGGATGTCCTGGGGAAATATGGCAGTGGTCTGAAGAAAGATTGGAGCTCAGTGGGCAGCATGTGGCATTGATAGCAGATAATCCTAAAAACACCCAACTGGGTATATGTAGGTGCCCATATGAGAGAATAAATATAGAGGATTTATGGGTTTTCTTTGCAAACCAAGAAGTCATAATTAAAGAGTAATGAAGATATCAGAAGTATTAATGTGTGTGTGTGTGTGTGTGTGTGTGCATTTGAGCCTTGGAAAGACCTTAAAGGACACTCATTTTAGCTTCCTAGATATACACATTCATAACATTCAAGTGATTTGCCTCAAAGTCAGTTATTTATTTTATGTTAGAAGCAAGGCAATGACTCAGAGCAATTGCCATAAGGGTATTAGTCAGACTGACTACTTAAAAATTCTGCCAGGGGCGACTGGGTGGCTCAGTCGGTTAAACATCCGACTTTGGCTCAGGTCATGATCTTACAGTTTGTGAGTTCGAGGTCAATGTCAGCTCTGTGCTGACAGCTCAGAGCCTGGAGCCTGCCTCAGATTCTGTCTCCTTCTCTCTCTATCCCTCCCTTGCTCATGCTCTATCTCTCTGAAGAATAAATTAAAACAAATATTTCAAAAAATCTGCCTGTTATCTGTTTTTCTTGGTCTTTCATGAAGTTTCTTTGTAAATAAGCAGCTAGTTTAATAAAAGTCATATTTGCATATTAATGCAATATGCAAAACCAATATGACTCAGAAATTTGTCACTGGCTATAGAGAATAGAAGTTACCTTTCACTCAGAAATTTATTTAATACCGTTTCTTTGGCTATCAACTCAATTTTGCTTGTGTGACATGCCTTGTGAGAAATATTTCTTTACTCCCCATTTTATTTCTGCTTATTTTTATTTTAGCAATTAAAATTTCTTATAAATGATTAACTTTTTAAAAATTGATTTCAATGTACATAGTTGTTAGATCACTACCTGAACAAAATAGTTTTAATATTGTGTGCATGTTAAAGTTCTGTTTTAATTTAAGTGCTTTAGAAATGAGGAGAAAACATGGAGAAAAGAATGGAGGCAGACTGCCACCTAAGATGCAGACCTGCTACTTACAGCGGTCTAGCAGGATTGCAGGCTAAGAGCAGCCACATATCCATTGCATCAGTTGGTAAAGGGAGCATGATCCTCCTTAGCCTTGAATAAATCTCCAAAAAGAATTATCTAAAAAGGAAGTAAATTTCCTTTCACTAGACATGGAAGAAGAAATATTAGGGAGACAGTCTTGGTGTATGGTTAGTTTCAAGTAGTTAAATCTATCTTGGTGTGTGTGTGTGTGTGTGTGTGTGTGTGTGTGTGTGTGTGTGTGTGTGTGTGTGTGTGGTGTGTGTGTGTGTGTCGTATGCTGTGGCTTTCTTTAGGTCAACAAGTTGCATTTTGGACATACCATCACTTCAGTGAGAACAATCTCATTTTGATTTCACTTTAGGACATATGTAAACATGCAATGTTGCAAGGAATAGGCCATTTGTGCCAAACTGTTGGATTCATTTCAGCTTGTAAACATTGATTTCTTTGAATCATCCCAAAATAAAAACAAAGGATATATTCTTCTTCTTTAGAATTGGGTATCATGGCTAGCATTCTATTTGCCAGACTTAATGTTGCAAAGAAAATTATGTTGGTTACATTTATACATAAGGTAATATAGAGTAAATAATGTACATACATGATTAAAAAACAAACATAATATATATTGTTGAAAATTTTTAAAACACATCCTGGGTCCTGGGTATAACAGGAGGAGTCTATACTGATTATTCAAAAGTAGGTTAAATGTTTGAATTTAAGTCCCTAGATCGATTGACCTGAGAAGGCCAGGGCATACACAAGACATCTACAACTAAAACTAAAAATTACTAACTCCATGCTAGATTTAAACAGTTACTTCTAATTACAGTGAAATATTGGAATAAGCAAACATCTGATTTTCCTAGGATGGAACTAAGAACTTATAACTTTACCCTCAGGGAATATAAATTGGCAAACTAAATCCCTGCAATAGTTCCAATGTTTCTCCTCTTGGTAACTGTTGCTGGAAATCAGATTCCTAATTTAAACTTTGCTATACCTTGAAATCAAAGATCATTACTGGGGAAATATGAAGTTCATCATATAGTTTGGTTAATCATTTCCAATGTAGCTTAAGTTAAGCCATATTGCTTTATTAAGATTCTAACATACGAAAATATTGACTGAACTTGACTAATTAGTATGAAGTTGAAATATTCATGGAGAAGTCTAAGCAAACTTTTTCAATTTATAATGCTCACTAATGGCTTATAATCAAAGCACAACCAGTTAGCTAAATAAGAAGCCATTAGCTTGTTTGAGGTCTAAACAAAGGATAATGTAATTGCTAGGATTTTTTTTTCCCCTACTGTAGATATTAGCCAGGGACATTTTTTTTCATCAAAGCCAATCATTGTAGACAGTCAGTCTGACCAAAGGGCATTAAAAAGATTTCTCTTCAATAATAAGGGCTTTTAAAAATTTTTGCCTGCATTATATTAAATACTCTTTAAGCTCTCTTATTCAATTTGACTGAGAAAAGTTCTGTAGTACTAAATCACAAGCATACGTTTCTCAAGAAAGTAGAAATTCACTGAGCAAGGCAAAACTATAGATGAAGAAGTGTAAGCCATATTTAGGGGTTAGAGTTCCTTCAGGCCTTTACTTAACAAACCAAAGTGCTGAGTCGGGTACACTGCTGTTCTGAAGGAATGTTTATCACAACAAGCATTTTATAGTATCAGAGGATTTTTTCTTGCTCCTATTACTAGTCAGTAAAATTCCATTATCCAATGCTATCAATTTTGATTTAGCAATAACCGGACTGTTCCTTTTGTCATCTGAGATCAATATAGAAACTAGTATAGGTGCAGCCTTCAGTCAAATTACAAAGATTGGGAAATGGAATTGCATTTTTATTTATTTTATTTTATGCAAAAATAATCTAAACAGCTGTCAAAATAGCAGGAAACTAGGAGCATAATAAGATTATAAGCTTCACAGAGCTTATTTGATTTGCCCTTTGCTTATAAACATTATAAAGGGATAACTACCAACTAAAATATATTTAGATAATGTATATGTTTTGAGTCTTATATAAAAAAACATTATTAAAAACTGAAAGTTTTATCTATTATGATGCTGTTTACAATTGTATAATCATGCAATTGTAAATAGATAAGAATCATTGATACAGGCCAGAAACAGAGCTTGAAATAATCCTATCTAGTCCCTCTATATTTTTAGTGAAGAATTCAAAGACCAGAGAAGATAGACAAATTTTTGTATCTACATTTAGCAGAGTCATAAATAGAATGTGCCTCCCCCTCGTCCACATGGACATCTCCCACCTTGCAATGTTTTTATGTGAAGAAATGTTTTAGAGATTGAACATTTGTGCTTTCCCAAAATTCGAATGTTAAAATCCTATCCCATAGTGTGATGATATTAGGAAGGGGGGGCATTGGGAGATAATTAGGATTAGATGAATCCATGAGGATAGAGCCCTTATGAATGGGATTAGTGCTTTTATAATTCCCTTATAGTGAGACTAGAGTTTGGATCCTCTCCCTCCCGTGTAAGGATACAATGAGAAGTTGATAGTCTGTGGGAACCATCAGTTTGGTCTTTGTATTTAAAGGTCTAATTCTGCTTTTTGTTTATTTGTTTATTCATTTTTTTAAAATTCCACATGAGTGAAATAGTGTGGTGTTTGTCTTTCTCACTCTTACTTAATCACTCCACATAATACCCTCTATGGTCTGTCCATTTGTTGTCACCAATGGCACAACCTCATCCTTTTTTGACTGTGTAGTATTCCTGTGTGAATGTGTGTATGTATATGTGTATGTAAAGCATCTTCCTTACCCATTCATCTATTGATGAACAGAGGTTGCTTTCATATTTTGTGTATTGTAAATAATACTGCAATAAATATAAGGGTGCATATACCTTTCCAAATTTAGTGTTTGGGAAGAGAGAGGCAAATGGGAAAAATGGGTAAAGGTGGGTAAATGGTTCTGGTTATGGAATGAATAAGTCATTGCAATAAAAGGCATATTAATGGAATATAGTCAGTGATATTATAATAGTGTTGTATGGTGACAGATGGTAGCAACACTTGTGGTAAGTATAGCATAATATATAACTTGTCGAATCACTATGTTGTACACCCCAAACTAATATAACATTATGTGTCAACTACACACACACACACACAATTGACACTTGCAACCCAAAAGAGCTCTCACCAGAATGCCACCATACTAACACCTTGATCTTAAACTTCCAGGCTCCAGAATTGTAAGAAATAAATTTCTGTTGCTTATAAGCCAGTTAATGTTGCTTTGGTATAGTAGCTTTACTGGACTAAGACAGAATGAAAACAAATGACAAGTATAAATATTAAAAACAATTAAAATTTTAATATTAGTTTAAGAAACTACTTTTTGAGTGCCAAAATGTGTTGGAATACTTATGCTGATAGATATGAATTGATCAACTCTTCATATTGAAGTTAAAGAATTTAATTTTATCAGTATTAATCATATATGAACTATTCCAACTCTCTGTCCAGCCCACATATATGTGCTGTGAATGGTATTTGAAAACCAAAATTGAACATGTAATCAGAGAATCTAAGCTTGAATTCAGTGTCAGATTCCCATGAGCTATAATTCTGTCATTAATTCAATCAAACAATATTAATCAGAGTATATAGTGTTTATGAAATCACTGTCCCTCTAGATAGAGAGACATAGTTTATATTATAGAGGGGTTGAGAAAAGCAATAGACAAGGCAAATAAAAAATACAAATTATTTTTGACAGTAATATATGCAGGAAGAATATAGCAGGGAAGGATAAGGAATGTTGAAAGATTGGGTATTAAAATTTTAAATACGGTGGACTAATGTCTCAGTGAGACAGTGGCCCTTAAAAAAATACAGTAGAATTTTTATTTTCTTTATTTTTTTTTTACAAATAGTTTATTGTCAAGTTGGTTTCCATAGAGTAGAATTTTTAAAAACTAGCTACTAATATATTTAAAGGAGGACTTTCCGGAAGAAGCAAACAGCTAATTCAAATCCCCTGAGGAGGAAATGTCTTTAAATCGATGAAATGGGAATAAAAATACTTCTTTTTAAATTGCAGAAACTTGTTTAAAACAGCATGAGAAAGCAGTAGGTACGCTCCAAATCTTTATCAGTTGGGATTCGTTAAAATTATTCTTGTTGCTATTGTGACTAATATTACAGTTACAAAGTAAAGAAAATGTGAACATTTCTTCAACTCAGTAACCAGGAGCTATAAACAGCCTTGATGACAGGAGGCTCTTGGCACTTAGTCCATAGAGGATCATTTTATCTCAGGACTTCCTCTCTTTAGGGGATTTCATTCATTCAATTTAAGAGATTCACAGCTCAAAGCTCACAAATTAAAACAACTAATTAGGAAGTCAGGTAAGACTGCAGATCTACCTTCTTTTTGTCTTGGAAGCACACGACATTCCTGTTTAAATTCCTGTTTACATACATAGAGATGACTAGTTGCTATGACTCATAAAATGTTTTTAGCTGTTTCAATGATTTACTTACATTCCTTTAACACCTTTAAACAATAATAACCATCCAGAAAAAAAAGAGGCTGAACCACACTTCTCACTTTGCAAACACATCATAGCATCATTTCACTTTACTTTTCATTAGTATACATCTGGTAAAGTATACTGTAAAGTGTGTTGTTTTTGTTGTCGTTAAATATCCTGTTGATTTCTCTACTTGGTAATCTTAGGAAAGAAGGAAAGCTGAGTGAAAGTTACCAGGATTCTCTTGTTTGCTCGTTCTCTTTTCTTACAATTTCTCAACCCAAATTGCCACCACCAAAAATATTTACCACACCTCCCTATGAGGAGAAAGATTTAAAAACAAACAAAACGTTGCCTAGGTAAAAATTGAAATGGCGCTTTTTCTCTCATTTCTATAGGGAGCAGAACTTATATAGCAATGTAGTCCATTGCTGTCATTACTGACTCCTTCATCCTTTGGGACAACATAATGTGATAAAAATATAGGGCAGCTCGTTGACATTTTGACCACCATAACTATCTTTTCCTTCTTCTCTCTCCATCAGTCTTTCTCTCATTCCACTCTTTATCTTTTTCTCCTTCTCACTTAAAGAACACAGATTTCACTTCAAATTGACCCCCAATTTAAATCCCAAATTTATCAGATTTATCTGATCACTTATCAGATATAAACTTGGACTAGTTATCAATTCTCTCTTAACCTTTAATTTCCCTTCTTTTAAAGTATGGGTAATTAATGCATATTGGGAGGGGCAGTTTATATTCAACTCTTCTACACTTCTTATTTTTAGTTGGATTATTGTTATTTTTGAGACGTAAGAGTCCTTTATATATTCTAGGTAAAGTCCATTACCCCCCTTTTCCACTGTGTGGCTTTTCTGCCCTTTTACTTAACAGCCAAGGGAAAACAATAGAAAATTCTGAGATAATGGAAATATTCTATATTATGTGATATATAACTCTATGTATCTGTTCAAACTCACCCAATTTGTATAAATTATATTGTAATAAATTATACCTTAATGGGACTGATTTTTAAAAAGCTGGGATGATAGCTGATATGTTTTAAAATGAGGTACAATTTCCTGTATATTTATTAGTAGTATTCATTGACACTTTTAAGGTTATAAGTAGATAAGTAGAGATTACATGAAATTAATCCCTGATCCAAAATGTCCATGATCTTGAATAAATAAATCCTGTACTACAATATTAAGTAATGGCAAACATATTTGACCTTTCTTACTCCTGTTTGCAAGAATTGTTTTTGCAATGATCTGTCTAAGGAGATCCTATCTTCTCCTAAACAATGTGATGTATGTGTTTTTGTATGTAATGAAATGGGGTTTTATGATGATCAATAATAATCCCAAAATAGAATATATAGACTGCCTTTCTGTGGTAGCCACTCTGATCCAACACTTTCTCACTTGTGGATTTGCACTCACAGAATTACTGTAAGTTTTATATTAAGTTAGTATATATCAAGGGCTTTGAGCAAGGTCTGGCATACTCTACCTAATAAGCACTAATCTACATTTCTCAAAACAAATATTCCAATTGCACATCCCAATTATATATCTTTTTAGTTATTACCAAGTATTTCTATGCTGTACATTATGCCCCATCTCTCCTTCTGAGGAATCTTTTGACACTTTGAGGATGTAGACAGTGCTGTTTCTTAGTTCTGTATAGATAAACTCATGTTATCTTAGAACTCTGTAAGCAAGCATCAATTCCCTTGATAGATAAGGAAAGTAAGGCTTAGGCAGGTTAAGGGAATTATCTAAGATCACTGAAATCATAACTGAATGAGTTTACACTCAAACTCAGGTCTTATAATGTCAAGCCAATATTTTTTTGAGCAATGTTGTCTGATCTGAAGGTCAGAAACCAGCATTGTTTTGTTTGGCTTGCTGTATTTATTTGTCTAAGTTCCCTGAGGAAGGGTAGAAAAAAAAGCAAGAAAGAGAATAAAAGTCCACATCAAAAATATATTTTAATTAGTAATAATTAGGGAGGAGGGAAAACAAATATTGGAAGGTGTGTTTCTTGGCTGCACATGATTGCACAGCGTGCTAGTGTACTATCTCACAAGATGTCTTTGGTATGTACAGGGAAGCATTGTTTTTCCTGTCTTTCCTCTCTTATTTTCTATTACTTTTTGGTTATTGTTTACCTTTTATGGAACACTCTCCTGAACTTCTAGTTTTCTTCACTGGACAATCCCAGATAGAAGAGGAGTGTCCAGATCAACTTAAAATACCCTTTGGCAAAGAATAGGCAAAGCAGTTTCTCTTTGCCAATGATACTACTCATGGAGTTTCTTGAGCTATTATAACCATGGCTTTAGTAGTAGCTACTTGGTTGTATGAAGGCAGTAATAGAACAAGCCAAAGCTAGGGCCACTGTGGTCAGAAATCAAAGTAAATAATGCATAAACTAAATATGATACCCCTGATGTAAGACTTTTGGCACCACGGAATGCTTACTACCTTTCTAAATCATTCCTTCCTTCATTTTCTTTTTCTTTCTTTCTTTTGTTTTTTTTAAAGTTTACTATGGTCAGAGGATAAACTGCTAATGTCAGTAAACCAAAATGGAGCACATGTTCATGTCCCTCCAATAACTCTATATTTCTTACAATATGTTCTTAAACTTCTTGGCATGGCATATATGACCAATCACAATCTGGCCTCAACTTACCATTAAAATCACATCTTTTGGCTTTATCAGAAATCTATATTCCTAAACAGACCTTTTGTTCCATTTGTACCACATATATCATCAGATTATAACCAAGAATCATAATGTTTTCTAACATGAAACAATTATTTCTCATTCATGGTAATGTGGCTTATCTATGACTTAGCTAAATTCAGCTGAGTTCAGCTGGTTTTAGATGGGTTTGGCTGGCCTGGCTTCAGGTCCCCTCCATTGTCTTTTTTTTTTTTTTTTTAATGTTTTTTAATGTTTTTTATTTATTTCTAGGAGAGAGAGAGAGACAGCGTGGGCAGAGGAGGGTCAGAGAGAGAGGGAGTCACAGACTGAAACAGGCTCCAGGCTCTGAGCTGGCAGTCAGCACAAAGCCCGACGCGGGGCTCGAACCCACGAACCGCGAGATCATGACCCAAGCGAAAGTCGGACGCTTAACCGACTAAGCCACCCAGGCGCCCCAACTCCATTGTCTTTTTATTCTGTAACCTTGGTACGTACAACAGCCACTATTTATGATTTTCTCATGTACAAGGATGAAACTCAAGAATGTATGCAGAAACATATGATGCCATTAAAGCTGCTGCTCCTAACAGGCCTATCATCACTCCCATATCCATGCCTTGGTCAAAGCAAGTTACATGGCCAACCCTCCCAATCAATGGGTTAAGTAGTCATTGAGCACAGTAAAGAAAAAAGAAGGAATAGATATTTGTGGGAGAAAATACAGTCTAATCAACCCCAACTATGTCATTTTCTTTTATGCCAGTGTTTCTTTTTTCTTAATGCCTAGAGCACCTTTGAATCAATGAATACCACTATGAGATAGCGATGTCCCTATTATTAAAGTGTCAGTCTTGGTGAAATACATGGCCTTTAGAATTATACAACCCCCTTGTTATGCTAAATGAAATAAGTCAGGAAGAGAAGAACAGATATCATATGTTTTCACTCATATGTGGAACAGGAGAAACTTAACAAAGGACCATTGGGGAGGGGAAGGGTAAAAAAGTAGTTAGGGAGAGAGGGAGGCAAACCATGAGAGATTCTTAAATACTGAGAGCAGACTGAGGGTTGATGGGGTTGGGGGAGAGGGAAAAAATGATGATAGGCATGAAGGAGGGCACTTGTTATGATGAGCACTGGGTTGTTACATGGAAACCAACTTGACAATAAACTATAAAAGAAAAAAAATTATACAACCCTCAGTTCACTATATGCCCTGCCATATACTAATGTGCAAATATTTACTTTTCTGAGCTCAGTTTATTTATCTGTAAAGTGGGCTTAATAATTATACAGAATTCAGAGTGTTTTAATGATTGCACATATGTGTTAGTTATGTTAGGCTAATTGCTATAACAAGAACAAAAATATGAACAAACAAATCTCAGTAGGCTTAACAGTATACAAATGTATTACGCACTCACATAAAGTCCAACATAGATGTTTCTGATTAGGGAGTTCTTTCTCAAGTGGTAATTCAGCAATCCAGTCTTCTTTCCTTTGTGATGTGGCCAATTTCATTTTGATGAACAAAGAGAAAAAAGAAACACTAGACATATAAACACATAGACCCAGAACTGCTATACATGGATTCTGCTCCCATTCCATTGTTTAAGGGTGACTCCATTTAAGGTGATTCAACTCAAATGCAAGGAGGCTGAGAAATATAATGCCTGGCTAATAAATTGTTACAAACTGTGAATTGGTATCTTTGGTGTGTGATCATTACTGCCACAGGATATAAAGTGTATAGCTCTTTACACAAATTACTGACACATGTTACTTTGCATACATACGATTCATTAAAAGTAGCCAAATATATCACAAAAGAAAGCATACAATAAAATAAATGAAATAAAAATTAAAAGAAAGATTGTATAAGTGATTTATAGTTAGGGAAAGAATTAACTTGGAGACTTTTTAAAAAATATTTGTTGATATATCACTGTTTAGATAAGTGATATTTGAAAATATTCCAATTTTATTCTTTTCATTCTGTGATGTTCCTAAAAGTGCTCTTAATTTTTAATTAAAATGAACTAAAATTAGTGTTCTGAGAAACTCATAACACATTATCATTCCCTTATGATCCATTCCATCAAGATCTAGATGTAATTAGAAATTTGCTAGTTTGCACCTATAAAAGCAAGCCTGAAAATCATTAGCTGCCCATCTTGAATGCCTCTATAGAGTAGCAATCTCGAATAATTTAAAGTTATTGTTAATAATTATAGGCCTATGTTTGTTGTTCTCAGAAAAAATATCATTCTAGTTGAATTTCTATTGCAAAGTTGCAGCAACATTTCTCCCATTAGGACCTTGCTAAGCACTTCTAAGCATTCTGTCTCCTTACTCTGACTTGTCCAAATGACCTTACCAAATGCTGATTGGTGGGCAACCGTGGGTCTTCACATTATTATGATCTTTTATTAACTGCTTAGATAACTTCCCTCTATATAACTGAGAGACTGAGAGACAACTGTTTAGAAACCTTTGCTTTAGAGAATGAAAACTTTGTATGGCTTAAAATAGGCAAGCAGTTATGATCCAGAAAGTTCTCCTTTACCAAACTCCTTGCAGTGACTGCTAATGTGAAGAGTTGGTGTGTGATCATGAAATAAATTCTTAGATAGAAAATCAATTTATATTTGTACTATTATATATTCTGCTACTACAGGCTATATAGCCTTCAGTGCAACACAAAGTGAAAAATTAACTGATGGAATACTGTTTCACATGTTAATGAGATGCAGGAATAAAAATGGTTGAGGGCCTCTATGCTAAGTAAGCTAAGAAAGCAGGTCACAGCTCAGGCCATATTCCAAACTGATGATGATACTAAACTACATTTTCAAGGTACTGATGTATACCCCAACCTCAAAAAACTTAAAATACAGATTAAGTGGCTCTATGAGAAAAAACTTTTTGCATTGCCTCATCTTCTTCTGTTTCTTTACTGTAAATTATTATTACTGAAAATATTCTGAATATATCTCTTCCACATAAGCTTAAAGAATAAACAGAGAGGGTTTGACAAGCGAGGCAAGAATCAGGAATGAGAAACAATGGACTTTTCTGCAGCTTACATCTAAACAGTTATGTGTTTTATGCTCATCTCTATGTATTTTCACCCCTATGATCTATGGCATAACTTATCAGATACACACACACACTTCTATTCATGTTTAATTTTTTTAACATTTTTTTTTGAGAGACAGAGCGTGAGCAGGGGAGAGGCAGAGAGAGGGAGACACAGAATCTGAAACAGGCTCCAGGCTCTGAGCTGGCTGTCAGCATAGAGCCCGATGCGGGGCTCGAACCCACAAACTGTGAGATCATGACCTGAGCTGAAGTCGGACACTTAACCAACTGAGCTACCCAGGTGCCCCTCATGTTTAATTTTCTATTCAATGGCTAAAAAAAGGTTTAGCTAGTTTGGATCAGAATTATTCAGATGAATTACAACACACAATCATATTTTTCCCTGTGAGAACACCTATGACTGAAGATATCAAATGGTGTTTTTCAGAGTAGATATTTTCTTAGATGACACAGACATGACTGTTTACAAAGAAATGTGTTTTACCCGTAGATAGTTTGTTTAGAGAAATAAATGTTACACTCAAAGTTCAACACCCAGCAGCTGAGTAATTTCTCTTATCTTCAAGAGGATTCAAGCCTGACTTTAGAGTACATAAAGAAGTTGGGGTGAAATGTGTATTACTCAGAGGACAAATAACAAAGTATGTAGCATATTTTTTCTTTATATTTCAAGCACCAACTCAATGCTCTGTCACCATTTAAGAGGCTAGTAAATAAGCCAGAATAAAATATGGATTTGACATAAACAAGAGATGTTTTCTTTATACATGTTTTAAGACGAGTCGTCTATAAAACTATATACTTCTCTTGGGTTCAACTCATACACTTGGACACTGGTCCAGATGGACAGTTGGCCATTTCTCAGTGGACTTTCTGAAGGCAACATAGAATGAAGCTTTAAATACTGTTGAAAAACATTTTAAGTTTTTATTCACCTGAATTAATTTTTTTGTTGTTTATCCACTTACTCTCACATGAATGCCTTCCCACCTTTTCAGAGAGAATTTTATGCCGCCTTGTGGGACTTGGGCTTGAAACAGAAATTAGCTGGTTGAAAGTAATCCTTTGATATCTATTTTCCCATAAGTATTTCATATTTATTAAATTGTTTCTTAAGTTGATGACTCTGCTTTCTGTTCAGTAGAAACTGTAGCCCAGTGGAGGATCCACATACACATGCACAAACTAGGGATTGTTTCTATTAAAATTATATTCAGAATTTCCCAAATGGCCCAGGTCAACTCACTGAGTTAAATTCTGAGTTAGAAATTGTTTTGTCATACTTGGAGAAGCCAAGAATGCACTGTTTCTCAGCTGAGACATCTGTAGTTCATAAAATGTTTTGAGCGTGTTGCCATAATATAAAAAATTATTGCAATTAACAGTGTAGGCAAATGAGCTTCTATTATTAAAAAAGGATTATATTTACAGTGTTTAGAGACCTATTTCTTTTTCAAAAACCTTTGAGAAAGCAAGCAAATAAATAGATTTGAGGTAAGAAAAAAATGTGTGAACTCTTCCCTCTTGTCCCTCTACTTCATTTTTTATACCTCTGACAGAGCAATTGTTCTTAGGAAAAAATCAGTTTTGTCACTCTACTGATTAAAACTAAGCCAGTGGCTACTCATCACCGAGTAGAAGGGTGTCTACTACTACAACACAGTATAAAAGGACCCCTGAGATCTGCAACTCACCTTCTCTGCAGTTTCTACTCAAGTGCTTTTCTGAATGATCAACCAATGCATAACAACTTGAGTTTCCTAATTGTACCATGCTGCTCTATGCCTCATTACCTGTAAACATGCTGACTATTTGGCTTGGCAGACATCTTTCTTTCTTTCTAGAGTCATCTCAAGCACTAACTCTACTATGATGTCTTTTCAAAAGTACCAAAATCTGTGCCATACCCATTTTTTAGAAGCAGCAAAAGAATATTCTTTTTTACTAAGTTGACATTTTTATTAGTGACTGCCTTCTCTTTTCAGCTGTGATCTTCTTGAAATGGTTTCAGTGTATTTATTTCTATATCTTGTACCTTCTACAGTTCAGTTTACACACACACACACACACACACACATACACACAAGCTGAGAACCTAAGAGGGTCCACGATACAGTTCTAATCCAAGTCTGATTCAGAATAAGGAGAACCAATTGTATAAGTTCCTGTTCAGGTCCAAGTCCAAAGGCAAGAGAATAATGATGTCCCAGCTGAAAGACAGGAAGACAGAGCAAGTTTTCTCTTACTCAGGTATTTTGTTCTAATCAGGTCTTCAAAGCATTGGAAGGGACTTATCCAAATTAGAGAAGGCAATCTTCTTTTCTCATTCTACCAATTGAAATGTTAATCTCTTCCAGAAACACTTTTATAAGCATAACCAGAGTAAGTTTTACCCAAAATACCTGGGTACCTGTCAAGTTGACACTGAAAATTAACCATCACAAATGTATGTCTGTATGCATATGTATATATACATGTGCATGTACATATATGGAAACTATATATATACACACATATATGTCTGTGTGTGTATGTATGTATTGTGTATATATGTGTATATATGAATTTTCACTCTAAAATTAAGCTCCCAAATTCCTCCTAGGTGAATTTTTTGAGAAAAAAATGAAAGCAATTTTCAGACCTTTAGGTATTTAACTACATAGAATTGGTAAAAAGTCAAGCTTATTCTGCAACAACATAGAACTCTGACTTTTTGTGATTATCACATCATGTCAGTTATGAGAATATCAAAACTGGGAGGAGATTCTTAACAGCATTCGACTGCCAGCAGGCTTCTCTACTATATTCATCGCCACATCTGGAGCTTAAGGCTTCCTAGTAGAGAAAAGCTGTAGAATAATGTTGTGGGCAGATGACTAAAGAGGAAATACATCTTTTCTCCCTCCAAATTGCATTTGTTCTGATAAACTGGTACATCTAGAAATGCAATTTGTGCAGTATGGCTACCTCTATCTGAATGGGGAAATTTACAAAGTTTTTCACTGGACTCTAGCACTTTGAGCTATCTGAGCTGATAGTAAAGCTTGATTTACACAGAAGTAAGAATATATGTACAGAAAAGTCTTAACATTACTTTACCTAGATACAGATATTCTTTGCATAATACCACTAGCAGCAATACTACTACTAAAGACAATAAATAGCTAATGGCAAATGTGTATAGAGAAATTACTATAGGAACAATCTCTTTACTTTATTATCTAATTTATTACTTATTTGTGATTTAGGTTTGGTTTAGAGGGCAAAAATTGAGGTGTAGAAAGCTCAGACAACCTACCCCAGAAGAGAAATGCAATCAATGGGAAGAGCAAGATTCTAATCCATCTGACTAGTACTCCAATTCTAAATCCACTTATAACATCTCTGTTCAGCTGAACTATGTAAGAATTTGTTCACATTATTTTATTCAATCTTGAAGGCAGAATATTGGTTTATAGGAAAATCTATCCAGGTAAGACATCAATAGATGACAATAACTGTAAATTGCTTTTAAATTGGTGAAAATAAACAAACTTTGAGCAGAATAATTGAGCCACATTTTTCAAATGAGAACTAAATAGAGCAACACAGTGTGGAGATTATAGAGTATGTTCTGTTACAATTGTAGTTTTTTTTTCCTCTAAGAAACTAACCTTTCATAGATATGACTGTGTTTATATTTTATTCCAGTCTGGGTACTCTTTATTCAACATTAATCTTTTTTTTTTAATTTTTTAATGTTTTTTATTTTATTTCTAGGAGAGAGAGAGAGAGACAGCATGAGCAGGGGAGGGTCAGAGAGAGAGGGAGACACAGACTCTGAAACAGGCTCCAGGTTCTGAGCTGGCAGTCAGCACAGAGCCCGACGCGGGACTCGAACCCATGAACCACAAGATCATGACCTAAGCGATGGTCGGATGCTTAACCGACTAAGAGACCCAGGCGCCCCTAATCTTTTTTTTTTTTTAACATGGTCTCATCTGATATGGATTATTTACATTCTGTGCCAGTGATTTTATCACTAATTATGTCTTTATTTATAAATTTGTGCAAAATATAATCCTTAAGTACAGTGTTACCAGATTTCACCGAAGATTTTACTTCTCTAATTCCTCTGTTCTGGAATGGCCATATCTTTGTGTTAAGATACAGGTGTCTCTAAACTTAATGCTGTCTGTATCTCAGATTCTCTTTGACGTTCACATTCTTTCCACAGAAATAGAATTTCTATGAAATGAAAGAGAAAAGAAGAAAAGGAAAGGAAAATAATTATTTTAGGGGAAATTTTAAAGGAAAAACTTGTTTTACTTGGGAGACTAAAATCAAATCGTTTCAGGACAATTTTTATTAGTTGTCATTTAGGACTAACTCGGTAAAATTGTTGCACATATTTATGAGATTGAATGAGGCTAAATTTTTGTTGTTTAACAGAAATAGGGTAGTTGATTTGTCTAAATATATACATACAATATTTTCCGTTGGACTCTCATAGTCCCTGAAATTCCAGTTTCAAGGAATGGATATTTAGAACACATGATTACACCCTTTGCCCATAGATGGTGTTTCTACCTAACCTAGAGGCAAAGATAGAATTAGTGATTGTATCAAAAACTTTAATGAAATTTTAAAGAAAATTTAAGAAACAATTTAAGGAAATTTTGGAACGTTGTAGAGTCATACGCCAGACTTTAGTACTCTGTAATTAATAATGCCCAACAGAGAGTTGGTGCTCTCTACCATCAAGTGATTTAAAAACAAAAGGTATTTCCACACAAATATAGTTAACTGATCTTTGACAAAGAAGTGAAGGCAATTCAATAGAGAAATGGTAATCTTTCCAACAAATGCTTCTGAAACAAATCTACATGCTCCCCCCCACCCCAAAGCTATTGACACAGACTTTAAATCTTTACATGCCATTTGTGACATGACTCTCTCTATATAAATCACATTTTCTTTATCCATTCATCCATCAGTGGGCACATAGGATGTTTTCATGTATAAGCTATTGTAAATAATACTACAATAAATATAGGGATGCAGATATCTCTTCAAGGTAATGATTTCATTTCCTTTAGATATATCTCAGAAGTGTAATTGCACTTCTGAAATCATATGGCATTTCTATTTTTTATTTTTATTTTATTTTTATTCTATATTTTATACTGCTTTTAATAGTGGTCACACCAATTTACATTCCCATGAACAGTATACAAAAGTGTCATATCTCAGGGCGCCTGGGTGTCTCAGTCAGTTAAGCATCTGACTTGATTTTGGCTCAGGCCATGATCTCACGGTTTGTGAGTTTGAGCTTCTTCTCAAGCTCTGCTCTGTCAGTGGAGAGCCTGCCTGTTATTCTTTCTCTCCTTCCCTCTCTCTCTCTGCCCTTCCCCTGCTTGCTCTTTCTTTCTCTCTTAAAATTAAAAAAAATAAACATTACAAAAAAAATTTAAAAGTTGTCACTTCTCCACATCCTTGTTAGGACTAATTATCTTTATCTTTTTAGTAATAGTCATTCTAACAAGTATGAGATTATATCTCAATGTAAGTTTTAATTTTCATTTCCTTGATGATTAGTGATTATAACGCTTTTCATATACCTGTTGGCCACTAAAATATTTGGGGGAAAATGTCTATTCAGATTCTTTACCCATTTTGTTTGCATTTATTCTGATTGAGTTTTATGAGTTCATTATGTATTTTTGATATTAAACCCTTATCAGATATGTGGTCTTTAAATATTTTATCACATGCATTAGTTACTTCTAGTTTTGTTTATTTATTTAACTGTGCAGATCTTTCTGGTTTAAGGTAGTTCTGCTTGTGTATATTTTCTTTTGTTGCTTGTTCTTTGGGTGTCATATCCATAAAATTATTGCTAAGACCAATATCGAGAAAATTTTCCCCATGTTTTCTTCTTAGGGTTTTTTTTTTTTTAATTTCAGGTATACTTTTAAGTTTTTAGTACATTTTATTTTAATGTTTTTAAGTAGTGTAAGATGAGGTCCAGTTTCATACTTTATGTGTGAATATTCAGTTTTGTCAGCATCAGTGGCACCGGCCTAGCTTATGCCACATTTTCCTGCGCTCTCAGTATGTGTATTCTCCTTATGTGATTAACCACTTTAGAGCTTATGGGGTCCTTTACTCTCTTGAACTCCTAGTGACCATCTTGTAAAGATTGTATTAACTATCCCTCTTATGAATTTCAGTAGATCTTTGATTATAAAGGATAGCAACATCCTCAAACATTGAACTTTTTAAAACACTGTGAAAAATTCAAATATCTTATTAAAACTGATTTTATATGACATTTTGGGGGAGCCCGATTGGCTTAAGTGGATAACATATGACTTTAGATTTCAGCTCAGGTCATAATCTACAGTTGTGAGATGGAGCCCTACATTGGGCTGGGTACTGATCATGGAGCCTGCATAAGAGTCTCTCTTCACAAATCAATCAATGTGATACATCACATAAACAAAAGAAAAGATAAAAACTATATGATCTTGTCAACAGATGCTGAAAAAGCATTTGACAAAATACAGCATCCCTTCTTAATAAAGACCCTCGAGAAAGTTGGGATAGAAGGAACTTACTTAAACATCATAAAAGCCGTCTGTGAGAAGCTGTCAGCTAACATCATCCTCAATGGGGAAAAACAGAGAGTTTTCCCCCTAAGATCAGGAACACGACAGGAATGTCCACTCTCACCAAGGTTGCTCAACATAGTGCTGGAAGTCCTAGCATCAACAATCAAACAACAAAAGGAAATAAAAGGCATCAGAATTGGCAAAGAAGAAGTCAAACTTTCACTTTTCACAGATGACATCATACTCTACATAGAAAACCCAACAGACTCCACCAGAAGCCTAACTAGAACTGATCCAAGAATTCAGCAAAGTTACAGGATACAAAATCAATGGACCGAAATCGGTTGCATTTTTATACACCAACAATGAAGCAACAGAAAGAGAAATCAAGAAACGGATCCCATTCACAATTGCACAAAAAAAAACCATAAAATACCTAGGAATAAACCTAACCAAGGATATAAGAGATGTATGATGAAATTGAAGGAAATTGAAGGAGACACAAAGAAATGGAAAAACATTCCATGCTCATGGATTGGAAAAAGAAATATTGGTAAAATGTCATTACTACCCAAAGCAGTCTACACATTCAATGCAATCCCAATCCAAATTGCACCAGCATTCTTCTCAAAACTATTGGGACCTCATCAAGATTAAAAGCTTCTGCATGGCAAAGGAAACAATCCATAAACCTAATAGGCAACCGAAGGAACGGGAAAAGATAGTTGAAAAATGACATATCAGATAAAATGCTAGCATCCAAAATCTATAAGGAAGTCACCAAACTCCACACCTGAAAAGCAAGCAATCCAGTGAAGAAATGGGAAGAAGATATCACTTCTCCCACTTCAGAACAGTCACTTTTCTTTTTTTTTTTAATTTTTTAAAATATATTTCTAGGAGAGAGAGAGAGAGACAGCATGAGCAGGGGAGGGTCAGAGAGAGAGGGAGTCACAGACTGAAACAGGCTCCAGGCTCTGAGCTGGCAGTCAGCACAGAGCCCGATGCGGGGCTCGAACCCACGAACCGCGAGATCATGACCTAAGTGAAAGTCGGATGCTTAACCGACTAAGCCACCCAGGCGCCCCAAGAACAGTCACTTTTCTGAAGAGGACATCCAGATGGCCAACAAACACATGAAATGATGCTCAGTGTCCCTCATCATCAGGAAAATACGAATCAAAACCACACTGAGATACCACCTCATGCCAGTCAGAGTGGTTAAAATGAGCAAACCAGAGGACTCTAGATGCTGGCGAGGATATGGAGAAACGGGCACCCTCCTACACTCTTGGTGGGAACGTAAAATGGTGCAGCCCCTCTGGATAACAGTGTGGAAGTTCCTCAAAAACTTAACAATAGAACCTCCCTATGACCCAGCAATAGCACTACTAGGAATTTACCCAAGGGATACAGGAGTGCTGATGCATAGGAGCACATGTACCCCTGTGTTCATAGCAGCACTCTCCACAACAGCCAAAACATGGAAAGAGCCTAAGTGCCCAACAACTGACAAATGGATCAAGAAGATGTAGTATATTTATACAATGGAATAATACAAGGCAATGAGAAAGAATGAAATTTGGCCATTTGTAACAACATGGATGGACCCTGAGGGTGTTATGCTGAGCGAAATAAGTCAGGCAGAGAAGCACAGATACCATATGTTTGCACCTATAGGAGGATTAGGAGGATCTTAATGGAGGACCATGGGGGAGAAGAAGGGAGGGAATAGTGGGGGGAGGGAGGCAAACCATGAGAGACTCTTGAATGCTGAGAACAAACTGAGGACTGATGCTGGTGGGGAAAGAGGATGGGGGGAGATGTGCATGGAGGAGGGCACTTGTGGGGATGAGCACTGGGTGTTATATGGAAACCAACTTGACAATAAACTATTTTTAAAAACAAACAAGTAAATAAATAAATAAATAAATAAATGTAAAAAAATTCAAAAATAAGAGTCTCTCTCTACCTCTGTCCCTTCTCCACTTGTACTTATGTGTATGCATGTGTGTGCATGCTCTCTGTTCCTCTCTCTCCATCTCTGTCTTTCTCTCTCAAAAAATATATGTGCCATTTTTACTTTTTAGACTCTTTTCCTAATTATTATTGTTTTGTCATAAGACATCTCTACTAAGAAAGAGGACTCTGTACCATATTTCAGTCAATACATGTTCTATTTATTTTTAAAATTTGTAATTCTTGTTCACATAGATTGAAGAAGGTGTAGGTGAGTCTCTTTAATGATTGATTTGGAAGAAGAGGGTTGAGAAAAACTGCTACTACTAATAATAGAACAGTGTTGTCAATAGAATTTTTGGCAATGATTGAAATATTATAGATATTCTATTAAATGTGGTAGTCATTTGCTATGCTAATTAAAATACAAAGTGACTATGGAACTAAAGTTTTTAATTAATTTATTTCTAAAGAGTTTCCTGGGCACATAATGGGTAGAATGCTCAACGTTACTCATCATCAGGGAAACACAAATCAAAGCCACACTGAGATATCACCTCATGCTGGTCAGAGTGGCTAAAGTGAACAAATCAGGAGACTATAAATGCTGTCAACAATGTGGAGAAATGGGAACCCTCATGTACTGTTGGTGGGAATGCAAACTGGTGCAGCTGTTCTGGAAAACAGGGTGGAGGTTCCTCAAAAAATTAACAATAGAACTCCCTTATGAACCAGCAATAGCACTGCTAGGAATTTACCCAAGGGATACAGCAGTGCTGAGGCATAGGGGCACATGTACCCCAATGTTCATAGAAGCACTTTCAACAATAGCCAAATCATGGAAAGAGCCTAGGTGTCCATCAACTGACAAATGGACCAAGAAGATGTGATTTATCTATACAATGGAATACTACTTGACAATGAGAAAGAATGAAATCTGGTCATGTGTAGCAACGTGGATGGATCTGGAGGGTATTATGCTAAGTGAAATAAGTCAGGCAGGGAAAGACAGATACTATATGTTTTCACTCATACATGGATCTTGAGAAACTTGACAGAAGACCATGGGTGACAGGAAGGGGGAAAAGTTACAGAGAAGAAGGGGGACAAATCAAAAGAGACTCTTAAATACAGAGAACAAACTGAGGGTTGGTGGGGGTCGGGGAGTGGGGATAGTGGATGATGGGCATTGAGGAGGGCACTTGTTGGGATGAGCATTGGGTGTTGCATGGAAACCAATTTGACAATAAATTATATTTTTTTAAAAAAAGAATGCACCACACTGAGATACCACCTCACGCCAGTCAGAGTGGCTAAAATGAGTAAATCAGAGAACTCAAGATGCTGGCGAGGATGTGGAGAAATGGGCACCTTCCTACACTGTTGGTGGGAATGTAAACTGGTACAGCCCCTCTGGAAAACAGTGTGGAGGTTCCTCAGGAAACTAACAGTAGAACTCCCCTATGACCCAGCAATAGCACTGCTAGGAATTTACCCAAGGGATACAGAAATGCTGATGCATAGGAGCACATGTACCCCAATATTCATAGCAGCACTCTCCACAATAGCTAAAACATGGAAAGAGCCTAAGTGTCCATCAACAGATGAATGGATCAAGAAGATGTGGTTTATCTATACCATGGAATACTACATGGCAATGAGAAACAATGAAATCTGGCCATGTGTAGCAACATGGATGGACCTTGAGGGTGTTATGCTGAGAGAAATAAGTCAGGCAGAGAAGGACAAATATCATATGTTTGCACGTATAGGAGGATTAGGAGGAACTTGATGGAGGAACAAGGGGGAGAAGAAGGGCGGAAATGGTGGGGGAAAGGGAGAGAGGCAAACCATGTGAGACTCTTGAATGCTGACAAAAACTGAGGACTGATGGATGTGGGGGGAAAGGGGGGATGGGCATGGAGGAGGACATTTGTGGGGATGAGCACTGGGTATTATGTGGAAACTAATTTGACAATAAACTATTTGTAAAAAAAAAAATGCACCTAGGAAATGAGAAAACCCCTGTACATTAAGTTTTCTAAAATTTTATGGTGATACATAGCATTTTATTTATCAAGTGATATTTTATGCAAAGTAATTTTACACTGGAAAGTGGAGCTGTTTTGAAATTTAGCTACAGTAGATTCCTATGTATACAGTATTTTTAAAAATGAGTAGTGTCTTTTGAGGTAATCATTAAAGATTACAGTTCTTTCAATTTTGTAATTAAAGAAAGTAATGTGAGTCTACTTAAAGGCTTCTGTGTGAATTCTGATTCCTTTTTCTTTCACAGGAAAACTTCTTTGCAGTACCTTTCTATTCCTTCATCACATACTCCCCCCTCTCCTATATAGTTCAGAATTAACACCAATATAGTTTCCATTTTTTTCTAGTGTTATAGCCATTTCTTAAATGTGTGAGGAAGATGTGACAAGAAAAACAGCACCTTTCATTGTTCATTTGCATTCATTATATCAGAAATAGTGAAGTTGCTGAATGTTTTTGCTGGAAAAAATTTTTAAATTTACTTTATTCTTCAAATGGGATCAGACTTAGGTAGATTAAATGATTCACTTCAAATCAAAAGTGATTTGATTTCTTTTCATAAGAAAATCAAAGCCCCATGACATACCACATGTGCTATATTCTAATCTATTGTTCCGTTTTTACCTTATTGAATAATGATGAAATTTTAATCATTTAGATAATAATTGGAAAAATGGGAAGAAAAGAAGATTTCTGCTTCTTTTCAATTATCATGAGTTTTACCTAAATATTCTTGTATGAAAAAGTTTTAGGTACATAATGTTGGATACAGGGTTTCTGATTTTGTTATCATTATGTAACAGTTGTTTCCAGACACCCTGACTATGACTACACACACACACACACACACACACACACACACACACACACACACACACACACAAAACTGGAAAGAACCATAGGTACCTATCAATTCAAGAAATATTAGAAATTCTTTTGTAAACTCCAGCCATATTAACATTTCAGTTACTCCATTCTTTAGTCCACTTTTTTTTTTTTTTTTAGCAGAATTCTGAAAACAGGTTGGGAAGCTCTGACCCTGAGGAGACCTCCATAGTCACCTTTGTGATTCCTGTTTCTGCTTCTCAGCCTCAGCTAAACAATCCTCAGTCTTTCGCTTCCTTATGTCTTTTTTTTTTTAACTAGGTGCCGGATTTCTCACAATGATTCTGCAGATGTAAAGGCATGAATTTTGGTCATGCTCATGTCCCATATCAGTAAGTTTTGTCAAGCAAAACGGACATATAAATACTGCTAATAATTAGCAATTGTTTTTGTTTTGTTTTGTTTTGTTTTCTCCTTTGTCTCCCTCAGGCTTCTTGAGTTCTGTGAACCTGATCTGCCGAATGACCCAATTTTTCTACTTCCCTCCGCAGATGCTGTTGTTGCCACAGGCTACTCTTGCATTTGCTAGACAGAACTGTTGAGAGACTCAACCAGTTCGAAGCAAATGAATGAGTCATAGAAGTCTTGTAACATAGATAATATTTCCTGTACATTTTCTGTTGATGTCACAGTGGCTAATACAATGGGAAACTAAGTGTGCAGCCTAGAATGTATTGCTCCCAAAAATTCAATTCAGAAAACTGCCTTAAAGGTTCCTACTTGATTGAATCTTTTTTTATAATCCTTCTGCCTGAGAGATACATAGATGAAGGGTCTGACATATCACTAAAATGTTGTCACAACACTCATGTTTCATTACCTCTCCTTCTATATATTAGACAGCCTCTAAACAGTTATGATGGAATCATGTTGCTCACTCTAGTGGAAGGGCACAAAACATAAAAACATAGACAGGTGGGAGTTTTGACGTTAAAAACTAGCCTAATGTTAAAATTCACACACATATACACACAGCATCTTAAAATTGTCCTTTATTCTTCCCTTTGTCTCAAAATATATAGCCAATCCATGAAAAAACTTGTTAGCACAAGCTTTGAAATAGTACTTAAGTTGGTCAACTCATTTCTCATCACTCCTTTTAAATGGCTTTAGTCCAAGTCACTATTGTCTCCTGGCTGGATTATTTTAATAGCTTCTTACTGATCTCCTTGTTCCACTCTTATCCTTTTTTCCACCCCTGGAATTATTTTCTATTAAGTAGCAAGAGTATCCAAATCCTCAATGATTTCTCATCTCTCTCAGAATAAGAGCCAAAGTCTATATCATGATCTACAAGATCCTAAGTGATTTGACACTCAGCTCACTGTCTGGAATCATTTCTTTCTTTTCTGATTCAGTAGCATTGCAACAGAGGCCTGGATTAATGCCACAGGGAATTCTAATATGAAAATGACCCTTCAAATGTATCCCAAATTGAAACAAACGGGCTGGAATTTTCTACGTCATTTGAGGTGGGTTGACCTGGTGGTAAGTCATTATCTTGAGTTATATTAGGGAAATTCAGGGAAGAGATATGGCTGGGAAGCCTAAGCTGGCAATATTTCACTTAGCTGGGGAAATAAGTATTTTCACATTGAAGATGGAGGATATGGGAAGCATAAAAGAGCAGGCCCTAGATTCTCCATCTGAACTAACAAAGTATGCATAATAAGTGCTAATAAGCTAATAATTATACTTTGCATAATAAGTTTACCTTATCTGACAAAAGCATCTCAAACATTAGATTTATCTCTTTTGCTGGGCAAACACACAAGAGAAAGGTAGTGAAATACAGTTCAGCTTCCATCACTGTAGTTGATATTAGGGCTACAATTGATATATGTCATTTCCATTTCAATACTACCTATTCTGTATCCCCTTCAGCCTTAGCAAGTATCTCTGGTAGTCTAAAAGGATATCAGCAAGGAAATACAAATCAAAACCACATTGAGATACCACCTCACGCTGGTCAGAGTGGTTAAAATGAGCAAATCAGAGGATTCTAGATGCTGGCAAGGATGTGGAAAATGGGCACCCTACTACACTGTTGGTGGGAATGTAAAATGGTGCAGCTCCTCTGGAAAACAGTGTGGAGGTTCCTCAAAAACTTAACAATAGAACTTCCCTATGACCCAGCAATAGCACTGCTAGGAATTTACCCAAGGAATATAGGACTGCTGATGCATAAAGGCACATGTACCTCAATGTTCATAGCAGCACTCTCAACAATAGCCAAAACATGGAAAGAGCCTAAGTGTCCATCAATGGACGAATGGATCAAGAAGATGTGGTTTATTTATACAATAGAATACTATACGGCAATGAGAAAGAATGAAATCTGGCCATGTGTAGCAACATGGATGGAACTTGAGGGTGTTATGCTGAGTGAAATAAGTCAGGCAAAGAAGAACAGATACCATATATTTTCACATATAGGTGATTAGGAGAAACTTAACAGAGGACCATGGGGGAGAACAGGAGAAAATTAGTTGGGGAGAGGGAGGGAGGCAAACCATGAGACTCTTGAGTGCTGCAAACAAACTGAGGGCTGATGGGGGTGGAGGAGAGGGGAAGGGGGGAGATGGGCATGGAGGAGGGCACTTGTGGGGATGAGCACTGGGTGTTATATGGAAACAAACTTGACAAACTATTTAATAAAATAAAAGCTTACTTGGTGAGGTGATAAGAGGACTTCTTCGGAGGGGTCTGAGCTGCTGATCATAACACCTTTCTCAATCTTTGTTTGTTGCACCTATCAATTTTACTATCAAAAACAAGGAATGTCCCTGTCAATCATCTTGTGCATAAAGCATTTTTTTCTCCTACTACCTACCCTCTCGTGATGATCAGGATTAATTATCTTTACTAGGGTGGAGAGTCCTCATTTACCTTCTGGTTCCTTGTCAGCCAAAACTGAACACTTGATGAGACTCATTCTGTTTCACTGGTGGAATTGTTATCTTCTGAAAATCAGGATATCTACATGTGCAGAGTATACAGCTCTAGGGACAGGAAGCATAATTTCCCAAGATAGATCACTGAAAGGATGGTAAGTGGGACACTCATTTTCACTGTTTTGTTCTTGATCCCATATTGTTACCTATTAAGGAAACAAAATTACATAATAGTTACTGATTTTAGGGTGTATACTAAGTCCTGAAGACTGGTACTCCAATGTAGAGCTGTGTCTCTGGCTGCAGATTTAAAAGGACATCTCCTAAATGTATGAGACCAGAAGCCTCTGGGTGGTGTGGTATTTGATAGAGTCAGTGGATTTTATCATTGTTTGCATACGGCTGCACCTCCTTTGCTATAAAGTGATTAGCCTGGATATAGAGATGTATCATCTCTATCCTCCTCCAAGGAAGGATGTTTTTTTTCCCCCCAGGATGGGGAGTGGTGTGTCATTAGGCAACTTTCAACTGTCCATCCCTCTAGGCACAGACTCAGTTTCAGAAGGCTTCATATTCAAGGTTATGCACTCCCCAGGACAATACGCCTCTCGTTACTGATTGAGGCTGAAGAGTAAGGCCCTGTCACTTCTCAAACTGGGGCTGCAGAAGACATGGACCAATATTTTCCCAAAGAAGACATGCAGATGGCCAACAAACACATGAAAAGATGCTCAATATCACTGATCATCAGGGAAATATAAATCAAAACTAAAATGAGGTATCACCTCACACCTGTCAGAATGGCTAAAATCAACAACATAAGAAACAATAGGTATTAGAGAGAATGTGAAGAAAGCAGAACCCTCTTGGATTTGTTGGTAGGAATGCAAACTGGTATGGAGATTCCTCAAAAAGATAAAACTAGAAATATCCTATAATCCAGGAATGGCACTGGTAGGTATTTACCCAAAAAATATAAAAATACTAATGCAAAGGGATAAATGTACCCCAATGTTTATCTCTGCATTATCTATAGTAACCAAATTATGGAAACAGTCCAAGTATCCATCAACTGATGAATGGATAAAGAGGTGGTGTAGATATATGATGGAGTATTACTCATCCACAGAATAATAATAAAACCTTGCCATTTGCAATGACATGGGTAGAGTTAGAGCATATTATGGTAAGTGAAATAAGTCAGATAAAGAAAAAAATACCATATGATTTCACTCATATGTGGAATTTAGGAAATAAAACAAATGAGCAAAGGGGAAAAAAGAGAGAGGGAGGCAAACAAATAAAGAGACTCTTAACTATAGAAAACATACTAATGGTTTGTCTCAGATGAGAGGTGAGTAGGGGGATGGGTTAAATAACTGATGGATGTTAAGGAATGCACTTGTGATGAGCACCAAGTGTGTTTTGTATGGAAGTGTTGAATCATTATACTGTACACCTGAAATTAATATTACACTGTAGATTAACTAACTGGAATTTAAATAAAAAATTTAAAATAATGTGGATCTGTCTTCACTGAGTTACATTATCTCCAGAATTCCACATAGGGTTGAACAAGGTTATATTTTGATTTGTTTATCCACCCATTTCTGCATCTTTCCCCTCATTTCTACAGTTGTTGATCCTAAGAGTACTCCTTAGTAAGCATCCTACAGATTAAATTCTACCTTAGATTCTGCTACCTGCAGAGTCCAATCTGTGATAGTTAGTGACAGGAGAAGCCCCCCAAATATACTATTTTTGTTCTATAATTTTAATTTTTCTTAGTTTATTTATTTTGAGAGATACAGAGAGAGTGAGCAGGGTAGGAGCAAGAGAGAGAGAGAAAGAGATCCCAAGCGCACTTCAGCATAGAACCCAGTGTGGGGCTCAAACTCATGAACCATGAGATCATGACCTGAGATGAAATCAAAAGTTAGATACTTAACTAGCTAAGCCACTTAAGTGCCCCTGTTTTATAATTTTAGATTTACAGAAGAGTTGCAAATATAGTACAGGATTTCTCATGTATTATTCACCCAGTTTTCCCTAATATAAACATTATTATGGTATAATTATCAAAACTGGGAAATAAATATTGGTACAATATTGTTAATTAACTATAGACTTTAATCAGATTTCCTAAATTTTTAAATTAATGTCATTTTCCAGTTTAACCCAGGATACCACATTACATTCAGTTGTCTTGTCTAACTAGTCTTCTTTAATCTTTGAGTTTTTTCAATCTTTCCTTGTCTTTCATGACCCTGATATTTTTAAAGTGTATTAGAAGGGCCAGTGATTCATTCTTACAGAAGTAAACATATACAGTCATGTGTGAGTTTTCTTTTCATGCCCATAGGACCTGAGTCAGTATCACTATTTGATGGTTTATGTGTCTGATCCACTGGCATAGAATCACACATAGCATCACATCAGCATAGGGAACATACTTTACAACAAAGGAGGTATTGGGGTGGTCCTATAACCATAGGATTCATTGGTCAATCACTTTCTCTACGATATAGAAAATTGAAACAGAGGTTTGGAGGTGGTATGTTATGCAAATACATGTCATATCACATTCTCTACTATACAGAAAGTTGAAGTAGGAGTGTGGAGGTGATACATTATGCAAATATGTGTCATAACACATTCTCCACTATACAGAAAGTTGAAGCAGTAGTGTGGAGGTGATACATTATGTAAATGTGATGCTATCTGTAGGAAGTAGTATACACCTTGAATCAAAGACTCATGTAGTGAGCTGAACTACTCCCAAAGATATTAGGACCTACTATGTAGAATCAAAAAATGTTACTTCATTTGTAAAAAAAAATAATAATAATAAAGTCTTTGCAGATATGATTACCTAAAGGATTTTGTAATAAGAGATTATCCTGGCTTATTGCAATCATGTGCAATCCTTATTAGAAAGATGTTGAGGGAGATTAGATACACACACAGAGGTGAAAATAATGTGAAGACAGGGTAGAAAGATTTGAAGATGCTGGCTTTGAAGACTAGATTGATACAGCCACAAGCTAAGGATTGCATTCAGCTACCAGAATCTGGAAGTGGCAAAAAATGTGTTCTTCTGTAAAGCTCCAGAGGGAAAACAACCCTGCTTACATCTTGATGTCAGCCCAGTAAACCTAAATTAGGACTTCTGGCCTCTAGAACTGTAAAAGAATACATGAGTGTTGTTTAACTAAATTTTTGGAAATATATTACTGTAAACTACTACAACTTGTATATAGTGCTTTGTCTCCAAATGGAAACATACATGGATCTAAGAACTAAGCTTGGAAGCAGGAAAGGCTCACTTATTATCAATGCAGTGACTTACTTGGGTAACTGAGTTTCCTATCCTTGACACTCTGAAATTTACAGGGTTAGAAATTATGATTTTGAAATGTGAAATGTTTCTTCTATGAAAAAAAAATAACCTGATTCCTATTGAGTTAAAAGATGTGATTGTGGCCTAGATATTTCTATCTTCTGTGTTCTGGAGCCAAAAGGGAAACACACACACACACACACACACACACACACACACACACACACACACACACCAAACACACACCAAATAAAGGGAGGAGTATGGCTGGCAACCAGATACCTGCCTAAGGTACCTTTTGGTCCTACCTTGACCAATTGTGATAGTAAATGGGAAAGTGTAATAAACCCGGTGTCAGAGAGGTATGGTGACCATTGGGCATCTTTCAAGATTACTGATCTAGGTAGGCCATGTAGTAGGCCACCAAAACCATCAAGGTGAATCTAAAATGGATAAGGGACTGGGATTCCCGGGTGGCTCAGCTGAGCGTCTGACTTTTTACTTCAACTCAGGTCATGATCTCACAGTTTGTGTGTTCAAGCCCTGGGTTGGGCTTTGCACTAACAGCAAGGAGCCTGCTTGGGATTCTCTCTCTCCCTCTCTCTACCCCTCCCTCCTCACACATGCATGCACATTTTATAAATAAATAAATAAATAAATAAATAAATAAATAAATAAATAATGGATAAGAGAGAGGGAGATAATGAGCTTTGTCTGAGACACTGAGACCAGTTCAACAGAAGTGGTTGTGGGTTTTTCCCCTTTTCTTCTTTTACAATTTTCACAGGAAGTGATGACTATCTGAACTCTGGAGGAGCTGCCTCTTGAAAAATATATGAAAAAATAAATATAAGCATACAAGTTTGGTTGTTACATGCATATGGTGATATGTCATCCAGATATCCCTTTAGGAAGCAATGACCACAGAGTCTGGGGCACTGTCAACAAATATCTATTAGCTATCACCTACTTCAGAATTTGCTCCAGATGAAAAAATCCATCTGGCTTGAAGGTATAACTCTTCTAGGCTGGTCCACATTCAACAACTTTGTGGTATGAAGACCTAGCCATTTTTGCCTAACTTATGATAACCATCATGACCCATTTTAGTCATAAGCTCCAAAGGACATCATCTAACTCTCTCAAATAGACTTATATTGCAGTTTGACTTCTTCTTTTGCCATTTTTGCTTTCTTCCCCTTCCTTCCACAACATTTGACCAAAAGCATGGCCTACTAAATAGTCTGTACCCTAAATCTCATCTCAGATTTCAAATAGAACCCATTTTGCTAGAACAAGTTAGCATTACCCTCTGAAGTTGTGGCCATCATGCTAAATCCTGGATTACAGGAGAGTTGAACCAAATCAATCAATTTTCCCTGTATATTCCCTGTTCTCTGTCTCCTACCTCAACTTCCTAAATTATAAGGTCCATGAGGACAGGTTCCGGTGCTGCCTGCCAGAACAGTACCTTGTATATAGTCAATACTCAGCAAATATTAAATGAATAATATATACCAATGATTTCAGTAAATCTATGGAAATGTGGATTTATATTCATTAATGTGGCATTTTAAGATTTTTAAAAATTTTTTTTTTTAAATTTATTTCTAGGAGAGAGAGAGACAGCATGAGCAGGGAGGGTCAGAGAGAGAGGGAGTCACAGACTCTGAAACAGGCTCCAGGCTCTGAGCTGGCAGTCAGCACAGAGCCCGACGCGGGGCTCGAACCCACGAACCGCGAGATCATGACCTAAGCGAAAGTCGGACGCTTAACCGACTAAGCCACCAAGGCGGCCCCTATGAAAAATTAAAAGAACTCTAATAAGTCATGGCAGATTACTATTTGAGATGATTTGAGTTTGGGTCACCATTTTGATTTTTCTCTAGTTCACTTGTATTACAGTTTTAGTTGCAATTGTGCTGCTCATGTGCACAAGGAAGGTCACAAATGGGAGGATGTTGTTCAGACTGAGGTCATGTTATTTCAGAATTATATGTGGTTCACAACACTAAAAGCTTCTTTGTTTGACACTCAGGCCCTACTCTAACTAGTTCTGTCATTTTAAGCAGAATGTTTCCCTAATCTACTTATTTCACAGTCTTTATAACACAATAACCTGTGTGGGTTGAAACAAAATTATTTTTGTTCAATTTACACTATTAACATTTTTTGTCTTTGAAAAAATGCAAAGGGACATTATTAAACTTTGTTTTTCTACCACAAAACAGATGTAACAATAAATGACACTACCTACAGAAAACAACACAGAATGATAATTACATCACAGAGTAATAATGTCTGATGAATTTTTATTTTGAAAGAATAAAAGTATTTTTGTTAACATTCAGACTTTTCTTTGTTGAAGTTTATAACTATACGCCCAGTGACTCATACACTTATATCTTCTAATTAGAAAGAAGTGTGTCCACTTTGAGAAAAAAAGATCATTAAACAGCAGTCTCCTTTTAAAGAAAGTTGATATAAGTTTATAACGTTGCTACTCAGATCTATGTATTCTATATTTTTAAAAGTTGTTTCTCAGCAAAGTGACAAAAATCTTCTTACATAGCTATAGACATTCACCTTCTTAGGAGTTTTGAAAGCCTAAATCTACATAAATCTTCTACTCTGACAACCATAACAGAAACTGGTTAGTTTGGGTAAGAGTTAGAGATACACTAATTTAACCCTCTTATAGAGGGTAAAGGGTAGAGAGTAAAAGGTAATAAGTTGTTAAAAAATAATTTTGTTTTTTTTTATAGTTTATTTATTTTTGAGACAGAGAGAGACAACACGAGTGGGGGAGGGGCAGAGAGAGGGAGACAAAATCTGAAGCAGGCTCCAGGCTCCGAGCTAGCTGCCAGCACAGAGCCTGACACCAGGCTAGAACCCACAAACCATGAGATCATGACCTGAGCTGAAGTCAGGCACTCAACTGCCTGAGCCACCCAGGTGCCCAAATAATTTTGGAATCAGGAATGGGGTGTTGATGTCAGAGCTTTGGGACTTAAGAATTATGAACTTTGGTCCAAATTATTTAACCTTTTCCTGTCAGTTGGCTAGGTGTGCACGTCATATAGGACAATGAGCCAAAATGAAAATAAAAAGGAAGCCTTATTCATTTACTGTGACAATCAACCGAGAGGCAAAAAAAAATGATGCTGGCTCTCTTGTGTTCCATTTCCCCCCACGGACGGGTGTCAGGCAAGGGTCAGTTGGATCAATGTAGATGGAGGGAGGTGTCTCAGTACTAAGAAGCCCTAACCAAAAGGATCCCTTAATGGTTTAAGGTGAATGAGAAGTGGAAGAGTTAGAAGTAAAAAGTATTGAATCAGCACAGAGAAAAGTGTTTTAATCGAGGTCCCTGATAAAGAGGTCTCCACAGGGGACAAGATGGCGGAGAAGTAAGGAGCTCTGTACTTGCACTCGCACCCATACATCACACAGAAAAGATCTGAAGCCATTGGAAACCTTACAAAACTTGAGAGATTGGGAGAAAAAGGACGCAGAATCCACTGAGAGAGCCTTCTAACGTGAGTGTGAACTGGGGAAGATAAAATCGGGCAGGGATCGGAGACTCCAGGGTCGGAGGCGATCCCCCTCTACCCTCTACGGGGAATAAGAGAGGAAAAGGAGAGAGTCAGAAACAGAAAAACCTCCGCTTGGGGGGAAAAAGCCTCTGCTCGGTGCATAGAAAGACCGTACTCGCCAAATACCTGCACACCAGGTACACTGGCGCCAACTGGTCCCGGGGGAGCTGAGCACACAAACTGCTTCCTTGTGCCGCTCCTGGAGGTTGGATTTCAGAGCGGCGGGGCGCCTGCCGCCATTGTAGCTCCCAGGCGGCTGGGACCCCTGAAAGAGCTGCACTGACACCGGGCGCCACACTCCAGGCTGGCTGGAACTCGAGAGCAAAGGTAAAGAACTAAAAACTGGGAAATTTGCCTGTGAGTTCGTGTTTCGGGTGACGAGCCATAGAGGGACCCGGTTTTCCTCACTCCAGCTGGCTTGGGCTTAGCACACCCGGGAGGCAAGCACCCACGCATGCACGCCAGCCCCACCCAGAGAAGGAAGCAGCGATTTTGACTCCGCCCCCAGAGCTCGGCAGGGAGCCTGGAATAGCCCGAGGGGGTTGCCTGGGAAGCTGTGTCTAAGGCAATTTCAGAGGGGCGCGCGGACTGGGATTTGGAGATTGGAACTGGCCTGGGTTGAAGGGTGCAACCAACTTTGGCTGTGCCCCCGGTACGGGAAATTTACACGCCCAAAAAAAGTGAGGTGCAGCGTGGGGTTCGAGAAGGGACTGTAGCACCGCCACTGTCCTCCCCACAACCACCAAGGCAGAACTTCTGCCTGAGGCATTGGATCACGCCACGCCCACCATTTCCTGAGGGCTTCCCTCCTCCCTTCTTTTTTCTTTCTCCTTTTTTCTTCTTCTTTCTCTTTTCTTTCTTTTTTCCCCAGAACACTGACCTGATTAACTCTGGCTGCCAACTTCCTTAAACAATCACAATGAGTCCATTCTGTAAATGTAAATTCTACACCTACGGACATTTTCATCTCTTTCTTTCAGGAGTAATTAGACTATATAGTTTCTCTGGATAATTCCGGCATCCTTCTCTCACCTATCCAACCAAATTCTACCCTTTACCTCTTTGAAAAAAGCTTCTTATCACTTCTGACTGTTCATTCTATTTCCAATTTTGCCTCATCCCGCCCTGCCTTCTCTCTCTTTCGCTATGCCCTTCAACCAGAACTGCATACACATTGCTATTTAACTGTAGCTGGGAAATCCAGTTATATGCTTTAAACCATTCTTTGTCCATCGGTTTTCTTCTTTTTTCCTTTTCTTTCCCCCCTTTTGACCCTTTTATGTATCTTATACTCCCTATTATTTGCCCTCCTTCCTCCATCTTTTCCTTAACTTTTTCGTTTTTCCCTCTCGTTTTGCATGTTAGTTGAATTAGCCTGTGCGTTTGTGTGCTCATGTTCCCTGTGTGTTTGTCTGTCTGTTTTCTTCTCCAGGGCTACCTCAAAAAACAAGCCAGAGTACACAAGGTGGAGAGTCCCAAATATCACTACGAATAACCAAGGTACCAACAAGAGAGACCAAGAGATACCATTCAAAAAACACTCTTTGAAAGGATAGGCCCTGGAAAGTCATAGAGTCTTCTTGGATATAGCAACGCTCATAGATACAGAGAGCATAACATATCTTTAAAGCCAACAAGAGCCGGAAAGCTAACTAAAATGATGAAGAGAAAGAGCTCTCCTCCAAAGAAACTCCAAGAAGAAATGACAGCTAATGAACTGCTCAAAACAGATATCAGCAGCATAAGTGAACAAGATTTTAGAATAATAGTGTTAAAATTAACAGCTGGACTTGAAAAAAACATAGGGGACCTCAAAGAAACTATGGCTACAGACAGAATGGAAAATAAAAATAGGCATGAAGAATTAAAAAATGCGATAAACGAGATCCATAATAAATTAGAGGCCTCCAATGTACGGATGGAAGAGGCAGAAAGGAGAATAAGTGATCTAGAAGACACCATTATAGAAAAACAAGAAGCTGACAAAAAAGGGACAAATTGATCCAAGAACTGGAAAGAAGAATTCGAGAGCTCAACGATACGGTCAAACGCAACAATACCAGTATCATAGGAATCCCAGAAGAGGAAGAGAGAAGGAAAGGTGCTGAAGGAGTCCTGGAACAAATTATAGCAGAGAACTTCCCAACCTGGGGAAGGAAGTAAATGTGGAAATACAAGAGGCTCAGAGGATTCCCCTCAGACGTAACTTGAATCGATCTTCTGCACGACATATCATCGTAAAAATGGCAAAATACAAAGACAAAGAGAGAATTTTAAAAGCAGCTAGGGAGAAAAGGGCCCTCACATACAAAGGGAAACCTATCAGAGTGGTGACAGACCTATCTACTGAAACGTGGCAGGCCAGAAAGGAATGGCAAGAGATCTTCAATGTGATGAACTGTAAAAATATGCAGCCAAGAATCCTCTATCCAGCAAGCCTGTCATTCAAAATAGGAGAGATAAAAACCTTTCCAAATAAACAGAAATTGAAAGAAATTGTCACCAGGAAGCCAGCCCTACAAGAAATCCTGAGGGGAAGGCTCTGAAGGAAAGGTTGCAAGGAACAAAGATTCCAGAGACACCACCACAAACATGAACCCTACAAAAGATACAAAGACTCTAAACCCACATATTTCAAAAATAACACTGAATGTAAACGGGCTGAACGCTCCAATCAAAAGACATAGGGTAGCAGAATGGATAAAATAACAAAACCCATCTATATGCTGTCTACAAGAAACTCATTTTAGACTGGAAGATACCTTCAGATTCAAAGGAAGGGGATGGAGAAATATATATCATGCTATAGGAAATCAAAAGAAAGCCGGAGTAGCTATACTTATATCAGACAAACTGGACTTTAAATTAAAGACAATAACAAGAGATGAAGAAGGGCACTACATAATAATTACATGGTCCATCCATCAGGAAGAACTAACAATCATAAATGTCTACACAGCGAATATGGGAGCACCTAAATATCTATAACAATTAATCATGAACAGAAACAAACTTATAGGTAAGAATGTGCTAATAGCAGAGGACTTTAATACTCCACTTACAGCAATGGATAGGTCAACCAGACAGAAAATCAGTAAAGAAATAATGGACTTGAAAGACACATTGGACCAGATGGACCTGACGGATATATTTAGAACTTTACATCCTGAGGCCAGGGAATTTACTTTCTTCTCAAGTGCCCATGTCACATTCTCCAAGATAGATCACATACTGGGACATAAAGCAGCCCTCAATAAATACAAAAGAATAGAGATCATACCATGCACACTGTTTGATCATAATGCTTTGAAACTTGAAATCAATTACAGGAAGAAGTCTCCAAAACCTCCAAAAACATGGAGGTTAAAGAACACCCTTCTAAAGAATGAATGGGCCAATCAGGCAATTAGAGATGAAATTAAAAAATATATGGAAACAAATGAAAAAGAAAACACAACAATTCAAAATCTATGGGACACGGCAAAGGCAGTCCTAAGAGGAAAGTACATTGCTCTCCAGGCCTATTTCAAGAGATTAGAAAAAGCGCAAGTCCAAAATCTAACAGCTCAACTAAAGCAACTAGAGGCAGAGCAACAAGAATGCCCTAAACCCAGTAGAAGAAGAGAAATAGTAAAAATTAGAGCAGAAATAAACAACATGGAGAACAAAGAAACAATAGAACAGATGAATGAAACCAAGAGTTGGTGTTTTGAAAATGCAAACCAAATTGACAAACCTCTAGCCAGGCTTCTCAAAAAGAAAAGAGAGAGCACCCAAATAGACAAAATTATGAATGAAAATGGACTTATTACAACCAACCCCTCAGAAATACAAGCAATTATCAGGGAATACTATGAAAAATTATATGCCAACAAATTGGACAACTTAGAAGAAATGGACAAATTCCTAAACACACACTCACTACCAAAATTCACACGGGAAGAAATAGAAAACCTGAACAGACCCATAGCGAGCAAAGAAATGGAATCAGTGATCAAAAATCTCCCAACAAATAAGAGCCCTGGAACTGATGGCTTCCCTGGAGAATTCTTTTTTTTTTTTAATGTTTTATTTATTTCTAGGAGAGAGAGAGACAGCGTGAGCAGGGGAGGGTCAGAGAGAGAGGGAGACAGAGTTCCCTGGGGAATTCTAAAAGACATTTAAAACAGAATTAATCCCAATTCTTCTCAAACTATTCCAAAAAATAGAAAGCGAAGGAAAACTCCCGGACTCATTTATGAAGCCAGCATCACTCTGATTCCCAAGCCAGACAGAGATCCAGCAAAAAGAGAGAACTATAGGCCAATATCCTTGATGAATACGGATGCAAAAATTCTCAACAAGATGCTTGCAAATTGAATCCAGCAGCATATCAAAAGAATCATCCATCAAGATCAAGTGGGATTCATTCCTGGGTTACAGGGCTGGCTCAACATTCGCAAATCAATCAATGTGATACATCATATCAATAAAAGAAAATAGAGAAACCATATGATCCTGTCAATAGATGCAGAAAAAGCATTTGACAAAGTACAGCATCTCTTCTTAATAAAGACTCTAGAGAAAGTTGGGATAGAAGGAACCTACTTAAACATCATCAAAGCCATCTATGAGAAGCCTTCAGCTAACATCATCTTCAACGGGGAAAAACTCAGAGCTTTCCCCCTGAGATCAGAAACACGATAGGGACGTTCGCTCTCATTAGTGTTGTTTAACATAGTGCTGGAAGTCCTAGCATCAGCCATCAGACACCAAATAAAATCAAAGGCATCAGAATTGGCAAAGAGGAAGTCAAACTTTCACTCTTCGCAGATGTCATGATACGCTACATAGAAAACCCGACAGACTCCACCAGAAGCCTATTGGAACTGATACAAGAATTCAGCCAAGTTGCAGGGTATAAAATCAACGTACAGAAATCGGTTGCATTTTTATACACCAACAATGAAGCAACAGAAAGAGAAATCAAGAAACTGATGCCATTCACAATTGCACAATAAACCATAAAATACCTCGGAATAAACCTAACCAAGGATACAAGAGATCTGTAAGATGAAAACTATAGAAAACTTATAAAGGAAATTGAAGAAGACACAAAGAAATGAAAAACATTCCATGTTCATGGATAGGAAGAATAAATATAGTTAAGATGTCATTACTAACCAAAGCACTCTACACATTCAATGCAATTCCAATCAAAATTGCACCAGCATACTTCTCAAAACTAGAACAAACTATCCAAAAATTTGTATGGAACCACAAAAGACCCCGAATAGCCAAAGTAATCCTGAAAAATAAAACCAAAACAGGAGGAATCACCATCCCAGACTTTAGCCTCTACTACAATGCTGTCATCATCAAGACAGTATGGTATTGGCACAAAAACAGACACATAGACCAATGGAACAGGATTGAGAACTCAGAAGTGGACCCAAAAGTATACAGTCAACTGATCTTTGACAAAGCAGGAAAGAATATCCAATGGAAAAAAGACAGCCTTTTTAACAGATGGTGTTGGGAGTACTGGACAGCAACAGGCAGAAGAATGAAACTAGATCATTTTCTCACACCATGCACAAAAATAAACTCAAAATGGATAAAGGACCTGAACGTGAGACAGGAAATGATCAACACCCTAGAGGAGAAAGCAGGAAACAACCTCCTTGACCTCCACCGCAGCAACGTCTTACTTGACACATCCCTAAAAGCAAGGGATTCAAGAGCAAAAATAAACAATTGGGACCTCGAGATTAAAAGCTTCTGCACAGCAAAAGAAACAACCCACAAAACTAATAGGAAACCAACGGAATGAGAAAAATAGTTGCAAATGACATATCAGATAAAGGGTTAATATCCGGAATCTATAATGAACTCACCAAACTTCACACCCGATAAACCAACAACCCAGTGAAGAAATGGGCAGAAGATATGAACAGACGCTTCTCCAAAGAAGACATCCAGATGGCCAACAGACACATGAAACGATGTTCAGCATCCCTCCTCATCAGGAAATACAAATCAAAACCACATTGAGATACGATCTCACGCCGGTCAGAGTGGCTAAAATGAGCAAATCAGAGAATTCTAGATGCTGGCGAGGATGTGGAGAAACGGGCACCCTCCTACACTGTTGGTGTATGCAAATGACATATCAGATAAAGGGTTAATATCCGGAATCTGTAATGAACTCACCAAACTCCACACCCGAAAAACCAACAACCCAGTGAAGAAATGGGCAGAAGACATGAACAGACACTTCTCCAAAGAGGACATCCAGGTGGCCAACAGACACATGACACGATGCTCAGCATCCTTCCTCATCAGGGGAATACAAATCAAAACCACACTGAGATACTTCCTCAAGCCAGTCAGAGTGGCTAAAATGAATAAATCAGGAGACTATGGATGCTGGTGAGGATCTGGGGAAATGCACAGCCTCTTACACTATTTGTAGGAATGTAAACTGGTGCAGCTGTTCTGGAAAACTGTGGAGGTTCCTCAAAAACTTAACAATAGAACTTCCCTATGACCCAGCAATAACACTGCCAGGAATTTACCCAAGGGATACAGGAGTGTGATGCATAGGAGCACATGTACCCCAATGTTCATAGCAGCACTCTCAACAATAGCTAAAACATGGAAAGAGCCTAAGTGTCCATCAATGGACAAATGGATCAAGAAGATGAGGCTTGTCTATATAATGGAATACTACATGGTAATGAGAAAAAAGAAAACTGACCATTTGCAACAACGTGGATTGAACTTGAGGGTGTTATGCTGAGCAAAATAAGTCAGGTAGAGAAGTACAGATACCATATGTTTTCACTTATAAGTGGATCAGGAGAAAATTAACAGAAGACCATGGGGGAGGAGAAGGGGAGAAAATAGTTGGGGAGAGGGAAGAGGAAAACCATGAGAGACTCTTGAATGCTGAGAACAAACTGAGGACTGATGGGTGTGAGGGGGAGGGGGGAGATGTGCATGGAGGAGGGCACTTGTGGGGATGAGCACTGGGTGTTATACGGAAACCAACCTGACAATGAACTATAAAAAAGAAAAAAGAAAAAAAAGAAATGATGAACCTCTAATGGGCTTGTGCTGATATCTCATTGTGGTTTTGATTTGCATTTCCTCAATGGTTAGTGATGTTGAATATCTTTCCATGTACCTGTTAACTATCCATATATCTTTTTTGAGAAAGAAGATGTAAATTTGCAAATCTGCAAATATTTTCTCCCTCTCTGTATGTTACCTCTTCAGTTTGTTGATGCTTTCCATTGCTGTTCAGAAGTTTTTTAATCTGACATTGTCCCATTTATTTATTTTTTTATTTTGTTCCTTGTACTTTCTATGTCATATCCAAAAAATCATTGACAGGAACTACATGAAGTTTTTATCTATGTTTTCTTCTAAGAGATCTATGGTTTCCCATTTTATATTTAATTTTAAATACATTTTGAGTTAATTTTTATGACTTGGGTAAGATAGGCATCTAGTTTCATTGTTTTACATGTGAATATCTAATATTCCCAGCATCATTTATTGAACTGTCCTTCTCCATTGAATAGCCTTTACTCCTTTGTCAAATATGAGTTGATTGTATATGTAGAGTTTTATTTCTGGACTCTTGATTCTGTCCCATTGGTCTCTGTGTCTCTTTTTTATGCCAATATCATCCTGTTTCAATTACTGTAGATTTATAGTATAGCCTGAAATCAGGAAATGTTATGTCATCCATTATGTTCTTTATCAACATTGCTTTGGTTATTTGGGGTCTCTGGTGGTTCCATCTGAATTTTGCAATTGTCTCTTTTTTTCTACCTCTATGAAACATGCCATTGGAATCTTGATAATCATTGCACTGAATCTATAGATGGCTTTAGGTATTGTGGACATATTAACAATATTAATTCTCTGTATTAATGAATATCATACCGGATATCTTTTCACTGTTTTGCATCTTCCTTGATTTCTCCCATCAATGTCTTGTAATTTTCAATGTATAGATTTCTCACCTCCTTGGTTAAATTTGTTCCTGAACATTTCAATTTTTTGGATGTTATAGTAAACGAGATAATTTTTTTTCGAATAATTTGTTAGTATATAAAAGCACTACTGAGTTTTGTATGTTAATTTTGTATCCTGCAACTTTTCTAAATGTGTTGAGTAGATATAGCATTTTTTTGTGGATTCTTTAAAATGTTTAAACTGATGTATCAACATTTATTTATTTGCATTTGTTCCACCAATCTAGTACGCAAGGGGAAAATCCCACTTCATCTCAGTGAATGATCTTATTAATGTGATACTATATTTGGTTTGCTAGTATTTTATTGAAAAATTTTGCATCTATATTCATCAGAGATATTAGCATGTAGTTTTCTTATAATGTCCTCTTTCTCATTGGTATTAGGGCAATGCTGACCTCACAGTATGAGTTTGGGAGTATATTTCTCTGATCTTTTTGGAAGAGTCTGAGAAGTATTGCTGTTAATTCTTCCTTGAAGTTTTGGTAAAATTCAGCAATAAAGCCATCTGGTCCCGGACTTTTTCTTCCACTGGGAGATTTTTTATTACTGACTTAACATTCTTTCTAGTAACTGGGGTGTGTGTGTGTGTGTGTGTGTGTGTGTGTGTGTGTGTGTGTGTATAAAATCACTCTTGGTAGATTTGTATGTTTCTAAGAATTTTTCCATCTTCTAGATTGTCCTGTTACTATATAGTTTTTCATAGTATCTTCTTATATTTTCTTTTATTTTTGTTTAATTAGTTGTAATGTCTCCTTTTTCATGTACAATTTTGTTGATTATGGCCATCTCTATTATTATCTTGGTTAGGCTAGCTAAAGGTTTGTCAGTTTGGTTTATCTTTTCAAAGGACCAGCTCTTAGTTTTGTTGCTTTTTTTTTTTTTTTTTAATTTCTAGGAGAGAGAGAAAGAGACAGCATGAGCAGCGGAAGGTCAGAGAGAGAGGGAGTCACAGACTCTGAAACAGGCTCCAGGCTCTGAGCTGGCAGTCAGCACAGAGCCCGATGCGGGACTCGAACCCACGAACCGCGAGATCATGACCTAAGTGAAAGTCGGACGCTTAACCAACTAAGCCACCCAGGCGCCCCTGTTGCTTTTTATCTATTATTTTATTTATCTATTTTTTATTTTATCTATTAATTATTTATATATAATTATCTAATAATTATCTATTATTTATTTTATCTATTATTTTCTATTCCATGTATTTGTATTCCAATTCTTATTATTTTATTTCTTTTGCTAACTTTGGACTTAGTTTGTTATCTTTCTAGTTCTTTGAGACATAAAATTATTTATTTGAGATCTTTCTTGTTTCTAACTATAGGTGTTTATTAAGAATCTCCCTTTCAGAACTGCTTTTCATTCATCCTATATGTTTTGGTATGTTGTGTTTCCATTTTCTTTTCTTTTTTATAGCGTATTTATTTATTTTGAGAGCGAGAGATACAGCATGATTAGTGGAGGGGTAGACAGAGAGGAAGAGGAGAATCCTAAGCAGATTCTGCACTCTCAGTGCAGAGGTTGATGTGCAGCTTGAACCTATGAAGCCATGAGATCTTGACCTAAGCCGAAACCAAGAGTCAGATGCTTAAATGACTGAACTACCCAGGTACCTCAGTGTTTCCGTTTTCATTTGTGTCAAGGTATTTAATTTACCTATTAATTTCTCATTTGATACATTGGCTGTTCAGGAGAATCTTGTCTCATTTCCATATAGTTGTGAGGTTTTTAGTTTTCTTCCTGTTATTGAATTCTGATCTGATACCATTGTTGTCAGAGAAGATATTTGAAATAATTTCTATCTTCCTGAATTTGAAGACATTTTTTGTGGCTTAACATAATGGTCTATCCTAGAAAATTGTCCCTGTGTGCTTAAGGAGAATGTGTATTCTGCTGTTCTCAGATACAATGTTCTGTATGTGTCTGTTAGATCCATTTGATATGTAGTGCCGTTCAAATCCTCTGTTTCCTATTGGTTTTCTTCTGGACAATCTAGCCATTGTTAAAAGTGAGATATTAAAGATCCCAACTATCACTATATTGTTGTTTATGTCTCCTTTAAGTTTTCTTACTGTATGCTTTATATTTTTAGGTGCTCTAATGTTAGATGCATAAACATTTACATTTATATCTTCTTGATGAATTGACATTTTTATATAATGATCTTTTTTAACTGTGTTTAGTTTATAATCTATTTCATCTCATAAAAATACAGCTACTTCTGCCTTATTTGTTTGTTTCTGTTTGGTCATGATTTCCTTAAAACATCTTTACCATCCTTACACTCTGTATTTGTGTGTCTTTAGGGCTAAAATTAGTCTCTTGTAGGCAGCAAATCATTGGGTCTTGCCTCCACTCATTCAGCCATTCTATCATTTTTGATTGGAGGATTAATCTATATTCGTTTAAAGTAATTATTAATAGGTAAGAATTTATTTTGCCATATTGTTAATGTCTTAAGGTTTTTTTATTTTTGTCCCTTGAAACTCACCCTTTTGTATTTTTGTGTGTGTCCAGATGTATTTTGTAATCAACAAGCTTTGACTTTTTCTTATCATCTTCTTTTTGGTAATGACTACAAATTTCCCCTTGTGACTACCGTACATAACAAAGGCATACATAACAAAATCTTAAAATTGTAATAGTCTATTTTAAACTGATAACTTAATTTCAAAAAGATTCCTAAACTACACACTTTTACTTCTCTTCGCCCTTGCATTTTAGGTTATTTATGTTAGTTCACTTCTTTTTATTTAATTTTATTATTGTGTATCCATTAATAAATTATTGTATGGTTATTTTTAGTATAATTTTTTAAGTTTTAAACTATGGTTTTTAGTGGATTTTACACCACTATTGCCATATTACAAAATTTAACTTCCATTAACAGGGAATTTTATGCTACCCGTCTGTTTTTATGATATTAATAAGTATCCTTTAATTCTCAAACGCTCAAAGAACTGTCTTTAACATTTCTCATAATCAGCTTTAGTGATGATGGACTCCTTCTACTTTTATTTGTTCAAAAATATATTTATATTTCCTTAATTTCTGAATGAAAGCTTTGCCAGGTACAGAATTTTTGGTTAATAGTTTTTTTTTCTTTCAACATTTTGAATATATCATTCCATTCTCACTCCTGGCCTGAAAAGTTCATGTTGTGATATCTGCCAATAATTATATAAGAGTTTCCTTGTATGTGACTTTTGTCTTCTCACTTGCTGCTTTCAAAATTCTTTCTTTGCTTTCACTTTTGACAATTTATAATGTGTTAGGTGTAGTCCACTTGGGTTCAAACTGTTTGAGATCCTTTGGGGTTCATGAATCTAGATCTCCATTTTTATTTCCAGGTTTGTGTAAGTAGACTTTCTTCCCTTCCTCATTCTCTTCTTCCAGAATTCCCATTTTGAGAATAGTGTGTGTGTGTGTGTGTGTGTGTGTGTATGTGTGTGTGTGTGTGTTTCTGTTCCATCAGTCGTGTAGGCTTTCTTCAATCATTTTCATTTCCTTTTTGTTCCTCAAAATGGATAATATCAAATGTCTTGTGTTCTAGGTCACTGATTCATTCTTCTTCAAGTTGAGTCAGCTACAGAATCTCTCTATTGAATTCTTCAATTCAGTCGTTATAATTTTGAGCTCTAAAATATCCATTCATGGGGAGCCTGGGTGGCTTAGTCGGTTAAGCGTCTGACTTTCGCTTAGGTCATGATCTCGTGGTTCGTGGGTTCGAGCCCCTCTCGGGCTCTGTGCTGACTGCCAGCTCGGAGCCTGGAGCCTGTTTCAGTCTGTGACTCCCTCTCTCTCTGACCCTCCCCTGTTCACTCTGTGTCTCTCTCTCTCTCCTAGGAATAATTTAAAAAACACTTAAAAAATTGCATAAAATCTTTAAAAAATAAAATAAAATAAAATATCCATTCACTTCCTACAGAAATAAGTAACAGATGGAAAACTGGAAAAAAAATCACAAATATGTAGTAATTAAGTCACATACTCTTAAACGACTAATAATTGTAGAGGAGAAATCACAAGGAAAAATTTTGTAAATGCCTAGAGATGGGTAAAAATGAAAACACAACATATTTGAACATAAAGAATTAAGTAAAAGCATTGTTCAAATGGGAATTTATAGTTGTAAACACCTAAATTCAAACAGAATATCTTAATTTCACAGTCCAACTTTTCATGTCGAGGACTAGGTGTAAAAAAAAGAAAGTCAACTAAACTCAAATCTTTCAGAAGGAAAGAAATAATAAATGCTAAAGCAGAAATAAATGAAATAGAGAATTTTAAAAAATGAATCAATGAGGCCACAATTTGATTCATTTAAATGGTCAACAAAATTGATAAGCTTTTAGCTAGATTGAAAAAGGAAAATAAGGGAAAAAAATACAACTATAACAAAAATCAGAAATTAGAGTGTGGAAATTATTGATCTTACCAAAATAAAAAGGATTGTAACAAAATATTATGAACAATTCTATGTTCATAACATAGATACATAGATCTATGTTCATAACATAGATACATAGATACATAACAAATTAGGTAACCTAGATAAAGTGGAAAATGTCCTAGAAATACAAATAACTTGACTCAGAAGACACAGAAAAACCTTGACATATCTATAACAAGAGAGTAATTGAAGCACTAACTAAAACCTGTCATCAAAGAAAAGCCTATTACCAGATGGTTTCACTGATGAATTCTACCAAACCTGAATAAGAACTAATACAAATTATTATCAAATGTTTCTAAAAAAAAAAAAAAAAAAAGAAAGGAAACTTTTTAATTCATTCTATAATATAAAATTACCATGATAGTAAAGCAAGATAAAGATATCATAAAAAGAGAAAATTACACACCAACACCCTTTTTGACTTCAGTGCAAAAATTCTCAACACGATACTAACAAACTGAATGCATTAGCATATCAGAAGGATTATACACAAAATGGATATATCCTAGTAATACCAGGGTATTTCAACATAAGAAAATCATTCAATTTAATATACTAGATTTATAGAACAAAATAATGATCTTTTCTATTGATGAAGAAAAGACATTAGAAAAAATCCAACAACCATTTTTGGCAAAATATTCAGACAACTAAGAGTAGAAGGAAACCTCCTAAACTTGTTGAAAGGCATTTGTGAAAAACTATCAGCTAACATCATACTCACTGGTCAAAGACTGAAAACCTTTTTCCTTAACTCAGAAACTAGAAAAGAATGCACACTTTTACCACAATTATTCAGTTTTATTTCAGAGTTCTAGCCAGAGTCATATGACAAAAAAATAAATAAATAAATAAAATAAAATGTATCTAAACTCTGAAGAAAGAAGTAAAATAATCTCTATTCACAGGTGGCATGAACCTATACATATAAGATTCCCAAGAATGTACGAAAAAGCTACTACAGCTCATAAGCAAATTCAGAAAAATTGCAGGAGAAAAGATCAACAACAAATAAATCAGTTCTGTTCATATGCATCATCAGTGGACATTCCAAAAAGGAAATGAAGAAAATAATTTCACTTACAACAGCATTAAAAGATTAACATATTTAATAAATTTAACCAAAGAAATTAAAGACTTGTACATTTCAAACTACCACATATTTCCAAAATAAATTACAGAAGGCCTAAATAAATGAAAAGCCATCCTGTTTTCATAGATTGAAAGACTTACTATTACAAAGATGTTGATATTACCAAAATGATATAAAGATTTAACATAATACCTCTCAAAATTCCAATAGACATTTTTGTAGAAATGAAAAAGCCAATTCCTAAATATATATGGAATTGCAAGGGGCCTGGACTAGCCAAAACAATATTTAAAAAAGACTAAGAAAGTAAATAACTCACACTTCCCAATTTTATAACTTACCACAAAACTAGAGTGAATAAAACATTGTGGTGCTAGCACAAGAATAGACATATTGACCAATGGTATAGAATTGAGAGTCCAGCAATAAACCAGTACATTTATGGCCAATTAATTTCAACAAGGATGCCAACATTATTCAATAAGAAAATAGTCCCTTCAACAAAGAGCTGGGACAGCTGGATTTCTACATACATAAGAATGAAGTTGGTTCCCTACCTCATACAGTACACAAAAATTATCTGAAAGTAAGTTAATAACCTATTAGAAGGAAATATAGGGGTGAATCTTCATGATCTTAGATTGGTAGTAGATGCTTAGATATGACATTGACACCAAGAGTAACAAAACAACAAAAGAAAACATAGATAATTAATCATAATTAAAAACTTGTGTTTTGAACTTTGAAGACAACATACAGAATGGGAGAAAATATTTGCATATCTTATATCTTATAAAGGTTTAATGTTCATAATATAAAAAGAACTCCTGCAACTTAAAAACAAAACAATACAAAACAAAGACAAAGAATCCATTAAAAATGGGCAAAGGACTTGAATAGACATTTCACATTAAAAGATGTTCAACATGGGGTGCCTCATTAGGTTGAGTGTCTGACTTTTTATTTTAATTCAGGTCATGATCCCGGGGTCATGGGATCAGACCCTGCACTGGGCTCTGTGCTGTGTATGGAGCCTGCTTAAGATTTTCTCTCTCTATTTTTCGACCCCTCTGCCCAGATTGTGTACTCTCTCTCTAAAATAAATAAAATGGAAAAGAAAATTAAAAAATTTTAAATATAAAAAGATGTTCAATATTATTAGTCATTAGGGAAATCTAAACAAAAAGAATAATAAAACACTTCACACTTAGTAGGTTGGCTAAAATTTTTAAAATGGAAAATGACAGAGGCACCTGGGTGGCTCAGTCGGTTAAGCATCCGACTTCAGCTCAAGTCATGATCTTAGGGTTCTTGGGTTCAAGCCCTGCATAGGGCTCTGTGCTGACAACTAGCTCAGAACCTGGAGGCTGCTTCAGATTCTGTATCTCCCTCTCTCTCTTACCCTCCCCTGCTCACGCTGTCTCTCTCCCTCAGAAATAAATAAAACATTAAAAAACATTTTTACAAAATGGAAAATGACAAGTTTTGGCAAGAGTGTGGAGAAATTGGAATTCTGGTTCATTGCTGGTGGAAATGAAAAATAATATAGCCAGTGTGAAAAACAGTTTGTCAATGCCTCAAAACTTTAGTGTTACAATGTGACCATTCCTAGGTAGCTCCCCAGAAAACAGAAAGGAGGGGCTCAAACATATACTTACATGCCAATGTTCACCACAGTATTTTCAAATATCCAAAAGATGGAAACAACTTAAATATTGATCAGTAAATGAGTGGATAAACAAAATGTGTGTGTGTGTAATTGAATATTATTCAGCCACAAAAATGAAATTTCTGATACATGCTAGAAAATAGATGAACCTTGAAAACATTTTGCTAGGTAAAATAAGGCAGACACAAAACTACAAGTATTGTATAATTCCACTTTTGTGAAACATCTAGAATGGGAAAACGTACACTGCAGTATGGGGAAGATGAGAATGGAGAGTTCTTGTTTACTTGATAGAGTATCATTTGAGAAAATGAAAAAGTTTCAAAAATAGCGGTAATAGTTTTGTAACATTGTGAATGGAACTGATGCGCTGAATTGTACACTTAAAGTGGCAGTTTTAATGTTACATATATTTTACCCCAATAAAATTTAAAAAAGGTAAGCTTCTGCATATTGGACCCTTTACAATATTATCCCACTTAAACATACTAGAGGGAATCCATCCCACCAAAAAGATGGACTCTTTAGATTGTAGACAAAACCTCTAATTCTTATGTCTGTGCTGCCTTGATTTATTGAATAACTGATAAGATTGCAAGTTTCAAATGGTTCTGAGAACAAGATAAGGAATTGCAGCTGTTCTCGTTTGCAAAGAAATCTGTTGCACCAGTTGGTATGTATGACTCAGCTGATGAAATAGTATTCCAAATATTTAGGGCATCTTAGATGCTCTAGAGATTTTCTGGCAATCCCCAATCAGAGAATCATAATGCTTACCCTTCCCAATGCAAAGCAAAGCTGTGTCTTCTTAAAAAAAAAAAAAGAATTTTCTGTTTGCAAAATAGATCCTGCTTTGCTTTTGGGCCTAGTAGAGACTGAGAGTTCGGCCGTAAAATACAAATGAGCATGTTACTTGGGCTATACAATATGAAATCAATATAAAATCCACCAAACCATAAAATTGTGTCTCAGCACTCCATCCTCAAGTGCAAGCTGTATATTTGAGATACAGTCAGGTGTTTCAGACTAAATGACATCTATTCTGACCACATTGATGCACTTCTCCTTCAGTCACATGTATAATTTTATGAAAATGTTTCTATAAATAGCTGACTGGGAAATTTAAAATAGGACTCAGTTCACATATAGTGGCAACAGCTGGAAGAATACAATAGAACAGTACAGTGGAAGTAGAATGGTACATTACAGTCTCACTCAATGGAGTAAGAAATATGACTTGAAGAATACTGGGCAATATAAATCCTCTCAGAAAGCAATTGGTCAAGTAATTTATTTGTCCATTTAACTAAGAGGTAAAGTAGTCAGAACTCAGATCTCACAATCATGGGAAGTGGTAATAGTTTGAATGGAGGCACATAGTCTAAGAAAGTAAAAGACCTGAGGACAAAGGAATCTCTAGAAGTGGTATGCAGATGGAACTCTCAAGGTAAACAGAGATATGAGGATATTTAACTCTCATGTGGTAACTAACAAAAGGGTATCAATCACAGAAGCTTCTCATTAATCAGAGGGACAAAATCACCCATCTTATGGATATCAGTCTGTTTTTCTAGTCAGAACAGAACTTATCCAATAGATGTATACAATAGACTTTAAAGTTTTTTTTTAATGTTTAATGTTTATTTATATTTGAAAGAGAGAGAGAAAGAGAGAGAGACAATGCGTGAGCATGGAAGGGGCAGGGAGAGGCTGAGACAGAATCTGAGGCACCTCCATGCTCTGAGCTGTCAGCACAGAGCCCAATATGGAGCTCAAACTCACGAGCCATGAGATCATGACCTGAGTCAAAGTCAAATGCTTACCTGACTAAGTCACCGAGGTACCCCAAAAAGCTTTTAGGTATGAATAATTAGCATTGGTTTAGCAACACGGACTTCCTCTCTTTGAGGCAGATCTGATTTGCTATGGCTGTGTACCAACACTGCCACATTGGAGACTAATAATTAACCTCCAACATGGCAATATTCAGCAGGAGGAAAAAATGAATATCAGTCACTTGGTGGTAAAGTCAATTACAATATCCCCCTTCTGTGATGGAGATGACAGCAATTTGCCACTAAAACTGATTATTCGGTTTTATTGAACAGATTATTCTGAACATGGATTTGCCTTTCTTTACTGCAGTCATAATTTTTATATATTCTAATATTTTATATATTCTAATATATTTATGTACTCTAGTATTTTATACCATGATAGGGAGTAAGGAATTCTGTTAATGCTTTAACAGAATATTAAATGTTAAATGTTTAAATACTTTGATTTTGACCAAGGAACATATTTTTCTACCAAAAATTGGGGCAATATGAATGCACCAACTGAATTCATTAATATTACTATATTTCAAATCACAGAGGAATATTTAACCTGTGAGAATGGTGTAGCAGAATATCAATATCTGTTTGACAGAATCAACAAGGAGGTAATAACTTGAGAGTTGGCAGTGCTTCCTTCAAGACGTGTTATTTTGTCTTGAACAGTGATCAACATATGATATCTGATCCTAGTTTAATCACACAGGTTCAGAATTTAGACAGTGAAATTTGGGTCCTTGAGTTATTGCCCAAAAGTACAATTGCAGACATTCTCCCTTCTGTCCTTAACTCTGTTCATTAATGCTCACTGGTTGCCAGCATAGGATTGCTTCTTCCACGGTGCAAACACTGTTTCTATTGAACTGGAATATGAGACTGATAACTGGTTAGCCCAATCTCTTTATGCCATTGATATGTGTGGCACCATGCTGTGCCTTTGGAGTATTAAACTGGATTATCAAGTGGAAGTATAGACACGGCTTCATAATGGGGATGAGGAATATGTCTGAATCCAGAGAAGGTGCCTTTTTAAAAAAAAAAATTTCCACAGCCAGTATTAATGGAAGTCATGGAGGAAGTAATTAATAGAAGAATATTGGATATCCAGATCTTAATGACTCAGATCCTTCAGGAACGAGATATTCTATCATATCCTAAACAACCAAAATCATTTGAGAAGTGAAGTAGTGGATGAAAGCAATTATGAATAACAATCATGGCTTCATCAATAATTTCAAACAAAATCTATGGTTACTAGGCATATTTTCTTCTATGTTTTTGTGAATAGATTGTATGTATCAGCCATTTTTATTCTCCTTCTCTTCCCCCTTCCATTTTATATAAGATTAGCTAGTGAGGGTTAAAATAGTAAACCTTCCAATAAATGAAAGGAGGATTTTGACTGAAAAATGAATGAAAAGACAACATATTAGGATGGAAACAGTGATTTCTTGTGCTATGATCTCTCCTTTATCAGGGAGAAGGTGAATGCATTTTAGTTTGTGCAAGGCATAATTTCATCAGATTATAAAGAAAACCATGCTAGTTGACATTGTTCTTTTAAATTAAATATTGATAAAAGACTGTGTATGAGTGTTCTATAGGGAAAGGAATGGATGGGTCAGACAGTCTCTTAGCCATTCAATGCTCTTCTCTCTATCACAGGGATTGAATGTTAAGAAACCCTGTTAGCAGAATTTCAAACTTGAAATTGCCAATGCAAGGCATTCCCTATAAGATCTGAATGATAAAAGACAAGCAGAGACCATTATTTTTGCTGTTGTATTGGCAAGTATGTGACAACTTCAGTAGATACTATAAAATAAATTTTTTCAAGTGGCTTTGAACATCTTGTGGCAAATTATCCACTTTGGTTTTGCAGACAGTTGAGTTTAGACAATGATTTGTGTAATTCCTGCTTTTTTTCCTAAATTCCTGAATGCTAGATATTACTTTCTTTACCGTTTTTCCTCCTTTATCTTTACTACCTCTGCTGTTCCAAAGTTTTAGAATTTGCTATTGTTTTTAATGTAAATTCCATCTACTTTTTTATGTTTTATTTTTTATTTATTTCTGAGAGAGAGAGAGAAAGAATGAGAGAGAGAGAGACAGCATGAGCACGGGAGGGTCAGAGAGAAGGAGATACAGAATCTGAAACAGGCTCCAGGCACTGAGCTAGCTGTCAGCACAGAGCCCGACATGGGGCTCTAACCCACATGAGATCATGACCTGAGCCAAAGTGGGACGCTTAACCGACTGAGCCACCCAAGCACTCCAATTCCATCTACTTTAAAAACTATACTTAATTTATTTTTATAAACTGGACTGAATTCTTCATTGATCCTATACTAAAATGGTTATAAAGGGGCCTCTGGGGGGCTCAGTCAGTTGAGTGTCTGACTTTGGTTCCAATCATAATCTCACTGTTCTGAGTTCCAGCCTACATCAAGCTTGCTGCTGTCAGGACAGAGCTTGCTTTGGAACTTCTGTACCCCTCTCTCTCTGCCCCTCTTTCTGCTCTCCCTCTCTCTCAAACATGGATAAATATTGGAGAAAAAAGTGTCAATGTAGAAATTCTGAAAATAGCCATTTTTCTTCTTTAAACAAAAGAAATGTATGACCATACTTATCTTTGTTACAAATACTATCATATTTTATAGGTGAAATAAAAGTGCAGGAAGTAAAATATTCCCAGTTCACTATATATTCTTTATTTTTGTATTTTTTGAGCAAAATTAAGATTTTAAGGATTGAAAATTTGATCATTTGCCTTGTTATATTTGCCTAGAACAAAGAACATACTTGGGATGCATTTTAACTATGTTTAAGTGAGGCTGGATGCAGATCAAGAAGTAGAAATTAGAAGGAGCTTCACAGTTTTGCCATACTCACAGTTGCCTGGGGGAGACACAGGATAGGACACAGACACTCAGAGGAAATACATGGGCAGGTCACAAGGCAGTGGGAAAGGGGGAATGTGGACACCACTTTTACTGGATTTTTGCAGGAAGGAAAGTGTAAGATGGGGAAAGAAGGTTTAGGATTGGTTAATGTGAATAATTTCAGCAGGCTTAGAGGCATAGGAGTTGCCCTGTTTGTCTGGTACCTGGCCTTGATGTGATTAGGGCAAATGAATAATGGCCAAGAACATGGACACGTAGACTCGATTGACTATTCAGGAAGGGGAACTGACTGGTTTCTCATCAGGACCTTATTACTGGGTCAACACTGCTTTAAAAAAAAAATAACAACAACAACAACAACAAAACTATGTTACAACATGCCATGCTAGGCCTTAAAATGAAAATCTTACCTCATCTGTGTATGTGTTCTCATGCCGTACACATACATAGGGCTGGATTTGTGTAGTGTATACATGTGCAAACATATATGCCCATGCATTCAAGCAAAAATAGTTGAGGTAAGCCTTCAATTGTTAAAATCTCCATAGATTTTTTACATTGATCTGTGAGGATCACTAGCCAGAATTATCTGGCAAAGTGCTTGGGGATTTAATGACTCCTGGGATTTTGATAGTATTGAATATTCATAATACACAGAAAGCAGTTGGTGAGGTGCTAAAAAATACATCCTAATTTTTTCCTAATACTTTCTGCATATTCATGTCCTTTAGAGTATATAGCCAGATTTCTAGAGGTAAAAATAGTCTCTGAAATAAAGTTGTACCATACAGAATATATCTGTAGAAGAGGCAATAAGTGAATTTGAAAGCATAGAGAATATCTAATGTAAATAATAATAAACATAAAGAAATCACTCCAAGAACATCATAATGAAATTATAGGAAACCATGGCATACAAATTATTAAAGGCAGGTAGAGGAACAAAAAAAGTCCATTGCCTACTGGATAACACAGAAAGATTAGTCAGTGCATGGGATGTATTAATAACTAAAAACATCATTATCTGTAATTCAAATTTAATCGTAATCTGTTTTTTATATGGCAACCCTGGCAATAACCCAAAGGATATACAATATTTTTAATATGTAGGAATCTTTACATTGTATATAAGGTTTTGAGTGAGGATCAGATGAACTAAAGATAAGAATAAGGGATAGCTCAATGAGAGAACTGAAATTATTCATGCTTGAGTAATAAATGATTGAGACGTCATTTTGTTTTATTTTTGTTGGCTTTTACATGTTTATACATTAACTTCTGCTAACGTAATTGTATTGAACAGTTTAATAATGTTGGGTCCTGTTCATAGCATATACCCTCGAGTTCCTATAGTATTTCTCTACCACAACACTGCTATTCTCTAAGCAAGCCCTTTCTTTTCTTGACAGTGTACCTTTATTTTGTTTTCTTTACTCAATGTGTCCTACCCTCGTTTGGGGTAGGTCTATTTATTTTTCATCCTACTTATATTTCAAAGACCACTCAAAAGTATTTTTCCTATATTTTTTTTACATGAGCTCCAAAAACACATCACCATAAAAGGCGGCGGGGAGGGGGTGGGGGGATTAGAAATGACCTAAGTTTTCCAGTAGAAGGGAGTCTTTGCATAAAACTACTATAGTGAAGTCATGGTCTTATAATTTCTCCCCAAACAGACTGAACTTCTTAATAACAGGGACAATATAGTATTAATGGCATTGTTAGTTACTACTTCCAAAGGGCATGGATCATTGATTGACATGTATGTGCTCAAAATTTGAGTTCAATAAATTTTTATTTATAAGAATAATCATGTTTAAAATCCTTATGATGGCCCCATAGTTTTACTGGCATTGTGCTAACATTGATAAAGGGCAAATTGTACTATTCTTTCTGGTCAGCTGCTTTCTACAAAAAGATATCACAAATATTTAAAGGAGTTGCTGCTGTAGCTCTTGGGGCAATTTATTACTAGGTTTAGCAAATGTGCTCGTACAGATCAATGGGCTGTTATGTTGACCTTTCACTGGTTGTTTGCTCTGATTCAGGCATTTACAATAAACTATTCTCCAGCATTTCAACTCTGCTCTTCAATATCTTTTTAAAAATGTTATGGCATCTTTGTCAATAGGCAGTGCTTGAAAATCCAAGCTGATATTTTTGTTTTTATTTTTACTTCTTTGCTGTCTCCATAGAATATTATTGTTATTTACAGAATGTTGGTGTGTGGTATATAAATAAAACTGGGAAGGATCTGAACCCCAAAAACTCAAGGGTGACATAGAATTGCACTCCAGAAATGAAATGTCTGCAAGCATAATTACAAGAAATATTGGTGCTGAATGATGTTTCAACTTCTCAGAATTAAAACATCATTTGTATATATGTCTATGGAATACATTGACTAAAAAATATAGACACATGGTTCAATATTAACAAATTATAAATTTGTGTATAAATAGATGTATATTTCTATATATATTATTTATACATATGTATAATGTTATTCTTTATAATTAATTGAACAGACAATTCAGTGTAATGTCACAGTGAGATGTAACCTAGAGGTGAGTGAAAATATTCACTTATCATTAATAGTTGTGTTTTTAGTAATTAAATAAATTTGTAAGAAGAATTAGTGCTAATATACGTTGAGGCGTTTTGGCTCGCTAGTTCTCTCCCAAGTTTTTTTCACACCTGCGCTCTTATAATCTGTACAGCAGTGATAAATTTTATGGATAAAAAAACTGAAGCCTGGAACAGTTAAGTAACATACACCTTGTTACAAGTTCTATAGGTGGTACAACCAAGATTTATACACCATTCCTGTTCTTTGAAACCATGTGAAACTTCCTATCTAGGCTTCTCTGGTGCCTTCTAACATCACCAAGAAAGCAGAGCTTATGACTGAAGGATAAAAATGTGCATTACATACCAGCAATCAAAACTATAACAAATATTGAAGGATCAGTGCAGTGACTGATGTGAGAGGATCCCAATGATGTCACAAAAGGGAAGGATTTCAGATAAGGCACAACTTGTGTCATGGTAGATATAGAAAGAAATGGATTCATTCATTTATTTGGCAGATATTTATTGAATGATTGCTATGTACTAGTGTTCTAGCTGCTCCTAGTAGTGTGCTGTACTTCATAGATAAAAACTCTATTCTTAATCGGTTAAAATTATGATGAGGAGAGATGGATAATAAGCACATAAATCATGAGAGGAACAAGATAACTTCAGGAAAGAGTAAATATAATGAAGATAATAAAAATAAGTGATGGAAGTACAATTTCTAAGGAGCTACCTCTTCACATTGGTGATGGGCCTGGATGTTGGGAGTTGAGACTTGAATGACAAAAAGGCACAGTTAGGCATATGGCTCAGGGAAGCTTCCTAGGAAGAGAGAATGTAGATGACAATAGTCCTAGAGTGGAAAAGAGTTTGTTGCAGCTGAGGAAAAGAAATAAGGCTAGTATGGCTAAAGCTTAATGAGACTGGCCACATAATTAACAGATCCTTATATAAAATTAAAATGTGAAATCCTTTATTTACAAATTGAGACTTTCAATGCAGCAACAGCAGATGATTAAAACAAGCTTGAGACCTGAGCACAGAGTTCTCTGCGGCCACACGGATTGCATACAGCACATAACTGAAGAGGATACTAACACTGAAAGTGATAAAAGGGGAAAGGGGGAGAAGATATAGTTAGAAAGGAGGAGTCAGATTATTCTGAGCTCTGTGAACCAAGGTAAGAGTTTGGATTTTATTCTAAGTGCGAACAAAAGACAATGGAAAACTTTAAGCAGGAGATGACAAGTTCTGACTTATAATGAGAAAGGCATAGTCTAGCTGTCCTGCAAAGTGGTAAGGAGTGGGAACGGTAAGGAGAGATGAAGGGAGCAATTGCCAGTTTGTCAGTAGACAGAGAGTCTGTAGAAAGGTTATACAGGAAGGAACCACTGTCCATAAGAAAATAAGAGTCAGTGGGGTGCCTGGGTGGCTCAGTGAGTTAATGGTCCAACTTGGGCTCAGGTCATGATCTCATGGTTTGTGGGTTCGAGCCTCGCATCAGACTCTGTGCTGATAGCCAGCTCAGAGCCTGGAGCCTGCTTCAGATTCTGTATCTCCCTCTCTCTCTCTCTGATCCTCCCCTGCTCACACTGTCTCTCTCTCTCTCTCAGAGATAAATTAAAAAAACATTTAAAAAATTAAAAAAAAGAAAAGTCAGGCAGCTATGAGAAAATATCACAACTAGGGATATACATGGAGACGGAGACACACACAAAGAATGGGAGAGAGAGAGATATAGACAAAGAAAGCAACATTGTTGTATTAAGACAAGTTTAGGGAGAGGAGGACAGTGGCATTTTGGTAAAGATTTGAGAACTAGATCTCCAAAAAACAATATATATTAAATAAATATATGCATATTATATTTACCATAAATTGGGCCACTATAAATTGTGTATAGTGCACAACTCTTGGCTGGCACTAAAGAACCCAGTATCCTTTACTGGCGACTGCATGAAACCTATTGATTCTCACAGAATGCTTTTGTTAATTTTTGTCAAAATCTTGCATCTGTTGTCAACCATGGTTGCAAATGATGATCAAACACACTTCCAACATGAATATTGGTAAATATTTTCTTTTATATTAATTAGTAAGACAAGCATGAAAAAACAAATAAGTATTTTGAAGTTTCATTCATTTCAGTAACTTAAGTGACTTCTGCTGAATCAGATTTTTGGAAATCAGATATTCATAACTCACTAAAGTAATTCTTTTAGCTCTTATGTAATGCTATATTATACATATGTATATAAGGATATATTTATATATATACACATACTATAATATGATATATTTAATGATCTGTTATTGTTCTTTCAATCAAAATTTATTTCTGCTTAGTAGTGCTTCTAAACATTATAAGTTTAAAGAAAACATTTATTGTGACTTAAGAGAATAAGGATTAGAATTCAAAACCTGCTTATGCTACTCATAGTCAATGTTACAATGAGGATGTTACTTAAATGTTACAGATCTCAGTCTCCTTATCTGTAAGTCTTAGAGTGGTGTGTACATTAAATTAGAAAATCTTATACTTTCCAAATAATAGAAGAATGAGTCCTCATGTTTTGTACTAGTCACGATGTGTTTATTACAGATATGACACATGTTTAAGTTTAATCTGAATTATTAACATATTGTTCACCACTTTCTTAAGTCTAGAATATCAACAAAGCAGTATGGTCTTTGTAATACTTGCCAATCTCCATGAAGTGAATATTCCAGCTATATCCCATTTCGATATAACATTATGATGCCACCCAATTCAGAATTAGGTAGAGATGTACAGGGATACACTTGTTCAGTATTTTTATTATAAAGATATAATAGATGTGAATAACCTCAGGACTATTGATAATAGTAAATAAGTATGAAGTGATGAGTTTCAATACTTATTACTCTTGGTTTTAATATATTTTTAAATTTAAAATATATTTTAAATGTAAATTTAAATTAAATATTTTTTATATTGGTAGTTTACAACAGATGTCTTCAAAATTCCCAAAAATTCAATTATCAGCTCTCATGAGCTGGTATGAACTGACTCCAACACATTTCTGTGTAAGGAAATTGATTATATGGATTTATACTCTTTCTCTCAGGTAAGGAGTTATGTGTGCATTTGTTTCCTGAGGTTTTTGTTTGTTTGTCTGTTTTTTGTTTTTTGGGTTTTTTTTTTTTTCTACTGAGAAGGTAAATGGTTCACATGGAGTCTTGTTCCTTGGATCATATAATCTTACTATGATCCACCATCAGTCTCAGATATTCTGAAGACTGTACACTAGGGACACAAAGATTCACACTTCCCTATGATACTCCTTAATAATGTTGCTACATGGTTGCAGTGGGTATAAATGTCAGGAAAATTTTTGCAGTCTATATTTTTTGGATTTTCTTATAAATTTATTTTAGTTTTTCTATTTAATGTTGTATTTATATGTTATTTCTAGGAAGCAACATCACTGTATCTGGGATACAGAACAATTTTTTTTGTTTCAAGTGTTTAAATTCCACTTAGTTAGCATATAGTGTAATATTAGTTTCAAGAATATAATGTAGCAATTAATTACTTACATATAACACCCAGGGCTCATCACAAGTGCCTTCCTTAATATCTGTACCCATTTTGTACATCCCTCCACCCACATCTCTTCCAGCAACCTTCAGTTTAGTCTCTATAGTCTATTTTATGGTTTGCCTCTCTCTTTTTTCCTTCCATTATGTTCATCTGTTTTGTTTCTTAAATGCCACCTGAGTGAAATTATGTAATGTTTGTCTTTCTCTGACAGACTTATTTCACTAACATAATACACTCTAGCTCCATCCATTTCACTGCAAATGGCAAGATTTCATTTGGTTTTGATGGCTGAGTAATTTTCCATTATATATATATTCCACATCTTCTTTATCCATTCATCAGTCAGTGGGTAAATACCTAGTAGTGCAATTCCTGGATTGTAGTGTAGTAGAACAAAATTTCTGATTACTATTCTTTTTTTAATGTTTATTTATTTTGGAAGGAGAGCAAGAGAGTGGGGTAAGGAATAGAGAGAGAGAGAGGGAGAAGGGATACAAACTGGGCTCTGCACTGACAGCAGAGAACCTGATGCAGGGATCAGACTCACAGTGAGATCATTACCTAAGCTGAGGTCCAATGCTTAACCCACTAAGCCACTCAGGTGCCGCTGATTACTATATTTTAGCTTATTTCAAAAAGGTTGCATGTACCAATGCATTGGCATAGAGTAGTTGAGTGATGATTCCCTTCCACCCTATATAAAACAAAGACAAGATTGGCATTTACAAACCCTGAGTGCTTATTTATAGATGATAGATACATGATAGATAGAGAGAGAGAGAGAGAGAGAGAGATCTCCCTTTAAACAAAAACTCTATGGGTTGTCAACATTTTTTCCAGTGCTTCTGCAGGTTTTTGTTTTTGTTACAGCTTTGAGATATAAATCACAAACTATAACATCCTATAATTCACACTATGAATTCAAGCATGAAGTGTGAAGTTCAATGGTTTTACTCTTTCACAGAGTTGTAAAACCATCAACACAATAAATTTTAGAGTATTTCCCACAACAGAAACCACATTCTCATTAGCAATTTCTTCTTTTATTTTTATGGAGATATAATTGACATGTAGCATTATAGTAGCTTTAGATGTACTGAATAATGATTATATATTTTTACATATTGTGAATTGATCACCGTAAGTCTAATTAGCATATATAGTTTTGTCTAATCAATGTAGTGTTATAGTTAACTCATTAGTTTTAAGTTAACTATACAGTCCAACCAGTTAACTAGTTAAATTAGAAAAATGTTGAGGTATAAATCACATATACCATTATGCTTCAGATATACAGTATGATAATTTGATATTTAAATAATGTGAAATAATCAACATGATAAGTCTAGTTAACATGTGGCAGCAGAGTTACAAGCTTTTTTTCCGTATAATGAGGAGTTCTGGATTTATTCTCTTAACAACTTTCAAATATGCAATATGGCATTATTAACTAGAGTCACCATGCTGTACATGACATCTCCATGACATATTTGTTTTATTACTAGAAGTTTGTATATTTTGACTCTTTAACCCATTTTGCCCATCCTTCACCACTGTCTCATAGAATGAATTTGGAAGCATTTTTTCCTTTTCTATTTTTTGGAAGAATTTAAGAATGATTGGCATTATTTAAATTCTTTTTAATTTTTTTATTTTACTTTTGAGAGAGAGAGAGACAGAATGTGAGCAGCAGAGGGGCAGAGGAAAGGGAAATACAGAATCTGAAGCAGGTTCCAGGCTCTGAGCTGTCAGCACAGAGTCCAACACAGGGCCCAGACCCATGAACCACAAGATCATGACCTGAGCTGAAGTCGATGCTTAACTGCCTGAGCCACCCAGGTCCCCTAATTCTTTACATTCTTGGTATAATTCACCAATGAAAACCTCTGGTCCTGGAAATTTGTTTGTTGGGAGGTTTTTGATTATGGATTCAATCTCTTCACTAGTAATTAGTCTGTTCAGATGCTTTATTTTTTCATGATTTAGTCTTTAGATTTATCCATTTCTTCTAATTTGTGCAGTTTATTGGCATTTACTTGTTCATAATAGTTTCTTATGACCCATTGTATTTCCATGGTATTAATTGCAATATTCTCTCTTTCCTTTCTGATTTTGGTTCTTTGCGGGGGCGGGGGACAGTCTTGGTGAATATAGCTAAGGTTAGTCAGTTTTGTTTACCTTTTCAGAAAAGCAGCTTTTAGTTTCATTGATCTTTTCTGTTGTCTTTTTTTTCTATATTTCATTTATTTCCCCTATAATCTTTATTATTTTCTTCTACTAACTTCAGGTTTTGTTTGTTCTTTTTCAAATCTCTTGAAGTGTAATGTGAGGTTGTTTATTTCAGATTTTTCTTCTTTCTTGAAGTAAGCATTTTATTGCTATGAAGCTCCCTCTTAGGAGAGTAAAGAATTGCCTTTACTGCATCCCATAAGTTTTGGTATATGGTCTTTGTGTTTTTCATTTGTCTCAAAGATTTTTTTATTTCACTTTTAATCTCAACCTTGTTTCAGTGACTATATAGTGACATGTTGTTTAAACTTCACATATATGTGAAATTTTCGGTTTTCTTATAATGGAATTCTAGTTTCATATCATTGTGCATCTATTCAAGATGCATGATATGATTTTGATCTTTTTAAATTTATTAAGACTTGGTTTGTGGCCTAACATACTATCTAACCTGAAGAATGTTCCATGTGCACTTGAGAAGACTGTATTCTGTTGCTTTTGGATGGAATGTTCTCTATATATAGACCTGTTGAGTCCATTGTTGAGTCTAACATACACATGTTAGTTAAGGCTGATTTTTTCTTACTGATTTTCTGTCTAGATAATTTATCCACTGGTAGGAGTGATATGTAATAGTCCCTTACAATCCCCTTTTTGTTATCTATTTCCCCTTTTAGTTCTGTTAATGTTTGTTTTATATATTATGTACTGCAATATTGGGAACATAATATTTACAAATATTATATCCTCTCATTGGATTTACATCTTTCTTCTTTTTCCTTAGTTTTAAATGTTTATTTTTTTAAGAGTGAGAGAGCTGTGCGAGCAGGGAAGGGCAGAGAGAGAGGGAGACAGAATATCCAAAGTGGGCTCTGTGCTGACAGCAGAGAGCCCAATGCAGGGCTTGAACTCACAAACCAAGAGATTATGACCTGAGCCAAAACCCAGAGTTGGATGCTTATCTGACTGAGCCACCCAGGCACCTTGGCAAATTCTTTAAATAATCTTTTGCTTGTCTAGAAAATTCTTTCTCTCTCCAATTCTGAAGGTTAATTTTGTTGGTTAGAGTATTCTTAGTTGGTAGTTTTTTGTTTGTTTTTTCCAGTTCTTTGAATATATTGAACCTCTCCCTTCAGCCTGCTGAATCTCTGTGAAGAAACCTGCTGATAGGCCTATGGAATTCCCTTGTATATAACAAGATGTTTTTCCTCTTACTACCGTTAAGATTCTCTCCTTATCTTTAACTTTTGACACTTTAATTATAATGTATCCTGGTTTGAGCCTTTTTGGGTTCATCCTACTTGGAACTGTTTGGATCTGGATGTTTACTTCCTTTCCCTGATTAGAGAAATTCTCAGCCTTTATTCCTTCAAGTTTTCTGCCCCCTTTTCTTTCTTCTCCTTATGGGATTCATATAATGTGAGTGGTGTTCTGCCTAATGTTGTCTATATGTTCCTTCAGCTATTCTCATTTTTTTAGATTCTTTTCTTCTTTTTGCCACTCTGACCTAAGGAGATTGACTGTGTTGTCTTTGAGTCCACCTATCCTTTCATCTGCTTCTTCTAGTATGCTATTGAAACCCTCTTGTGTATTTTTCAGTTCAATCACTGTATTCTTCAACTCTGTGCCTATTTTGTACTTTCTTTTATTTTATAGTTCTTTGTTGAAGCTCTTACCATGTATATCTATTATTCCCCTGAGTTTCTGACTGTTATGTTGAACTCTTTTTCAGGTAAATCAGTCAGCTCCATTTTATTAAGTTCTTTTTCAAAGGTTTTGTCTTGTTCTCTCATTTGGATCATATTCCTCTATTTCTTCGTTTTAATTTATTCTCTGTGTTGGTTTATATAAATTACATAAAACCACCACCTCACCTAATCTTGAAGGAGTAGCCTCATGCAAGATATATTGTTTAACCATGCCCTAGTTCTTGTTTTTTTTGTCAAACCTTTGTGATTATTCAACAGTCTATTTTATTTTCAGTGGCTCCTAGTAGTTGAGGCTGTGTCAAGACTTGTTTCTCAAGTGGGAGGATCTCAGTCAGCACCCAGATGCAGGAAGCCAGATCTGCAGAGGCATCTTTTAAAGTATACAAATATACACAGTCATGTAGGACCACAAGTGTATTTTCTACTGTTCACCTGAGCCGAGTCTTCTAGTGCTGTCCCCTAGGCATCTGTTACAACAACGGAGAGCCAGTTGAGGATAAAAGTTCATTTTTTGGGGAGATTCTGGCTTTATAGGAGATATTAGCAACCTGAGATAAGGCAGAGGGAAAGCATATAGTTGTTGTCTACCAGCCTCTATCCATAGAGAAGACCTCATCTAAGCACGTAGATGTGTGCCAAATCGGAAACCTACCCCTCATGCCATAACCAGAATAATCAGAGAGGCCTCTTTCATAGAAAGATTGACAGTGTTTAAGTTTGTTCTCTGCACTCTACTCTAGGGGTGGTAGCTGGCCAACAAATGTTTCTCTGTCACAATCCCATGGGATTCTGAAACATGAGCCCCAGTGGTCACGAGAACCATAAAATAAAGAAGCATCCTCTTAGCATCAGCCATAAAACTGGGGTGCCAGACATGTGTAAAAGTTCTGGAGCATGGCAGAGAGTGCAAAAATAGAGCCTGCCTTCCAACATCTCTTGAGAGGATTATAGTTAAGCTTGTATGTGTGTTTAATTAGAAGCCTACTAACAGGGCTCTTTCACAGAAAGATGGGGCTCCCCAATCTGTTTCCTTTTGCTGTACCTTGGGGTGGTAGCTCATTAGAAACATTTTCTCTGTTGGTTACAGTCTTGTGAGACTCACTGGCCATTGAAGCCAGGCAATTTAGATTTGTCCCCTCGGTGGCTAATCACAAAATTCAGGGCACCAGATGAGGGTGCAAACTCCTTTCCAGGAGATATTAGCTAATTGGAACAAGGCAGAAGGAGAATAGGAAGAGGGCACCCACTGTTCACCATTCCTGGAGAGTATTTCAGTAGACCCCAGATGTATGTTAAATTAGCTGTCTATCCTTTAGGCTGATGCTTTATGATAAGCAAGAAAGCCTCTTTTACAAAAAATCTGGATTCTTTTCAGTTGGCTGCCTCTGTACCAGGCACTGGGTTAGATGAGTCCATGCATGTGAGCCCTTTAAGAACTGTTTCTTAGTTCACTGTAGCAATGCAAGTCTTGTGGGTACAAACTCTGTTGGCTTTTAAAGCTGAATGTTTTGGAGGCTCATCTATCAGATTGTAAATGTTGGGGTGCTTATGTGGGGTGCAAACCCTATACGCCTCTGAGAGAAGCTGAGGATTTTGAGTTCCCTCCTGTTTGTGGATTGTCATACTGGGAATGGTATTTATGGTGAGACTTTATCTCAGCCTCTCATACCTGCTTCTATGTAAATTTGTTCTTATTTGCCTAATACACTGTTGTTCAGCTAGTTTCGGGGATTTTTTTTTCCAAAGAAAATTATTCCTTACGTAGCTGTAGGTATTGTGTGTTCATGGGAAGAGATGAGTTCAGGACATCCCTATGTTGCCACCCTGAATAGGAACGAATAATGATTCTTATTATTACCCCCAAACCTGTACCCCCTCAACCTAATGCCACTACTAATCTACTTTCTGTCTGTAGATTTAGCTAACTTGAGTAGTTGATATAAATGGAGACAAATAATGTGTGATCTTTTGTGACTGGCTTCTTTTACTTACTATGCTTTCAAGTTCCATTAATGTTGTAGCACAGATCAAACTTTCATTTGTTTGATTGTTGGCTTATTTCTTTTTTGTTTTTATTTTTTTAATTTTTTTTTTTACAAATAGTTTATTGTCAAATTAGTTTCCACATAACACCCAGTGCTCATCCCCACAAGTGTCCTCCTCCATGCCCATCCTTCCTCCCCCCCACATCCATCAGTCCTCAGTTTTTGTCAGCATTCAAGAGTCTCTCATGGTTTGCCTCTCTCCCTTTCCCCCACCATTTCCGCCCTTCTTCTCCCCCTTGGTCCTCTGTTAAGTTCCTCCTAATCCTCCTATATGTGCACACATATGATATTTGTCCTTCTCTGCCTGACTTATTTCGCTCAGCATAACACCCTCAAGGTCCATCCATGTTGCTACACATGGCCAGATTTCATTGTTTCTCATTGCCATGTAGTATTCCATGGTATAGATAAACCACATCTTCTTGATCCATTCATCTGTTGATGGACACTTAGGCTCTTTCCATGTTTTAGCTATTATGGAGAGTGCTGCTATGAACATTGGGGTACATGTGCTCCTATGCATCAGCATTTCTGTATCCCTTGGGTAAATTCCTAGCAGTGCTATTGCTGGGTCATAGGGGAGTTCTATTGTTAGTTTCCTGAGGAACCTCCACACTGTTTTCCAGAGGGGCTGTACCAGTTTACATTCCCACCAACAGTGTAGGAGGGTGCCCGTTTCTCCACATCCTCGCCAGCATCTAGAGTTCTCTGATTGGCTCATTTTAGCCACTCTGACTGGCGTGAGGTGGGATCTCAGTGTGGTTTTGATTTGTATTTCCCTGATGAGGAGCGATGCTGAGCATCGTTTCATGTGTCTGTTGGCCATCTGGATGTCCTCTTTGGAGAAGCGTCTGTTCATATCTTCTGCCATCTCTTCACTGGGTTGTTTGTTTTTCGGACGTGTAGTTTGGTGAGTTCCTTGTAGATTCTGGATATCAACCCTTTATCTGATATGTCATTTGCAACTATCTTTTCCCATTCCATTGGTTGCCTATTAATTTTCTGGGTTGTTTCCTTGGCTGTGCAGAAGCTTTTAATCTTGATGACGTCTCAACAGTTTATTTTTGCTCTTGATTCCCTTGCTTTTGGGGATGTGTCAAGTAAGACATTGCTGCGGTGGAGGTCAAGGAGGTTGTTTCCTGCTTTCTCCTCTAGGGTGTTGATACTTTCCTGTCTCACGTTCAGGTCCTTTCCATTTTGAGTTTATTTTTGTGCATGGTGTGAGAAAATGATCTAGTTTCATTCTTCTGCATGTTGCTGTCCAGTTCTCCCAACACCATCTGTTAAAAAGGCTGTCTTTCTTCCATTGGATATTCTTTCCTGCTTTGTCAAAGATTAGTTGGCTGTATACTTTTGGGTCCACTTCTGAGTTCTCAATTCTGTTCCATTGGTCTATGTGTCTGTTTTTGTGCCAATACCATACTGTCTTGATGATGACAGCTTTGTAGTAGAGGCTAAAGTCTGGGATGGTGATCCCTCCTGTTTTGGTTTTATTTTTCAGGATTACTTTGGCTATTCGGTGTCTTTTGTGGTTCCATACAAGTTTATGGATGGTTTGTTCTAGTTTTGAGAAGTATGCTGGTGCAATTTTGATTGGAATTGCATTGAACGTGTAGAGTGCCTTAGGTAGTAATGACATCTTAACTATATTTATTCTTCCTATCCATGAACATGGAATGTTTTCCATTTCTTTGTGTCTTCTTCAATTTCCTTCATAAGTTTTCTATAGTTTTCCTCATACAGATCTCTTGTATCCTTGGTTAGGTTTATTCCGAGGTATTTTGTGGTTTATTGTGCAATTGTGAATGGCATCAGTTTCTTGATTTCTCTTTCTGTTGCTTCATTGTTGGTGTATAAAAATGCAACCGATTTCTGTACGTTGATTTTGTACCCTGCAACGTGGCTTAATTCTTGGATCAGTTCTAGTTGGCTTCTGGTGGAGTCTGTCGGGTTTTCGATGTAGTGTATCATGTCATCTGCGAAGAGTGAAAGTTTGACTTCCTCTTTGCCAATTCTGATGCCTTTGATTTCCTTTTGGTGTCTGATGGCTGATGCTAGGACTTCCAGCACTATGTTAAACAGCAGTGGTGAGAGTGGGCATCCCTGTCGTGTTCCTGATCTCAGGGGGAAAGCTCTGAGTTTTTCCCCGTTGAGGATGATGTTAGCTGAAGGCTTCTCGTAGATGGCTTTGATGATGTTTAAGTAGATTCCTTCTATCCCAACTTTCTCGAGAGTCTTTATTAAGAAGGGATGCTGTATTTTGTCAAATGCTTTTTCTGCATCTATTGACAGGATCATATGGCTTTTTCTTTTCTTTGATTGATATGATGTATCACATTGATTGATTTGCGAATGTTGAACCTGCACTGTAACCCAGGAATGAATCCCACTTGATCTTGGTGGCTGATTCTTTTGATATGCTGCTAGTTTCGATTCGCAAGGATCTTGCTGAGAATTTTTGCATCCGTATTCATCAAGGATATTGGCCTGTTGTTCTCTTTTTTTGCTGGATCTCTGTCTGGCTTGGGAATCAGAGTGATGCTGGCTTCATAAAATGTGTCCGGGAGTTTTCCTTCACTTTCTATTTTTTGGAATAGCTTGAGAAGAATTGGGATTAATTCTGTTTTAAATGTCTGGTAGAATTCCCCAGAGAAGCCATCAGGTCCAGGGCTCTTATTTGTTGGGAGATTTTTGATCACTGATTCAATTTCTTCACTCGTTATGGGTCTGTTCAGGTTTTCTATTTCTTCCCGTGTGAATTTCGGTAGTGAGTGTGTGTTTAGGAATTTGTCCATTTCTTCTAAGTTGTCCAATTTGTTGGCATATAATTTTTCATAGTATTCCCTGATAAGTGCTTGTATTTCTGAGGGGTTGGTCGTACTAAGTCCATTTTCATTCATAATTTTGTCTATTTGGGTGCTCTGTCTTTTCTTTTGGATAAGTCTGGCTAGAGGTTTGTCAATTTTGTTTACTTTTTCAAAAAACCAACTCTTCGTTTCATTAATCTGTTCAATTGTTCTTTGGTCTCTATGTTGTTTATTTCTGCTCTAATTTTTACTATTTCTCTTCTTCTACTGGGTTTAGGGCATTCTTGTTGCTCTGCCTCTAGTTGCTTTAGTTGAGCTGTTAGATTTTGGACTTGCGCTTTTTCTAATCTCTTGAAATAGGCCTGGAGAGCAATGTACTTTCCTCTTAGGACTGCCTTTGCCGTGTCCCATAGATTTTGAATTGTTGTGTTTTCATTTTCATTTGTTTCCATATATTTTTAAATTTCATCTCTAATTGCCTGATTGGCCCATTCATTCTTTAGAAGGGTGTTCTTTAACCTCCATGTTTTTGGAAGTTTTGCAGACTTCTTCCTGTAATTGATTCCAAGTTTCAAAGCATTGTGATCTGACAGTGTGCATGGTATGATCTCTATTCTTTTATATTTTTTGAAGGCTGCTTTATGTCCCAGTATGTGATCTATCTTGGAGAATGTGCCATCAGCACTTGAGAAGAAAGTAAATTCCCTGGCCTCAGGATGTAAAGTTCTAAATATATCCGTCAGGCCCATCTAGTCCAATGTGTCTTTCAAGCCCATTATTTCTTTAGTCATTTTCTGTGTAGTTGACCTATCCATTGCTGTAAGTGGAGTATTAAAGTCCCCTGCTATTAGCACATTCTTACCTATAAGCTTGTTTCAGTTTGTGATTAATTGTTTTAGATATTTAGGTGCTCCCATATTCGGTGCATAGACATTTATGATTGTTAGTTCTTCCTGATGGATGGACCATGTAATTATTATGTAGTGCCCTTCTTCATCTCTTGTGATTGTCTTTAATTTAAAGTCCAGTTTGTTTGATATAAGCAGAGCTACTCCGGCTTTCTTTTGATTTCCTCTTGCATGATATATATTTCTCCATCCCCTTCCTTTGAATCTGAAGGTATCTTCCCATCTAAAATGAGTTTCTTGTAGACAGCATCTAGATGGATTTTGTTTTTTAATCCATTCTGCTACCCTATGTCTTTTGATTGGAGCATTCAGCCCATTTACATTCTGTGTTATTATTGAAATATGTGGGTTTAGAGTCTTTGTATCTTTTGTAGGGTTCATGTTTGTGGTGGTGTCTCTGGAATCTTTGTTCCTTGCAGCCTTTCCTTCAGAGCATCCCCCTCAGGATTTCTTGTAGGGCTGGCTTCGTGGTGACAAATTCTTTCAATTTCTGTTTGTTTGGAAAGGTTTTTATCTCTCCTTCTATTTTGAATGACAGGCTTGCTGGATAGAGGACTCCTGGCTGCATATTTTTACTGTTCATCACATTGAAGATCTCTTGCCATTCCTTTCTGGCCTGCCACGTTTCAATAGATAGGTCTGTCACCACTCTGATAGGTTTCCCTTTGTATGTGAGGGCCCTTTTCTCCCTAGCTTCTTTCAAGATTCTTTCTTTGTCCTTCTATTTTGCCATTTTTACGATGATATGTCATGCAGAAGATCGATTCAAGTTACGTCTGAGGGGAGTCTTCTGAGCCTCTTGTATTTCCACATTGACTCTCTTCCCCAGGTCGGGGAAGTTCTCGGCTATAATTTGTTCCAGGACTCCTTCAGCACCTTTCCCTCTCTCTTCCTCTTCTGGGATTCCTATGATACGGATATTGTTGCGTTTGACTGTATCGCTGAGCTCTCGAATTCTTCTTTCCTGTTCCTGGATCAGTTTGTCTCTTTTTTGTCAGCTTCTTGTTTTTCTATAATGGTGTCTTCTAAATCACTTATTCTCCTTTCTGCCTCTTCCAGCCGTGCATTAGAGGCCTCTAATTTATTATGGATCTCGTTTATCGCATTTTTTAATTCTTCATGCCTATTTTTATTTTCCATTCTGTCTGCAGCCATAGTTTCTTTGATGTCCCCTATGTTTGTTTCAAGCCCTGCTATTAATTTTACCATTATTATTCTAAAATCTTGTTCACTTATGCTGTTTATATCTGTTTTGAGCAGTTCATTAGCTGTCATTTCTTCTTGGAGTTTCTTTGGAGGAGAGCTCTTTCGTTTCATCATTTTAGTTAGCTTTCCGGCTCTTGTTGGTTTTAGAGACTTGTTATGCTCTCTGTTTCTATGATCGCTGCTATATCCAAGAAGACTCTTTGACTTTCCAGGGCCTATCCTTTCAGAGATTGTTTTTTGAATGGTATCCCTCGGTCTCTCTTGTTGGGACCTTAGTTATTTTATTTTCCTATTCATAGTGATATTTGGGACTCTTCACCTTGTGTACTCTAGCTTGTTTCTTGAGGTAGCCCTGGAAAAGAAAACAGACAAACACACAGGGAGCATGAGCACACAAACGCACAGGCTAATTCAACTAACATGCAAAGCGAGAGGGAAAACGAAAAAGTTAAGAGAAAAGACAGAGGAGGGATGGTGAATAATAGGGAGTATAAAATACATAAAAGGGTCAAAAAGGAGAAAAGAAAAGGAAAAAAGAAGAAAACCGATGGACAAAGTAAGGTTTAAACCATATACCTGGATTTCCCAACTAAAGTTAAATAGCCGCGTGTATGCAATGCTGGTTGAAGAGCATAGAAAAAAAGAGAGAAGGCAGGGCGAGACGAGGCAGAATTGCAAATAGAATGAATAGGCAGAAGGGATAAGAAGCTTTTTTTCAAAGAGGTATAGGGTAGAGTGAGTGGGGAGGGGCAGAGAAAGAGAGGGAGACATGGAACCTGAAACAGGCTCCAGGATCTGAGCTGTCTGCACAGAGCCCAATGTGGAGTTTGAACTCATGGACCTTGAGATCCTGACCTGAAGTCAGATGCTTACTTGACTGAACCACTGGTGTCCCTCTTTTTCTATTCTCTATTTTGCTTTATCAATTTCTCTCAATCTATTTTGGATTGCGGTTTTTTCTTTCTTTTTTCTTTTAGTTTATGAAGGTGATTGGTTATATTACTTATTCAAGATTTTTTCTTTTTTATTATAGGCTTTTGCTGCTATAAATGTCACTCTAACTACCGCTTTAGTGATATAACATTAGTTTTGTCATAGTGTGTTTTTACTTTCATTCATTTCAATGTATTTTCTGATTTCCCAATCTATTTTCCTCTGATTTCCTGTTTGATTTAGGCATCTGATCAAATTCCTAGTAATTTAGGAATATGTTGTTTAGTTTCCACAGATTTGTGTGTTTCCTTCTGTTCTTTTTTAAAAAAAAAATTTAAATATTTTTTATTTACTTTTGATAGAAAGATAGAGACAGCATGAGCAGGGGAGGATCAGAGAGAGGGAGACAAAGACTCCAAAGATAGACTCCAGGCTTTCAGCTAGCTGTCAGCACAGAGCCCAATGCAGGGCTCGAACCAACAAACCGTGAGATCATGACCTGAGCCGAAGTCAGACGCTTAACCAACTGAGCCACCGAGGAGCCCCACCTTCTCTTCTTGAGTTATAATTTCATTTCATTTAGTTTGGGATGCATACTTTGTATGAAAGCAATTATTGTAAATTGATTTAGACTTGTCTAATGGCCCAACATATAGACTATATTGGATCATGTTTATCTAGATTTGAGAAGAATGTGTACTTTCTTGTTTTGCGTGGAGTATTTTATAGATGTCTGTTAGGTCTAGTTAGTTTGTTGGTCAAGTATGTTATTTCTTTATCTTCTACAATGTTAGATCCAGTTTAAGAGGTGCCTGGGTGACTCAGTTGGTTAAGCGTCTGACTTCTGCTCAGGTCATGATCTCACGGTTCGTTGATTCAAGCCCCATATTGGGGTCTGTGCTGACAGCTCAGAACCTGGAGCGCTTTCAGATTCTGTCTCCGTCTCTCTCTGCCCCTCCCCCACTCGTGCTCTGTCTCTGTCTCAAAAATAAATAAAACAAAAAATGGTTTTAAAAAGTGAATTATTAAAGTTTCTAATTCTTAAACTGAGTTGCCTATTTCACCTTTTACTTCTTTTTTAACTTCATATGTTCTGGGGCTTTCTTTTTATATATCTATATGTTTATAATTGTATATCTTTCTGATGAATACTCTTGTCATTGTGAAGTATCCTTTTTTGGTATTTTTAAATAAGTTTTGTCCTAAGTTCACTTTTTTCCTATAAATAGAAACACACCATTTTTTTGATGATCATTTGCACATTGTATCTTTTTCCAGGGTTTTAGCGTCTTTGTGCTCTTTTATTTATTTTTTAAATTTAGTTCGTTAACATGTAGTGCAATATTGGTTTCAGTAGTAGAATTCAGTGATTCATCATTTACATACAATACCCAGTGCTCATCACAACTGTCCTCTTTTATACCCATCATCCATTTGGACCATCCCCCAACCACCTCCCTCCATCAATACTCAATTTGTCCTCCATCATTAAGAGTCTCTTGTGACTTGTTTCCCTCTCCTCTTTTTCCCTTTTTCCAAATATGTTCTTCTGTTTGTTTCTTAAATCCTACATATGAGTGAAATAATATGGTATTCGTCTTTCTCTGATTGACATATTTGGCATAGCATAATGCATTTTAGCTCCATCTACATCATTGTAAATGGCAAGATTTCATTCTTTTTGATGGCTGAGTAATATTCCATGTAATATACATATATATACATACACACACATATATATACCACATCTTCTTTATCCATTTATCAGTTGATGAACATTATGGCTCTCTCCACAGTTTGGTTATTGTTGATAGTCCTGTTATAAACATTGGGATGCACATACCCCTTTGAATCTGCATTTTTGATGCTTTGCATAAATAACTAGTAGTGCAATTGACAGATTATAGGATAAGTCTATTTTTAGTTTTTAAGGAACCTTCATACTGTTCTCCAAAAGGACGGCATTGTTTTGCGTTCCTACCTACAGTGTAAGAGGGTTTCCCTCATTGCATGCTCACCAATATCTGTTATTTCTTATGTTGCTAATTTCAGCAATTCTGACAAGTATGAGGTAGTATCTCATCATGGTTTTGATTTGTACTTCCCTGATGATGAGTGATGTTGAGCATATTTTCATGTGTCTGTTAGCCATCTGGATGCCTTCTTTGGAAAAGTTTCCATTCATGTCTTCTGCCCATTTCTTATCTGAGTTATTTGTGTGTTGTTGTTGTTGTTTTTTTTTTTTTTTTTTTTGGTTTTGAGTTTGATAAGCTCTTTATAGATTTTGGACATTAACATTTTATCAGATATATCATTACAAATATCTTCTCTCATTTCTGTAGTTTTTTTTTTAAGTTTTGTTGATTGTTTCCTTTGCTGTGCAGAAGGTTCTTATCTTAACAAAGTTCCAATAGTTCATTTTTGCTTTTGTTTTCTTTACCTCTGGTGACATGTCTAGTTAGAAGTTGCCTCAGAGAGGTCAAAGGGATTGCTGTCTATGTTTTCCTCTAGGATTTTGATGGTGTTCTGTCTCACATTTAGGCCTTTCATTCATTTTGAATTTATTTTTGTGTATGGTGTAAGAAAGTGGTCCAGTTTCATTCTTCTGCATTTTTTAGTCATTTTCCCAACACATGTTGTAAAGAATGTCTTCTTCCGTTGTATATTCTTTCCTGCTTTGTTGAAGATTAGTTGACCATATAGTTGTGGGTTCATTATTGGGTTTTCTATTCTGTTCCGTTGATCTGGCTGTTTTCGTGCTAGTACGTTACTGTCTTGACGACTACAGTTTTGCAATATAGCTTGAAATCCAGAATCATGATGTCTCCAGTTTTCTTTTTCAGAATTGCTTTAACTTTTTGGGGTATTTTGTGATTCCATACAAATTTACCATTGTTGTTTGTGATATTTTGATAGGGATTGCATTAAACATTTAGATTGTTGGATAGTATAGACATTTTAACAATCTTTTTCCAATACATGAGTATGGAATGATTTTCCATTTCTTTGTGTTCTACTCAATATCTTTCATAAGTGTTCTATAGTTCGTAGACTATATATATATATATATATATATATATATATATATATATATATATATATAGTTCGTAAACTCTTAGCTTTATTCCTAGGTACCTTATGGTTTTTGGTGCAATTGAAAATGACATTGATTCTTTGATTTCTTTTTCTGCTTCTTTGTTATTGGTATATATAGAAATGCAACATATTTCTGCACATTGATTTTATATCCTTCAACTTTAGTGAATTCACGTATTAGTTCTGGCAGGTTTTTGGTGGTCTTTCAGGTTCTCAAGATAGAATATCATGTCATCTACAAATAGCAAAAGTTTGACTTCTTCCTTGTGATTTGGATGCTTTTTATTTCTTTTTGTTGACTGTTTGCTAAGGCTAAGACTTCCAGTACTATGTTAAATAGTCATGGTGAGAGCTGAAACCCTTGTCTTGTTCCTGACTTGACTGTATTGGTAAGCATCTTAGTTTTTCCCTATTGAGGATGACATTAGATTTTGGGCTTTTGCATATGGTTTTTATGATGTTGAGGTACATTCCATCCAACACGAGGTACATGTTCCCCATGTAGTGGACTTCCATTGATAGGGAAAAATCTGTTATAAGATGGCTGGCAGGACTGATAAGGAAATATCTGTCCTTGATCAAAGGTTCCCTCCTCCAGATTCTTCTTCCCACACTGATTATCTCATGCATTAATGAGGAATGCAGAAGTAACAGGCTATAAATTACTCCCTCTGCTGATGCTCTGGGCTCAGACCTCTGGAGAATGACCACGTCTGAGCCCAAGTATAAAACAAACCTCTTCCCTTCCAAGATCTCCGAGTGCCACTTGGTTCTTCCGCCGGTGATCCAGACCAGATTTCCGCAACACTAAAAGTTCAGATTTGTGTTCCGCTTCTTATAACACTTTATGGTAACAGGGCCCCCTCTCTGCCACCATACCCACAATTATGTCTCCTCCAAGTCAACTCTCCATACTTCTTTTTTTTTAATGTTTTATTTATTTATAGGAGAGAGAAAGAGAGAGTGTGTGAGCAGGGGAGGGTCAGAGAGAGAGGGAGTCACAGACTGAAACAGGCTCCAGGCTCTGAGCTGGCAGTCAGCACAGAGCCCGACTCGGGGCTCGAACCCACGAACAGCGGGATCATGACCTAAGCGAAAGCTGGACACTTAACCGACTAAGCCACCCAGGCGCCCCCCAACTCTCCATACTTCTTACCTTCCAAAAGAAAGTCACTTTTCTACTTGTAGACTTGAAGTGTTTGTTTTCTCAGACTTCCGATTTATTTCTTGGGTGTTCAGAATGATTTGATAACTAGCTGTATAATTCAAGTAGACAACATATAGTTGGATAATGTTTCCTGCATGTTTTGAGGCATGCTTCCAATGCTCCCCCAGGCAGTTTAAAATTCTGTCTTAGCCTTAGCTTTCTGGTTGTGCAGAGACTCAAGTAATAAAGATATGAGAAACTAGGGTATTTCCTGGACAGGTGCAAATCCCTGAATAGGTGCGTGGCCTTTTTATTACCAGAAATATATAGGATGTTTGCAAATCCCCGTTGAGTATGTCACCATCCAGTGTTTGTTTGTCTGTTTTTATCAGCCCTTTGTTAGTACTGAGCTTGGGTAGCTACAATATTAAACAATTGTCATTAATTGTTTTCTGAATATGCCCTTAAGGTTAGAGCTATTCTCTCTCTTTCAGAGAGAACTCTGAGTCAGAACAAATAAAAACAATCTTAGAGAATGGGACTTTCTTAAGTCTCCCAGATAGGTCAAATAGTAACAATTATCTGAAGGTAGGGCATTTGGTGGGGACAGTGGGGGCTTCAAATCCTTCTAAGGACTAACTACTACAAGACGGATTTTCAAAATCTTATGATATTACTATGGTAATAGTGCTATGGCTGTAGGGTTTACAGTTACTACTGAACTAGAGAAAAGGAAACAGGAATAGGGCAAGATAAAATGCTCCAAATCTCACTGTTCTGAAGATAATATATCCTTTATGTCTTGAATAACTCTTTTTAGATTGTTGTAAATCCTTGGGCAATTTCCAGACTTCTGGAAGCTGATTTTGGCAATTTTTGCTTTTGCTCTCATTACATTTATGGAGAAGATTTTCAGAAGTCCTCAGTCTTTCATTCTGGAAGTGCTTTTTCTACAGTGTATTTCTAAATATGCAAATAAATTATAAAAGCTATTTGTTGTATGTGATTTGAGTGACAACATTACTCACTACAGACATTCTCACATATAAATTACATAGTTATATGAGTATCCTCGGTAATATGGATATTATTCTTTTAAGTAAAACACTTTGAAGCAAATGAAATATACTTTTTCTAAACAATTTATATCCTCCTATACTTAACTAAAATGAACCAAGGGTGAAAGGATTTTTCACTTAGCATCTCCTGAATATTCTCAAAATGGTATGCTTTGTCCCTAAGACATATATAATTTTGATCCAAATCTTAAGCTTCTCACATGCAAATCTCAGGAAATTCTTCCTGAAAGAAATCTTTTGTATTCTTGTTTTAAGTAGTGTCATTATACATAGTCACTGGCAAATCCAAACACTACTGTTCCCCAACCCTCCAAAATGTCCCAGAGCTAATAAATTAATATGTACTGTTTTGTGAGCAAATACTTTGTTCCAGGCACAGTTCTACATTCTTCCTGCATATAATTAACACAGCATCCTTGGGATAATTACTCAGAAATGTTAAATAACTTGGCAGAATTTTCAGAATTACTGAGGATTAGAGCCAAGGTTTAAAGCTATACCTTTTATGATTCAAAGCCAGGGCTATTAATCTCAATGCTATGCATGCACTTAAAATATACTCCCAAGGGACCATACGTGGTGAAAAACATTATCATCACATCCATTTTTCACAGCAAAATTATCATCACTACTGTGAAGTGAATGAAACAACCCAAATGGTTGATAACCTTACAAGAGAAAACCTTACTTACTCCCTTATTCATGCGGGTAAGTAGCTGCAGGTAGATTAAGGTCTGAAGTCTTCAGTAATAGTCATTAGAGATATATACACATTGGAAATATATAAAGTGGAGAAATTTTAAGTTGGAAGGACACAGGTGTATTTTGTATATGAGCAACAAGTCAGGGCATTACTTTCTCAGTATTGGATGTAATGCAGTGTAGTTCTATTCCTTATAGAGATAGGCTTGGAAAATGCCAGCAGCATGTGAATTAAATTCTCACCTGATTATATTATATCCACAGGAATCTCATAATAAATGTCAAGAGAAAAACCCAAGTTTATCAACAAATGCTTAAGGTGAACATTTTCTTCAAAATACTGTCTCCTTTGCAGCCAAACCATGGGGGAGCAATTAAAACTATACCTGAAAAGGAGCAGCATGTTTTTCACACAGTGTTAGGGGCTGAAGTTTCCCACATGCTGTGTTCCAAGGGAATACAACCTGTCTGAATAAAAGAAGTCTTTAGGACATGTTCTCTACGCAGTCATTCTTGCATTTTGCATTCTTTGAATCACATTTGTTCTTCTGGGATGTCCTCACTCCAAAGCTTCTGAATCATAAATGTGCTACATGATTTTCTAAAACACATTCCAATGTGATTCACATACCCAAGGGCAGATTGGGTATTAAATCAATGTCAGGCTTTGTATTTTTTCATGAGGTTTGATTCTGCAATTGGACTATTTAGCTTGAAGATATTTTTGTACTTTGAAGAGTAACTTTGAAACTCTGACAACCAAAGGAGGTCACTGAGAGAGGCATTGCAGATCACACTTGCATGTGTACATATCATGTATATCTGTGTATAGAGTGAGGAAATTAATAGAATTTGTATTAATAATGCCTTTATTCCTCTAATTCCCTATTACATTATATGCACTTTTACATTACATATATATATATTTTTAATATTTTTTATTTATTTCTAGGAGAGAGAGAGAGAGAGACAGTGTGAGCACGGGAGGGTCAGAGAGAGAGGGAGTCACAGACTGAAACAGGCTCCAGGCTCTGAGCTGGCAGTCAGCACAGAGCCGGACGCGGGGCCCGAACCCACCAACCGCGAGATCATGACCTAAGCGAAAGTCGGACGCTTAATCGACTAAGCCACCCAGGCGCCCCCACATATATAATACTTTTAATAAAAAAAAGGAATGGATGATCTAACTATGCTATAAACTCCTTAAATATATGATGTTGTCTTTCTCATTTGTCCTCAGATTTCTAGCACAATGCCTCAAGCATAATACACACCCAATCAATATGTTTAATGAATAAAATAATTAACAAAGATTTTAAAATTTATTTTTATAACAGCCATGAGGCAAATATTCCCAATTTAAGGATGAGTTAATGGAGACTTTTTACTTTTAACTGTTAATCCTTTCTCTCTCTCAAAATAAATAAACATTAAAATACAAAAAAAATTTAAATAGTGAGCACCCAATCTATTTGCAAAATGTTAATAATAAGATAGTGTATCTGATCTTTCCTTTCAGGCCATGTCTGTATTTGACCTTAGATTAATCATATCTTTTGATGCTGGTAGATCTTTTCTGAAACTTACCTCAGATTTGTCAGGTCAATCAGTTGATAACCCTTTGTGGTCTTGAGTAGTACCTAAACCAAATTAGGTAACCCATCAAGGGAACACTTTCAAAATATTTTTATACCCTTAACATTGTTAGCATTCTATACCAGAAGATATTCTTAGCTTTTATGTTAGCAGGCTATCCATATATATCTTTATAAATCATTTCCTAAACATTTAATTTTGAGTGGTATTTATTTTCTATCAATGCCTATAGTATTTATCATATATATTTTAATCCACAATTCTGATTAATCAAATGTGTTCTTTTTCTTAACTTTTTGTATGTTAATTAAAGTTTTATCTCCCATTATGGTTAATTTTATGTGCCAATTTGGCTAGGCCATATTATCAAGATATTTTATCAAACATTCTGGATATTTTTGTTAAGGTATTTGTAAATGACATTAACATTTGCATCAGTAGACATTGTATAATGAATATTTGGTCCCTCATGGGAATGGGGCTCATCAAATCAGTTGAAGGCCTTAATAGAAAAATGACTGGCCTTACTAGAAAAAGAAATTCTTCTAGCAGATGACCTTCAGAATTGAACTACAACTTCCCTGGGTCTCCAGGATTTTCTGCTAATATTAGATTTATCAGCCTCTGCAGTCCTTGAAATCAATCTCTCTCACACATTTTATTGATTCTATTTTTCTGGAAAACTCTGACTAATATATCTCCTTAACTGGAATTTTATTCTTTTTATAGGAAAGTCCTTTTTTATATTTTATATTTTTTATATTTCTACAGGATCTTTCCTTTTTTCCATCCTTCTTCTTCAAATATTTACAAAGCATGTACGGTGAACACTCAAATAAAAGGTACACACAGAACTATGCATATATAGTTACATACATTTTTTTCGAGTGCACATTATTTTTACAATCACTCCATTAATTTATATTTAACAATTGCTTTTGTTACTGAATTTTTAGTTAAAAGCTTGAAACTTATATTCTGAAGGTATCTAATTTAGGACAATGTAGTAACTTTGGTACTAGGAGAATGTGATTCAACACATAAGAACAAACTTTGTATTCCTATCAATTAAAGTGACATTATTATGCCATTATTAAGTATATAACTGATTCAAAATAATTTCCATATAAATTAGAATAATTTCAGTCTCGATAGCTATCTTGGTTGTGAAAGAATTTCTATCACAATTAAGTGCTCTTGGTGTTAAGAAGTCTTTTAATGATAAGATGAAGTAAGAAAATAGTGGTGTAACAGAATATAAGGAAAGGAAATGAATGCAAAATCTAGCCCTTATATTTCTTTCAAAGAAAGCATCTTCCAACCATAAATTGAAACATAAAAATGTAGAAGACCTGATGAATTAGAAACAAATTGCATTGTCACTGAGGTAACAGGCAGTTTAAATAATACGTCAGTGCCTGGAAAATATGCTAGATACCCAAACATAAATTAAAGAGAAAATTCTTTGGTGTCAAATAAAGTAAAAGTACTAAATACCAATTACTGTTGGAAAAGCCAGTCCATAAAGCTTTTACATGACAATTAGATATCTAAAAATCTTAATGACTGTACTTTGAAACAAGAAATCTATTTAATATAATTTTTTAATGTTTATTTATTTTTGAGAGAGAGAAAGCAAGGGAGGGGCAGAGAGAGAGGGAGACAGAGGATCTGAAGTGGGCTTTGTGCTGACAGTAGAAAGCCCAAAGTGGGGTTAGAACTCACTTCTAGTTAATGATCTGAACTGAAGTCAGACGCTTAACTGACTGTGCCACCCAGAAACCGCTGAAAGTAAGAGATCTTTAAGTGACTGTATTCCATTACTCTGTCTATATCATCTATTTCATGATATGATATAAAAGAAACTCATCTTATCATGAATAATATATGTCTTAAGTTAGAGAAAAGGTTACTTTCTCAACTGAACTCAAGGTATGCCAGTATGTTCCTCCAATTGAATTTATCAATCCTCAAATATCAAATCTTCCATGGGCATAGGTAGAGCTTCTTCTCAGTGGTATAATGATAAATATTTAATAATTGGGTCTTACAACAAAACAAGTCCTAATTTTTAGTGTCATTATTTCTTTGGTGAAATGCCACAGCATGGGCAAGTTCAAGCTACCAGTATGAGGTCACTAAATTTGGAATTGGAAAGATATGAGCACAATCAGCTGTCAAGAACCATGAGCTAGAATCAGGATGCCATTGCTCATGCCCACTGTCCCCTTGTACTCTGCTGTCTTAAATTATTTGATTAGTAGGGTTGTACTAAGCTGCTTTGCTCAATAATTCAAACATACCATTTTGGCAGTTCAATTTATTTCTTTCTTTTGGGCTTCACTCTGTAAATTGTATGATTTGACATATGCTTACATTCTCAATTCTGATCAGTCTGCTCTTTAGAAAATTTAAGAATTAAATATGATAATAGCAACAGTATAGCAGTATAATTGCATAATACTTTATTTTTTATTATTTTATAAAGCTCTACACATAAGTTAACTCATTTAAGTCTCATAATTTCCCTGAAAGTTACGTATTATTCTTCTCATATTGCAGATAAGCAAAATCAGCCTTGTAAATGCAAAAGACTTGCACCTGGTCACAGGATGAAGAAGAACAAGGTCTCATGAAAGCAAAAGAGATAAAATGAAAAACTAAAAGTAGCCAGGAGCACTGTTGATGGGCAGATCTATGTTTCCAAATTTAATATAATACCAGACTAGTAAAAGATTATACATTCTCTACTAAATACAACAAAATATGATACTGGCAATGTATGGAAGATTAATTCCCAGCAAGCATGTTCACCCATGGCATTTCAAACATTTAGAGAGAAAGGGAATGGCTAAATACCAGGCATGATACTTGTGTTCTTACATGAAATAAATACCTTGTTTAATTTTCCCAACACTGTAAATGACACATTCTCTCCATTTGACAGACAGGGAGACAAAAATTAAAGGGGGTAAGTAGCCAAAGAAACAAGCCTAGCAATAACTGACATAGGAATCATAACTACCTTTCTATAACTTCACATTCCATGAGGCCCCTCTACACCCCTTTTCTTTCTCTTAGAATTGCAAATATTTTGCCACTAACTTATAAGTCAGTGAGAGGCATTTTTTCATCTCAGGGCAAAATTACTCTGGGCTCTAATACTTGCAGTCCATATGGAGAGGACACCAACAAATCAACAGGAATAAACTGAATTTTTTCACTTCAAGGTACACATTTAAGTCCAAATTACTCATTTTCTATGCAGATTTCTCTGTACATTCTGGGTTTTTTTTTTCTTCATGCTTTTAACTCACAGCAAATTGGTAAAGCATCACTGAAAAAAAAAAAAAACTAATAAACGCAAATTAGAAAGGCTAGCCAGAATGTGCCAGCCTGGATACTCCCCCTGCATGCTTTTGGCTTCGGCAATCTTGTTTGCCTCTTGCATCAGCCAGCAGCCAGGAACCAGAAGCTTGACTATAACAGTCCTGCCCAACCCGGAGGCACTTATGTATAAGAGATCAGTAAAATTCGAGCCAGATGCTCAGCCTTTGGAGGTGACTCCACTGGGCCTGCACCTGTCTGAAATAGTCTTTTCGGATTCCCTGAGTGCTTGTTTGTCTCTTCCTGGATGCTGAGTATTTGCTGTAACATCACCAAATAAGAAGACTTAAATGCTGTATCATTAACTTATTTCATAGAGAAGAAAATTTTACTTTGTCCAATTTCAGTTAATTTTAAAGGTCATAATATTTATAAAATAGATCAAGGTAAATCATGATTTTGTTGGTGTTAAAAACTCAGCATGCAATATATAAACTAGAATACATACATTGTAACATAGGAAGTGTCAAAAAAGGAAGCCATATGACCAACAAAGAAACAAACACAAAACGTGAATCTCTGTGCTAATTCAGCTGCTGAGCAAGCCAAAGCAGGCAGACCAAACACCAACTCAGAAGGGCTAGGAACATCAAGCTAGTTTATCATTTGCCCTATCAGAGCTCAGCTCACAAGAGGAGGAGCTGATATTCAAATACCAAATATTTTAGAATACTGTAAAACCACTAAATTAAAGCTTTCTTTGTAATGTTGCTGTTTTCACTAGAACTTCTGGAACTTATTTTGCCTATAATAGGTTGAAATGTGTGTATTCATTTTACAAACAATCAAGGTCTTAGTGAAAAATTCATGTATTCTGTCAGTTACAGTTTGGTGATACTAATGTTAGAATGGTGGAAAAGTTTTTTAGTAATACTGTCAATATCAATAATAATAATTATATCAAATGTTATCAAATATTTATGCTGATCTTAGACATGACTTAAATGGGTATTATAAACAGTGTAAATACACAAATCGAAAAGATCAAAATGCAAACATGGCATAAAAAATTTAGTTTTGGAGTAAGAAAGCCTTTTAGGATATAGAATCACTGGATTCTGCAAATACCATCTTGACTAATGCATTGCAAGTCACAGCTTCTTATAAATATCTTAGGTATTGAGTTTTATATGTCAAATGCTACTCATAGATAGTAGGAGAGTTTTTTTCATATTTTTACCTCTTACCCTTTTTAAAAGTTAAAATGTGATCAATGTGCATTGAAGAAAATTTAGACAATTCAAGGATAAAGAAGCCCTAAAATAATCAATAATTTTACCACTAGAGAATCTTCTGTTAGATTTCGGTACCAATATTTGAGGCTTTGTAGCTCTCAGAGTATATATATCCATGGAGAAGATATTTGAAAACCAGAATATAATGTTTGAAACTGACTAAAATACATTCCTCAATTATAATTATCAATGATTCTATAGTAACTCATCATGTAGATGTATACAATAATCTATTTAAGCAACCTACTATTTATTCTTATATATCTCAGTTACTTTTAATGTTTTGTAAGCATGGATATATGGCAGCTATATTATTGTATATCCTTGCACATCTGTGTAGTTATTTATTGTGTACATCATCTTAGAATTGGTAAAGAAAATAAATGGACGTTTAAAAAGAATTTGACACATATTATTAAATCGTCTCCTTGAAAGGTTGTTACTGACCTAGATTTAGGCAATAAGACTAAATAAGGGAAATAGCAAGTGTAAACTGTGTTTATCTGACATTTGTCCAGTTCATGTGTTTTCCACAAAAAAAGTCCTTGGGCTTTTCTGTTCACCTTATGCAAAAAACAAATACCATCTGAATAACTAACACAAAAATCCTGAAAGAAATGAAACTACTGGAAAGATTATTGGAATCCTTCTCCAAAGCCCCTAAGATGCAGACACTGCACATGCCATGCGTGACTAATGAAACCACATTTAACGAATCCCCAGGGTCCTTAGCAGCAGCCTCTGCATTCTCCCAACATTATCCTCCTTTTGCTTCCTCAAGGAGCTGCCAATTTATTTTGAATCCTAAACACTATGAATGTTTTTCAATCCATTCCTCCCACTCCCTTGTCTTAGCTACATGTCAGTTTGAAAGGAAAGAAAAGCCTCGACATCCTCCACCCATTTGTTTCATTTGTTTCTTGCATTCAGTCTCTTTTCCGAGAACTCTCCCAGTGAGTAAATGAACACATGGATTTCAGGTACAGAAATCCCTCTATATTCAACTACTTGCTCATAAGCCAAGCCTCAGTTCCTTCACCTGTCATTAAAAATACTATTGTAGTCAGGTTTTCATAAAGATTATTTAAGATAACATAAATGAATACTGTTCTAAAACATTCTGACAGCTCTTTTCCCAGTTCTTGAGGTCTTCCTAGCCCTTTAATAAATCCTTGAAGACAAATATAAAATAATTGATTTTTCTAGATCCACAGACAATAAACTAGAAGATTAGACATTTTTAGAATGTTCTGTGATCTTGTTAAACATACCAACCATCATCCTTTGTTTTTAAGTCATTTTAAATAGCCATTTTTGATTGGTGGAAACACCTAAGTAATTTTCTATTGAGAATTTAAGAACAATGAATAATGTTTACTTTTATTTTAGCCATTGCACCCATGCAGTCAATACTTTCTCAGTGTAATTTTTATGTTTATTTTCCTGGAGAAAGAATAATTTCCAAACTCCAAATCTCCCATGGCTATATGTAATAACCTTATGGTTTGCCTTTTCTCCCCCTCATTTAAAGAGGTATCAGCAATATGCTTAATGTGGTGATGAAGTTTTGGGGTGATGGGGGGTTCGTGGTGTCCAAAGCTGATGACCAAGAAAGAATTCTTGAAGACATCTTTGGTACAAAAAGGTGATTTTATTAAAGCATGGAAACAGGACCCATGGGCAGGAAGAGCTGCACTGGGAGTCCAGACAGGTAACTCATTATACACCCTCAGGTTGGGAAGAGGTCAGGGATAGAGTAAGTCTCTAAGGAATTTTGGAATCAAGTCTTCCAGGACTTTGAGAGGCTAGCTGTTGCTAGGGAAACACCACTTATCACTGTTTGATAAAACCTCAGTCATGAGACCCTTTAGATGTATATCAGGGAGCCATAAGCTTGGAGTATGATTGCCAACATATATCTTGGGGCAACTGAGATAAAGGAAGTAGACTTATAGGATCCTCAAGGTTGGGATAATGTTAAGCTAAGATTCTCTTTTGTCCCCAGCAAAGTGTCATCCTTGTGGCAGCTGAGCTCCTAGAGGGAGGAGGTCATTCTGTCAGTCTCAAGGACTTGTAAATAGGCTATAGGCTGTAAAGGAAGTTAATTTTTCATTTGTCATAGATTTTCACATTACCATGGCAAGCACTTAAACTCCTTTCCTTTGTTCTTGGGTAGCTAGGAGTGTCCGAGGAATGTCACACAATTCCAGCTGGGTGGGGGGTGTGTGTGCCAGCCTGTATTTTGCCCTCAGCTTGCCTCATGCTCCCTCATCAGTAGTGCCTAATGGGGTGTCTCTCAATAAGATGGGAGCCGCCAAATGTGGGGCAACGATTGGGTGGAAGCTGGCTGCCTGGGTGATGAAAGAATTTATCTGAGGCAGAACAAAGGAGATAGAAATTTGCTGAATAAACTGCAAGGGAGTGGTGTGTGTGATAGCAGAGGAGAGGCTGTCTGCAATGAGACCGTAGAAGGGGGCTGCCTTTAAGGAGGGAAGGTGAGGAGTTATGGCAAAGTATGGAATTTTCCCTGTTTTGGTAACTGTGCCTAGTTGCAAGTAGCCCATTGGTTAGTTTGGGGCCTGTCGATATTTGGGGATGGGTCACCTGATGGGCCTGTCTGTACTCAACCAAGTGGTCACTAATGTGGGAAACAAAGGCAGAAGGATATGGCAGATGAAATGTAATCTCCTTATAACCTGCAGCCCATTGACAAATACTTGAGACTGGCAGAGTAAAACCTTTCTCTAGGAACTCTATACTGTCTTAATGTTAATGCTTTGCTAGAGGGGGAAAAAAGACTTAGCTAGACAATACCTAGGCCTCAGAGATTCTGTGAGTCTTCTTTAGCATATTAAAATCCCTTTGGCAGCTTTCCCTTGACTTTACCTCCCCAACTCCCCAATATATAACCAGTCTCTCCACTGGGTTCAGGACAGCTCTTTCTGAAGAGACCTGCCCCCATGCTTTAATAAAATCACCTTTTTGTACCAAAGATAACTTCAAGAATTCTTTTTGTCTGTCAGCTCCAGACCCCATGAGCCCCACATCAGTCACCTCATCAGTCACCATGGCCCTTTCTGCATTTCGTTGCTCAATCCTATTTGCCTGGAAGTGTCCTCCACACCTAATATCCCTGATATCCTTTATCTCATTCAAGTGTTTTAGAAATATTCCAACTTAGCCTAACTCTTCCCTTCTTGTGGATGCATTATGTTGCAAAGAAAATGGTATACAACCCAGACAATGGTTAATGAGACAATGAAAGCATCAGTTGATGACTACTCACCGATTTACTCCATTATATTTCAGAGAATTCCTACTTTTTTTTTACTTACATGGTTTTCCTACAGAAAAAAAGAGAAAGTAAGTGGAAACACTGAGAGAATATGTCTTTAGATAGATCAGTTTGAAAAACAATCCCTCATAACTACCTTTCATTAAAATACAAACATGAGAAAAATAATTATGGAAACATTAGAAAATTGTTTTGTATTTATGTAGATATATAAATGCAGTCAGACCACAACTGCAAGGCTGAAAACAAATATATTGAAATAGATATCTGATTTCACTGGGGTAACAGATGCTTGACTAATTCAAGATATCAACAAGGATGTGAAAACAGTAGGCTATAAAGTCACCCCATGATGTGTCAAAGCTTGGAATTTGTAAGAGATGCAGCTCACTGAATTGCTAGCTTAATTGTGTGAACTGCTGTTGCTATTAAAACTTGATTTTTAAAACTTTATTTGATTTTTCTATTGTATCACCACCCACAGTTTAAGTATACTAATTATAGTTATAATTTAAAACATTATACACTGAAAATCCAACAATTCTAATAATAAAATATGAAATTGAAAGGACATCTGTAAATTATAGCAAAGAATTATCATAACAGTTGCTCCAAACAACTTTTGGGGAATAGGGGTAGGCATGGGGTGATGGTTCTTGTTTCTTTTTTGCAGATCTATTCTTATTGTTTTCATTTTTCAGACTGCCAAAACTGGTTACATAAATATGTTAATCTAGGTAATCTAAAAGTCTCAGACTAATCTGATCTCAATTAAATTACTTAGCAGGAATGTACCACATGGAGTGTCCTGCCAGTAGGCTTAAAACCATAGATTATCAACATAAAGGACTTAATGTAATGGGAGGTCAAAGAGGATAGAGTAAGAACTTCAAGAAAAGACAATTTACAGTACCCAGTATTATTCACTAAGTGCCTGAGTGCTAGCACAGAGATTAATTCTAAGAAGTCAAGAATTAAATGCCCAAATAAATGGTATTCACGTACAAGTCTTTTTCTTGATGTCTGAGAACTCTTTTTGCTTATCTCCTCCTGTCCTTATACTAGGTTAATTGCACTTCTTTTAGCCAGGGTTTCTCCACCCACTGGGTGGCAAGGTGTGTCCCTTGTATTAAGAGGTGATACATATCAGAGTGCTTGGCCATTTCAGTCAGTAGATTGTGTGACTCTTGATCTCAGGGTTGTGAGTTTGAGCCCCATGTTGGGTGTATAAATTTCTTTAAAAACTTAGAAAAATTTTAATTTTTTTAAGTTTATTTATTTTTGAGAGGATGAGAGACAGAGATTGAGCAGGAGAGGAGCAAAGAGAGTGGGAGACATGGAATCCAAAGCAGAGCTGTCAGCACAGAGTCTAACTTGAGATCATGACCTGAGTCAGCATTGGACATTTAACCAATTGAGCCACCCAGGCGACCCCCTGCAAAAAAATTTCTTTTAAGGTGACACAATTTCTTCCATATTTCCATGCTTCTAACAGGCTGTACTCAAACCACATGTAGGAAACTTTAAAGACATACACCAAATTCCAGGAAGTCTGCAAAGCCTAGAAGGAGTTATGATATAGATCACTGGCAAATTTAGATCATGAGTTTAGTTCCCACTAAGGGTTGTAGCTTTTCCAGATACCTGGAAATGATAGCTTGGCTTTCTTGGTAACATGCATTTCTGATTTTGTGGACTTTTCACTATTTTGGTATACCTATTTGGGGCCTTTGGGGTATTTTGGATCCATCTTTCCCACTATTTTACCTTTTAGAACTTCCTAACTAGTGTCTCCAGAGGGACTTGAGCTTTACATTATGGAAAGTGTCCCATGTTGGCAAACTCAATGTCATAAGAATCAGACAGACGAGGAAGATGAAACAGGCCAATTTCACTTCCCTAGGTTGAAGGAGTTCAGCTAATCTCAATGTAACTCACCAAGGCATGAAATTTGGGACTAAAGCACAGCAGTAATGCAATATTTATTTCCCATATTTGTTAGATGTGTTCTCTGGACATACTGACCTCAGCATCGTATGCCAGTGACAGATGGCAGGTGTCTTTCTCCCTTTCCCTAACTCTCTCTACTCACAAACACAAATGGGAAAATTTGAAATTAGAGACAAATATTTAATTCACAAATAGGGTTTTGTTTGCTTGTTGGAATAGTAATTTGGACAGTTCAAAAATATTCTAGTTCTTTTATTTCAGTCTATGAATTAGTAAACACTCAATTTGTCACCAGCTAGACCCCAAGACTTGACCCTTACTGTCCACTTGCTTGTACTCACTAACCTTTGTCTTAAATTTTTCCTTAAGCTCTTCTTTCTGGCTTACCTCTCATCAGGCAAATGAAACCTAAACCATCTTTCAGGTGATAGTGACTACCCTGACAAGATCCCCTCCAGTCCCAGAGCACCCAGAACTTTTAAGCTAAAGCCCTGATTCTTGGCTGCACAGGTGGATTATGGAGTAACCTCTGGAATGACCTACAATTATCTTTACCTTATGATAATACTAAAATTTCCACCGAAGGAGGAGCACAAGCCTCATTTACATAACATACAATTATGTAATAGGCAAGACTCCTTAAGGCACATGCATGACTTTATCCCCAACTCTACATAGGATGACAAGGCTTCCCTATCTAATATCTAAATATTCATCCTACCCCTAAACAAAAGGAGCCCATTCATTCTCTCTCAGGGAGTCATAGCTTTGGAAAGCCATTCCTGTTGGTCTCTTTGATGTGAAATGTTGGGGTTTGGGAGTGGATAACCAAGAAAGAATTCTTAAACATTTTTGGTGCAAAAAGGTTTTTTTTGTTTTGTTTTGTTTTGTTTTTTGTTTTATAGCATGGGGACACGACCTGGGGAGAGAGAGAGCTGCCCTGGTGTTGTGAGGAGTGGATGATTATGTACTTTCAAGTTAGGAGATGGTTAGGGATAGCATAAGTCACTAAACAATTTGGAAGCAAGGGTCTGCACGGCAAAGGAAACAATCCATAAAACTAATAGGCAACCAACGGAATGGGAAAAGATAGTTGCAAATGACATATCAGATAAGGGGTTAATATCCAAAATCTATAAGGAGCTCACTAAACTCCACACCTGAAAAACAAACACCCCAGTGAAGAAATGGGCAGAAGACATGAATAGACACTTGGAAGACATCTTGGAAGGCAGGAGGTCTATTTCACACCTGCAGGCTCAGAGGAGATAAGTCTCCAGAGGTCTGAGCCTCTAGTGTAAGCAGAGAAAACAATTTATGGTCTGTTACTTCCGCATTCCACATTAGTAGTAATTTGGCTTACACAGCAAGTAGGGTAAGAGAGTCTTCAGTCGGGGCCTGGAATTTCCCTATCAGTCTTGTTGGTCATCTTATAACAGATTTTCCCTATCAGGTTTACAAATTTGCTACACTCTATTTACTGTCTACCAGGGCAGCCATTAATACTTTAGATTGTGACTACTTTCTCTGTTAGTCTGGTCCCCAGTGTGAGGAAAACAACCTCATACACACAAAAGAGCCATCAGCCTGGTTACCACGGAGGAGGTGGATGGGGGGAATGGGTAAAATAGATGATGGGGATTAAAAAATATACTTGATGGGGTTTTGAAGTGGTGGGGTCTGGCCACTAGCTAATGACCAAGAAAGAACTCTTGAGATGTCTTTGGTACCAAAAACACCGTGATTTTATTAAAACACCGGAACAAGACCCATGGACAGAAAGAGACACTTCAAAAGTGTGGGGGTGACCTTTTATGGAGTTGGAGAAGATAAAGACAAGAGGCAGTTTCCAAAGGGATTGTCATATGCCAAAGAAGACTCACAGGATCCCTGAGGCCTAGGTACTGTCAAGCTAAAGTTGTTTTTCCCCTCTAGTAAGTTATTAGCATTAAGACAATAGGGAGAAACTTTACTCTGCCAGCCTCAAGTGGTTGTCAAAGGGGTGCAGGCTATAAGTAAATTTAATTTTGTCTCTATTTCCTTCTACCTTTATTCTCCACATCTCTATGGTTGGAAAGCTGGGGCTCCAGGACACTGAGTCTTTAGGTTTCTGGACATTAGATTATTGATAAGATTGTTTTTTTCTTATAATTTACCTAGATGAATATAAACTAATGGAGACTCATATCCTGCCTGACTGTGATCTCCATCAGTTAGCCAGTTGTTTTCTTTCATTTCCATTTCCATTGTTCTTGGGAAGTCAAAAGTGCCTGAGGAATGTCACACATATCCCACCTGGGGAGAAGGAGTGTTTTCCTGGTGTCAGCTCACTTTATGCTCCCTCATCACACTTATGATGAGCACTGAATAATGTACAGGAATGTTGAATCACAATATTGTACACCTAAAACTAATATAACATCGTAGGTTAGCTATCCTGTAATTAAAATTGAAAACTTAAAGGAAAAGCAACCATCAACCAACCCATATCTCTGTCGTTTTAAGCAACTGAAATTCTGGCTGTGTTTGCTACCATAGCATAGCATAGTCTAGTCTATTTGGAAAGTTATGCAGCAGCCCAGGCAGTCTACCCTAAAATGTGTTACTTTGGCATAAAGGTGATTTCCATATAAAATCATAAAATCCCAGCAGATGCAGGAAAGGTGCTATGCCTCCCCAACAACTGCCTAAAGTTATATTTTTCAAAGGAGAGCCTACAACAGGAAGACAAGTATTAACATAGTCCCCCTTTACCAAAGGAATTCATCTGCATAATAGGTCGATTTGTTTTTCCTAACATCTCCTTTTGCGTTCTTGGTAATGAGTTTTCTCCTCTTCCTGTTTTCAATCACCTACCCCTCTCCTTAGCTCAGGTAGGCTTAATGTTGCCTCTTTGTTCTTCAGAATTTCAAGTCTGTGTGGATTTCCTCTATGTACATCTATTAAATTTGATTTTCTCCTGCTCACCTCTCTCATGTCAATTTGATTCTAAGTCCAGCTAGAAGGACTACAGGACTTCCTTCCCAACAATTACATATGTGAAGAAAGTATACTTGGGTGTGAAATACAATTGCCAGTAGTTGTAAATTTATGAGAGGCCTAAATAAATTAAACCAAAAACTTAACCAGCTTTTCCGCTTCTGGGCAAATGCCGGCGCTACGGGAAGCCATTACCTAACCAGCTCTTTCTGCTTCTGTAACAATGCTTAAGGCTTGCGTTCCCGCCACCGGATTGCCCAAGCGACTAGCTTCATGTTCCCCCTGTCACCCCATCACCCCACCTTGGCGGAAGCCAATCCGAAAGGCCAGCGGATGCTCCCCACCTTGCTGAGGGAAGGGCCTGGAGAGAGAGATGTTAACCTGTTAGTCGCCAAACAAGACTTCAAACTTGCTCTATGATAGGCTGAATTCAAAGGTACCCCAAGTTTTATAATTGGATCCCGCCAAAAACCTGATGGCGGGAACCAATCAGATGCGGTATATGTTCACATTTTAATGTTAACCAATGGCAAACTTGTAACCATGGAAATCTCCGTCCCTCCCCATGACTTGTGTACTTTTGTCTATAAAAAGGCTACAAAGGCTTTGTTCAGGGCCTCCCAGCGTCACCGGCAACGAGTGCGCGGAGGTCCGGGTTCAAACCGCTTGGCTTTGACTCTGGTCTCTGGTGGTCTGTTTTTGGGGTTCATCCGAACTCTGGGCGTTTCATTTATATTTAACCTAGTTTTATGGGCTAAATGCAAATTAGTCAAGAATGTATTAGTAGAGATAGGATGTTTTGAGAAGTATTAGTAGAATGAAATATGATTATTTGTGTCAAAGACATGCATGTTAATCTTATATAATACATCTTTAGTTTGTCAAATAAATGTATAAAATATGGAAATAGGATTTTTCATGTAAGAGATAAAAATATGTTTTATAACATTTTTAAATTAAATCACACAAGAAATATGATAAATGAAAACATCAGTTTCTTACACAAGGGATATAACAACAAAGCACATGAGGGAAACCAAAATAACCTAAAAAACGACATACTGTATGATACATCAAAGCAGTGAATTTTAAGTGGTTCGTGAAAACACCTTCTTCAAATTTCTCTCAAAATAAGTTCTCTTGAGTCCTATGTGTGAATGTACTTTTAACAAATTCCTCTTCCCCCTTTAAGATGCCAACACTACTCTTCATCTCCAGGTACTTGGCTAAACAATTTCTTTGGCAACAACTGTTAGGATAATTTCATTTCATTAGTTTTATATTGCAAATGTTGTGCAATAAGAATATCAAATCAAGAGTGTCTTTTATTTAAATGATGGGGGCATAATGTTTTCCTCCCAAATATTCCTGGAATACACAGGGAAACCTATTCGACATAGACAACAACAGCGGTGTTATATTTGCTGTGTATAAAGTAACATACTATACTTTGATAATGCAGTTGTGGATAATAAAAAGATAATGAATTATTCATTGTAAACTTTATGCAAGATGTTCTATAGATATTCAAAATACACAAATTGACCATTGAGAAATCTTGATATGAGTTAGATGTTGTATGGATGGAACTCCTCACGTTTGGGGCCATTTCTCTAAACATAGAAACTCACATATGGCACACAATAGGAATGTCTGCGTCATCTTTCTTATTTCTTTAGGGTTCTTATGGCCGTCTGCTGGTTAAGGGGTTTTTATTTTTGTTTTTTCCCCATTGTTAGGGTAAAGAACATAAAGTAAGTGTCAAATAATTGAACAACAATTGTTCTACCAAATGATATGGCACTTATGAAAGCCTTATTTTAAATAAAAAAAACCTACAAAGCATCTTGTGATTTTTATCTACAAAAACAAATAGGAGACATGTCACAGAATTGCTAAGTGAGTCTGAAGCTCTCTTTCTTAGCAACATCTATTTCTCTCTCATTCTTTTATTACATGACAGAGGTTAAATGTTTCTTGATCAGCGTGAAAGTGGAGGGATTTTATTGGGGGTTTCTTGGGAGTGATATTAGAGTAAGAATCAGAAAACTTTATTCTAGTTTATAGGTTAACTATTGAAAATTAACAGGAAGAAAAGAAACACCACCTCTACACTATATTATCCATGGAGAAGAATAGTAGTTGATGTGGACAACTAAGGCAAAAGATAAAACATTAAATTTCCCCTTACAACTTAGAGCTCATTGACAAGTCCTTGAGACAGGCAAAGTGAACTTCCTCCAAGAATTCAGCTGCCTCAATGTTAATAGTTTGCTAAGAACAAAAGGCAATCTTAGCTTAACATTATCCCAACCTCCAGGCTTCTAGAGGTCTCTTTTAACATATAAAAAATCCTTTGGAAACTTCCTGTATCTCTACCACCCCAAGGTATATGTTAGTAATCATCTTCCAAGCATATGGTCCACTGATATGCGTCTGAAGGGTTTCATGACCAAGGTTTTATTAGACCATAATAAATGATCCATTCCTAATAATAGCTAGTACCCTCAAGGTCCTGGAGACCTTGATTTTAAAATTCCTTAGAGACTTATGCTGTCTTTAACCCCTCCCAACTTGAAAGTGTATAATCAATAGATCCTCACAATCTCAGTTCAGCTTTTTCTGCTGGTGGGTCCTGTCCACTGCTTTAATAATACCACCTTTGTCTCAAGAATTCTTTCTTGGCTATTCATTCCTGAGCCCTGACATTTCCACATCAATAGTTTTTCTTCTCAATTCCTGCTAGGATGAAGAAAAAGCGTTTTAACAAGTAGGTATGAATTTCTTCAGTGCAACTCAGGGAAGAGCAGAAGGAGGAGTTGTTTGGTAACTTTTTGGAAATATCATTATTTCCATAATTTGAGGGACAATTATCTAGACTTCCATACCTGACCAAAGCACTAGCAAATTTGAAATTGTGTTCACAGAGGCAGCATCATTCTTTCTTAGTCAGAATCTTAAGCTGAAGTTCAGGCAGAGTGTTGCCTCAGGATCCATTATGATCTCCCTTTTTTCTATCCAATATTTTCTTCCAAGGAATTTTCCATCATGTGTAGTGGTAGCTAAGCCCAGGGGAGAAATTGCTGTTGCAGTTTTGGATGCAATAGCAATTTGCCTTTGGCCAGGAGTCTTGTACTTTAGTTCTAACTATATGAGTCCTTGGTAGCCAATGAGTCCCCGGAGACTGATTACCTGTTTCACTTATGTTTCATCTCCTGTGTGAATTCCCTTCTGTTGGTACACTATCCGTGTAACCATGTACCTTGTTAATCAAGGTGATTAGAGTAAATTATTCTTAAAAGTTCTCTCGAAGGAGAGGGCAAGATGGCAGAGAAGTAAGGAGCTCCGTACTTGCACTCACGCCCATACATCACACAGAAAAGATCTGAAGCCATTGGAAACCTTACAAAACCTGAGAGACTGGGAGAAAAAGGACTCAGAATCCACTGAGAGAGTCTTCTAACGTGAGTGCGAACCGGGGAAGATAAAATGGGGCCGGGATCGGAGACTCCGGGGTGGGAGGCGATCCCCCTCTACGGCGAGTGAGAGGAGAAAAGGAGAGAGTCCAAAACACAAAAACCTCCGCTCGGGGGCGGGGGGGAACCTCCGATCGGTGCATAGAAAGACCGTACTTGCCAAATACCTGCACACCAGGTCCCCTCGCGACAGCTGGTCCTGGGGGAGGCTGAGCACACAAACTGCTTCTTTGTGCCGCTCCTGGAGGTTGGATTTCAGAGCGTTGGCGCGCCTGTCGCCATTGTAGCTCAGGGCGGCTGGGACCCCTGAAAGAGCTGCGCGGACACCGGGCGCCGCGCTCCTGGCTGGCTGGAAATCGAGAGGGAAGGCAAAGAGCTAAAAACTGGGAAATTTGCCTGTGAGTTCGTGTTTCAGGTGACGAGCCATAGAGAGACCCGGTTTTCCTCACTCCAGCGGGCTCGGGCTACGCGCACCCGGCAGGCAAGCCCCCGCGCATGCGTGCCAGCCCGACCCAGAGAAGGAAGCAGCGATCCTGACTCCACCCCTAGAGCTCAGCAGGGGGCCTGGAATTGCCCGAGGGGTTGCCTGGGAAGCTGTGTCTAAGGCAATTTCAGCGGGGCGCGCAGACTGGGATTTGGAGATTGGAACTGGCCTGAGTTAAAGAGTGCAACCAACCTCAGCTGCGTCCCCAGAACGGGGAGTTTACACGCCCAAAAAAGTGAGCTGCAGAGCGGGGTTCAAGAAGGGACTGGAGCACCCTCACTCTCCTCCCCACAACCGCCAAGGCAGAATCCCCGCCTGAGACATCGGATCACGCCACGCCCATCCCTGCATGAGAGGTGCTCTCCTCCCTTTTTTTTCTTTTCTCTTTCTTTTTTCCTTTTTTTGTTTTTTTCCTTTTTCTTCTTCTTTCTTTTTTTCCCCTTTCTTTTCTCTTTCTTTTTTTCTTCTTCTTTCTCTTTTCTTGCTTTTTTCCCCAAAACACTGACCTCATTAACACTGGTCGCCAGCTTGCATAAACAATCACAAGTCCATTCTGTAAATGTAAATTCTACACCTACCGACTTTTTCAGCTATTTCTCTCAGGAGTAATTAGACTATCTAGTTTCACTGGATAATCCAGCATCTTTCTCTCACCTATGCAACCATATTCTACCCTTTACCTCTTTGAAAAAAGCTTCTTATCCCTTCTGCCTGTTCATTCTATTTCCAAATCTGCCTCGTCTCGCCCTGCCTTCTCTCTTTTCCTCTATGCTCTTCAACCAGTACTGCATACACACGGCTATTTAACTGTAGCTGGGAAATCCAGGTATATGCTTTAAACCGTTCTTTGTCCTTTGGTTTTCTTCTTTTTTCCTTTTCTTTTCCCTTTTTGACCCTTTAATGTATTTTATGCTCCCTATTATTCGCCCTCCCTCCTCCGTCTTTTCTATTAACGTTTTCGTTTTCCCTCTCGCGTTGCATGTTAGTTGAATCAGCCTGTGCGTTTGTGTACTCCTGCTCACAGTGTGTTTGTCTGTCTGTTTTCTTTTCCAGGGCTACCTTAAGAAACAAGCTAGAGTACACAAGGTGAAGAGTCCCAAATATCACTACGAATAGGAAAATAAAATAACTAAGGTCTCAACAAGAGAGACCGAGGGATACCATTCAAAAAACAATCTCTGAAAGGATAGGCCCTGGAAAGTCAGAGTCTTCTTGGATATAACAGTGCTCATAGAAACAGAGAGCATAACAGGTCTTTAAAACCAACAAGAGCCGGAAAGCTAACTAAAATGACGAAACGAAAGAGCTCTCCTCCAAAGAAACTCCAAGAAGAAATGACAGCTAATGAACTGCTCAAAACAGATATAAACAGCATAAGTGAACAAGATTTTAGAATAATAATGGTAAAATTAATAGCAGGGCTTGAAAAAAACATAGGGGACATCAAAGAAACTATGGCTACAGACAGAATGGAAAATAAAAAAAGGCATGAAGAATTAAAAAATGCGATAAATGAGATCCATAATAAATTAGAGGCCTCCAATGCACGGCTTGAAGAGGCAGAAAGGAAAATAAGTGATTTAGAAGACACCATTATAGAAAAACAGGAAGCTGACAAAAAAAGAGATAACCTGATCCAGGAACAGGAAAGAAGAATTCGAGAGCTCAGCGACACAGTCAAACGCAACAATATCCGTATCATAGGAATCCCAGAAGAGGAAGAGACAGGGAAAGGTGCTGAAGGAGTCCTGGAACAAATTATAGCCGAGAACTTCCCCGACCTGGGGAAGGAAGTAAGTGTGGAAATACAAGAGGCTCAGAGGACTCCCATCAGACGTAACTTGAATCGATCTTCTGAACGACATATCATCGTAAAAATGGCAAAATACAAGGACAAAGAAAGAATCTTGAAAGCAGCTAGGGAGAAAAGGGCCCTCACATACAAAGGGAAACCTATCAGAGTGGTGACAGACCTATCTACTGAAACGTGGCATGCCAGAAAGGAATGGCAGGAGATCTTCAATGTGATGAACAGTAAAAATATGCAGCCAAGAATCCTCTATCCAGCAAGCCTGTCATTCAAAATAGAAGGAGAGATAAAAACCTTTCCAAACAAACAGAAATTGAAAGAATTTGTCACCACGAAGCCAGCCCTACAAGAAATCCTGAGGGGGATGCTCTGAAGGAAAGGTTGCAAGGAACAAAGATTCCAGAGACACCACCACAAACATGAACCCTACAAAAGATACAAAGACTCTAAACCCACATATTTCAATAATAACACTGAATGTAAATGGGCTGAATGCTCCAATCAAAAGACATAGGGTAGCAGAATGGATTAAAAAACAAAATCCATCTATATGCTGTCTACAAGAAACTCATTTTAGACGGGAAGATACCTTCAGATTCAAAGGAAGGGGATGGAGAAATATATATCATGCTATAGGAAATCAAAAGAAAGCCGGAGTAGCGATACTTATATCAGACAAACTGGACTTTAAATTAAAGACAATCACAAGAGATGAAGAAGGGCACTACATAATAATTACAGGGTCCATCCAACAGGAAGAACTAACAATGATAAATGTCTACGCACCGTATATGGGAGCACCTAAATATCTAAAACAATTAATCACAAAAGAAACAAGCTTATAGATAAGAATGTGCTAATAGCAGGGGACGTTAATACTCCGCTTACTGCAATGGATAGGCCAACCAGACAGAAAATGACTAAAGAAATAATGGACTTGAAAGACACATTGGACCAGATGGACCTGACGGATATATTTAGAACTTTACATCCTGAGGCCAGGGAATTTACTTTCTTCTCAAGTGCTGACGGCACATTCTCCAAGATAGATCACATACTGGGACATAAAGCAGCCCTCAATAAATACAAAAGAATAGAGATCATACCATGCACACTGTTTGATTATAATGCTTTGAAACTTGAAATCAATTACAGGAAGAAGTCTGGAAAACCTCCAAAAAGATGGAGGTTAAAGAACACCCTTCTAAAGAATGAATGGGCCAATCAGGCAATTAGAGATGAAATTAAAAAACATATGGAAACAAATGAAAATGAAAACACAACAATTCAAAATCTATGGGACGCGGCAAAGGCAGTCCTAAGAGGAAAGTACATTGCTCTCCAGGCCTATTTCAAGAGATTAGAAAAAGCGCAAGTCCAAAATCTAACAGCTCAACTAAAGCAACTAGAGGCAGAGCAACAAGAATGCCCTAAACCCAGTAGAAGAGAAATAGTAAAAATTAGAGCAGAAATAAACAACATAGAGACCAAAGAAACAATTGAACAAATCAATGAAACCAAGAGTTGGTTTTTTGAAAAAGAAAACAAAATTGACAAACCTCTAGCCAGACTTATCCAAAAGAAAAGAGAGAGCACCCAAATAGAGAAAATTATGAATGAAAATGGACTTAGTACAATCAACCCCTCAGAAATACAAGCACTTATCACGGAATACTATGAAAAATTATATGCCAACAAATTGGACAACTTAGAAGAAATGGACAAATTCCTAACCACACACTCACTACCGAAATTCACACGGGAAGAAATAGAAAACCTGAACAGACCCATAACGAGTGAAGAAATCGAATCAGTGATCAAAAATCTCCCAACAAATAAGAGCCCTGGACCTGATGGCTTCCCTGGGGAATTCTACCAGACATTTAAAACAGAATTAATCCCAATTCTTCTCAAGTTATTCCAAAAATAGAAAGCGAAGGAAAACTCCCGGACTCATTTTATGAAGCCAGCATCACTCTGATTCCCAAGCCAGACAGAGATCCAGCAAAAAAACAGAACTACAGGCAATATCCTTGATGAATACGGATGCAAAAATTCTCAACAAGATCCTTGCAAATCGAAACTAGCAGCATATCAAAAGAATCATCCACCAAGATCAAATGGGATTCATTCCTGGGTTACAGTGCAGGTTCAACATTCGCAAATCAATCAATGTGATACATCATATCAATAAAAGAAAATAGAGAAACCATATGATCCTGTCAATAGATGCAGAAAAAGCATTTGACAAAATACAGCATCTCTTCTTAATAAAGACTCTCGAGAAAGTTGGGATAGAAGGAATCTACTTAAACATCATCAAAGCCATCTACGAGAAGGCTTCAGCTAACATCATCCTCAATGGGGAAAAACTCAGAGCTTTCCCCCTGAGATCAGGAACACGACAGGGATGCCCACTCTCACCACTGCTGTTTAACATAGTGCTGGAAGTCCTAGCATCAGTAATGAGACACCAAAAGGAAATCAAAGGCATCAGAATTGGCAAAGAGGAAGTCAAACTTTCACTCTTCGCAGATGACATGATACTCTACATAGAAAACCCGACAGACTCCACCAGAAGCCTACTAGAACTGATCCAAGAATTCAGCCAAGTGGTAGGGTACAAAATCAACGTACAGAAATCGGTTGCATTTTTGTACACCAACAATGAAGCAACAGAAAGAGAAATCAAGAAACTGATCCCATTCACAATTACACAATAAACCATAAAATACCTCGGAATAAACCTAACCAAGGATACAAGAGATCTCTATGATGAAAACTATAGAAAACTTATGAAGGAAATTGAAGAAGACACAAAGAAATGGAAAAACATTCTATGCTCATGGATCGGAAGAATAAATATAGTTAAGATGTCATTACTACCTAAGGCACTCTACACATTCAATGCAATTCCAATCAAAATTGCACCAGCATACTTCTCAAAACTAGAACAAACTATCCAAAAATTTGTATGGAACCACAAAAGACCCCGAATAGCCAAAGAAATCCTGAAAAATAAAACCAAAACGGGAGGGATCACCATCCCAGACTTTAGCCTCTGCTACAAAGCTGTCATCATCAAGACAGTATGGTATTGGCACAAAAACAGACACATAGACCAATGGAACAGAATTGAGAACTCAGAAGTGGAACCAAAAGTATACAGCCAACTAATCTTTGACAAAGCAGGAAAGAATATCCAATGGAAAAAAGACAGCCTTTTTAACAGATGGTGTTGGGAGAACTGGACAGCAACATGCAGAAGAATGAAACTAGATCATTTTCTCACACCATGCACAAAAATAAACTCAAAATGGATAAAGGACCTGAACGTGAGACAGGAAAGTATCAACACCCTAGAGGAGAAAGCAGGAAACAACCTCCTTGACCTCCACCGCAGCAATGTCTTACTTGACACATCCCCAAAAGCAAGGGAATCAAGAGCAAAAATAAACTGTTGGGACCTCCTCAAGATTAAAAGCTTCTGCACAGCCAAGGAAACAACCCAGAAAATTAATAGGCAACCAACGGAATGGGAAAAGATAGTTGCAAATGACATATCAGATAAAGGGTTGATATCCAGAATCTACAAGGAACTCACCAAACTACACGTCTGAAAAACAAACAACCCAGTGAAGAAATGGGGAGAAGATATGAACAGATGCTTCTCCAACGAGGACATCCAGATGGCCAACAGACACATGAAACGATGCTCAGCATCGCTCCTCATCAGGGAAATACAAATCAAAACCACACTGAGATCCCACCTCACGCCAGTCAGAGTGGCTAAAATGAGCAATCAGAGAACTCTAGATGCTGGCGAGGATGTGGAGAAACGGGCACCCTCCTACACTGTTGGTGGGAATGTAAACTGGTACAGCCCCTCTGGAAAACAGTGTGGAGGTTCCTCAGGAAACTAACAATAGAACTCCCCTATGACCCAGCAATAGCACTGCTAGGAATTTACCCAAGGGATACAGAAATGTTGATGCATAGGAGCACATGTACCCCAATGTTCATAGCAGCCCTCTCCACAATAGCTAAAACATGGAAAGAGCCTAAGTGTCCATCAACAGACGAATGGATCAAGAAGATGTGGTTTATCTATACCATGGAATACTACATGGCAATGAGAAAGAATGAAATCTGGCCATGTGTAGCAACATGGATGGACCTTGAGGGTGTTATGCTGAGCGAAATAAGTCAGGCATAGAAGGACAAATATCATATGTGTGCACGTATAGGAGGATTAGGAGGAACTTAACAGAGGACTAAGGGGGAGAAAAAGGGCGGAAATGGTGGGGGAAAGGGAGAGAGGCAAACCATGAGAGACTCTTGAATGCTGACAAAAACTGAGAACTGATGGATGTGGGGGGGAGGAAGGATGGGCATGGAGGAGGACACTTGTGGGGATGAGCACTGAGTGTTATGTGGAAACTAATTTGATAATAAACTATTTGTAAAAAAAATAAAAAAAAAAAGTTATCTCTTTCCTCTATTACTTAAAATATTTATTACCTTTTGTCCCATGTCTTTCAGTATACTTAAAAAAGTTGTTAAAGTATTAGAATATACAGACAATGCTTTGTTGCATACAGCTCAATTTTTACCTTCTTTTTGCTTCATGTTTTGTATTTGGAATCATTTCTCTTCAGGATGGAAATTTTTTTCACACACAAAAAAAGAACACATAAAGTTCATTACATGATCATGATTCTACCTTCACTGTTTGTATCTTAGTGTAGAAAAGCTATTGTCCCAGTCTGCCGCTACAACTTAAAAGAAAAAATACATCAGTGGTGTGGAAAGTACAGAAACATACTGACTCAGTGAGTGTGCTATCCATTAACTAAACCTTTGTATGTACTTTAGAAGCACAGGGAACCAAAACAACCTTTATAGTCATTTATCAACGATCATGATCTATCATCTCCAGAAGAATGAAACAATAAGCACTAAAGTTAGAGAAGTGAACCAATATACAGCGTTTTTCTCCCATTTATTCAGCCTCTCCCTACATTTTTCTCAGGAAGAAGAAAGGGAAAAGTTTATCCTGTGTGATGCCAAGGATGAGAAGCTTGCAAACAGGTATCAGCATGTAATCAACAAATAGAGAACAAAATATAATTCTGTTTATTAGTAGTAAATAATTTGATAACTGAAAAAATTTCCAGTTTTACAAAATAGGTGTCTAATATGTGAGATTTACATTTTTCAAAAAAAAAAAATCCTTTCCATTTCCTTTCCTGCACTATTTAAATATATTCAACTATTTAAGAACACATGGAAAATATATGCAACTATCACTAAATATTTTTAATAATCCAAAGAATAATAGTGTTATAACTGTGTAAATCTATTGAATACATATACATAATATTTCAGACTCATTCTGAGCTGATCTCTTTTAAAAATGAATTATTATTTTTTATATCTCTGTATTTCTTGAATATATTCTTTTATGGTTACATATGTAGGATATCAAAACTCAAGATATTGTTTCAAGTTAACCATTTTTTTGTTCTTTGTTTATTTTAAATCTATTTTCACATTTCAATTCTATGCATTTAATCTGGTGACCATATCCTATTATCTCCAGATCTCTATCTCCACAAATTAACATCTATGTCTTGTCAATCATCACTCAATCTTCTTGCTATATAAGACCAATGACATGCAAATTTTTATGATTTACAACCCTTATCTTATTCCATTAATTTTTGCATCTTCAATTTCAGTTCCTGGCTGCCTCCCAACTCTGTCTAACTAAATTGTTTTAAGATGACTATCGGATATCTAGGTACTCATTATTTCTGGAAGCTGTCTACTACCTTTCAACCTTTACATGATATATACAGCTGTCAAAATCCTGGACATAATCCCAGGCACTGAGTTTTCTACTAAGAAACATATTAAGGCTGTCACTGGGCTATTTCTTGAGAAAAGAACTAAAAGATGCTATATGATGGTGACTATCTTAATCAAACTCTTTCTAAATTTTGTTGCATTTACTAATAAAAGGGAAGAATGCCATGTTTATACTCTGAGGTCAATGAGAATAATTTTTTTCATGATCTACCAATAGATACACTACTGAAATTGTCACTATTGTTCATCTAGAGGACAATTTTAACTGATATTCCTAGTAAGCATGAAAAACTGAAAATTCTAAGGGGTTTTGAATTCTCCAAAAATATAAAAACATGTCAAAACAAAATGTCAAGTTCATTTATGTTCTTGAATTTTTTCTTCTTTTTTTTTTTTTTTTTGAAATTGGGTAAGGGCAATGACAACCATATTCACATAAAATGGCATGCTTATTCAGTTTGATTCTGGGCTCAAATTTAATGACTCATTTCAGATATCTAGCAATAACTGATCCTCTTTTTTTAAAGTGTTATTTGATTTTTAATTGCCTCATTGATCTTTACTTTTTCAAGTTATTTGAAATCTGATGGAAATTAATTAGTCCAACTCCCTTGTAGACAGCCATTTATATTCTCAACCATTTTATCCATTGGAGAGATTTTTTAATGAATAAAAAAATGACCTAGCTTATGGAAATCTATGTTTTGCATATCTTAGGTTAAACTCTAATGATACTTTTAAGAATAGGCTTAAGTCATTTTCTTTAAAAGTTAAAAAGAATTTACAAACGATGATTGGGGCACCTGGGTGGCTTAGTCGGTTAAGCCTGACTTTTTGCTTAGGTCATGATCTCGCGGTTCGTGGGTTCGAGCCCCGCGTGGGCTCTGTGCTGACTGCCAGCTCAGAGCCTGGAGCCTGTTTCAGTCTGTGACTCCCTCTCTCTCTGACCCTCCCCTGCTCACGCTCTCTCTCTCTCTCTCTCCTAGAAATAAATAAAACATTAAAAAAAATTTTTTTTAAATAATTTACAAACACACCAATTAACAAAATGGAGTCCCAGCTATCAATAATGAAGTCATATTGACTTAAGGTATATTTTTCCAACCATTTTACAATACTTGAGCATAAATCTTCACCCTTTTTTCACTCATGATTTCTTCAAATGCTTTCAGGTTTATCTGAAACTACCATTCATAAAAATGTTAGTCTAAGACCTGACAGACCTAGTAGACTTATCTCCTAAGTCATAGATGAAGAAAGTGACTCCAACAAATGGGATTTCCTTAATATCTCAGAGCCATTTCAAACCAAATCTGGAACTAAGAGCCAAGTCTTTTTATTTTTCACCCCAGTGGTCTTCCTACAACTACCCCAAGTACAAGAACAACTATGATGAAGTCTTTACAGACCATAAACTCATCCATAACAGATTACTTTATAAGTTATATATGTTTGTTCATCTTTTTATTATTCTATAGAGATTCTTATATGATAGGAAATATATGCATTATATATAATTTTGAAACATTTGTATCTTTATAAATGTTTGTGTTATATATAATTTTGTAATATTTAGCCAAACCATGCTACACAAATGTTTACATAAAATCATTATTGGTGGACAAAATTAGAGATATCAGCTACATTTGCTCTTCTTAAATAAATAATTGATTTGGTATTTTAAGAGCCTTTGAGGGATAACTGGGTGGCTTAGCCAGAAAAGCATTTGACTCTTGATTTCAGATCAGGTCATGATTTGATCTCTGGTTTGTGAGTTCAAGCATCAGGCTCCACGCTAAGTGAGCTTAACATTCTCTCCCTCTTTCTCTCTCTGCCCTTGCCTATTCATGTGCTCACTCTCAAAATAAGTAAATAAACTAAAAAACAAAAGCCTTTGAGGGATATCTGGGTGGCCTAGTCAGTTAAGCATCTGACTCTTGATTTCGGGTCAGGTCACGATCTCACAATTTTGAGATCAAATTCCCTGGTGGGCTCTGTGTTAAGCATGGAGCCTGCTTGGGATTCTCTCTCTATCTCTACCCCTCCCCCACTCTTTCTTTCTGAAAATAAATAATAAAAATTTTAAAAAAGGTTTAAGACAAAAAACCTCTGACAGTAATTTTATTAGTGCAGGAAAGCACCTCTGGAACTGATTCCCTATAATAAAAATAAATACCAAGCAGTAAATAATTGGATAAAATGTTACAATATAAAGGGCTAATTTAGTTATTTGCTCATTCTTTCAATCAACAATTTATTTATTTATTATTTTTTTAATTTTTAAAATGTTTATTTTCAGAGAGAGAAAGAGAGAAAAGAGGGAGGGGAGGGGAAGACAGAAAAGGAGAGAATCCCAAGCAGTCTCCATGTTGTCAGTAGGGAGCCCAACATAGGGCTTGAGGTCATGATCCAAGCAGAAATCAAGTCAGATCCTCAACGGACTGAACCACCCTGACTCCTCATCAAATCAACAGATAGGTTTTAGTGCCCATTTACCTATTGCTATTGTTTTACCATGTAGCAACAAAATAAAAAGAAAACAATGTTGATACCAGGAATTATGTAGGAATATTAAATATTAATCAAGTAACCAGTGAAATACTTTCCAATTGCAGAAAATTCAATGAAGATAAGGTACAATATGCTAAAAGAGAATGTAAAGGAAGTTTTTGACCTTGTCTTGGGGATCAGAAAAGCTTTTCCCAAGTAAACACTGCTTAAGCTGACATCTAAAGGATGGGCATAAGAGGTGAATTTTAAGTAGAAGTGGGTATCCACAGCACAAGATAGTGAGTTCCACCCAAGCAAATCAGATTGGAAAGTACAATGGATTAGGAGGGGAGAAGCATGGTTCACTCTAACCTGAATGAAGGTAGAGGAAGTCTCAAGATGAAGATGAAAATATAGCAGAGACCAGATTCTGCAGAGCCATATGAGTATGTTAAGGATGTCTTTCTTTAGACTAAGAGGTGGGAAAAATGGTAGTCACAGAGGGCTTTTTAGTTGAAAAGTTTAATGACAATATTTCTATTATGAGAGATCACCTCAGTCATGGTGTGGACTGCAGAGTGGATGTAAAGACATCAGTTGGTGAGTTATTATAATAGTTTATGAGACAATAGGCAGTGTCCTAAATGAGATGATGTGGAATAGACAGAATCGAGAGTTATTTAGAAAGAAAATGCCAGAGGGGAGCTTGGATGGCTCAGTCAATTAAGTGGACAACTTTGGCTCAGGTCATGACCTCACAGCTTGTGGGTTTGAGCCCTGGGGTCTGTGCTGGCAGCTCAGAGCCTGGAGCCTGCTTCAGATTCTGCCTCCATATCTCTGTCTCACCAGCTCATGCTCTATCTCTCTTTATCTCTCAAAAAATAAATAAATATTACCAAAAAAAATTTTTAAAGAAAGAAAATGTCATAAGTTTAATGAACAGAATTGTGCAATGGATTAAACACTGAAGGTGAAATCAAAGGAGAAGTTTAAGGATTATACTCAAATTTGACATGTAACATGGAATGAAATATACTGCCCTTCATTGGAATAAGGAACCAAAGAATAACCAGTTAGATATAGGGGACAATGAATATCATGAGTTTGAATTGAGAAGTATAAAGATATAAAGAAGGAATATCTCCTTTCTCTCTATTAGCTTAAGGAAAACTTTTTTTTAAACTATATATTTAACCAAATATAAAGTCTTGAGAATGACAAGGTATGGTTCAAAGTTCTTTCTCTACTTCTCATATGTGTAAGATCTTAAGTAATCTCTTTCAACTTCAGTTCTCATCAGTAATTGGGGAAATAATGGTAATCATATTACCTATTTCACATGGTTGTTAGAAGGTCAGGAAAATGTGTATTGGAAAGTTACTTGTAAAATCATAATCATTATAATGATACATATCTTATACTGTTTCTGTTTATTATCAGTGGTGTGAGATATGCTGTCTCTGAAAGGTGAGCCAGGCATATATCTAGATATTAATTTTTAACATGAATTTCTAGAATCAAAGTTCAAATGGCAATATACCCCACATGAAGAAAATGTAAATTATTAAAAAACAACAAAAAACACATGTATTTATTCTCAGATCCTAAATATCCTTAGAGAGCAAATACCCAGTATGCCTTTTGGCATTCCCTACATAAAAGATATTTTCTGTTTCCCCCTGTGTTAGTTATTATTCGTAATTATTGAGGTATTTAAAATGCAACAGGCACAATTTTAATGAGTTTACATGCATTTAACCCTCAAAATAACTGTATGAAATTTGCCATTTTTACCACTAATTTATTGGGGAAATAGAGAGGTTATATAACAGGTTTAAGGATAAAAACCTATACATCAGAAATTGAACCCAGGTAGATGGTTCCAGAGGTAATATTTATATTCTTATACTAAATTCTGAGTTAGACCCCACTTCAACACTTTAGGGAAATAAGTGCTATAGTATTTAGTGTAACAGAAATAAAACAAATCTGACAGGAAGACCCATTATTAACTAGTAAGAGGATAAATCAAGGTTTATAACCACTTTAAGGATTATGACTACAACAAGCATTGTCAGTCTTCTCTGCTTAAGAAAAAACTATAAAAGGAGGGATTGAATATTCTGTGGGGTTTATTTGCAATAAAAAGTTACCATTTTACTTTTAATAATGTTAAGGATATCAATTTTCTTCACATTGACCATGGTTTTATTAAAAGCAGAATGTATAGCAGATTTGAATACTATAAAAATCCATTATTAATTTGAGATAGTTGACTTATTTAATAAGTAGAAGAGACTTATTTTTCTAATTATTTCATAAGGGTAGTAACTGCTCTGTGAATAATGCTTGTGTATTGCTCAAGGAAGTCTTCAACTATAACACAAGAGAACCTAATGAAGTACCCAATTGGCATATAATTATATATGATTTATAAATTTATTATTTGGAGCAATTACTCTTTACTCTGTCTGTAATGTACTTCCACTTTTAACTATTGGAATGGATGACTGTTTGAACTTTTGCTTCTTAAAAGCACAAGTTATTTTTAGCGATTCAGTATGTTGAAAGAACCCAAATTGAAATTCACGCACTTCTTGATTTAAAAAAATGTGATGCCTGAAAGACATTCAGCTAATTCCAGAATCACTATATTTGCTTGCTCTTCATTTTCATTATATTAGATGAAAGATTTAAGAAGGTCAAATGATGGAAGGTACTGGCAGACAAAGTATATTAGAGTCTTTTAAGAAAGAATCACCCAATCCCCTGTGAAGGTCAGGTGAGTTATTATATTTTGACTTTGTTTTGTTTCAGAGGTAGAATAAAAATCTGATAAAATAGTCAAATACCAAAGTAAAAATAAAATAAATCTTTGGCCATTGGGAAAATAGGAAAATAGAATGAGGAGTGGGGGTGGGAAATGAATATATATAAATATAAGCCAGCAAAGCAAAAATTCCTTGGAAAAGAGGGAAGAAAAGAAAAAAGGAAAGGGGGTGCCTGGGTGGCTCAATCAGTTAAGCGTCCGACTTAGGCTCATGTCATAATCTCACAGTCTGTGGGTTCACGCCCCATTTTGGGCTCTGTGCTGACAGCTCAGAGCCTGGAACTTGCTTCAGATTCTGTGTCTACCTCTTCCTCTCTGCCTCTCCCTTGCTCTCTCTCTCTCTGTATCTCTCTCTCTCTCTCTCAAAATAAACTAAAGACATAAAAGAAAGAAAAAAGAAGGAAAAATAAATGAAGTTACTATCTAATGTGCACCAATTGTATATGTATTCTGGTAGGCTCAATAATTTGAGCTTATGGAACAATTTTAAATATTATAAGCAAACTAGAATATTTAATGACATGCTTGAAGGCTTTACAAACTCAAAATTATATTAAACAAGTCAGTCATAATTCCAATCTTAATGCTACATCATTAAATCATCTCATAGTGTCTATAAATACTTTCATTGCTATCACAGGGTCTATCTACAGTTATATGTTGTTATGTTTGGGTTGTTATTTACTGCCCATATGGTGCCTTTAAAATAATTGCAGGGTAAATGATTCACCCATTTCAGTTAACATCTAACACTGTTTTGATACAAGCTTGCTTAGGTCATGCCCCTTTCCTTCTAGAGCAACTAAGACATCCTGCTACACATTGAACTACACGACCTGCTCTACTGAACATATCAGTTGCAAATATTGAATTGTATGATTTCTAGTTGTAAGGGGAAAATGCTACACATGAATCAAAATTTAAAGGTACATCTATAAAGTATTTACAGTATTTTAGGGATCCATGGCAACTCATCAAGAACTAATATTCTAGTTGATCTTTAAAAATGTCTCATTTAATCCACCAGCCTTGTGGAAACAAGAGGGTAGGTTGAGGCTTAGGTTTCATTGTGTGATTCCCTCCACCCCATAAAGATATTAGGAGAACAGTTTAGGAACACACACACACAGATTCAGAGGACTTGAAACATAAACATATATGAAAGCAAATCTGACAAAGGGTGAATGTATATTTTTTTCCTTCAAAAAACATTTCAAAATTTTCTAGGAGGGGAAAATGCTTTTGTCCCTTTTCCTCATTTACAGAAATTAACAGGTTTAATTTCAACCTGAAGCATTTTTACCCAATATACAAAGAGATAGTTTAATAATTTCCAAGTATGATTTGGGAGCCTTCTTATGTGCTGAAGTATGAACATATAAGTACCATCCCATTGCATTACTAATAAAATAGTTGGTCTCATATGGCTATCCTAGGGAGCATAAAATGAAATACATATTCATATATCCTCTATTTACTAATTTATAAGGCAGGCATTGAATATTTAATATCTGTATGAATTAATAGAAAAGCTATAATGTCAACAAAATGGATAGGCTATGCTTGAACTACTCTTCATGTGCCTATCTCTCTCTTGGCTATCTATCTGCAGGAGTGGTAATAGATAAGGCCTGGGATTTTAAAAGGCCTTACAATTTCTTCAGCTTAGGAGCCTCTAATAAGAAGCATCTTTCCAATATCCAGGATATTCATGACATAACATTATGCAAAGAGTTGGATTACTTGCTAGGAAATCAGTGCAAAGAGGTAATACCATATCACCAAATCATCAAATCACATACCATCTCATTTCAACTTAAAATAAATTTTAATATAAAGCTCAGGTGCCTCTAACAAATTTAATTGGTGTACCTCTTTTCATTAAATTTCTAACTTTGCCTGATGGACTGACAAATGACACAGGCACATTCATGAAGAGTTTAGCTTGCAGGAATTGGGAAACAACCTTGGTGAAAGTTGCAGAGGACAACAAGTAGAGAACAGAAACCATATGCCTGCTACACATTTTCTGTAAATACCAAAGATTTAAACCAAAATGGGAAGACTGCAGCTGAATATTTCACTTTGTGCCTTCGAGTGTGGCATCTGTGTGCCGAAGGCTCCCACTCCAGACCACAGATTTATTTGCCATGTTTGAATCTCTAAAGATTCCTCTCTGTGATTCATTTCCTCCTCAACCACTCTGCAGAAAACTAAATTCTCTTTCACTTGCTACAAAAAGTTTTTATCAACAATAACACCACAGTACAGAGATTATTGCTTTCAGCTGCATGGGCAGATGTAGGCACACTCATGTCTAACTTGCTAATTGAATAGATCTATAAATTATCTATGAGTCACAAATAGACATCCTGCAAAAGAAGTAAATGAAGTGCCTGAATTAGCTCTCCTATTCTCCTCAATCTCTTACATTTTTAAACTTTTCTTCACATTCTAGCAGCACATCATGCTGTTACTTCTGTGTTTTTTTTTTTAATTTTCTCTCTTCATTTGAAAACATTATTTCTCTTGGTCTTGTAATTTTATTTTTAAAGTTGAAACTACTGTATTTTTCTTTAAAATCAACGTTGCAGAAAATATTTACCGAATATGTGTTTCATTTCACTTCTGTGTTGGCCATCCTATTATTGCATGTAAATAATCTTAAAATATTCTATAAGGTAAATAGTTTGTCCTCATAGGGATTGAATTTACATTTTTACCTCATAGTCAGACCTCCTTTGAATTTTGAGTTCCTTTCTTAGGTAAATCCCAATGTTGTCAGAAATTCAGAAAGCCATATTTAAGTTTACCTTTGAGGAAACTGAGGAGGTAAACAAACAGATTTGGGCTACAATCTCAATCTTTTATATGGTTGGATAGAAATGCATAGATGAGGGATATACATTTCCGTCAATGCCCCCATGTTTGAACCTGTTACCTATAGGGCATAATTTGATAGTTTTTTTTTTTTTTTAAAGAGGGTGTGGAGAGAGGATTGACTGGTTCATTTATCTGCCACTAAACTCCAACCTTGATCCATTGCATTATGGAATTTTTTCATCAAAAACCAAATGTCCTGGGGCGCCTGGGTGTCTCAGTTGGTTAAGCGTCCAGCTCAGGTCATGATCTCATGTTCTAGGTTCAAGCCCCGCATTGGGCTCTGTGCTGACAGCTAGCTCAGAACCTGGAGCCTGTCTTCAGATTCTGTATCTCCCTCTCTCTCTGACCCTCCCCTGCTTGTGCTGTCTTTCTCTGACTCTCAAAAATAAACAAAAAACATTTAAAAAATCAAATGTCCTTAAAATTCTACTACTGTATATTAGGAAAAATAATAGTAAGTACAGAAGTAAGATCATTGTAGTTAGAACAGTTATATTTAAGACACACGTTTGTTTATTTATTGGCAATCAAGTTCAAATGAGTCATTTCGCCTCCCTGAGCTTCACTTTTTGTATAAAAAGGCAAAATTATAGTCAGTGCCTCACTCAGTTCTTGGGACTTAGTATTTATCTCAGAAATGTTTTCTCACAAATTTCCTTCACAGAAATATTGTGACGTACTATAATGTATTTGGTACAATATGAGGTATGTGTTATATCAATTTTGGAAATTGCATAAACATATGATATTTTGTTATAATATTTTACTATAAAAATAGAATAGAATTCTCTTGGTGGAAGAAGACTTCAGAGGTACTTGGCCATTTTAGATACAATATCAAATCCTCTAATAATCCTTTAATGAATAAAATATTATTTTCTATATTTTATAAGTAGAAAAAAATTCACCCAAGGTTATGTAGTTATAAAATACTTATAAGAATTCTATTTAAAATGCAGACAGATCTGCTTGACTTTTAAACCTTTGTTTTTATCCACTGCACTTTAATGGTCTATGGGGTCAATAACTGGGAAAGCAAACACTCAAATGTGATGTTCCAAAGAACATGTCTTCAAGGATATATGGCCCTTGGAGAAAGTTATATTTACAAGAGCACAATGTCATGATAGGGAGATGGAATTGGGGGAATGGAATAAGCAAAAATGTGGAGAAAGTAGGAACAAGAATGCAGAGGCCTTAAGAACACAACAAATAAATTCCAGGGAATATGAAACTCTGTTCAAAATAAATACACCAAAAACCATTTGTGTAATAAAAAGAGGCTTCGATCAGAATAGTTCATTTACAATAACCACCGAGTTCTAATAGCTTAAAACAATAAAGCATCGTTCTCATGTATACTTCAACTTTATTATAGGTTGACTTGATGTTTTCCTCTATGTTACCCTCACTCTGTAGCCCAAAGTGACAGAATATCACTAGTTTTAGCACTGCTGATGTCTTAGTTATGGCTGCTATAAATACTACAGAATTGGTGCCTTACAAACAATAGAAATATATTTCTCATAGTTATGGAGGATGGAAAGTCCAAGATAAAGTTGCTAGTCATATTCTGGTGAGAGTGTGCTCCCTACTTCACAGCCAGTGTCTTCTTGCTGTATCCTCAGTATGAATGAGGGGATGAGAAGCTTATGTGAGGCTTCTTATATAAGAACACTTATCCCATTTATGTAGGCCCCACTCTTGTGACTTCCAGAAGAACTCGTCTCCTAATACCATCAGTTTTTAGAGTTAGGATTTCAACTATGGGTTTCAGGGGTCACAAACAATCATACCATAGCACTAGTTGCCTTGGTGGAAGAAATAATGTCTTATCTTAAAACCTCTGCTCTTCAGTAACGTGCTTCACTTTTGCCTAAAATCTTTCATTGCCCAGAAAAGCCAAACACTAAACTTATGTTCAAAGAGATGAAGCATAAGATCGTATTATGTGCCTAAGAGGAAACCAGCAATATTTAGTGGACACTATTTGGAACTTCCCAAATTCCCTCCACTTCCAGGGAACAAATGTTTGTAAACAAATGGAAAAGAGATTCAGTTAAATGCAGCGTATTTTATGGGAATGTCTGATTCAGTGCCAAACTCTAACTACTGAAATCCACTCAAGGTCCAAAAAAGAAGACTGGGGACAGAGCACTATTTGGGGGAAGGCTGCCAGAAGCACAAGCAGAAAAAAAATCAGGACTCACTATCAGTGCTGGAATCTAACAAAAAGAAAATCTCAGGAAGCCAAAACACAAGATAGATATCAGATAGGCTGCACTTTCCTAACAAAAATTGCAGGTGAGGTATGAAGATTATAAAAGGTGAAATCAAATTATAATGCTAACACCCCAGCTATAGAATAACCATGTGCTCTTCCTAAAGTCAGCATATTGAGAGAAGAGCTGCTACTGATATTCTTTAACCATTGACTTTTGGTTAAACCTAGTGGAAAATGATCTATAAATGGTTCCTGTGGACAATAGAGAGGTCTGAGAAAAGAGACATGGGATTGACAGGAATGTGGAAATCCAGTAAACACACACATGGGCTACCTAACATGTGTTTCTTGGCATTCCAATAGCAACATTAAAAGGCAGGATGTGTGAATCTTGAATATGTTAAGAGATGTGCTTGTGCTCAAGGTGACACGTATTCACTAAGGAGGAGTAAGGATTCTAAGATGCTCAAGTCAAGGCCATATGCATCTTGGTATGGCAGAAAGAAGAGAGGAGCATACTTGATTCTGATCTAAGAAAGACCAAAATTCACAACAACAATTTTCTTTAACCTCTTCTTTACTTCTCCGACTTAAACAAAAGTTTTTCTTTGTTCCTTGTTATAACTATAAAATGAGTTATATATCATGATTGTGGCTGAGATTTTAGACTGAATTAAGATAATTCAGGTTCCTAGAATTTAAGTTTTTCATAGGGACTGGATGCATCTAATTAGAGAATTTCCTATAGAGAAATATACAGAGAGATATATTACAGAGATCATTTTAGGATCCATTCCACCAAAGAGTGAACTTGGTAACCATGAGTGTTGTACAGCACTGACAGTTTTAGAAAGTACTGCATTCCTCATCCCTAGTAATACTCATGGTGAGGTTAATTTACTACCTACAAGTGATGCCAGATATGGGTTAGGAGCACCATGATAGGCTGGTGTAGGTCCCTTCCTCTCTTACCATTCAATGTCATACTGTGAGTTTTCTAATCTTACCTATTGTAGAATTTAGAGAAAGCCTCTTCATTTCTCCCACACTATTATTTTCTTTATGATAACTGAACAACTACAAAGCAGAGAAGCCTTTTGTAAGTTGTCAGTGAACACCTAAAGGTGTAGTGCAGTGCCACATTATACAGTAGTGAGTTACGTCTCATGAGATTAATAGGAAGAAATCATTGATGTCATTCTTTGTGCTCCAAGTGCTTTTATGCATGTGATCTCATTAGTCCTTAGGGTATTCCTCCAAGGTAAATTGGAGGGCAGAAATTCTCCCTTATCCTCATTATGAAGACAGCAAAATGAACAGCAGAGGGCATGGCTAGCTCAGAGTTGTCTGTAATTCAGGGGTATAACTAGAAAGAAAAATCAGGATTTCTGGCCCAAAATACTAAAAGTAGATAATTTTAAAAACTGTTCCTCAAAATTTGTAACTTAAAACACAAACGCAATCCAACAATGACATGAAGAAAGTAGTATCACCATGTGGGGCCCAGTCCACTCTCAGGATGAACTTCCATTCACTACACCTTGTGAAGTGTAACTGCATGGAGGCTGATGTTGTGATGTGACTCCAGGGATTTTATAGAAATACTCACTAGGTCCCAGAATGTAAAGCCATTAAATCATAATCTGTCCCCTGAATTAGGATGGTGAGCCAGAGAAATAACTTGCCATATAACTCAACCTGGTAAAACACAGATGCCATTATGATCACAAATTAATATGTAATTACCTTCCATGTTTTAGTTGTTGCTTTGTTCAACCAAATAGAAAAGAACTGAGCAGATAGAAGACAGCAGGACGTAGATAAAAGAAGTAAAGAAAAAGAAAGCAGAAGGGGAATAAAAGCACTTAATCAGATGTGGGAAGACCTGGATTTTTGTTGTGGCTTTGCCACTAACGTTCTCTATGACCTTCAGCAGTTTATTTAATACCCTTGAATATAAATTTCCTATTTTGTAAAATAAAGTGAATTAATAAATAATTCTGAGTCCGGTCTAGTTCTAAGATTATATTAATGATAACTCATATCCTTATACTTTTATATTTTACAGACTCATATCCTGAACTACTTCACCTTGACTGACAGGCTACTAAGGATGCCATTTACAATATCACTTCTAGTTAAACTTCTTCCAAAGGACAGTCATCTTGTATTCTAGTTAACAGAGAGGATCTTTTAAGCTCTGTACAAAACAAATAGATTCTCTTCTAAGGTTTACTTTGGAATAGATTGTTCTCGTGTAACAGATGTTAATTATGTGACACAATCATACGAAGAGACTAGTGAAAAACTAGGCATTAAGCAGAAATGGAGAAGGTAAAACAATTTGAAGTAGGAAGATGCACTCATTTCCCCTTTGTAAATATGTTTCAGGAACTGAAAGTCAGAATCATAGCCAAATTCTAGTGAGATATCACAGAAATATAAGTAACTATTATATTTATGATACTAAATGATATAAAACTAATCTATTGTTATGTATTATTACAGAAAACACAGTAAGTCAGGAGAAATGGGTTTCAATTTTAGAACTGTCACGTAGCTATGAAGCATTGGACAATGTTTTATTCATTCTTTCATATATGCTATAAAATTATTGAGTACCTACTATGGGCCAAGAAATTTTAGACAGTGGGATACGAGTGAACAAGAACAATGAAAAAAAGCTTTGTTTAGTGTTTGGAAAAGTAGATCTTGGTTTCTTTGGCTTTTAAAAGTAAAGACAAATTCTTTTTTTATTCTGACTATATGACTTATTAGATATGATCTTGGAAATTTTACTCCTGTCCTAACAAGAATAAAGCTGAACAAGTGAAAGATAATTCTTAGATTCATTATTGAACTGAGGTCTTAGGGCAAGCTACAACCCCTAAACCTGGAGACAGAGGTGGATTCAGATAACTAAAACTTACCTGGAGCCCACAAACTAAAAACTGCTGCTGAAGTGGGTACCAGCAGGAACATTTTATAATGGACAAATTATTGGAGGCCCAGTGTAGACCACTTTGAGACTTAAAAATGCCACCATGATGATGAATATATTATTGCTAAGAGAGAGTAAATGAGTAGGAATTTCATATGATTGTGGCATAAGATGGCCCTCATTTTTCTCCCCTCTATATCAAAGACAGAAATGTGATTTTTCACAAACAAAAAGCCCCTGTGAGAATTGTTGATTGGTACTGGTTGTGGACTCTTGAAGAAGCCTTTGTCCAGTTCCAGCTACTCTCAGCTGAAGTCTTGGACCACCTGGAGAAATGGACTTGGGCAGTCATTCACAGATGAGAAAATCTTTGTGGAAGTCCAGGTTCAAAGAGGGGATGTTTGAGCACTCCACTGGAGCAAAAATATACATGTTTAGGCACATTGGAATGGGTAAGAAGACAGCTCGCCTCTGCCTGTTTCACCTGTCCCTCAAAGCAGTACAGCCTAGGGCTAAGTGAGACATTCTGGGCTGTGATTTCCTGTGCAGGGATAGAGAGAGAGCAGGTGAGTGAGTACCTGACTTCTGCAGTTGTACTGGATGATGTAAAAAAGACTCCTTTTTCTGTCACAGAATCTATAATACTAAATAAGAATTTTCATTACTAGGAGGAGGGAGGAGATTGGGAAAGTCCATATAAGATTCTCTGAAGGCATTCAAGGGATGTGGATCCTGTGGACTTCACCAGGAAGATCACCCCCACATCTATGTGAAAGCCTCACTCACCTGTGAATCTCCCCACTGGCCCTCAGCAACCCATTGACTCCAAACACTTTACTCACAGGTCCCCTGTTCTGCAGAATGCTCCTTGTACACATTCCTAAAGTCATCAGCAACAGTGAGCTTTGTAGGTGGGTGGAGAGCATGTGCAGAAACTATGTCAGGGTCTGTAGGCAAAGAAGAAACTACAAATTTTAACTGTAGCACCATCTTTGAGAAAACAAAAGAAAGGCTATTAACAGTGTTCTGGTACAATGTAGGATTGAAAGAAGACATATAAGCTTAAGAATTCTACCACAAGAGAGGGCAAGAAGTGTGGAGCAAGTGTATCTAAATACAACCTGAGAAAGACTCGGAATCACTGACTGACAGATGTATTTCTCTGCCTATTGAAGGCAGTTAGTAAAGATTGGAGGAGATGACTGCAACTTTATATGCAAAGAAAACAATGCAAAATTCCAAAGAACATAAAATTCCAAGGAAACATGACATCATTAAAGGATCAAAATAGTCTTCTAGTAACCAAACCCAAAGACATGTAGAACTATGATTTATCTAATAAATAATTTTAAATGGCCAAATTAAGAAAACAGATAATACTAAAAGATAATTCAGTGAAATTAGAAAAATAATACACCAACAAAATGAGAAATTTAAAAGAGATACAAACCATAAAAAAGAAAAACCCACAGAAACTCTAGAGTTGAAGAATTCAGTGAATAAAATGAAAAAATACAAAAGTGAGCATCAATAGCAGAATAATTCTAACAGAAAAAAGTGTCTGTGATTTGGAAGATAGAAACTTTGAGATTACCCAGAAAAGAAGAAAGAAAAAAGTTAAACAGAGTGAAGAAAATCTTGGTGATTTAAGGGATACCTTCAAAAGAACCAATATAAAAATTAACAGTGTTCAAGAAGAAGAGAAGGAGAAGGGAGTAGAAAGTTAATTTAAAGAAATAATGACTGAGAACGTCCTCATCCTGGGGAGAGATTTGGAAATCCAACTTCATTAAGTTAATAGATCACCCCATTTTTCAATCCAAAAAGATCTTCTCTAAGACACATCACAATTAAACTGCAAAAATCAAATACAAAGAAAGAATCCTAAGCATCAAGAGAAAAGAAAATTGAACCTACAGAGAAGATCCCATCAGTGGATTCTATCAGTGGATTTATCCCATCAGTGGTAGGTAGTGATAGGATAAATCCTATCAGTGGATTTATCAGGGAAAAAAAATGTACAGACCATGAGAGAGTGAGGTATTATAGTAAAAATGTTGAAAAAATAAATTACCAGCCAAGAATATTCTATCTTGCAAGGTTATTCTTCATAAATGAAGGAGAAATAGAGAACTTTTATGACAAATTCATAACAACTACAACTGCCTTGTAAGGAATTCTGAAAGGAATTCTTCAAGCTGAAATGAAAGGATACTTATTAGTGACATAAAAAGATCTGAATATAAAAAACACACTAATATAGATCAATATACGGTCAAATTTAGAATACTCTAATACTGTAATATGGAGATGTGCTAACCACTTAACTGCAGCATAAAGGAGATTAAAGGAAAAGAGTATTAAAATATCTATAGCTATTGCAAATTTTAATTAATATACAATATTAATTAAATATAAATTGTGGCATTAAATACAAAAAAGGGATAGAAGAGTAGAGCTTTTTTATATGTGATTAAAGTTAAGTTGTTATCAACATAAAATAGACTGTTCAATCTCTGAGATATTTTATCTAAACCTAATAGTAACTGCAAAGCAAACACCTGTAGTAGTCCACAGAAAGTAAAAGGAAGGAAATCAGAGCATACTATTATGGGAAATCATCAATTCACAAAGGAAGGCAGCAAGAAGTAGAAAGGAACAAAGAGCTACAAAACAGATAGAAAACAATTTAGAAGGTAGCTCTAGTAAGGAGCTTATATCAGTAATATCTCACAACAAATAAAGGCCCAAACCATATGGTTTTACTGGTGAAATGTACCAAATATTTAAAGAATTAACACCAGTCCTGCTCAAATTCTTTCATAAAATTAAAGAGTAGGGACCACTCCTAAACTTGTTTCACAAGGCCAACCTTATCCTGATGTCAAAGTCAGATAAGGAAATGCAAGAAATTTATATACGACAAGCCCACAGGTAACATCATACTTAATGGTGAAAGATTGAAAGTTTTCCCTCTAAAATCAGGAAAAAGAAAAAGGTGTCAACTCTCATCACTTTTTGCCTGATTGCTATGGCAAAATAAAGAAAGGAAAGGTTTCCAAAACCAGAAAGGAAGTATGGTTGTTTTGGTTGTAAATGATATAAAATTATATATAAAAATCCTAAAGACTCTACCAAAAAACTGTTAGAATTAGTAAAAAAAAAAAAAAAAGTCAGTAAAGTTGCAGAATACAAAATCAACATACAGAAATCAGTTGCAATTCTATATTCTAATGATGAAATATCTGAAAAGGAAAGAAACCTTGTATTCACAATAACATCAAAAATAGTAAAGCACTTAGGAATTCATTTAATCAGGAGGAGAAAATCTGAAAAAGAGTTGAAGAAGATATAAATGGGAAGATATTCCATGACTAGACCATAAAAATTAATATTGCTAAAATGTCCATACCATGTATAGGTTCAATGCAATTCCCACCAAAATTCCAGTAGCATTTTTCATAGAAACGGTAAAAAATAATGCTAAAATTTGTGTGGAATTACAAAGACTGCTAATAGCCAAAGCAATCCTGGGAAAGAAAAGCAAAACAGAAGGCATCATACTTCCTGATTTCAATCTGTATTACAAACCTGTAGTAATTCTAACAGTATGGTACTGATATAGAAATAGATATATAGATCAATAGAACAGAATCAAATGCTTAATAATAAACCCCTGCATATGTGATTAATATTTGACAAAGGAATCTAATAGGGAAAAGATAGTTTCTTCAATAAATTATGTTGGGAAAATGCATAATCACGTGAAGAAAAAATAAATTGGACTCTTAAACCACTCACAATAATTAACTTAAAACTGACTAATGAACATAAGACCTGAAACCATAACACTAATAGAAGAAAGCAGGGGGGAAAAGCCTTGACACTGGTCTTAGAAATAACAGTTCTTAATATGACACCAAAAGCACAAGCACTAAAAAACAAAGATTAATCAGTGGGACTATATGAATTAACCACCATGGGAAACATTATAAAATTTCCTTAAAAAATAAAAATAGAAGTTCCATATGATCCAACAATCCCCATTTCTGTCTATATATCTAAAGGAAATGAAAACAAGATATCAAAGAGATCTGTACCTCCAGGTTTATTGCAGCATTATTCACATTAGACAAAATGTGGAAACGACCTATTTCAGTCAATGGATGAATGGTTAAAGATGTGGCGCGCGCGCACACACACACACACACACACACACACACACACACACACACACAGTATTATTCAGCCATGAGAAAGAAGGCTATCCTACTGTTTGTGACAATTTGGATGAATCCTCAGAGTATTATGCTAAGTGAAATAAGTCAGACGGGAAATGATAAGTACTGTGTGAACTCATGTGTAATCTTAAAAAAAAAAAAGACAAACTCAGAAACAGAGTAGAATGGGGCTGGGCAAGGGGTGGTGAGGGTGGAAATATTGGTCATTGGGTACAAACTTCCATTTTGATGATGAATATGTTTTGGGGACATACTGTATAGCATGGCAAAATCATTATCAATACTATATTATATACTTTAAAGGTCCTAAGACAGATTTTAAATATTCTTATCACAAAAAATTAAATGAAAATTCTGTTATATGATGGAGGTGTTAGCTAGTGCTGTGGTGGTAATTGTTTTGCAATAAATAAGTATATTTTAAAGCACTGTATCTCTTAAAATTACACAATGTAATATGACAACTGTATTTCAAAAAGGCTGGAAGGCAAAGAGTGACTGGTTATACACTAAGTGTCAAAGCTGTGCTTTACATCTAGGCATATCTAGTAGCTTTATATATCAATGTTTTCTTGCATATGGATATTGACAAAATAGAAGACATACTGAGAATGACAACTATGATACTCAGGAACTTGAAGTATATTATGAAGAAAAATCAAAGCTGTCAAGCACAAGAACACCGGATAAAAATCACATAGATTTCAGCTTAATAGAACTTTATAATCATGATTTCATGAGACAGTATATGTACTCATCAAACCTTTTCTTTTGTCTTTTTTTTTAATGTTTTATTTATTTCTAGGAGAGAGAGAGAGAGAGCGAGAGAGAGAGAGAGAGAGAGAGAGAGAGCGTGAGCAGGGGAGGGTCAGAGAGAGAGAGGGAGACACAGAACTGAAGCAGGCTCCAGGTTCTGAGCTGTCAGCACAGAGCCCGACGCGGGGCTCAAACCCACGAATCGCGAGATCATGACCTAAGCGAAACTCTGACGCTTAACCTACTAAGTCACCCAGGGGCCCCTCTTTTCTTTTGTCTTTTCTTTTCCTTTCCTTTTCTTCCTTCCTCCCTTCCTTCCTCCCTCCCTCCCTCCCTCCCTCCCTTCCTTCCTTCTTTCCTTTCTTTTTGATGGGTACATAGCTATATTACATTTTCTAGTCCTTCGAAGGCAAGTACATCCAGGTGAATGAGATATAGCCGCTAGAACACTAGCTGAAGTAATAGACACAAAACCTAGTCCTGGTACATAAGATCTCCCATGCATAATCTTTCGTGTCTTTTTTATCTCTGACAATTAAATGGAAAATATAATAAAGAATTATCAGATAGTGGTGTTCTGAGATAGAAAGGTCCGGTGACCTTACTGTCCTGAAATCCATCAATAGGATTAATTGGGTGATAAATAAACTTCATATTTATTAAGTTATTGAGATCTGGAGTTTGTTGCAGCAAACAGCGCCACTTACACTAGCTCGTCTAGTATTCAACGACAAATTGTATTTCCATGTGTCAGTTATTTTGCCCGTTTTCTCTCACATTCATACTCTGCTTTTTTTAGTAGAAGGATTAACTCTTGAACGTTTTTGTTTGTTTCAGGCCATGTTGCCAACTGCTTTGTTTAATAGAAGCTACTGGCAGAAGATTGGTGTTTGAAAAGAAGGAAAAGGCCCAAATATTTCTCCCTCCTCCTTCAATCCCCATCTCTGACAAAATAGTAGTGGCTACTTCTTTCCATGACTGACCTCCTGCAAGTAGGATTTACCATACAGTGTTCTCATTGGCCTAATTCTGGATCATCTTTGCTTACATCCATTATGATTAGCCCTAGAGCTGGACATATTGTATATCATATCCAAATCAAATATTTGTAACACTTCCAGAAATTGATGGATCCCTAGAGGAAAGGGATGCTTTTAGAAAGAAGAGGGAGAATGGATGGCATGTAAATATTTAACAAGTGTCCACTACAATGAATATTTAAAATATTAATTTTTTTTAAAATAGAACTTTTCCCCCCATTATGTCACCGAGATCCTTATACAAGTCTTAGATTAGATTAGCCTGAATGGACTAAATTTGGCGATCATCTGCTTTCTTATAGGATTCTAATAGAATCTTCAGAAAGACAATTTTTATAGAGGTAATGGGTAAAATGTAATGGAAAGTTTGGTCAGTGTTACACCCTTAAAATCCTCTTGTAAAAGTAATTACTAAAACTCACTGTGAATTCAAATATAAATGACTTTTCTAAATTATTCCAAAATATATGTGGCCAGTTAGGAAGCCCATACATAGATTATGTCCCTATAGGAGCCTGAAATATGTTGACAATGATAAATACAGTGATTAATGACAATGAAATATTATAGTCAATATGTGTGTGCTTTCATTAGACACTCTTTCTAGAGGTTTATGATTTATGGCTTGTTAGTTGAGATCAAGCAATTACATTTTCACCAAGGTGCTATTTAATGTTCATATTAATAAGAATCATGAATACATCCGAGTGCTTAATTTGACCAGAATACTGGACTAAGCATATCTCATTTAGTTCCCATAACAGTCTTATTAATTTAATACTATTATCTCCATTTACAGATAAGAAAGCTGAGTTTAATAGAAAGAAGTAAACAGGGCTCTTAAAGTGCTAATGTACAATTAACAATTATGTGACTATAATAAGACCCTTGCACTTTTCTTGACATGAGTGAATTTTTCACTATTATAACCTAATCTTAGCTAAATAAACAAATTTAAATAAAGTGAAAAGCAGCATTTCTTTAGAGCAGGAGATGTTAGTACCCTCTTCAACAACAGTAACCATAACAATAAAATGGCACCCACTTTAAAATTTCTTACTTAACAAAGCAGAAAATAATATGCCATCAAAAAAAGAGTTAAGAAGCCCATGAACTATTCATTCTCCAAAAATTGCTTCTTCTCCTTAGTACCCTCTTCAACAACAGTAACCATAACAATAAAATGGCACCCACTTTAAAATTTCTTACTTAACAAAGCAGAAAATAATATGCCATCAAAAAAAGAGTTAAGAAGCCCATGAACTATTCATTCTCCAAAAATTGCTTCTTCTCCAGCTTCACATTAACATTGGTAATATTTAAGACAGAACTAAAAAGCTGTAAAAGGAAGATCATGGGGGTGGAACAGAGAAGTGAGAGCTAAGACATGACCACTCTCCTCAACTCCAACATTGGCAGTTGTAAAGAAGAGGTTTCAGAATTCTACGTGCTTTTGGCAAGAAATCCAGTCTTCAGTCTCCATATATTTCAGTCTCCAGTTTTGCTTCCATTTTTATGCTTCTTTTCATATGATATCACGAAAATAAGTATGTCTTATATGAGTCATCCTGCATTCTCCCAATATAATCTACATGCAGGTCTGTATCTTGCTAATTTTTACCCCGTCTCCCAACTCCTCCCCAACTTCTGAAAACTTTCCACTGTAATAGTGGAACTTACAGGTACTAATTAGCATAATGTCCCATTGTCTCAACATTTCAGAATGTTCCCTTCTTGCTCTAATAGAAACCTGATCTTCTTGATGATACTACCTTTTTTGCAGTCTACTCAAGCAGTAAATGCTTTTTCTATAATACCTTCCCAAAATAAAGTGATTGTCCTAGTTGTTGAGATTTCCATTATATTTTTTTTCCTAAAAACTCTATCACAAATTATTTATCAATAGATTATCCTCTACTCCCCATATTTATTGAAATCATCTAAAGAACGTAGATCATCTTATTTGTCTTTGAAACATTTGGCTCCTGAATTCTTATCGTTATCTTCAATATTTTTGTCATATTTTGCGGGTGATTTCGCTACCCTTATAGATTATCATAGAACCCCTATTGACTATTCAAGTACTTGGCATCTTCAGTTCCACTTTTGTTGATGTTAGTTACTTCAACCATTCACTTCCTAGGCAAACCCTAGATACAGTCATTAATCTCAGTTTCAAACATCTCACTCTCTAATGCCTCTTATGTATCCAGCTCATACACTCTAGAACACTAGTAGCATCAACAGTCTACTCATATTTATCAACTTTTATTTACTTTTATCCCATAATGTCCTCTTTTTCCTTATCCTAGATAAGTTCCACCATACAATCAAAATAATTACTTTTATATTAAATTTTCTTTTCCCACTTTTGCTTAATCTCTTTAACCTTTTAAATTCAACATTTTGCTAATTTTGCTTCTGTATTTGTATAATTGGATGGGAAACACACACATGATGCCTTGTATTACGATAAATGTATGAGATCAAACTTCAAGTATTCCCATAAAATCTTTCCTTAGGTCAGCCACTCACATCCTGGATGACTATTTCAAATTTTCTCATTTTCCTTTAAGTCTTCATGTCTTCTATTTAATTTTCATTCTATTATTACTTCCCATATCATTGAGAATAAAGCAAATATTAAAAAATGTTCACCCCATATCAATGTATTTACCTACCTTTCCTTCTTTCCATTACTATGGGCATACTCTGAATATAGATGTCAATTCTTCCATTCTGTACTAAATCTCATTGCCAATTGCCTATCCAAAAACTATACACCAGTTGAACACTCTCCCTCTCCTACTTCATTCAAGACTATCTAAATCATTACTATCAGCGTATATTATTCTGCTGGCACATATATGCTGCACATGGATATAATTTATACACATTATTTCTTCCACTAAAAGTGAAGTTTCTAATAGCAGCTACTCTCCCCTTCGTCTGTTACATGCTTATATTTTCCTTTTTGGGGCAAATTTCCTTGATAAAAGTTTTCATATTAGCTGTCTAAAAGTCTGTCTACATATACTGTATTGAATTCATACCAAGGACTTTGCTCCTAAATGTTTTTTTAAATTCCTCCCTTAATTCATTATCCAGTCTTCACCTTACTTGACCTATCAGTAGACATTTGGCATAGGTATACATCTTCCTTCCTTTAAGCATGGACTTCACTTAGATTTCAAGACAATATGCTGTCTTGTATGAATTTTTTCTGGTTAATTCATTGTTGTGATAGACAGAATAATATGGGGTTCTCTAAAATATTTTCATGTCTGAATTTCCAGAAGTTGTGAATATGCTTGCCCTACATGGAAAAAGGGACTTTATAGATATAATTAAATTTAGGATCTTGGGATAGGCATATATATTATCCTGGATTATCCTGATGGGCCCAGTGCAATTATGACTTTTTCCCCCTCAAACCTCACATCCAAAGCATCAAAAAATATTGTTTGCTCTACTTTTAAGATATATCTAAACTACTTTTCACCAGCTAGATTGCTACTCTCTTCACCTAATTTACCATTTGTTTCCTCCAGATTATTGCAAAAGCATTCTACATTGATCCTCATGTGAATGCCCTTCCTTATCTATAGTCTAACTTCAATATAGTAGCCAGAGTAATCCTATGAAAATAAGCTTCTATATGGCTTGCTCTTGTTCAAAGCAAACACTAATGTCTTCACAATGATGTACATATCTGATTTCCTAATTGCTTTTCAGATGTCTTCTTCTGCTCACTTATTTGCTTTTATTAATTACTGGAAAATTGAAACTCTTGCTGTGTCATGCTTACGGGAGGACTGGTGCTGCATAATAATATTCTGTCTAGAATGCTCTTCTATCAAATATCTGTATAGCTCACTCCTTTACCTTTACCTCTAGTAGGTCTTGGTTCAGGTATCTATTTTATCAGTGAGGACTTTCCTTGCCACCTTGTTTTAAGTCATAATGTTTTCAAATTGTCACTCCCCACCTACCTGACCTGTTTTATTTTCCCCAGTAGCTCTTAACACCATCTCATCTACTATATAGTTGGCTTCTGTATTTGTTTTTTGTCTACTGCTATCCAGTAGATGTAAGCTTCATCAGACTAGAGATTTATTTCATTTACTGCTATATCCTTGTTGTCAAGAACAATGACTAGAATGTACTAGGTGCTTGATAAATAATATTACTCATATTTAAACAAATAAACTTTCTCCATATAGGCCTTAGAGGGCAGATATAATAAGATTAAGATCAAGGATTAGATTCCTTTATAGATCAATTTCATACCTTTCAGTAGTTAATAAACTTATTCATTTTTTAAAAGAGCATTTATTCCTTGTTTATTCTGATCAGATTATTCTGACAGGCCTAAGAGATACAGCAAAGAAGATTCAGTCTGAACTTTGAAAGATTTTTCTCAGCTAGGGAAAGAAATAACAAAATGAAGATAATACAGGGAAGACTATGGTAAGACCCACAATAAAAACAAAAGTGAGGAAACTTTATATGTATTGTATGATGTTTTATAGAAAATATATTTTAATAATGACAATTATAGAAAAATAATGTTGAATATTTCTACTCTCTGAGTCTCTGTTCAGTCATTCTCTATGTCACAGGTTATATTTACTCTCTATTCCTTCCCAAGGACAGTCACTTGGATAATATATTATTACTATCAGTTCCAGAAAAATTAGGTTGCTTATGATCTTAACATATATAAGACATGCCAATTCATTTGCATTTAGCTATGATGCAAGTTAAACGTATTCCCTACAAAAAGGCAAGATATGTCAAACAGTATACAACATAATTATATTGCTAGGTCTAAGAGCACTTTTTTTCTCCAAATAGATTAAATCACTTCCACATAATATTTTTTTGATGTTCTCTTAAGATAGATAGAGGCTGCTAGCATCATGGATTTATCTTTTCTTAGATTCACCAGGGCCAAAAATAATACTGCTAACTTAGGCCATCCTTCTTGTAAATATTCATCATCATGCCACAAGTTAGATCCAGAGACAGAGAGTAGATGGACCAGGACCAATTCATCACTTTTACTTGAAGGAGCATATATCCTGTGGACTGCAAGTAGCAGCATTTTATTTAGATATGGAGGCTCGCATTAATATTATTAAACCTCTCGGTACTATTGGGAGCATAATTTAATGTGGTTTATGTAGATTTCCTTTATGGTTTTTATGCCCCAAACTTCTAAATATCACATAAAATATACGGATAATAGGAAAGTATGCATTCATTAAGTTAATAGTGAAAGCCTATAATTGCCAGTAAAAGCAAATAAGTTAGATTAAATGGTTACAATATAGTCATATAGAAAATTAATTCCAACAGCGATAATCATTATTATCTAAAATTCATCATTAGGAGAGAGTCATGTTGGAATATTTTTTTTAAAAAACTGTGCACATGCTCAAAGTCATAGTCTTTTTTATTTTCACCTCCATTACCCTAGTCCACGTTTAATGTGCTTCATCTCCCAGTGTGAAAGGAATAATTGTCATATTTCCTATTATTAGATAAGTACACAAAATAGGACAAAAATTATCTTGTTTTAGGCTATATTGTACAAACTGCATTGTGTTACGAAACTGACTCAGGATTGGTTCCATCTCTGTCATTTATTAGCTCTGTGATCTCAAGAAAATAATTAAATTTGATAGAGATTTTATTTCCCTAACTGGAAAATGGGACTACATATATATGTCCTGCCCAAGTAAAAATTTATAAAAATTTTATGAAATAGTATATTTGCAATTTTTATTTTTACAATCATAAAACTACTGAGATATAAAGCATTTTTATTGCGTTGTTTTAAACTTCATTGTTAATTGCTATTACTTTTTGATTAATAAAACACAGTTTAAAACCATATTGCCAAAAACATACTTAGCAAATACTTCTGACTCAGGGTCCTATCTGAGCACTTTCAATAAATCAAGTGCTGATAACCTGTTACCACAATTACTTCTTCTTGATTTTGACCCGTCATTAAGAACGCTGCTTCAATTTTGACTTTTAATACTTGAATTTCTGTTCTTCGTTCTCTGATCCTCTTTCTGGTGCTTTCTTCTATGACTGTATCTTCTACTGTCAATGCTTGTGGGCTGACTATGTAATCCTGAAACGACTACATTCTGATTACTATGTTTCACTTGTACAAAGCCAAATATATTTATTTCCTCTAAACCTTACACTTTTTGCTTTTTTAGGCTCAAATTAAAGGAGTCCCTTTTTAGCATTTCTTTCTTCCTTGCCTCTTCTATCCAATCTCATGTTTATACGTCTCATTTGAGTCTTGCTTCCGTCGTGACACACACTGGCAAGCACTATGGGATTACTTTTATCAGTAAGATATATTATCCAATTCTCTGTGTAGGGCTTTACTTGACTATCTGTTGGACTCTCCTTAACTGTAGTGTCCTTTATATTTCCCGATTCTAGCACAAGTATTAATTAATACACAATTTCCACTATTTCCATCTACATTCTTATTTTGACTCTTGCATTCATCCTTCTTTATTATTTTGTTTTGGTTTTGATATAAAGCCCTTGTTTTTGCAGAGCTTAATTTAATTTAGTTTAATTAGTTTAAATCTAGTACAGCTGCATAAGTTCTCTCTGAATTGGATAAAGTGTGTTTTGCAGGTATTGGGGAAGACAGAAGGCATACATGTCAAATGACTTTATCAAATCCACACAGTGAGTTGTGAATCAGATTCTGATATTTTCTGAAACATAGCCCAAAGTTCCTTTCAAATGTCCACACGCAAAATTTTTATTTTTATTTAGTGAATATTTATTTTTAGGTAACTTTTGCTAGGATATAACTTATGCAAAATAAAATTGACACAACTTAGATTAACTTAGGTGAACAACCTGAAGAGTTTTGACAACTTTATACATCCATATAACCAATCCCATGATGAAGATATATAACATTTTTATCATTGTGTATTTGCCTCCTGCCACCTGGCCGTCAGTTTTATGCCATATTTAGCATCAGACAACTGGTGACCTATAGACCCTTGCTTCCAACTCAGAGCCACGTGGAAAAGTCAGGAATCATAGGCCCCTGAAATGTCCTTTCAGCACACTCTATTGATAAAGCTTAACACTGTACTCACTTTAAAAGTAAAATATTTAACAGTATCTCATTTTTGTTACAGAACATAAATTGAAAGGTGCAGAGTTTAGAGATAAACTGATAAAAAGCTGTATGATAAATGTCTGTTTAAATTTATAAGAAGTTGTCAAATTGTTTGGAAAGTGGTTGTACCATTATACTCTCCTATCAATGTGTGAGAGATGCATTTGCAATACATCCCCTTCAATTCTTTAGTACTAGCATTCTTCATAATTCTAGCCATTCTCATGAGTCTGTATTAGTAAATTGGTTATTCTGGAAATAACCAGAAGTAAAGATCCCCCTCACCAATGTGGGTGGGCTTCATCCAATCTGTTGGGGATCTTAATAGAACAAAAAGGCAGAGGAAGGATGAATTAGTTCTCTTTGCTTGAACTAGGACTCCTATCTTTCTGCCCTAGGACATCATTATTTCTGGTTCTTGGACGTTCGGACTGACTGAGACTTTGATGCCATTGTCCGCCCAATTTTCAGGCCTTGAACTTGAACTGAATAAATTATACCAACAGCTTTTCTGGTTCTCCAGTTTGCAGTTGACAAATTATGAGACATCTCAGGCTCTATAATTGTGTTAACCAATTATATATATAAATAATTTAAATATAGATAGAAGTATATATACATCTAGATATTTATATAGCTATACTTGTAAAGTATATGAATAATATATTTATATATAATTATGTAATAATAGAATATTAAATAATATATAATTGTGAGAACCATTTAATATATAATAATATCTATCTATCTATATATATATGTAGATATTTATGTAGATGTGTTTATAAGTTATATAATCTTCTATTGGTTCTGTTTTTCTGGGGAACCCTCACTAATATAATGGGGAATACTCATTTGACATATTTTGAGATCATTCAGAAGGCTGCAAGTTTAAGTAGTTGCCAGAGAAAGAGCAAATTCTTCAACAGTTTCAGGCTATCATTAAAGCTGTCTTGCATTTAAGCATAAACTAGCAGACCCCAAAATGCTAGAGGTATCCATGACATACAAAGATGTGGTACAATCCAAGGGAGGGATCTCTTGGTTCTGGAGAAATACATTGCATTCTACAGCGGAAAATTCAATGGTTGAAAATCAGCCCCTTGCAAACTGTAGTCTCCAATAGAGACTAAAACAACAAATCACATTGTGACTAAAGTTATCCTTCATGAGTTGTCACAAGTACAAGTACAGTAACAATCATTTTATGATTTAAATGGCACATTTGAGCTACTGCTATAAAGCAGGTCACATTAAAAGTGACCCAAATAGCCACATCACCTACATGAGTATCTCCAATTCCTCTCTCTCAACTCACACCTATGGCCTTATGTAATAGTCCAGTCAACCATTTTAACAAGAAGCAAAAATTGTGAGCCGCATTCACAAATAAGATGGTGCTATTGCAGTACATTACTTTGCCACTCGAGTAACATAAAGTTCACTAATGGAAGCAGAGCCAGGAACAATATAGTAATCTACTTTATAGAGACAACAGGTGGCTGGAGTACAGATAAGACCTGATTTCCTATGTCCTATTTCCTATGTAAAATATACCCTGGTTGGTTAATTAGGACCTAGAAATAAACTAAACTAAAGGACAATAGACAAGGATTCATGGTAAAAAAAAAAAAATGTCCATGCAATACTGTTTTGATTGCTATAGCTTTTTAAATTTTTTTTCAAAACATTATTAATCTATTTACTAATCTATTAATGTAATGTATTACATTTATTGATTTCCATGTGTTGAATCATCTTGCACCCCAGGAATAAATCCATTTAGTCATGTATAATTGTTTTTAAGGTGTTCTTGATTCAATTTGCCAATATTATGTTGAGAATATTTGCGTCTATATTCATCAGGAATATTGGTCTATAATTTTTTGTTTTTTGTTTTTCTTGTGGTATACTTATCTGGCTTTGGTATTAGGGTAATACTGGCCTGGCCTGGTAGAATGAGTTTGGAAGTGTTCCCTCCTCATGTTTTAAGAAGAGTCTGAGAAAAACTGGTGTTAATTTTTGTTTAAATGTTTTTTTGAGTTTTCCGGAGAAGCCATCTTGTTTTAGGGATTTCTGTGTTGGGAAATTTTTGATTACTGACTCAATTTCTTTACTCATCATCAGCCTGTTCAGATCATCTATGTCTTCATGATTCAATCTTGGTAGGTTGTATGTTTCTATAAATCCATCAATTTCTCCTACATTATTTAACTTGTCAGCCTATAATTGTTCATAGCAATCTCTTAAGATCCTGTGTATTTCTGTAGTATCAGTTGTAATGTCTCCTCTTTCACTTCTAATTTTGATATTTCTATGTTTTTTACTTAGTCTAACTAAAGATCTGTCAATTTTCTTTTCTTTTTTTCAAAGAATCAACTCTTAGTTTTGCTGATCCTTCTATTAACTTTTCTGGTTTCAATTTCATTTCTTTCAAATCTGATTTTTACTATCTCCTTCTTCTGTTAACTTTGGGATGAATATGTTTTTCTTTTTCTAATTCTTGAGGTGTGAAGTTAAGCTATTTGAGATCTCTCCATTTCTTACTTTAAACATTTATTGCTATAAACTTTTCTTTCAGAACTGCTTTTGCTGGTCCCCATAAATTTTGATATGTTGTAATAGAAGCAGCATGGTACTGGCACAAAAATGGGCACATAGACCAATGGAACAGAATAGAGAGCCCATAATTAATACCCTGCATAGACAGTCAACTAATACGTGACAAGGGAACAAGAACACCAAATGGGGAAAGGAGAGTCTCTTCATAAACTGTGTTGAAAAAGCTGAATAAAAACATGCAGAACAAATTGGATCTTTATCTTACACAGCTCATAAAAATTAACTTGAAATGGAGCAGAAATTTAAACATAAGACCTGATACTATAAAACTAGAAGAAAATGTAGGGGAAAATCTGCTTGGAATTGGTCTTGACAATGATTTTTTGCACATGACACCAAAATCACAAACAATAAAAGCAAAAATCAATACATGGGCCTACATCAAATTTAAAATTTTCTAAACAGCAGCAGAAACAGCCAAAATGAAAAGGCTACAAAATGGGATAAATTTCTCCGAAACCTATATGAAGAGGTTAATATCCAAAATATATAAAGAACTCATAAAAATCAATGCCAAACAATCTGACATTCAAAGGTCAACACGTACTTAAAAAGATTCTTGACGTCATTATCTATTAGGAAAATTCAAATCAAAACCACAATGAGGTATAACCTTATATCTGTTAGAATTCCAATAATAAAAAATATCAGATATAACAAGTGCTGGTGAAGATGTGCAGAAAAGGGAAACTTGAACGTTGTTAGTGGAAATGCAAATTGGCTCATCTACTGAAGAAAATGACATAAAACTTCCTCAAAAAAATAAAAATAGAATTACCATGTGATCCATTAGTTCCTTTTCTTGTTATATACATCTGTCCTCCAAAAAAAGAAAACAAGATTTTGAAGAGATATGTTCTCCCTTCTGTTTTCTGCAACATTATTCACAGTAGTCAAGATGTGAAAATAATCCAAGTGTCCACCAATGAATAAAGAAGATATGATAAAGTCACACATATACTCACACACACACACACACACACACACACACACACACACATTATTAAGCCATGAGAAAGAGGACAATCTGCCATTTACAGAAATGTGGATGAACCTTGAGCATATTATGCTATGTGAAATAAGTTAGGCAGAAGAAGACAAATACTATACGATATCACTTACATATGACATATAAAAGTTAAAACTGAAAAAAGAAACCCACAAAGAGCAAAATGGTGGTTATTAAAGGAAAGGGGATGAGATCAGATACATATTATAAATAAGGGTATAAACTTACAACTTGTAGAAATATTCTCCAGAATTCTAATGTTATAGTGAATATAGACAAAAATATTTTATTATAATAGACAAACTTGCTAAAATACTATATTTTACTTATTCTAACCACTAAAAAATTATAATTATGTCATAGTATAGAGGTGATAATTATCACTTCAATGGCAATCATATTACAATATATAATTGTATCAAATTAACAATTTATATACCTAAAATTTATGCAATCTTAGGTCAAATATATTTCAATTTAAAAAAGAGAAATATGTGAACATGTGTATGGACTAATGAAATTAGACGTAAACCATAAAAATAGTTTTGTCTAGTGTTATTGTTCTCAGAAAGTATCCACCTCAGAAGTAATTTTCAAAAACCAGGTGGGCAGGATCATTGGTTCTGTGCATGTCAATCAGACGTTCCTTGACTACATCAGTTGTGGCCCAAAGGGCCAAAGACCATGGTTGTCATTTTGGCAGAGATAGAGGCTATATATTAGTTCAATAATGTGGGCTTCTTCTTATCAAAGCCGATCTAGTTACTGCCACTGCCAGCAGCAGAGACAAATATTGAGCTATAAACATGGTATAATGCCTTCAGAATACCTGTTATCTACTTGAAGACATGGCTAATCAGATGTCTTTCAATATGGAAAATATAATAATTTACACTTTCCCCCAAGCGATACCTACTATGAAATGAATTTGCCTTCCACCAATAGACTAATATATAACTCCTATAATTATTTGTGTGCTGGCAACCAATATTGCCTCAGCATAAAGGATCATTTCATGGTAAAGGTAGATCATTTTAATAGGCACAAGATACTTGTGCCTATGCCCCACATTCAAGAAGCAGGACTAATGATATGATGCAATGATTTATTAAGGCTCAGGCAGAATTTCAGCTTGAAGACAGCAACACAGTAGAGTTGAGCAGTTGAGAGTAGAATAGAGGAGGATAATAATCCTTTAAGGCGTGGTAAATATGCCAAACTAATAACTAATATATGGAGCTATGTCTCCAATAGCAAGAATTTAAGGGTTTTTGAATTAAGAAGTAAAATTTGGATTGGCCTTCTCTAGTAGTTGCTGTTGGTACATGTAATAGAGTCTGACCCCATTCTTTAATGTTGACCCTTGATGAAAGCTGTTTTGCCAAGAAATGTCTTGAAGGCTATGTCTCCTTCCTGAACAATCTCCCAACCAATGACTTAATGAAGTGTGGTACAGAAGCTCAGTCTTATTTTCTCTTGATGACACAACTCTATGGTACAATTCATAATTTCCCATGAGGTCAGGTTGAAGCTAGACTTAGCTGAATCTATCTTTGACTAAGTTCTTTCTCTTATGTATTCTACTTCCCTCACTCCTTTAAAAGTTTCACATTTAAAGCACATATTCAATGAATCCACTGCAGAAGAATCTCATCTCAGGATCTTCTTCTTGGGGATCTAGGCTAAAGTAGTTTGTAACACAAATGGCTTAGAAAATAGACTATAGGAGTAGGATTCTAGAGTTGGCTTGCTTTCTGGCCGTATTACAGTTAGGACCGCATCATTTGTGAAGGGTGAAATATTTGTAATATCTGGCATGCTGAATAAGTATAATTGCTAAATTTTCTCATTAGTGAATTTGGAAGGGGTTGTTGCTGTTAAGGATGCACAATTTGGTGCAATAATTCAGGCATTTGAGAAGTAGAGGAAAAAGAATAAGTATAAAGACTGTGCCTATTGCTAAGAATAATTTATGCTTTGAGTAGAGAAAATGGCTCAAATGAGCAAAGTTCTATATAGTGCAAAGTATGAACACCAAATATTCTCTTTGGTAGCATTTGAAGAGCCTCTTATCTCTTAGAGTCAGATGACAGATTGAACTAAAGACTGGGCACATAATTAATTGCAAGAATGGCTGAACTTGAGAGGAGGCTGAATTTTCAGTCAGCATTAAGCCTCCTTTGCCAAAGTCAGGGATCTACTAATATAACAAGGTTATCTGGGTAGACTCAAGAACCCTGAAGTCTCCAATTACAGTGAACACTCTGGGATTTTAGAAGTTGTCCACTTTCTTTGTCAGTGGCCCTGCTTTGACTGAAGACTGAGAAGATGCCTCATACGATAATGTTTTTTTCTCTTAGGGTCTCCACGTATTTGTCCTACTAGCCACTAGACAAATAAATAGAATCAAATTTAAGTATAACCCCATTGGGGAGCACTAGGACTTCTAACAGGAGAGGTTGATTATATTCCAAATGTGCTGCAGTGTTTGGCCAAAATGTACTGGCAAGAAGCAGGAAAATTTGCGTGAGAGTAAATTCTGAGCATGCTGGACAAAATAAAAGGCAAAATATATGGCTGGATAAGGAAGGTTTTGTCAGTCCTAAGATTTTGACACAGTTTAATATTTTGCCACAAGTCCTGGCCCTTCTGGGATGACTGATGGGAGGTAAAGACTATGAACCTCACCAAACTGGCATGAGTGCCAAGATTTCTATGGCTGATCATGAAAAATGAAAACAAGGGCTCAGAAATGGACACGCTAAAATGAACTTGCTATTAAAAATAATAATAATAACATACCAGGGGCTATGGGTATTCCTCAAGTGAGTTGAAAGAATGTCTTGTTTATTAAGTGATAAGGAATGTGTTCATAAGGGCAGGCATTAGCACCTTTGAGAAATCGGGTAGCGGCAGTTCTCTAGCCAATTGGATGTGACTTTTTTCTCTTTTAAATTCTTATAGCATTTACTTATGTGTTGTTTGTGGGAACCTAAGCAAATCAAACATGTTATATTATTATTAGTGTTCATGTCTTCCATATATTCCAATTTCTTCCTATTTATTTCTGAGCATATAGTATTATGCCTGTTACATAGTACCTATTAAGCCTACCCTGGTAAAACTTTTAAAAACAAAGTCAACTTGTATCACCTGAAACACTGAACATAATATCTGCAAACAGTAGTCACTCAATAAATAATTGTTAGAATAAAGTGAAGTTACACTACCAAATTAATCTTCTTGCAATACCATTATCATAACATTAGTGCTCTACACAAATGACTAAAACAGTTTTCTATTAAGTTAGGGAATAAAATTAAACTTTTGTGTTATAGTCAGAGCCTTCCAACATCTGTTCCTAACTTTTGCATCTGTTCTTGAACATTTTATCTAGACTCACTGTTTACTTCTACTCTAAATTAACCTTGTGCTTGAACCAAAGTAACTTTTTACAGTCTACCCTTAAATATTCTCTGTACTTTCCTCTATCCTAAACTTTGTACATGCTTTTTTGTACCTTCATAATTGGTATCTAACCAGACTAGATAAATAGGGAAAATAATTAACAAAATACTTACTTTATGCCTCACAGCAAGTAAATCCATCCCTATGGCCTGTGTGTGTGTGTGTGTGTGTGTGTGTGTGTTGCAAGGACTAGGGTGAGGGCAGTGGTTGATAATTCTTACAGCATTTTTACAGGCATCATCTTTCTCCTTCCTTTTATTTCAGTTTGGTCTCTTGAGCCTAAGCTGCTATGAAGCTCCTTTATCTGACTGTTCTGTTATTGGTGAAAGGATCTAAGAGCCACTATAAGAATTCATAGACACTATCTCCACTATCTGTACTTCTGTTACTATACGTTAGCAATTTCTCTTTGAATAAAATTCTGCAATTCTAACAGTCAATGTGGAAATATTCAATTATAAAATTCATAATCCATTAGATTGAATTAAATAAATTATTCAAGAGAAGTATTGCTCTTGGAACAGTGATGAGGCAAGAATTTCTTCTGGATGTCTTTATAATAAAGAAACCATGTAGGGCTCCTGGGTGGCTCAGCTGATTGAGTGTTCGACTTTGGCTCAGGTCATGATCTCACGGTTTGTGGGTTCGAGCCCCACATTGGGCTCTGTGCTGACAGCCCAGAGCCTGGAACCTGCTTCAGATTCTGTGTCTCTCTTTTTCTCTACCCCTCCCCTGCTCATGCTCTATCTCTGTCTCTCAAAAATAAATAAACACTAAAATTTAAAAAGAGAAACCAGGTGATGTAAGAAACTGTACCGAAATAATACTTAAAATATTAACAACGAGGGGGTGTCTCGGTGGCTCCGTCTGTTGAGCGATCGACTTAGGATCAGGTCGTGATCTTATGGTCTATGGGTTGGAGCTCCAGGTCAGGCCCTGGGCTGACAGAGCCTAGAGCCTGCTTCAGATCCCGTGTCTCCCTCTCCTTCTGCCCCTCCCCTGCTCGCACTGTCTCTTTCCATCTCACAACAATAAATAAAAATGTTCAAAAATTTAAAAAATAAAAAAGTAAAATATAAACCATGAGTTTGGTAGAACTGTTAATTTAAATACATTTTAATACATTAGACTAATAACAACACTAAAGTATGGTTCAAAACAAATACCTCCATGGGTGCCCAATGATATATAATCTAATCACCAACTCTGTGTCTCTAATTACAAATGGTCTCATACTTCTATTGGCCACTCCTTATTATCTTCCTTTCATGTTATAGCAGCATGTATTATTGCCTATCTGAATGTTTTTAATTTCTAATAATATTTTGGTGATTGTTCTTACAATGACCTCTCTTCAGATGTGACTTCAATCATCCATCATGACCCCTAAGTTCAATTTCTTTAGGATATTTTTTTCTTAGCTGTCTTAATCCAATTTTTAAAACCCAAAAACGTGTAAGTAGCACTAATAAAGAGTCTCTCCTTCACCAAACTTAAGTAAGACTACTCTGAATCTTCTCTCCAACTGGGTCTCAGCTTTTTGATCTTCTCTGTTCAATTGTAGCAAGAATCTTCTTAAAGTTAGTAAAGAATTACCTCTTAGTATTTTTTCCATCCCCTGACCACCTCTCCACACATTCATTGACTATAAATCCCTACTTTCCTTTGTACTCAGAATTGAGCCCAATTGTATACTGAAGTCTATTTACCCATATTACAAGTCCTGAATCAAATCTGGTTTTACCGCTTTAATTATTCAGCTCTGGTTTTCTTTGACAATAGGTACTGTCTGAAGTTCTGAAATCTGGAAGTAGTAATCATCTTTTACCATATTCTAAAATTTATTTTTCCTTTTCAAGTGCATTTATCTCATTTTTCAAAGGAGCCTATAAGTGTTCCAGAAGTAAACATAATTAATAATCCAACTGATTGGTTAGGGAAAGTTCTGCATTTTCTCTAAAGCCAATATACCTCTCAGGAAAATTCCCTCCTATTTATTATAACTTTGGTTTTATAACATCTTTGTAAAACTTTTCTAGAGCATCCTTCTACTATTAATATTACTTTCTTAATAATAATAATAATATTTATTAATAACATCTACATTTATTAATGGCAAAGTAAATATCAGAGCTATACTAAGAACATCACCTATATTATCTCCTTTCATACTCCATTAACTCTATCATTTCACTAATCTTATTCTATTGCTAATGCACTGCTTTATAACTATACTATCTGAAAGAGAAAACTCAACATAAAACTCTATTTGTCCAGTTGACTGCATTATTATTAATTTCTATTTGACTAGTATAAAGCTAAAATTATCTATCTACTTCACATATGTCTTTTATTTTGTCTGAAGAGGAAATAAATCACTGCTCTATAACAGAAGCCATAGAAACTGATTTTTTCCCTTCCTTCCTTCATTCTTTCTTCCTCTCTCCTTCTTTTCTTTCTTATTTTTGGGAAAACAATCACACTATCCTATTTCTCACAAAAAGCTTACTTGAGTAAAATCTAAAGGCTATATAATATTTCAAGATTAATTTGAGTCACAGTGAGTTGAGAGAATTTTGTTTCTGTTCTATTTGGCATAAGATACAGGCACTACACAGGCACTTTTTAAGCTAATTATGTAACAAAGAGCTCATGAGAACTTAACATTATTTTTCTCAGACACCACCTCAAAAAAAAAAAAAACAAATTTCCTACTTTCTTGGCAAGTTAGTGTGTACATATCCAATTTTAGATATTGAGCATCAGCCAGTTTAGTTTGAGAGGAGACTGAGATACTTACATGCAATAAAAATATTTTTGCCAGATGTGCCCTGATTGACCAAAAAAGTAACATTCCATTTGAGAAAAAATGTGATAGACTATGCTTGAAGTGTTGGTATCCTCACCCATTCTTCTTCTAGAGGAATGTGTTGCTACTCATTATTATTTAATGTACAAGTGTAGAGTTATGAAATTATTATTTATAATTGACAAGGTAGATATATAGTTATATCATATCAAGAAATAATCCATATATTAAAATTAGAGACATATTAACAATTCATGAGAAATTATCTGATAATAGCAAGAGAAGTGAATGCTTAGGTCCATGCTGCATAATATAAAAATGTATTTAACAAGCAACAAATAAAGATGAGGAACTGAAATGAAAAGTCTCTTATAATAAGGAAAACACTAATACACATTTTTCTGTCTACAATTTATTCTATTTAAACCTTTAAAATGAAAGGATAAATAATTCAGCACAGTATTAATCATCAGTGATTTCATCAAGTACATCGATTACAGGACAGAATCTGAAAAAACATATGAATCAAATGGCAAATCACATATTAAATGCAATTTCCTTCCTTTTTGAATTTAATACCTGTAAGTGGAGTGTAAGATAGAAAAAGCCACAACTTGGAGTAAATATATGGCTTCTAATTAGCATTTTGCCTCTCTTAGCTAGTTTCTCTATAATCAGGCCACAAACCTCCAAAATTCAATAATTCCAAACATCAAATGAGGAGTTTCCCACCATATACCCAAAGGTTTTGACACAGGACAGGATAACTGATATGAAATATTTTAATATCTTTAGAAAAAAATCATAAAAACTTGATAAAAATATTAGGCACTAATGCTTATAAAATCCTTCCTAGATTAAGAAAATATCATTTTATATACATACTCACTTACTCAAACCTTACAACAAACATGTGAACAACTTACTAGGATTATTATCTCCATTTTGTAAGTGAGAAAACGGAATCTTGGAGAAGTTAAGTAACTTGTGCAAAGTCACACAGAAATACAAATATCTGAAATCTAAACCCAATCAGTCAGCCTTTAAGGTCCGTCCTCTTAGGGGCGCCTGGGTGGCTCAGTCCGTTGGCCTTCCAACTTTGGCTTAGGTCATGATCTCGCCGTTTGATGGATTGAGCCCCGTGTCGGGCTCTGTGCCTACAGCTCACAGCCTGGACCCTGCTTGGGATTCGGTGTCTCTTTCTCTCTCTGCCCCTCCAATGATCGTGCTCTCTCTCTGTCTCTCAATGATAAAAAAAAAAATTAAAAAAAAAAAAGGTCTGTCCTCTTAAATTATGCAAGACTATCCCTCCATTACTATTGGCTGAAGTATTTCATAAAGATAATACTCCAGACAAGTATCATTAATTTATATGGCCAGAGGTCTGAGTCCAGTCAACTTGTTCCAAGGAAATCAGGTGAAGTCATCTAACTGTTTGGTAAAGGAGTTACATTCACATTTAGCCCAAATTTAAATGGAATGAAGGTATGATCTACCCACGGTACAATTAAACACACACACGCATGCACAGACTGTTAAGTTCAGTGCTATTAAAACTGTGTTTTGGACAATGATATCACTTTTCTTGGGTATAATTTAAATCTGGCTAGAAACCGATTATTCATTATTATACAAACTCTTCCAGAGAGTAAAAAAGGACAACAATCTCCACCTCATATTTTCAAACCTTGTATGTTTTATATAACAAAACCAGTACAAGAAAGGAATATTAGAGGTTAATCTCACTCATAAACATACATACAAAAAGCCTAAATAAATACAGTATTAGCAAACCATATCAAGCAATGTACTAACATCATGTATCATGCTCAAGTTGAGTTTATACTAGGAAAATAAATATAATTTATCTTAGAAGAATATTTGTATGTGTGTCTGCAATTTGTGTTATTAATAGAGGAAAAGAAAAATAATGCAGAAAATTATTTTATTTAATTAATCACCCATTCATTATAAAAACTCTTAACACACTGATAATAAGCCCTACATTCTTAACCTTATATAGGGCATCTAATTAAAATTTGTAACATACATTTTTCTAAATAAAAATAAGAAATGAGAACTAAGAAATTAAGTTTCCTGTGGCTGTTGTTAGAAATTATCATAAACTGGGTTGTATAAAACAACAGTTACTTGTTTTCTCTCAAATCTGGAGACTGGAAGTCTGAAATTATTAGTAGTAGGCTGAAATCATGGTGTCAACAAGATGATGCTGCCTCAGAGGTGCTGGGGGAGAATCTGTTCCTAACCTCTTCTAGTTTATTGTGACTGCTGCTGTTCCTTGATGTATGACTGAGTCACTCCTATCTCTGCCTCTTCCATCAAATTGTCTTCTCCTCTTTTATGTGTCAAATCTGTCTCTCTCTTCTAAGGAGATTTTAATTGCATTTAGGGCTCACATGATAATATGAGATTATCTCCCCATCTCAAAATCCTTCACTTGATCACATCAAAGAACTTTTTTTTTTTTTAAATGTTTTATTTATTTCTAGGAGAGAGAGAGAGACAGCGTGAGCAGGGGAGGGTCAGAGAGAGAGGGAGTCACAGACTGAAACAGGCTCCAGGCTCTGAGCTGGCAGTCAGTACAGAGCCCGACGCGGGGCCCGAACCCACGAACCGCGAGCATGACCTAAGCGAAAGTCGAACGCTTAACCAACTAAGCCACCCAGGCGCCCCATCAAAGAACTTTTTTAACATATAAAATAACATTCATAGATTTCAGGGACTAGGATGTGGATATGTTTCAGAGGGGGCATTTTTCAACTACTACAAGAAATACAGAATTATCTTAAATAATTAGAATTATTTTTAATAATTAAGAATTTTAATTAAGAATTAAAAATCTTGGGGCGCCTGGGTGGCTTAGTCGGTTAAGCGTCTGACTTTCTCTTAGGTCATGATCTCGCGATTCGTGGGTTCGAGCCCCGCGTCGGGCTCTGTGCTGACTGCCAGCTCAGAGCCTGGAGCCTGTTTCGGAGTCTGTGTCTCGCTCTCTCTCTGACCCTCCCCTGCTCACGCTCTCTCTCTCTCTCTCTCTCTCTCCTAGGAATAAATAAAAATATAAAAAAAAAGAATTAAAAATCTTAAATGAACAAAAAAGATTTATTCATAAGCATCTTATTATTTTCTACAGTTGAAAATGTTTTTCTGGGGCGCCTGGGTGGCTTAGTCGGTTAAGCGCATGACTTTCGCTTAGGTCATGATCTCGCTGTTCGTGGGTTCGAGCCCCGCGTCGGGCTCTGTGCTGACTGCCAGCTCAGAGCCTGGAGCCTGTTTCAGTCTGTGACTCCCTCTCTCTCTGACCCTCCCCTGCTCACGCTGTCTCCCTCTCTCTCCTAGAAATAAATTAAAAAAAAAAAAATATATATATATATAAAGAAAATGTTGTTTTTCTTACTTTTGATGTTTTAACTGTTTGATGCTAACTACCATCCTTATACTGCATTTTGTTTTGGGTATTCAGGTAGGTGATGTCAGACCAAGAAAATAAATACATTCAGTAAGGATTTTAATAGAAGAAACACAACTGTATCTGCCACAGTGGACATGACTGTTTACATTCAAAACACCTAAGAAACCAGGGAAATATTTATAAAATTGAGTTTTATTAAATGTATGGATTAAGAACAATATGCAAAAAGCAATTACATCTTTTCAATTAAGGACCAAATAATTTTAAAAAAAACCATAATAATAACAGCAATAACCACATACTCAAATACAGAAAACAATGATTGCTTCTCGGCCTTGTGGCTAAGATCAAGTGCAAAAAACAATGAGATATTTAGGAATAGATCTACAGATATGTATGATCTTTTATGGAGAAGAATGTTTCTAAATAAATTAAAGAGTTTTAGTTTAAGAATGGACAGAAAAATGGGGCTCCTGGGAGGCTCAGTCGGTTAAGCCTCCGACTTCAGCTCAGGTCATGATCTCGCAATTCATGAGTTTGAACCCCAAGTCGGCCTCTGTGCTGACAGTTCAGAGCCTGGAGCCTGCTTTGGATTCTGTGTCTCCCTCTCTCTCTCTCTCTCATTCTCTCTCTCTCTCTCTGCCCCTCCCCTGCTCACACTCTGTCTCTCAAAAATAAATAAATTTTTTTAATTAAAAAAAAGAATGGACAGAAAGATTCAGTATATTAGACTGTCATTATGAAATTCATCCTTAAACACAGTTCCAATCAGAATCCAAATAGAATTCTAAATATTCTAGAAAATCCCATGAACCAAGACTAGCCAAACTCCCCTGAATAAGAACAAATTGTGGGCTTTCACCCTACCAAATATCAAGACTTACCATAGAGTCATATTAAATAAAACCATGTAATATTTGTAAAACAGCAATGAACAGTACAGAAAATACAGAAGAATCATTCCAAATAGAGATCTGATGTTAGACTGTAGTGTTAGAGGTCAAGGAGACCTAATAGATGACTTGATACATTGTGCAACTAATCATTCTAGTGTGAAAAATAAATTTGGATCACCAATTTGTATAATGGGCAGAAATTATTTCTATACATATTAATTATTTAAAGGTAAGAGGAAAACTTTAAAACTTTTAGAAGACATGTGACAGAGTATCTTTGATATTAGAATAAGGTAGCATTTCTTTTTCTTTTTTTTTTTAATTTTTCTTTTTTATTTTTAGGAGAGAGAGAGAGAGAGAGAGCGTGAGCAGGGGAGGGTCAGAGAGAGAGGGAGTCACAGACTGAAACAGGCTCCAGGCTCTCAGCTGGCAGTCAGCACAGAGCCCGACGCGGGGCTCGAACCCACGAACAGCGAGATCATGACCTAAGCGAAAGTCGGATGCTTAACTGACTAAGCCCCCCAGGCCCCCCAGGTAGCATTTCTTAAACAAATCATGAAGTACAAAGCATGAAAGAGAGATTGATTAAGTTCATATCTATATAATAAACTTTTGTTCATTAGAAGATCCCATAAAACATAAAAAGACAAACCAGAAACTGAGGCTGATCTGCAAATAATTAAATAGAAAAATGGCTAATGGACACAAAAACTATGGTTAATAAAGATGTTAAATGGTGCACAACCTCTTTAATAACAGAGAAATTCTAATTAAGAGTACATTGGGATTCTACTTTATATCCATTCCACCAGAAAAGTAAAAGTAAAATATTTGATAGTACTAAATGTTGTCAAAAATTTGGTATAAAGAGCACTTTTAAAACTGTTGTGTGAAATTGATATTGGTGTAACCATTTAGGAGACGAAATGATGTCATACCTGAAAGTGAATATGTCTATACCCCACAACTCAGTAAGTATACTTCAAGAGAGAGAACATTTGCACTCATGAACATTAGGATGGTTTAGCTTAATATGCACATATATTCATTTCAGAATAATCATGCCAGAATTTCAAACTCCTCGTAGACCTCTTTCTCCTTCAACCTCTACATACACAACCCATTAAGCACCATTAATTCTCCCCTCTCTCTACCATTAAGATGCTGGTAGAAGCTAGTATTATTTGTCACCAGAATATAAAAGTAACACCATCATCCCTTCACATTCACTGTCTATCTAGCAGTATAATTTTAGCAGTATATATTTTATTTATATATAAATAAAAATATTTACATATTTGTTTTCAAATGTAAATATGATCACTTCACCATGTTGCCTAAAAATTTTCAGTGGTTCTTTGGATAAATTAAAAGGTCTGTATTGTATGCATAGCTACTCACCTATACTTCCATTATTACCAAGTATCAGCCTTGCTGCTCTTAAACGTTGACCACATATTTTTTCTTTCATTATTTTCAACATACCGAATTCTTTCCTACCTTAGGATCACTATATAACATACTTCCCCATTATTCCTGGAAATTATTTCCCTATCTCTTTAATTAACTCAATTCTACCTCCTTTCCAGGTTGCAAATTCAATATCTTCCCCTGAGGAACATCTCCCTCCCCATCTCTTGGCATCTCCAAGAGCAATCTTTATAGTTTCCATAATTGCATGTAATTTTATTACAATTAATTGCTGGATGATTCTCTGTTGGATTTTGTTTATCCTGAAACTCCAATCTTATTTACAGATCATGCCTTGATTTTTCCTTTATGTACCCATTTCCTAGCACAATGCTCTGCATTGAATGGACCTCATTAAATGCTAGTTTAATGAATACAAGAAAAGCAAGTACAGTAACACCTTGGTTTGGGATCATAATTCATTCTGGAAACATGTTTATAATCCAAATATATCAAAGCAAATTTTAAGAACTATTGGCTCAGTTGTGCTCATGCGATGTTTAGCACCATGTGCTACTCATATTGCAAGACCTCACTCATTTATCAAGTTAAAATTTGTTAGAAATGTTTGCTCATCTTGCAGGACACTCACAGAACAAGTTACTCACAATCCAAGGTTTTACCGTATTACCAAAATTCAATAAAATTAAGACTTTACTGCTTGCATGGAATGTTGTACCTAAGACATAGTAAAAACCCACTTAACTGAATTAAAAAGGAAAAGTTATTCATTGTTAACACTGTCATAATTTAAATATACCAATAAACAAATTATAGGCAAGAAATTAAAACAATTTAATTTGGTCAGCGCATATTTATTGAGTATCTACTAAGTTCAAAGCAGTTTGTTAACCTCTAGGGACTCAGACTGCTTGGACAGTAGACGGTTTTCAAACTGACTGAACATTATTCCTCTATTAGGTTGTTAGCCTAGCAAAACAGAATTAATCCCTAATAGGCACTTTTGAACTGTTTGTCTGAAACATTTGAAAGGAGCCTTCACAAAGGAGCTCCCTAAGCTCCTTTGAGAGCTTATTTTATACCTGAGCACATTTCACAGTTAGGATACTTCAGGACGCTGAGTCTAACCTTTCTGCACAAACACTGCTGAAGAGATTGGTGTCTAAAAGAGTTGAAATTAAATGCAGAATTACATTACTATTACCAATTCTCTGTATTTTGATGTTGAGATTATGTATTAACTATCCTGACAAATGTCAACATTTTGTTTATTTCAATTTTTTTCATTTTATTTATTTTTAGAGAGAGACACAGAGCACAAGGAGGAGAGAGGGGTCAAGGCGGAGAGAGAGAAAGAGAGAGAGAGAACCCCATAGCAGGCTCCATACTCAGTGTGGAGCCCAATGTGGGGCTTGATCCCATGACTCTGGGATCATGACCTGAGCCGAAATCAAAAGTCAGACTCTTAACCAACTGAGTCACTAAGGTGCCTTGAGAAATGTCGACATTTTAAAAGAGAAAAATGAAATATTTATTGAATGAATGAAATAAACACACACACAAATATTGTCCAAGTTATTACAGTATGAACTTATAAAAAAAAGTTTTAAAAAGATAGTATATGTTAAGCCACTTAAATACTAGCTCAAATGAATAATGTTGAAATTCTGAACAACCTCTGAGATATGGAAGTCAAAGAAAAACATTCATGGTAGAGTTTGGAATTGAGCTGATTCTAGAAAAGCACAGAAGATTAAAACTGTTAGATAGTGGAAACATGTTCCTAGTAGAGGAAACAGAGTGACCAGTGAGGAAAAGGAAAGAAAGCAGCTTATCCAGAAATGGGGAAATTAATTAGTTTGGCAGAGGTAGAGATTTCATCAAAGTAGTTGTGAGAAAGTAACATTAACAATCAGGGTAAAGAATGATAAGCAAGACAGTAGATACAATAGGATTTTATTTTTTATTGAAAAAAATAATTTTGTTTATTTACTTGTTTTGAGAAAGACAAAAAAGTGAGCAGGGGAGGGGCAGAGAGAAAGGGAGAGAGAAAATCCCAGGCAGGCTCTGTGCTGTCATCATGGAGGCCCATATGGGGTCTGAAGTCACAAACTGTGAGATCATGACCTGCTGAAACCAAAAGTCAGACTTAACCGACCCAAGATGGCTTAGCTGAACTGAGCCATCCAGGCATCCTAGATATGATAGGATTTTAAAGATTTTCTTTTTTTTTTTTTAACGTATAATTATTTTTGAGAGAGAGACAGAGTGCAAACAGGGAGGGACAGAGAGAGAGAGACACAGAATCCACAGCAGGCTCTGGGCTCTGAGCTGCAAGCACAGAGCCCGATGCAGGGCTCGAACTCACGAACCATGAGATCATGCTCTTAGCCGAAGTCAGACACTTAACCAACTGAGCCACCCAGCTGCCCTTAGATTCTAAAAAGTCATTGAATAATTTAGAATTTATGTCAAAAATTTCTATAATCACTATCCTAAATTACTTATTTTCATTTAATAAATATGCAGTTAGTCTCCCCAATTTAATTGTAAGGGTTTGTTTAGTTTTGATTTTGTTTCTTTTGAGAGCAAGTCTATGTATTCTATACACTTTAGAGGTGATGGTTTTATACTGATATCATGCATAATCTATTGCTAGTTATCATAGTGCTCATAAAACCATCATTAATTTACTTAATTATTCCCTATATATTCAGAGACTGCACTGTGCCTGGCACCACTCTGAAAACTAGTCACATGTTTAACAGACATCAATTGTAAATAAAGGATTATCTGTAGTCTTAGACCATTGGCAAATTTTTATAATTTACACAGGGTTTAGACCCTCAAAGGATGGATAGCTGGCCAAAGAAGCAAATCAGTCTTTTAGCCATATTAGCATCTTAATACCATTACAATTCGTAATTAATCAAAACTATTCACTATTGTATAATTCTCTACTTTTGTTGAAAATTTATCATGTGTATCATATCCAGTATAGCTGTTTATGACATATCAATGTAGGTTGAAATTACAATTCTCATTTAAGCCTTTCAGTCTTATATCACTTAATATACTTCTTTCTCCATCAAGATTGGTTTCAAGTTTTTGCACTGAAGCTAATGAATATAAACCAGGTCATAAACCTGAAATCCTAAAAACAGAGTCTGTCCTAGGAAATCTAGGGCATTCAGTCCTTAGATGAACAGACCATGCAAACCAGGCAGTGTTTTTCAGCTCAGCACCCTCTGAGCTAGAAAGCAGTTGGCTCCATTTAAATAAGTTAAAAATAGACTAACCAGCAGTTAAAATTTTCAACACAGCAAAAAGCGGTGAGGACAAGGTTTATTCTTTGATCTCCAAAGGTTTGCTTCATTGAGTCTGATAATGGTGCATGACGTGAAGAATGTTAGCTATACTCTAGTCTCACATTACCTGGGTTTTACTTAGTCATCAGTGTAATTTATCTAAGGGCAACTTCCGGCTAAAAAAAGAGCTCAGCTTGAAGCCTTCTAGCTTACACAGCAGGAGTTTCTAGAAATTTTACTGCTGGTAAGGAAACTCTTTATTTATTGAATCAGGGATCCTTGTTAACATTTTGACTGCACTAGCTTGCAGGCAGGAGACTTTTTTAATTTTCTTTTTCCATTGCCAGATTGGTCCTAAATTTGTAGGAGCCTGGGATATATGCAGATTTAAGCTTTGTCCCTAAATCTAAGAACTAAAGTAAACCAGAATGACAACAATAATTATTTTAAAATAAAATTCTTGGGGCACCTGGGCGGCTCAGTCAGTTAAGTGTCCGACTTCGGCTCAGGTCATGATCTCATGATTCGTGGGTTGGAAGCCCGCGTCTGGCGTCTGGCTCTGTGCTGACTGCTAGCTCAGTCTGGAGCCTGCTTCAGATTCTGTCTCCCTTTCTCTCTGACTGTCCTCTGCTCACACTGTCTCTCTCTCTCTCTTTCTCTCTCTCTCTCTCAGAAATAAATAAAACATTAAAAATTTTTAAAAATAAATTAAATAAAAATCTTTCTCATTGCTTTAAAAGTATTAGCTACTTTTTTGGGGGTGGGGGAGATTTGTAGATAGATAATGGTTATAAACTAAACTGTATTAAGCTGGTGTTCTCTAAGGAGTATAGTATGTGAAGATGTCCATGCTGGAATATAGGAAGTTTCTTAGTTATATTCAGGTTTTCATACTGTCTAGATAAAATTTTTACTAAGTTGACAAGAGAGTGTATAAATGTGCATTACAAATGAGAACACTAGTTTTTAATTACATATAAAAGAGGGTGGAAGAAAGCAAATTTCCATAACGAATACTAGCATCTCTGAATATTCCATGCCAAATGGTATGTGGATTACTCTCAGATATTTGCAGTAAGAGTTCCAGGTTTTCCTTAGGTGCTACCTGATAAGGATAAAGAGGAAATTAATTGACCTACCCCTACTGCATGGCAGAAGCACAGAGAATAGTTGCCTTGACCAGTGAAGGACAGAAAGTAAAGGCAGAGAATGTGTTAGTAACAGTTATACAAGAGATGTAGAAATAAGAGAATTGAAGTGGGAACAGGACTAAATCATTGGCTCCAAGTCTATCATATTATCCCTTTTACCTTCTGTTCTTTCATTCATTCATCAAGTATGTTTTAGGTATTGAACACAAGTTATGAGCCAAGTGCCACCTTTAGCAAAGGAACTCACAAGTTAATGAGAAACAAAATCATCTAAACAGATATTACAACACAGCTCTGGAAATGTGGTTAGAGTTGTCAGCAGAGAAGAGAAATGTTGTGGAGCTGGAGAACCTCTCTGTGGACTGGCTCTTGAATTGGCTCTGAAAGAATAAGAGTTTTCCAGGAGAAAAAGAGAGGATAGACATTCTAGATACTCATAATGACATATAAAAAGGCTCAAAGTTGCATTACTAGAATAACAACAATAACACTGATGTGTATCCATGTAAAAGTGAAAAGTTAAAAAGGAAGTTAGATGCATGGAGAAATATTTTCTGGCTGGATTTTATGTGCCAGAAGATTTTTTTTTTTTAACATTTTAAAAGATAGGCAACATGCCATTGAATGTATTTTAAATGAGAAATGAGAAATTTTCATATTCCTGTTTAAAGATAATAACTCGGGGAGGAAAATTGACAATGACTGAAATAAAGACTTACAATAACAGTGCAGCCAAGACACATGAAAAACCTGAAAAAAGGGGAGGTAAACACGGAGAGGAGGGGTCCAACTTGAACAGTATACCTCAATAGCATGCTACAGGATTTGAAATGTGATGCAGTTGATTTTGTTAACTATTGACCTGGTTATTATAATGAAATTTGAAATCTATACTATATTTCAGCATTCCACAACAGATTACGTTTTGTTTTTACCAGAGGACTTTTTAAGTGTTTTATTGTCATTGATCAATTGCATTTCTTTTCCTTGGTTGTCTCCCCATACAGTAACTGTACTATTATACATATTATTTATGACATAGTCACTTTAGACTTTGAATATTAAACTAATGTTAATATTTTATAAACATTTAGCATTTTCAAAATTATTTCGTAGAACTTAACTTCAGGTATTTCTTCTAACAAATTACAAAAGCCTTCTGTGAAAAAAAATAAGTTACTTAGAGACTTTGGTAGTTTGGCCAATGTCACACACTATCCCAACACTGACATTTTGACTCCAAATGTAGAGACTATTCTTTATACCATACTACTTGTTTTAAAGATTTCCCAATACTGTCTCTGCTTTCAAACCATATTTGATTTGTTTTCTTTTTTTAATGTTTTATTTATTTCTGAGAGAGAGAGAGAAAGACAGCTTGAGCAGGGGAGCGTCAGAGAGAGAGGAAGGTACAGAATCTGAAACAGGCTCCAGGCTCTGAGCTAGCTGTCAACACAGAGCCCGATGTGGGGCTTGAACCCACAAACCGTGAGATCATGACCTGGGAGAAAGTTGGACGCTTAACCAACTGAGCCACCCAGGTGCCCCTGATTTGTTTTCATTTTACAGTTCTGAATCTCTATGCCTTTACTAATGACTGGTAATTTTAGTGTAATCACAGAAAGATTGAACTTAGGAAAACGCTTACATATTTAAAGGACACTGATGGAAAAGTAGAGTAATGGAGAACCTGGTCTTAAAATACTTTTTTTGAATCCAATGAGAAAGGGATCATCTGAAGTATTCTATACTTCACACATGTGCTCAACTATTGAGCACAATAGTTGTAAAATAAAATATGAACTACTAAAAAGACATCAGTATTGAAAGAAGTATATGTACTAGAAACAATGGCATAAACCATCATTCAAAACAAAAACAACAACAACAACAACAAAAACCAGCATTAACATATAAGCTTCATGAAAATTTTTACTCTTGACTATTTATGTAAATGATATAATAGATGAATAGTCAATAAACCTGAAACGGTTGCATTAAATATGCTCCACTGAAAGGTCTTTGTTTTGTTTAAGGTTATAAAATCCTGTCATGGTACAGCACTGCAGCCCACATGATCAGTTCAATTTAAAAAGCCAATGCATTGGAATAAAATTATCCTGAATCAATTACTGCTGTGTACTGATCTATATTTATCACTAGATCAGCTCTCTCAGTCCTAATACCTCTAAAAATTTACCTTTGAAGGCAAAGGTACCAGGTTGCAAGGATTATCATTTCTATGGTATTCATATCTCTTCCATTTGATTTGTACAGTATTTTGGAGTTTTTGGAGTTTTGTTCTGTTTTTTACTTTGATTATTGTAGATAATATGAACCCTAATGAGGACAAGACAATTTCCCATAAAAAAGTTGGACTAAGGATGAATCCAAAATTCTAATTTCCTTAGGTATGTACAGTTAATACAGTGGAAATATGCTTGAATACTAAAACAAAATAAAAACAGAAAACAATAAAACTTCCATAATGTAGCAAATATTATTGCCCTTTCTATCCTTTTCTATTTTCCCTCACTATCACATTTTTTAAAATGTTTTATTTATTTCTGAAAGAGAGAGAGAGAGAGGGTGAGCAGGGGAGGGTCAGAGAGAGAGGGAGATACAGAATCCTAAACAGTCTCCAGGCTCTGAGCTGGCGGTCAGCACAGAGCCTGACGTGAGGCCCGAACCCATGAACTGTGAGATCATGACCAGAGCCGAAGCCGGACACTTAACAGACTGAGCCACCCAGGTGCCCCTCACTATCACATTTTTTAAAGTGTTCAATTATTGTCTGTTATTATTCACCTCCCAAGAGTGTGAAATCTAGCTTCATCAAATCATTCATTCCACTGAATAAACTTTTCATTAAAAAACTCAATGGTCACTCACTTCTCAGTTCTCTCAAAGGAAATCTTGGTATCATTTAGGAAAATTTCTTCTTTAAAAAATGTTTTTCTTTGAGATGCCTGGGTGACTCAGTTAAGCAACTGACTTGATTTCTGCTCAGATCATGATCTCTTGGTTCATAAGATCAAGACTTGCATTGTGCTTTGTGTTGACAGTACAGAGCCTGCTTGGGATTTTCTATCTCCCTCTCTCTCTATCTCTCCCAGTTCTCATATGCACACACACTAAAAAATAATAAAAAATTAAAAATGTTTCTCTTCTTTCTTCATTAAGTTCAATAGGAATTTTCAAATTATAATTAATTCACAATCTATTGTGTAGCTTTAAAAAAGTGCAGCTCCCCAAAATGTCAATCCATTTACTCATTTATTTAATCCTACAACATAGCAGTTTAAGGCAGAAGAGCATGTTCCTAAAAATGTTCCAGTTTTTTACTGTGTATTTTCTTTGACATATATTTATCTTCTTTTTTTTTATTTTGGTGAATTGATACATTGGTATTAGTAGATATATTTGTATTGACATTAGCTTTAATCTTCTATTCTTTTGTCTGCCAATGTTAGGATGGTATTCTTTGACTCCCACACATCATCTATTCAGGAGACAGTGATTTAAATCTGTTCCCCTTTTGATTCCCTCTTCTGGTTATTTTTAGTGGCATTTTTTTTCTATCTGTCAACCAATATAGTGTTTACATGATGTCTGTTTTATCTATGTTACTACCTTTGATTGAATCTTGGCTCTGCAATTTCAAATAATAACTGATCCAATAGTCTTTTATTCAGTTGCTCCAGATTATGGTTAGATGGCACCCACCTTCTAGTGGAATTCTCAGGGACAGTACACATGTACAGTGTGCTCTGGAGTTCATGAATGTAGCAAACCCATTTCTATGTCCTTAATACTTGAAGGGCAGCTTGGCTTGATATAAAATCCCTGGCTTATCTTTCCTTAAATTTCTCGAAAAAGTCACTTTCCTGTTAACCTGCTTTGTACATTTTTTGATAAAAACAAGTCTTTTCCCCTTGTAAGTGCTTTTGATTTTATTGTCTGGAAGCCCTAAGGACTTTTTTTCAATCCTTTAATTTTAATAATTTTACCAGAATATGTCTCAAAATTGATTGTTCTGGTGTCAATGCATAGTTCCAAGCCTTCTTTTATCTCCAGAAAGTTTCCTTGGATTCTACTTTAACTATTTTTCCCACTGTTTTGTTAGTTTACTTTTTTTTTCTCTTTGTTTATTTTTTTCAGAGAGAGAGAGGGAGGGAGGGAGAAAGGGAGAGTGAGTGGGGGAGGGACAGAGACAGAGAGGGACAGAATATCCAAAGTGGGCTCTGTGCTGACTGCAGAATTCCCAATGCAGGGCTTGAAGTCAAGAACCATGAAATAATGTCTTGAGCCAAAGTGGGGCACTTAACCAACTGAGCCACCCAAACACCCTTTTTTTAGTTTAGATTTTCTCTTCTGGTACTCCAATTTTCATATGCTGTATATTCTATACATGTCTTTTATTTACTCCTTTATTCCCTCTTTGAATGATTTTCATTCCTGTGGTTACTTTCCTGCTTTTCTTCAATACTCTTATTAAATTTTCCTACAAATATTATTCCTCCTTGGACAGCTTTCATTGAATCTTTGTTTCTGAAATGATTATACCATTCTTCTTATATTTCTTTCCTGAGTTTAATCAATTACTATTAAATTTCTTCATATTTTAACCACTACTATTTTAATTTTTGAATTTTTCATTCAAGATATATTTTCATAACCAAAGACTCTTGACAGACACTATTTTATTCCATTTGAAGTATTGTAATTCTTTTTTCTTCTTGTTAATAGTTATTTTTTTGAGAAAACAGCAACAACTGTATGTAGTATTTTGGTTTACATTTTCTATTTTCTTCCTATAAGCTTCAAATAGCTTGTAACACACTCATTTGCTTTTTATTCCCTATATTTGGGCATTTTTAGAAGTTTCCTAGTTTACAAGTCCCCTCTTCTCTCAATTAAAGTGCATTTTCTTTAAGTGAAGATATCTGGTTGGGGGGGTGAATAGAGTTAGACATACTTGCTTTTTATCTTATCTCTTCATAATCCTTAACTTCCTTCTCCTTGTTCTTTCTTTTCCTTCAACTCTGTGGCTCCAAGGTTAATCACACCTTCTTTGTTTACCACATTATACCCAAGAAACAAACTTTTTCAAGGATGATATTCCACTCCACTTCAATTTAAAAAATTTTTAATGTTTTTTTTTAATTTTTTTCTGAGAGAGAGACAGCATGAGCAGGGGAGGGTCAGAGAAAGACAGAGACACAGAATCTGAAACAGGCCTCAGGCTCTGAGCTGTCAGCACAAAGCCAGACATGGAGCTCGAACCCACGAACCATGAGATCATGACCTGAACCGAAGTTGGACACTTAACTGACTGAGCAACCGAGGCACCCCAACTCCACTTCAATTTTAAACCCTTCCCTACTATGTATAAAAGTGCACTCCTTAGTTTTGTGATTACTATTGGGCTTTATTTTCCTGGTATTGATTGTGTATGTGTTTCATCTTATTTCTCAGTGTGTCCACCTCTTTATTATGGACTTTTACATCCTTCCTTTTTACACTCTCTGGTTTAAACTTGTGGTTGAGTCTCTGTTGAAATGAGGCATTTATTTACCTATGTACAGTTTATTTGAAGGAAGTATTATTCTCTGATTCCTAGAATTGTTAAAAATACAGATTTGGATGAATGTTAGTAGGAATTTAATATCCAATAGTTGCTGTTATTCTCCATACTCCTATTCAAGTATTTTTAAGCACAGTTGTTCAGGTAAAGGTAAAACCAAAATGATATTCTGAAGCAAAGATATTCTGATGTGGTTGAATTGAATATTGTGGATAATATTTTTTAATATTTATTTATTTATTTTGAGAGAGAGAGAACACAAGTGGGGGAGGGGTGGGGAGACAGAGATAGAGAGAGAGAAAATTCCAATCAGGCTCTGCATTGTCTGCACTCTACACTCAATCACATGAATCGTGAAATTATGACTTGAGCCAAAATCAAGAATTGGACACTTAACTCAGTGAGCCACTCAGGCATTCCTATTGAGGGTGGTATTATAAAAGGTTCTTGAATTTTTACAACCTTGCATCTGACAATACTTACCAGGATAGAAATCTAAGCCTATAGGTAAAGAGAAATTTCCTTTCTTTCCAATTTAAAGAAAGAGATTGGGCTCTGGACCAAAACTGCATCTCTTTTTCATAAGACAAATTTGTCCATAGGAAGGTGTTGAAAGTAGTAGAGCACCTACTCAGTAACTGGGTATAATCAGGGACAAAGACAGTCAAAGAGAGCTCTGTCGAAACCACTGCCATCCTAGGGTAACTGTGAACATGTTTAAAGCTATGCACTTCTGAGGTAAAACTTCATCAGAGACTTCATACTGCAAGGCAAACAGATCTCACTAAAATAGTCCAACAGTCCCTAAAATAAGCAAGAAAACAACAACTACTAATTGTAAGAATCAACAAGGTAATAGAAGACCTGGACAACATTATAAGCCAATGAGATCTAATAGACAACTACAATGCATTCCAAAAAATATAGTGCACATTCTTTTCAAAAGCAAATGCAATGCTTCCCAAAGAAGAGCATGTGCTAGGTCACAAAACAATCCTTAATAAATCAAAATAACTAATATTATACAAAGCATATTCTCCCACTACAATCAAGGAAAATTAGAATTCAATAGCAGAAATAAATTGGTAAGTAATAAATATGTAAATCTTAACATACTCTTAAATAATAAATTACTAAAGGGGTTGGGAAGTTACTAGAAACACTTTGAGACAAATTAAATGAAGACATATCATATCAAAGCTTACTGGATGCAGCTAAATCAATTTTTAATCAGAAAATTATAGCTGTAAATGTCTGTGTTTTAAAAGGGATAATATCAAATCAATAATCCAACATTTTACCTTAAGACACTAATAAAGGAAAACTCAACTCAAAGTAAGAAGAAGTAATTGAATAATATAGATCATATTGGAAATTAGTAGAAAATAGAATAACTAACAGAGAAGAGAAACAAAACTAAGAGATGATTCATTGAAGTGATAAATAAAATATACAATTTTTAGCTAGACATTTCTACAGAGAAGATATACAAATGGTCAATAAGCATATGGAAAGATGTTCAAAGTCTAATGATGTTAGGAAAATTCAAATAACAGCCAAAATGAGGTACTACCTCATACACAGTAAGATGGCTATAACTAAAAAAGATAGATAATTACAAATATTGGCAAGGATGTGGAGAAAACGGAACTCTCATGTTGCTAATGGAAATGTAACATGGTATAGCCATTTTCTGACAGTTTCTCAGAAGTTTAAACATAGAGTTATTGCCCCACTACCAGGAGAAAGGAAAACAGATATTCACAGAGCACCATATTATTAAAATTCAAAAAACATTAATAACCCAAATATATTTTAACTAATAAATAGATAAAGAAAACATAGTCTAAACATACATAGAAATTACTTTTCAATAAAAGAATTGAAACACTGATATAAGACACAACATGGACAATCCTTGAAAACATGGTAAGTGAAAGCACCCAGGAAAAAATGACCATGTAGCATGTAATTCAATGTATATGAAATGTCCACTATAAGCAAATCTATAGAGATAGAAATTAGATTAGTGGTGAACCATGGTTGAAGGGAATGGGGGAAATAGTAGGTGACCACTAAATAGCAAGGTGGTTTTTTAGGGGATGATGAAAATGTTCTAAAATTGATTGTGGTAATGGTTGCACAGCTCTGAATACAAACAAAACAAAACAAAACAAAACATTGAACTGTACAAATTAACTAGGTGAATTTTATGGTGTGTTAATTATATCTCAATAAACTATAGCCAAAACAGAAAAGAAGGTAAATTATTTTTCTTTAGACATCTTTCTTCTGTTCTTTTGGAACCAGGGAATAGAGTTACTTGGTGCACTCTTAATTATGGAAAGTTTAACAGAGATTTAAGCAGGAATTTTGATAATTTCCTTGTCCTCACAAGAATTTAGAGAAACCAGCAGATCACACTTCACAGGAAACCCAGAAACAGTAGCTAAACTGAGTTCCTCAGAGACTCAAAAATTTTCCAGAGACTTCTAAATTCTGTGAGCCTCCTCAAAGGTTATTCAGAATACTAAGTGGCTTGAGAATCTAGGTTATTTTGTCATGCCTTTTGCAATAGTATTTACTTTAGGATTCAACATTCTTTTCCATTTGCATGTGTATCGTTTTCATTTTGTTTTGTTCCCAATTGCAATCAATTATTCTTCATTCTCTAGATCTCTTTTTCAAATTCCAGACAGAACAAAAATATGATTGAATTTCAATTTAGTCACAAACATTTTTGCTTGTCTAGCACTTGATATGTAGTTTTCATGAGTAGGCATTAAGCTCCATAGTTCTGTATATTATGGGAAGAGATGGCCTGTCAGTAAAAAAAAAAAAAAAAAAATCAACACATGTAAAATTAACATGTAAAATGGAGTATATCAGTTGTACCAAAAGTGCCTCAGGAAACAGAAGTTAAGAAATACTCATTAAATAATACTCTAGGTGAATCAGTTGGGTTTTCTTTTATCAGAGGAAAGTGTATCAACTTGTATTTTAACTAGTCTGTTCAGTTAAACAAATACTAAGTGCAGTATTGTCAGGAACTAGCTGGATTTTGGATATAGTCTCTTTTTCAGAGTTTAAGACTAGAGAAAGAAACATCTACTACAAATATGTATGAGGAAGTTCTCCAGCTGACATGCAGTCAAACTATTCTACAGTCCTTGGTCTATTACTAGCCTTTTATTTATTTTTTATTGTTTATTTTTTTAATTGAGGAGGAATTGTTTTATTGATTGATTATTAAGTATTTATTTATTTTGATGGGGCGCCTGGGTGGCTTAGTCGGTTAAGCGTCCGACTTTCGCTTGGGTCATGATCTCGCGGTTCGTGGGTTCGAGCCCCGCGTCGGGCTCTGTGCTGACTGCCAGCTCAGAGCCTGGAGCCTGTTTCAGTCTGTGACTCCCTCTCTCTCTGACCCTCCCCTGCTCACGCTGTCTCTCTCTCTCTCCTAGAAATAAATAAAACATTAAAAAAAAAATTAAGTATTTATTTATTTTGAGAGAGAGAGAGCTCAAGCAAGAGAGAGGCCGAGAGAGAGAGAGAGACAGAGACAGAGACAGAGACAGAGACATAGACAGAGAGAGACAGAGAGAATCCCAAGTAGGCTCCACAGTCATCACAGAGCCTGACTTGGAGCTCGATCCCATAAATGTGAGATCATCACTTGAGCTGAAATCCAGAGTCAGATGCTTAACTGACTGGGCCACCCAGGTGTCCCTATCACTAGCTTTTTAAAATAGTCATTCAAGTTAAAGTTGATGCCATCATTTCTACTGGTAAAACAGTATTTTACTATCCTAGCAAATGTCCTGAGAACTATTATTCTAGAAGTATAACTAGAGATTATTCAAAGTCATTAATGTAGATATTAGTGTTCCTGGCCCTTATTTTCAATGTAATGAAATTCAATTTTCATTTGAGGACAAGCCTAAAATGTCCATGTTGTATCATTGAGACAGCAGATGTCAATTTGATAAAAATACTCTTTAATACATCCAATAGTTATGCCTAGGGTATAGGCATAAAGGGTAGGGTAGCCATAAAGTCAAACATGACTGCCCTGATTGCTTGGAGACAAGGATTTCAGGGCCCTTTAAAACATGAGGCCATGCAATAAACTATCTTTACAGTGGTCTTCTGCCTCCCAGTTTTCTAATTTCTAAGTGAAATTGCGTAGCACCTTGAGGGGGTGGGGAATAGCCATTAAAATAGACATTCAAAATTAATTTACTTTGAAGGGAGGGGCCATGATGACAGGATATGGAAATGAAAAGATCACTGTTAACTACCAACTGACATGGTTTCAGACATACGCCCCTTATGAGCCAGAAGTTCTTCAGAGTCATGGCAATTTTAAGACAAGAGCTCATTATGTGGATTACACAACGATAGCTTCAAATCCCCTCATAAAAGTTGTTAGCCTCTTTAACACTCAGCGCTTTGTATGACAGCATTCCAGCTACTCACAGAAAAGGAAGCCAAATATTAGTGATTACTTGGACTCCAGATTGACCATAACTAACTAAATTTTTCTAACCAGGACTTTAATAATCAGTGGTTGAAATACTATGAAAATAGATAAAATCGTCATGTTAAGTAGCTGGAATGATAAAAAAAAAATGAATAGTGTGTAATCAGTAAAAATATTTTATTATGTCTTTACAATAGCACTGCCTAGGAGCAAAGTGAAATGTATCTTAATTTAACACAACAGTTATTGAGCACTAACTGTGCACTCAATGATGTAAAATATAATTTTTAAAAATAGTAGCTAGAAGATAACATACTGAGAGAAGTGAAAGTGACACTGGAGAGCCTAGCAGTGAGAGAAAGGAGTTATAAAAACAAATGATATAGCAGAGTTCTCTGGAACCATTTTGAACATTAGCAAATGGACAAGAACTTAAGTGTATCAATGACAGCATAGTATGTCAAGTCATGTATTAAAAGAAACATATGTCACTGAAATATTTTAACAGTTCAATTTAGTGTTTTAGAAGATAATGAATTGTGGTATAATTTAGAAAGAGCTTTGTAAGAACACAAATTATTTCTTATATGAGATAAGGTTGAATTCCATATAAAGAATAATCCTATCTCTAATGCTACAATGAGATATTATTATGTGTGTGCCTGAGTGTTCATGCACACTATATTTATGCTGTTATGTTTTACTTAGAGCCAAAAAATTAGACTCTATTCTTACATAGGTTTATTCAGTGAGGTCTAACATGGATGGAGGTAGCTTGTATGGTTCCATGAAATAACAGATTATGCATAATCAAAATATTTCTTACCTCTTTAGCTGTACTGTAGCCTGCATGAAAGTAAATACAAATCAAAATATGCTCCTTTATTCAGTATGTCATGATTTTTTTCCTTAAAATGCTGACACTTTTCTCAAGGTTGTGTGTAAAGAGGATCACATCATAATATGCAGCCTACTACAAAATAAAACTTGTGGGTAGATGGAGAATTTTTAGGCTTCAACATATCAACTTTATTGCCAATGACAAAATTAGTCCCCTTTCATATTATTTCTTTTGGGTTTAAAATGGTTTTGTCTAATAAGACACTCTGTATTAGAATAAAAATACCCAAGGGACCAGAACATTTCTTAAGCTGTTATCAGTGTCCTCATTAGTGGTTTTAAATTGACAGCAAGCAGCAATGCCTGAGGGAAGATAGGGCCTAGAAAGGACACAGCCACAGATGAGCAACCTTGGAGCCATAATTTGGGCCCAGCATTGGCCTTCACAGTTCTTTACTTCAAATACTACTAAGCTTTCTCCTCCTTATTTCATTTGGCTTTGTTGGTCATTGACTTTCAGGCTTCTGAGAGACCAATCGTGATATATATGAATATACCAATATAAATATAAATTAGAAGCAAGTGTCTTTTCCTCTAACATTTTATAGTGTATGTAGCTCTCTAGAAGCTTGGATTAGTATAGCAGTTTGGAGCTGGGCAGAGAATAAAAATAAACTGCTTTCATATAGTCATTTTTTTTTTCTGGAGGTAATACATCTATAGAACTTAGCAAATACTACAGTAAAGCTTGTTATGAAAAACAGTTATCTCTTGACTCCACCTTTCCTCCTCCTTAGCCCCTCTCTAAGAATAAATCAGTTCAGCATTTCAGTTCTTTGGTTGTTTTTCCTTATATTTGCCCCCACATTTCAGGCCACTACCACACTTAGACCGAGCAAGCAGGGATCTAGTTCCAGCAAAGGGGCCTGACATCAGACCACTCCCACTGGATGTTACAAGCATTTCTTTCTTCGGATCTTGTAAGATTGAACTGTCAAGATGGTCCTGACTTGCTGATCGGGGATGACTCTTTCATTTATGTCAGACAAAGGTCAAGTTCAGACCCTGCACTATCAACTCTCCACTATTGATCCTTGGCCTAGACCTGAATGTATAGGTCCATGCAATGGATCTCCCCCAACTATGTTCCAGTTAGCCCCACCTCAGGGCTACAGTACCCAAATGGGGCATGTGGTGTTGGTAATGATGCAGGATTTCTTTACCCTGGAGGCGCCTTGCCACTGGCACTGTCCACTGTCAGCCCTGCAGTAGTGCTGTGCCATTTCCTCCAAGGGTTCTTAACATTGTTTTTCCCTAGTGTCAATAGGCCCTCCTCATCAAATCCCTCCAACTGACCCCAGTGGATGAGGAGATGTCATCCTGCAGGGTCAGTCTTCAGCTGTGCTAGGCAAGAGACAAGTAGTCCTTTTGTGAATGGGCCTGCTCTCTATCCTCCAATCGACACTCTTTATTTACTTTCCACTGGTGGTGTTGGATAGAGGGAGGAGGTGTGGCCATGATCAAAAGAGATCATATCCTAGAAACAATCTAAAATAGTTAAGAGAAGACATAGTTAGTGAGGTGTTGTTAGACATTTATATTATAAAATCCTGAATTGTAAGTTTAACAAAACCAGAAAACTAATTTTCATTCACATAGTCTGGATAAAACTTGCATTTGTGATCATTATCAATGGAACACACTAGCAGCTACTCAGAGTTATTGGAAACCAGCATTCAAAGAAAGTAATTTTGTAACCAGCACTAAATAAGTGGAATTAGGAAACAATAGAGTAAGATCTACAGCGTTTCAATATAGACAGAATCTGAAGAAACTGCATTGTGAGTATAACAGTACCACTATTTTTTTTCCTCATGGGGGTGGGCACATATGAAATTAGCCAGGAATGACACTTTTGACAATAAAGAACATAATGCTATGGTTCCTGGACCTGAAAAGGAAGAAATGATGCATGGACATTATGACACTTACAAAATGTAAATACCTCTTCTCTTCTCTACATCTGCAATAAATCAAATCTTGATATATTCTGCGGGTCCATGAACATTGTCACACATTTTAAATCAAATTGTTATGTTAAAAAGGGCACCACCAAGATATTATCCTGTACCTTACATATCCTAGGGGAGATTGTGTTTGTAACTAAAAGTGCTGCTATTTTTTGCTATCATAATTTTAGACATATTTATTGAGCTCCTTCTATAGAAGAGCATAAGTGATCTTTTTTATGCTTATGAGATTTCATGCCCTTTCCTATTACAGAAGCACCTCTCTGATCTCCACCATAGCAATTTTATAAATTTTTGTTAAATATTTTATGCTTGTACTTTATTATTTAAATGCTATTCATAGTGAAACTACATATTGTAGCATGATTATATTTTTATATTCTATAGCATTTGCTTTTCCTAGAATTTGTTCATTTATAAATGAGGATAATAATATTGCCAAGTTTATAAATTTGCTATGTTTAGTAAGTTAATATAAACAAGTTACCTAGTGCAAGTTAGCACTCCATAAATGTTTTCTACAGCACTATTAATACTTAATCATTTTTTCTTTCTCCAAATTCCCTGAAAATATCAAACTATGGTAAAACGATCAAGCAGTTACAGATTTTTTTCCCCTCTTGACTGCAACCCTTTTACAGCTCTCCATCTTCCTGAATTGGTCTTTATTGGAGACTTTCTATACTACAGATCCTGGTATTTCCCTTTGAGTCTCTTGAGTAGTGGAATCCTTACTTGTTGAATTATGTGCCTTTCTTTCTAAATTCACAATCTCTTATTTTGGTGAAATATATCTCAGTAAAATTTAACAATGTGCATAGAAGCTTAAATGTATAAGTTTTGTATAACTGAAAACATCTTAATTGTACCCTGCACTAAAATAGTTTGTCTCAGTGTGGAATTTAAAGTTGGGAAATGTGTCATTCTGCTTACCATTTCTTTGACGTGATATTTATTATGGATAATGATAGATATAGATATTTCCCTTCAAAATGTCTCTTTGAGAGTTCAAAAATTGTACAATGATATGCTTTGGGATAATTGGGGGGCCCTCAGTGGGTGGTCTTTTTAATCTGGAATTTCACATCACTTCTACTTAGGGAAAGTTTATTATAATTTTTTCATAGTATTTTTGATAATATAATCTGGTTCATTTTCTCTTATATCTTTAAAAATATTTTTTTTAATTTTAATGTTTATTTGTTTTGAAAGAGAGACAGTGCAAGCAGGGGAGAGGCAGAGAGAGAGGGAGACACAGAATCTGAAGCAGGTTCCGGGCTCTGAGCTGTCAGCACAGAGCCGCGGGGCTCAAACTCACAAACCGAGGTCACGACCTTAGCGAAAGTCAGTCGCTCAAACGGACTGAGCCTCCCAGGCGCCCCTCTCTTCTCATATTTTGAGACCCTAGTTTCTCTAATTTGCTTGGCTTTGCTCAACAGTTTTTCTTTCTTCTGTAGTGTTTTTCTACCTTTTGGGTCATATCTTCAACTTTCTCAAATCCATTTTCAAATAATATTTTATTTCTGCAAAAACCTACTTTTTCAAATCTTTAATATCTGCATTTTAATTCTCTGAATATTCTATTTAGAAAAATACAGCTTTCTGGTTCTTGTATACCATGATGTCATGTCTTCTAATGGTTATTGTAGTTACTATTAAGTTGTGTTTGTTGCTACTGAAGTTTTCTTCTCATTGTTCTTGTTTCCTCAAAGGGTTTCATTTTATTCTACTTACATATACATATTTGTTTTAATGCCTATCCTTATTTTTATATATAGTTTTAAATGTTGTATTTATTTTTGAGAGAGAGAGTGTGTGTGAGCATGGGAGGGGCAGAGAAAAAGGGCGACCAAATCCCAAGCAGTCTCCACACTGTTCATGTGGAGCCCAATGTGGGGCTCAAACTCACAAACTTTGAGACCAGGATCTAAGTTGAAATCAGGAGTCAGCTCCTTAACTGACTGAGCCGCACAGTCACCCTTAGGGTCTATCTTTAAATTTAGGTGATTTTCTCAAATATGTTTGTTGTTTTCACTTACCTATGACTGAAGAACTAATGATTAGAATATTTGTGGTGTGAGAGGAACTAAAATATGAATGGGTTTTACTCATTTGATGGATACCAAGTTGTTTCATTTGGTCTATAAATATCAGCATTTATCAGTTTTTTGGCTTGTGCCAGATGGTTCTTCCTAGTGGTAGTATAAGTCTGGCTTTCAGGATTTTCTAAGCTGAGTGAGAAAAGTAGGATGTTGTCTCAGAGTTTAATAAGGAGATATTCATCTAATTCTCCTGTTTTTAGTTTACTCACTTCCCTCCACCCCTCTTAACGTTGTTCAATAGTTTCAAGCCTAGAGCTCATTACTTTTAAATTTCGTTGGAATAGACTTCCTTTTCCTTCCTTCACCTGTTGTGCAGGATAAAGGAGGGGATATTGAGCAGAAAATCATCTAAATGCTTTTTAAAGCGTTTAAAGCATTCCTTACTTTCATTCCCACCCCTTAACTCTGTCTTCATTGAAATGGTAACTCCATTTCCTGAGACTCTCTGTGGTTGTGCAATGTAAATAAGTTTGCATATTGTTGGCTGTTAATTCTGCCAACTGATAGACTAAAGCTTTCTCTCCTGTACTACATTAACCAATACTCACCATTTTATAAAATTTTAATGTCACTTCCCAATTGATATCATTCCCTCAACTTTTCCCTTGGATGTCTATACTTTTTAATAAAACTATTCCCTTACACTCCCTAGAGATTTTGGAGAAAGCATATACAAATTAAGATATACTGTTTACCATGTTTAATAAGAAATACAATTTATTTTTATATATATTAGTTGAATAACTGTCTAGATTGTTTATGTGCTTAACATAGTTTGAGGCATGTGGTACAAATTCCATCCCATCTGTTATAATTATTGATGATGGTATTAATGCACTTGTTGTTACTAGAAATTTATTCTTGTTCTTGCAATTATTCTTTTCAAGGTCACCCAGACAGATAATGACAGGGCTGGAACTCCGGTTCATCCTTCTAACTTCTCTCCCTCATCCTTTTCAAAAATAGGAGATAATTACAAATTTTGACCTTCTCTATGACTCAGTTGTCTCCTATGGAAACATCTGAATACAGGGTATTCAAAGTTATGGAAGACACCAGTGTACGGAAACATTTTAATCTGGAATCAAAGTTTATTTTGAGTTTTTTAGTATGCTGCCTTTGTCTTGAGGTATATATCTACATGGATTCCTGGTCCCATTGGAGGTGTTTACCCTTTAAACAAACAATTTTGAGCACTCACAAGGACGTAAACTAGTTTTTAGGTGGTAAGACTACAGATATTAATTTTAATCCTACTCTGAAGCAGTTCACTTACTAGAGCCTAAACAGATTAATCATAATGTAGTCATGTACCTGAGCTAATGGTGCCATGAAGAAATATTTGAGAGATCAGAGAACAGTCTGGGGTTTAATACTTCCCCAAAATTGTGTGGCTTGACTGTGTATAGAGGTTGAGCAATAGGCCTTAGGCTCATACTCCAAGCAAGGAAAATTGGGGGAAAAAGGCAAAGGTTGTGAAGGTATATAACATGCTGTAGCAGAGGATGATCACTATGGCTAGAACGGGGATATATAACCTTTTACAGTCCAGTTTCCACAAAGTCCACTAATTTATCTTTGGCTCTTTGACTAAAACTTTGCACACTAACTGATTTATACACATTGCACACGCAATTCAGCTTAGCATGTTTGAAACAACAATAAATATTGTATGTTTATCAGAAGATGCATCATTTAAGATATGTCAAAGTAGTGATGGAAAGCCACAGGTCTAGAAGATAAGGTATCTAGAAACAAATATTAGTAATTAAGATGGGGCAGTCTGGTTGGGGCTTGAACTTATTTCCATTGGCAATGGGAAGTTCTAAAAAAGGGATATTTAGAGCTGATAACTTTAAGAAATTAGAGGCATAATTAAATGTGCTTTATAGGATGTTACATCATTTGGGAGGGTTTGGGAAATGAAAATAAGCTTATTTGACCTATTGAGCATGTTTTATCCCACCTGTATCAACTAACCTCCTGTTGTTTATATGTAAAATTTACTCCTGACCTTAACAAGAACTGCAAACTTGTTAGCCTTACATCTGATTACCATTCTCCCCATTTCTGTGAAACCTGACTTTTCCCATGAGACACAATAGTCTTTGAGTCTCTCTTTACCTGTACCACACACAGAAATATGCCTCATTCTCTCAGCCCATATCTCACAAACTACTTAAATAGCATCATTCACTTGACCTGTTTGGGAAAAAAAAAGTTTAGAAATTGTTAGAAATTGCCATTCTGAACGTTGACATGAAGTAATGAGCACACCAAGCAAACAATTTTCAGAACACGCACTCTGCCAGCACAATCTATTTTAGACAAACAATGGAAAGCTTAAAATAGCCACAGTGTCATGGTGCCCATTTTACAATGAATAAAATGTTTTAGGTGATAAAGGAACATGTTTGCTCTCCTTCACAAGGTCACAAGGGAGAATGAACAAGTTTCTGTGATGTGCTATTGTAAAAAGGGAAAAAATAGCATGACCATGACTTAATGGGTATGAAAGTCATATTTGTACTTTCTAGAGGCTTTTGGTTGTTATTTTTTTAACTAATGATAAATTCTCCTCACAACTTAGCTACAGTTCCACATAATTATTCCTCCTTTTAAAAAATGTATTTCTTTTTATAAGGTTATTACTCTACGTGTCTCAGTATAAAATAAATCTAAATACTACATATGTATAAAAGAGTACCCTATTTAGCTGTAGCATTATAAAGGATGGCATTTTAAAATCAATAGTGTGGGGCATAGAATTAATTAAATTGTGCCATATAAATTTCCAAAACCTCATTATATTTTATATCTACACTGTATGAAAATTATCTCTTGCCTATAGAAACTTAAAATATAACAGTTGGAAAGAAACTATAAAAACCTTTATTTTGTCATGGTACTGGAATAAATCAACGGCACACTTAAAGCGTACACATAAACAGAATTCAATAAAAGAGCTTTTCACAGATTTCAGGTGGGCCAGAAAATCCACAATAGATGGTGAAGTACCCAAGGATTATTAACAGTGAGAAGACTTTACCACTATTATCACCATTGGCCTGATAGGAGAAGAGGCTGAAGGAGAACCTACAAGAGAAGGAGCCAAGGAACAGAAGTTGACCTACGTAAGTCATGGCCAGAGAAGCATTCAGCCATTGTCCAAACTACGGTCAAACTATGGAGAAGCATGATAAAGCAAAGGAGATTCATACTATACTTTGATCTCTCCCTTCTTTTATGTATTTTCAGTTACTGTTAGTCTTTACCAGAAGTCAGGAGAAAGAGAGGTTCACATACTACATTTATGGAGGTTGGTTAACCTCCCTAGTTACAGAGCTCAAAATAGTAAGGAAGAAAACTTGTGAGTATACCAGTGGTTTTGCCAATATTCATTTGTAATGCAGCATTCATAATTCATTCAGATGAAGAAACTTCCCATTTTCCCCATGAAGGAAAAATGCAACATCTCATCAGCTATCATGTAATAGCAGGACATGGTTAAAACAGTAAAAATTAGCCACCAATAGTACCGGTGTAAATGTTGGTAGATAAAAAGGAAGGAACGTTATTAACATCAAACAGAGCTGCTACATTCCTCATTTTGTAGCTTGCAGTAAGTCTTAAATCATAATCATGGCTTCCTTTTTACACATTCCATCTCTCCCTGCCCTCTGTCAATACCTCAATTGCTTGTTTGTTTTTTCTTTTCTTTTCTGAAGAGATGATTCAAACTTCTATCATTATAATTTTTGAGCCCTTAATGGTCCTATCTTCACAAGACTCTTGCAGTTTCTCATTACTCATTATTATTGAATATTGGAAAAGTGAATTGCAGCCAAGTGATTCTCTGGATTCCAGACATTGTTCTATTTTCCACGTTATGTAGACATATTCCTATCTACCTAGGCTATGGACCAGATCAAATGTCCTGGACAGTAGAGTGATTCCTGAAGCACGCCAGTTCAATAGCATGAGAAGTACAAATTTGTCTTGGGGCAATCTTAGCTTCTAACTGACGATAGCGTTGGCTGTGTTTCCTAGAGAAATTACTTTCTTCTTGAGTATTACTACATCTAAACCCACCAAGCTCAAGAATGTGGGAATGGAAAGAAAAAAATAATGTAATAAAATATTTGGTGTCATTATGAGGAAGGACACTTTCAGGTTCACCTCTTGTTTTATGGATCCTTAGAAACTAGGAAAGCTGGGAAAGCTTGTCCTATATTGGCCTTTGTTTTAAGTATATGTTATACCGTATGAGGTGACACACCCAACCTAATTATATGTTGTTTTGCAGTGACTCTGTAATTGAGACTTTGATGGGCCTTTCTACAGTTCTATTACTTGACATAACCAGTGCATGTCATTAGTAGAGGACCATTGCTATATTCTTTTTTTCAACATGAAATTCATTCTCTGGACAGAGATGGTATTCTTTAGGTATCTTAGAGATTAATAAATCATTCTGAGGTGATGCTAGCAAGACATCTGAAAGTGGAAAAGGCAAATATGTGTACAGATTTATGTATCCTTTCCTCTGAGGACCAAATCACTACCTCTCCATGATGGAAGTAATTCAATGTAATGAACCTGTTTCCAGGGAATGAACATTAAAAGGTGCCATACCAGGCTGTTGTCTGTTGCTGTCAGCAGATGCCATAATGAGATCAGTCTGGTTGGTGAGGAAAGCACATGTGGTTAAGTTCTTGCATAGCTTTTGTCCCTGCTGGTATCTCCAGATAATACATAGGGATATTGACCAAGAACAGGAACAACTGTGGAAAGAGGCTTACTGACAGCTGCAGAATGGGTTATCTTATCCACCTGATGCTTGATAAGTTTCTCTGTCCAGGAATTTTCTTCTAGAAATGTACATGAGCACAGATATAGCCATACTGGGCCTATTCTCTAAATAGCTTTTCTGAAGACTCCTGTGTAGCCAATTGTCATCATGTTCTTTCCAAGTCCTTGGCAAATTGTCCGATCCATTAACTACTCTTTATGAATCTAATCTGTCTCTCTACTTCAGGCCCTCTCTAGAAATCTAGAAAACCAGATTTTCTGTCCAAAGTTCTTCCCACTGATAAGTTTCCATTCCGCAGTATTTATCAGAGCTACTTGTTAGTGAGGTTAATCTGTTGCACTGCATATTTCCAATGGTGCTAAATATCATGTAGATCAATCTATATGGTAGGTACAGACTTGGTTAAATGGGTCTTCTGTTAACTGGACGTAGAAAACGGCATATGAGTCCACTGTTTTAGGTTTAGAGAGAGACTATGAACCTATTCAAAACAGGTACCATTAGAATATAAGCCATATTTGGTGAGCCTTGGTGGCTCAGTCAGTTGAGCATGTGACTTCAACTCAGGTCACAATCTCATGGTTTGTGAGTTCGAGCCCTGTGTTGGCTCTGTGCTGAAAGCTCAGAGTCTGGAGCCTGCTTTGGATTCTGTGTCTCCCTCTTTCCCTGCCTCTCCCTCACTCATGCTCTGTCTCTCTGTCTCTCTCTCTCTCAAAAATAAATAAACATTAAAAATTTTTAAATAAAAAAGAATATTTGCATGCAGCTTACTTGTGCCATCAAAACCTCCTTGGGTGTCTTCACAATATAAAATTTTCTTTTAATAATAGAATGCTTGCTTAAACTTGCTGACTGAGGTGGATCAAGTGGCATATCTTTTTATAATGAACATCTTAGTCTTTTTTTTAAGTTTATTTATGTTTACAGAAAGAGAGGGAGAGGAAGAGAGAGAATCCCAAGCAGGATGTGCATTTTCAGAGAGGAGCCCGGTGCAGGGGTCGATCCCACCAACCATGAGATGATGACCTGAGCTGTAAATAAGAGTTGGACACAACCAACTGAGCCACCCAAACACTCTGAATATCTTAGTTTTTATAGGCACTCAGTGTCCCGTGATCAGGCATTCTATGTCTACATGGGTCTAATAGCATGATGGAAACTATACTACGAAAAGTAGTAGTCATTTTTGTCATTATTTCAACATTTGAGAGTTTTCATTATGATTCTCTTATTGTGACTTGCTAAAGGCTTCAGACGATATCTCTATATACTACAGAATGTTCAAGTACAATTTAGTCTGTTGGATCATCTGATCCAGATGACAGGGCTGATTATTTCAGAGCCTGGATGTGATGCAGACCCTTTTTTGGTCTGGGAACTGATGTAACTGGCAGCATTATAGGTTACCTGGTAAATGGAATACAGAATCAAACTTTTTTGTGTGTGCCTCTAATATCCAAAAAACTCTCATCAAGTATTTTTCTTTCAACTCAGTAGATGGATCAAAGAAAAACAACTTGTTTTTTACTTTAAAGAGATCTCCTGACGTGCCCAGAAAACTGGACTTCTAGAATTTTCAAAGATGTGGCAAACCCTTGACCTTTCTCTTAAATTCTTATACTCTTGTGTCTAAGATACCTAGGATGTTTTCAATATCTTGCACATCAGACTTAGCTAGCTCAATAGCATCAGGACTTTGGACTAAGGTGATATTCTGGAGTGATCATTCAAAATGATTCCTGCAGACTATATCATGATAGAATAAATGAGAACTGAGCTAAAAAAGTCATGATATACTGTTTTCCTTGAGAGGTAAAAATGAACTGTTTTTGGTGTTTTTCCTGATTGCATTGAAGATAATTACTTAGATCAATAGGCTGCATATCAGCATTTTGTTGATATCAAGATGGCATAGTAACTATGACTAGTGTCACCATTTGAATAAACTTACAATTATGTAGTTGTTTTATAACTCTTATTTTACATTCTCACTAGCTTCAAAAGTGAGTTATGTGGGGAATATATAAAGAATCAACACCAATGGAGCTTTGACTTTGATAATAGAAATATTCCGTGAAAATCCCCCAGGGACACATTATTGTCTTTGACTATTATTTGGATAAGGTGAGGCATGAGGTAAACGGCAGCTGACAATTCCAAGGATCCTTTCAAACATAGTATTTCACTGATGTGTTAGGGAAGAAAATGAAGATTCCACATCTTAATAGATATATCTATCCCCACTCTACAATCTGGGACAAAGGAAAGAACTGTAGGTTGGATCTACAGATCAACTTCATTCATTCTGAGATTGGGACCAAGATTCCATTTCTCTCTTGTCTGCTCTAATCACAGAGCTGATTAGACACGTCAAACAACTGTGTATACATAAAAATCAATTTAGAACTAGCCCTGTGTTTGTGCATATATCTCTGGAAAATATTAGCCTGATCTTTCCTACTTCCATTTTTCTCTACTTTCAGTTTTAAATAATCAAGTGCTCAGAACTGTAAAGCTATATATCAACCTTTTGATTTTAAGGTTTGTTTTTTCTTCAAAAAAGTCAACAATGACTCTTGCTTTCTATAAAATCATGCTATTCTCATTGGTTCATTCAATATATATTTATTGAGCACATACTAAAAACTAAGGACACCACTGGTCTTTAAGGATAGAAATACAATAACTCATGCATCCCACTCCATTTCATTGGAACTTCTATTCCACATTGGAAACAGATACATATGAAGAGATACATATTTAATTACTAACTGAAAACAAAGACAAAGGAAAATTAGAGTAGAGATAATATACAAAAGAGATATTACTTGTTCTGAGCCTCAAAGCAAATGTCTGAGCTGAAATGTGGAGGACACATAAGGTATTAACCAAGTGAAGGGAAATGAGCAGGAAATAGTAGTGGATCCAATATATCAAGCAGATGGAAATTAGAAGAATGGTCTTGAAGAAGCCAGATGTAATGAAGGGTTCTAAACATTATCCATCAATTATCAGGCTCAGACTAGTTCCATTTTATCAATGAATATTATTTACTTTATAATGAATAAATTTATATGCATCATACATATTATAGATTATAGCAAGAAGTGAGAATCAATGCCCAGAGAAGCTCTTCTCTCTCTATTGACACACCCAGATTTCAGCAGTTAAAACAAGTTGAGTTTCCTGCAATCCAAAGAACTGGGCTTATTAAGCCTTTCCTTACAAACAAAGCAGAGCTAATAATTATCTTAAATCATGATATGATATAGTTATGAAATTTAAAAATATATATGTGGAAAAACAGCCTTATATAGACATATACATTAAGGATAAATATAGATGCAAGATGCATAGCAACATATTGGAGTAGTTTTGTATAAAAATGGAAGAAGGAATGAAGCAAGAGCAGGAAGTCCTTGAAGAACTAATGAAGATGTAGGTCATAAACTGAAGGGTATGATTAATTCAATCCATACCTGAAGTCCATCAAATAAGGTGAAATTTAAAACCTCTACTAAATAGGATACATATGAATGTGATGTAATTGTAAAAAATGTTTATAACCTTGGGTGATTTCCCCTGAATTATTTATGTTTTGTATGTGAACCTCTACTATAAAGAAAGCATAGCACTGACAGGAGGTCAGTTTAGCTTGAACATACATAGCCATTGTCAGGATAAAGCTATAGAGGGAAAAGGAATCCAAACCATACAAGTCCTTAAAGTTTAAGTTAGTGATATTGACGTTTTTCCTAAGACACCTAGAAAGATATTGCAAACCTTTAAGGAATTATTGGCATGATCATATTTACATTTTATTGGATGACAGAAGAGTTAGAAGGCAGTCATTCAGCAGAGAGACCATTGTAGCTTTGGAAAAACATGACTATGGGGATAGAAAACGTCAATGGATTCTAAAAATATGGTCAGTTTCTTTTACCTTTCTCTGTGATCATCAACTTTCTGCAGACAGAATATTTAGACACTAATATTAACAAAGAACAGAGTGATAATATCTTTAACAAAATATAGCCCTGGAATCACTTCCTTATTCTAAGAACCATGGCTAGAGGCATAGAGAACATCAACTTTTTAATGAAACTTCCAAGCTTCACTAGCATGGTGCAAATTGAACACCTTGGCATTACTATATTCTAGTGCTACATTTTTAACAGCTAGGTAGGGAAAGAATGGGAGAAGTCACTTTCAATGTAAATGATTATTACTTAATTTACAAAGAAATTAGTGTTAAGAAATCTTTAGATGTTAATAGAATATCATTACTTGAGTAAGTCACACAACATAAAACCTGTAATGCAGAAAGCCATGCATTTTTTTAATATAAGTACTTGGTTTCCTTTATGCTGAGAACAAAGGTGAAGCAAAACTCAGAAACCTTGAAGCAACCACTTTATAAGCTTAAGTAACTCCAGTGAATTTCTATAACAGATGAATTTTTTTCACATACTAAATTATAGGAAGTTATATAAACCATTGCCATGAAATTATCTGGTTCCTCTATCTGAGAAATGACTCAGAGCCTGTTATATAAATTTTGTGGGCTTACTATCTGATCCAGATATTCTCTTGTACTTTAAAGCACATTCATGTGCTTTGATTCAATTATTACAAACTGTAAGTGCTCTTCAACATCTAACCGGCACGAAAAAAGCCATATTCCCAATTTTTATCAATCAAAACCCTTTCAACCAATGTTGGCAATAAAAATATCTGCATAAGGAAATGCGGAGTAGCAATATTTGTTGCCAAGATTCAATTTAGGGATTGTGGAGATCCGTATTATTTGTCAGATTGGTTAGGCTACAGTCTTCAGTTATTCAACAAAACACTAATCTAGGTGTAGCTGTGAAAGGTATTTTGTAGATATGATTAAAGTCTATAATCATTATTTGACTTTAAGTAAGGAAGATTATTCTATATAATCTGGGTAGGCCTGGTTCAATCGAATAAAAGACCCTAAAAACTGAAGCTAACCTAAAGAAGGAGTTCCACTCATAGATAGCAGTTTCATCTTACATGGAGAGCACCAGTCTGATTTCACAATCTGCCCACTGGTTTCACACAATATGCAAGCCAATTTCTTGCAATACATATCTTATTATATGTATCTCCTACTAGTTTTATTCCTTGATTGAACCCGAGCTGATACAAGGATATTCTGAAAGCAAAAGCTAGTGTCCTGCTGTTTAAAGAGGTGGGGGAAAGCCTGAAAACCTGTTAACATTCTGGGCCCTGCATGAAACGTTGGTCTTCCCTTTGTTTACCGGTCCAGGAAGGAAAGTTTCTGGGAGGTAGGAGTGGTTGGAAGACGACATTTAAATTACTGTAAAATTTGTCAAAATAAGATGCTATCCTAGTTTCTAATAATATCTATCCCAACTCCTCCAAAATCTCAAAAATAACAATCTTTAATATTATTTTCCACTATTATAAGATTATTAATTTAACCTCCAGGTGTTTTTAGGCAAAAAAAAATTTCGTACCACATGAATTATCCTTTGGAGAAGAGAGGTGGGTAGAGAAGGGGAGGGAGAGACACTCCAGATGTAAAATTAAAACACAGTTTTAATAAAAATCAGAATCTATATGGGAAAACATATAAGAAGAAGCATATACCATATTCTCTAGTTTACAGGTATAGTTCATTTATCTAGAACATTGCTCTCCTACAAGGCAGATATTTTGCTGAGTTACCAAATTTGCCTTCTCTTATGAAAAAGTCCATCTTTCTCCTGTCAGTCAATACATTCTGTACGATCTGATTTCTTCAACAACCGAGATCAGGATAGAGTAAAATATAGGAATTCCCTCTCTGAACCTTTAAGACCTGCCTTGCCTGTTTTATAATTTGTCTGAGGTAGTACATCGTTTCCTGAATGAATGGCACATGAGATACCCAGCTCCAAGGTGAGGCCTCTCCAAGACAATCTTGGTAAAACAAAACAAAACAAAAAAAAAAACACAGTATGGCAATAATCATCCAAAAGCTATTTAAAGTAGATGTTGGAAGGCTGGAGTAATGTAGCTGCACAATGTAACAGAGCACCACTGTTCAGGTTAAAAATAAATAAATAAAGGAAAGCTTGGGCTCTTGTTCTCTTCCACTTTCAACAGCTATGCCTCCGGTAGTCTTCCAACTTCCCCAGTCCTAATATAGTACTTGTAAATGTTCTTGTGACATGTTCCTCAACAGTTAGATGCACCTGTTCTTTATACAGGTCAACCTAGACACTTGAATAGGGTAAGAATCAGCTGCCTGCAACTTTCAATTTGATGGTAACACTATGTCACTCATTCAGGAATGCACTATTGCTTACCAGTGTGTTTTGGGGTACAGAGAGTTCCAGGGGCTTTTTCTTGGCTCTTCTTATTGTAATAGGTTTTACCACATGTAATGGCGGGAGGAAAATGGGGATTCTGCATGATGCTGAGATATTGGTTCTAATTATACATGTATAAACTGGGATAACAAATATGCTGCTGGTCAAGAACCCACTTCTACAGTAGTTCAGTAGGGCAAGTATCTGGAAACTTCTTTGTGCCCTCTGATTCCATAAATCTCCATGATACTAAAATTCTTCAGTGGCATTCTGAGTTCAAATGTTTAATACATAAACTAGAAAAATCCCCAAGATGGGTTGTATCTATTCTGCAGGGCACCTTTACGTCGGTAAATGGTGAGACGTTCTTATAAAGTAGGTTATAAGGAGGACTCACTGAACAAATTTATAATGTTATTACTGATTCTTTACTCAATACTACTCAATGTTGTCTTTTTATAAAAGAGAATCTGGGTACGGGAATTTTGTGTAAAGCAACTATTTATCACAATGAGTCAAAAAACAGTATGATTTTTGGGGGGGGGAATGAAATTATACAAATCAAACAAAATTTCAGTAGATTTCTTATTGTGGTCTTTGAAATCCTATCAGTTAGCCACAGCCAATAGTCTCTGTGGATGAAACCATTCCGGTTTTTCTGCCGGACCTCCTGTTTGTGTAGTTAAATGTACCATTTTAGGTTTGCTAACTGTATGTCCCTCCCTGATCACTGACACTTCAAAATTCTCCGATTCTTAATTACATCAGATTCTCAACATCTCTAACCATAATTTACAGTGTATAGAGTAGAATTCCAGAGCAGTTTCAAAGAACCTCAAGACTCTGTCACCACTGTATTTCTCAAAATAAAAACAAATGCCTTCTAACCTCTCTCAGGCAAAGTATTAGAGGATATACAGATTGTTCACCAAGGCCCCCCCCCCACATTTTTAGCATCTTTATCTCCGAATACTGGTTTTATATCTCTATAGTCTCAAATTTAATCCTCCAACCACATAAGAATTGTCTGAAATGCTCATTAAGAGTGGATATTTCTGAAAATCATCCTAGTGTTAATGAATCAGATTTCCTATAGGTGGATCCTGAGAATATATGTTAATAAAGATATTCTGAAGGACACTAAAATTCAAGAATTATTTTTTTAATTTTACCAAGATATTTCTAATACTTGAATATATTTATCATTTCTCCTTTAAGTCTAAACTATAATCAGCCATCTGAACAACACAGATGGTCTCTGGCTTAATAATAATTTGACTCATAGTTTCTGAACTTTATGATGGTGTGAACATGAAATGCATTCAGTAATAATACTTTGAGCAATGAGTTGCAGCTCCCAATCAGACACCAGATCAGGAGGGTAAACAACTCACACACTTAAAACATTTGTTTTTTTACTTTCAGTGTGGTATTCAGTTACATAAAATATTCAATATTTTTTATAAAATAGCCATTGTTAGATGATTTGCCTAACTCTAGGGTAATGTTAATAAGCATTCTGAGCATCTTCAGGGTAGGCTAGGCTAAGCTATAATGCTCAGTGGATTAGGTATATTGAATGCATTTTCAATTTATTATGTTTTCAACTTAAAAATGGGTTTATAGGGATGTAAGTCCATTGGAAGTCCAGTAGGATCTATAGTTAGAATTACTTGGGGCTCCTGAGTGCCTCAGTCAGTTAAGCGCCTGTCTTCAGCCCAGGTCATGATCTCATGGTTTGTGGGTTTGAGCCCCGCGTTGGGCTCTGTGCTGACAGCCCGCTCAGAGCCTGAAGCTCGTTTTGGATTCATGTCTCCCTCTCTCTCTGACCCTCCTTTGCTCATGTTGTCTCTCTCTCAGAAATAAGTAAAAAAAAAAAAAAATAAAAATCTTTAACTGAACTGCCATTTTGTGATATTCATTCAAAAGTTAAATCCCAGATGGGCAGATAAATTTGGGTGAACTTAAGTCATACTCACTTTCCTTTGCAGCTACTCCCTACTGGCTGTATGTGTGTTTGTGTGTGTGTATACTTTTACTACTGGTAACTTATGTTCCTTTCAATTCAACAAATGCTGGTTAATTGTGTTATTTCTGAATACATACTGCTGAATCATTAGAGGATCCAAAGTTTAGTGATGGCTTTACCTTCATGGAGTTTGCTTCTAATCACTGGAGAAATATAAGCATTGTAGAAATCAGCTTTATTGCCTATTAAATGAGGGTTTTATTGTGAACCACTTTTCTTATTCTCTTTTCTCGCTGGGAATAAAGTTGAGAGACAAAGGATGAAAGAGGGAAGAGTTGTCATTATGAGCTTTCTCTTCCATAAAAATGTAGAAAGTATAAAAACAAGAAACTAAGTAATGCCAAAATACAGGTGGGAAAGTGAAATCCATTAAGTCAAATGTAGAAGAGTGAAATTGTTACTAAAATTGAAAGCAGGTTTTCAAGGCCAGGATATAGATCCAAAATCTGAGAGGGAAGGAGGCCAGAATCATAGAAGTAGGTTGGATGAGAATGGAGAATAGTCCAGGACAATTTCCTAAGCAGGTGTTTTCTACTTGGCATTTATGTAGGCTATGGGTAAGCTAGCTAAATTTAAAGAGCTTGAACTATGAAAAAAGATAATGCAGAAAACATAAAAATATGAAATATATTTTTCGATTTCTATAATTTTTATACTCAGATATCTTGGAAACACTGACACAGATAAGGCACTTGGTTAAATTATTTATTATTATTATTATTGTCAGTATCAGTATTACTTCCTTTTAAGGAGATCTCAGGTTGAACCTTTACTTGGCAGGCAAACTGGCCAAAAGTTTATTTGCATGCAGTCTAAATTTGCTTCCTGAAAATAAATTTAACCTAATGAAAGAAGGAACAAATCTCAATAATCTTCACCAAGAGATAAAAGTCTGTCCTCCAGGGTGAAGCTAAAAATAGCTTGATGGCTCTCAGGAGCATCTGTATCTTATTCTAATACCTACTGCACTTACATTTACTCTTTCAGAGAAACATCTGACAAAAGGTAAGGAGGTGGGATCGGAGAAGCAGAAAGATGTGATAACAAAAATCTACATAACAGTTTTCTAAAACCCAAATAGTCCTCGTGATGCAAGCTGTGCTTCTGATTAGCGCTTTAGCTGATGTAAAAGAAATTGTGAGAGAGGTGTTTTCGCCTATCTCATAATGGAACAGAGCAGAGCTTTGGCATTTTGAAGAATCCATGGCCTATGCTGAAACAAGGGACAAGGGTAACAGGAGGATATGGCAATTTCCAGTGGGTCCCCAGATAAAGATAGTGAAGCAACAGCTGTGTCCTGCAGGATATAATGTGATTCTATGTACATGTAAGGCAGCCTCTGAGGCCCTCGTAAATACTTGACATTCTGCATGAGCAGATGGGGGAAGGAACCAGTGGGATTTTGTGTTTCACGGTTACTGAGCTTCATTTATACCCACGAGCTGCTTTACATGACCTCTAAAATTATTTGAATCCAAAATATCAAAGAAAAAAAGCATTGACATATTTGTGAATGAACATATTTGCAAATAAGAATTGGCTTAGGAGAAGTTGGCAGTTTAATGTGCACCATTAATTACCATAGTTAAGATCCACAAAACACCTGATTCTATAATCCAAATACACATTACATTGTCATCACAATTAAATTTCTTATTTTTTTGGATTTTATTTTTAAGTAATCTCTACACCCAATGTGGGGCTCAAATTCACAACTGACATAACCAGGCACCCTCACAATTAAATTTCCTAAAAAATTCTAGGTTCAAAAGATATTAAAAAAAAGACTCTAGAATTAAATACTAAGTAACCTTTATTCAACAATTGGCAGTAACATTCTTCTTACATAACAACTAAATGAAAAATATCAATTCATTTTGGGTCATTCTTTCATTTAAAGAATTCCCATCAGTGCTTGATAGGAGAAGAATCTTTTCCTTCTCTTGCTCTCATTCTGCCATTTCTCTATTTATTCAATTTCTGCCCTTTCTTTCTGTTGCTTAACTCCTCACACTATTAATTTGACTCCAGACTTTTCTAAAAATGTTAACTAATTTTTCTGCTTTTTTTCCTTCTTAATCTTATTCTCCTTCACTTATATTCATAAATCTTGTCACTCTTCTTTCCCTTCCTCTATCCTCTTCTTTTTACCCTGAATGAATACACCCATGTCTTTCCCAAATAAGGACGACAAAAATATTCACATTTTTTAACTTACAGGGCTTGCTTATAAAACTGTCTATAAAAATATTTCATGAAAGCCTACAATTAAATGGGCTGAGTGTGCCACAGATTATTTTTTTTCAATAGTATAGTTTCACATATGTATTTCTTAAATGAATAATGATAAGTGAATGAAAATTATTAAGCTTTTAATAGGTTTATATCTCTGACCTGTATAAATTATTAAAACCATTCAAAGTGAAATATTGTGGTTTCTCCTTCCCTCAAAAAGCAAAAGCTTTGTTAGATAGTTCACATGCATATTGCTGTCTCATCCCATGCATTGCCAGGTATGTCAAATGAAGATAATTCTAATGGCCACCTCAGTGAGTTGTTGCAAGCACTGAAGATGATATTGTTGCTAATTCCATATAATAGTTTCTGGAACACAGTAGTGTGATGGACATGTGATGACTTTTCTAATACTGGCCAATGTATAAATATTATTTTATCCTGTGAAACCTGATGCTTAGAGAAGACCAAGACGTAGAGAGTCTTGCTCATATTCAAGTAACTTTTAAGAGTAGAGATGGGATTTTAAAACCAGATGTATACAACCCTACAACCAATATAGACCTGTTCCAACTTATCCATGCAATGTCCCCTATCCTGGATTGCATTCTGGTTTTACTTCTCCTTTCAATGGCTGGATATCTCTCAAGTGATATGGAAAGAAACCAGGAGAAAAGTTCAGTCAATAGAAACCACTTGCCCTTGTTCAGTTCCATTTATGATTTACTTGCTGCTCTCACTGAAATAGTTATCCTGTACAATGTTAAACAAATATGTGCACCTGTGTGTTTAGTTTTTCCTCATTTTTGTGCATGGAGTTATGGGGGGAAAAGGCATAACTAGAGCTCTCCTTAGAAGTTAGGGTATATGACTAACATTTGGCATATGGGAAGTGTGGAAAGCATCTTCTTTTTTTAAGTGAAGAACAGTTACATGTATATTATGAGGTGAAAATTGTTCAATAATGTTTTGTTAAGGACATAGTGGGCCTTCATTATAAAGCTAAGGGATTTGAACTTTATACAGTAGAGGCAGTGAGTAAAATTTTTAGTGGGAGAGAAACAAAATTTCTTTTGGCATAAGTAAACTTGTTAAGTGAAAATAGAATTGAAATATTCCTAAACAATTTTCCATCTATACTCTGCCTGTATAAAACTGTTCTCTAGGGGCGCCCGGGTGGCTTAGTCGGTTAAGCGTCCGACTTTCGCTCAGGTCATGATCTCGCGGTTCGTGAGTTCGAGCCCCGCGTCGGGCTCTGTGCTGACTGCCAGCTCAGAGCCTGGAGCCCCTTTCAGTCTGTGACTCCCTCTCTCTCTGACCCTCCCCTGCTCACGCTGTCTCTCTCTCTCTCTCTCCTATAAAAACAAACAAACAAAAAAAAACCTGTTCTCTATAAGAGGCTCAACATTTGTGAAATATATATGATATCCAAAAAGTCGTAGTCCCAACTCACTATTGCTATTTGGGATAACTAAAGTGAGAACTTGTCAGGGGGTCTCAGGATCTCAGCATGCTACCTAGTGGCTTGACTATTTTCTCTTGGCAACATCCTTACGAAAAACGTTATAGACTTTGAGAAATCAAATTGAAGTTACCTACAACTAATTGTAACTAGGTTTTTTAAGTCAAAAATGATAACGCTTCCCTGTCTAGAAACATAAAAATGTTTCATAGCAGAGAGATTGAATGTTAATTAAGTTTTATGCTACTTAGTTTGTTCACAGACCAATTTTCTGAATATTCACTAGCTGATGATAATAGGTAGGCAGGATTCTACATTTGTAGTAACATTTGCTCAGATAGTATATTTGCACTTAATAAGCAGATCTGTGCTTAAAGAAGGGGGATAGGGTAGAGGAAAGAAATACAGAGCTGTCCTATCATTAATAGCTAGTATTGGCAGCTACTACAGTACTCATGATATGTTCTTTGTTGCACAACATCTGTTCTTTGTACATGGAGAGGAGCAGAGCCTAAGGACTATGAACATGAGTGTGTGAGTTGACAACATTTCCCAAGTACTCAGTAAGCACAGAAGTCTCCTTCATATACTATCAAAATATTCAAATTAACAAATAACTCACAGGTGGGAATAGTGCAATGGAATGGGAATGGCAAACAAAAATTCGGGCTAAAAGCTCAAAACACAAGATCTATTCCCATGTTTGTCTCACTATTCCTCTCCTGTACTTTTCTCTTTTTATGATGCAATGGCATGAAATTTCTTGCTTATAGATGCCCTCTGTCACTTCCATAACCCTGCATGTGTCTATGACTGCAGATAATTTCTCTTTTATTCAAAACCATGTCTGCTGATTGAGTCTGCCCTTAGGAAATTTCCCCTTCTCCTCTCTCAACTACATCAGTTGCCCTTATTCTATTTCCATTGCCTCTATACTTAACTCTAGTAAGGCTCTTGCTATGTTGATTCAAAATAATCACCTTACCCCATTAGACTGTAAGCTTGTTGGGTTTGAGACCAAAATATCTTAGAGTTAATTTATTAGCATAGTGCCTAATATGTCATATAAGCTTAAAAACTGTTTTCTATTTGTTGACTTTGGAAATAATACTGAGTTGACAATTAAAATGCTCAAGCCCGAGCTCCATAGGTAGTTAACTTAAAAAGAGTAGACTCATTCCAAATCATATCGACTTCACAAATTGATGATAAACATTTTCTTCTGAAATAACACACAGGAAAGTGCTTTATTAACTATAAAATAACATTTTACTTAATATTAAGTTTAACTTCAAGTTGAATGGAGGTTACTTATCTGAATTCGTATGTTTTAATGGTTGTTATCATAAAGAATAGAAATTGAAGGAATATTTTGATAAAGATACTATTTCATAATAATCTAAAAAATAAGAAAAAGGGAATAGAGGTGTTGTTCAGACATGGAATATGAAATTAAATGACATGATTAAACTTATAAAATGAAAGATGGGGAATGAAAGCATAGATTTTCAAGTGATTCTATTTCAGAAACCTACACTGTAAAACCAGTCTCAAAGAACTCTAAGGAAAACTCAAAAACAACAAAAATGGGAATTTTTTTTTGTTGAGAGTAATAAGTCTATGAGATTTTAAAGGTTTCTGCTAAATTTGGTCTGGAGAAATTCATAGCAAAGATATCTTTAGAAAGATCTATTCAAGAGCTGCCATTTTACACTAAAATAGCATTTAATTTACTTCTGCTACCAAGCAATTTGCCAGTCTCTTTCACTGGATTGATTTGAACTAGAGTCCCTAAGAAACAAGAATCATTAAATGCTACCTTATAAATGTGACAGTTACTAATAGTGCAGTATGAATGTCATGCCTCTTGGCCTTTGCCATTTTCCTCCGCATGTCTTAGTTTCAGTTCCAAGATGATTATATTTTGCGTGCAGCTACCAAATTGTATACACTTCTAGTCCTTTTTCCCAATCCATTTTGACCACATAAGGAAAAAAAAATCAGTTATCCAATTAGTTCCCCTAATTAATAAACTTTATTTCCCCTTCAGCCTCTGATGGCATGCTCCATGCTGTTCATCTAACTGTCTGTCTCAAGCCTTCCCTCCATCCTACTTGCATAGAACCTTGATGGTTTGGCAGCATGCCAAGATTTCCACAGCTTTTACAAACACATTAAAAACACATTACAATCCCTTCTGCAAATCTGTCTGGATACACCACTGTGTCACAGTTGCATCTCTGCTTAACTTCTTATCCATACCTTTATAGCATCTAAACTTAACTATTCAGGGTACTTCTGTAGTAATTTCTCAAGGTTCATATTTTCAAGTTTTATGATGCACCACGTGAAGCTGATTACAGAAGCCCAGAAACACTTACACCTACATATACAGCCACCATTTCCTCTTCCTCTAGCAATTCTACTATCTCTTCATTACATTTGTTCCAAATATTAAAAAAAAAATTAATGTCTTTATTTTTGAGAGAGAGAGAGAGAGAACAGGAAGGAGGCAGAGAGAGAGAGGGAGACACAAAATCCAAAGCAGGCTCCAGGCTCTGCACTGTCAGCACAGAGCCTGACACGGGGCTTGAACCCACATACTTTGAGGTCATGACTTGAGCTGAGGTCGGATGCCCAACTAACTGAGCCACCTAGGGTCCTTGTTCCAAATATTTTTTTTTTCAAGTTGTGATACACTTCTTACAGCTTTCCTCATGGAAATCTGTAAACTGTAATTCCCTCTCACTCAATCCTAACCCTCTACTAATTTCTATGATATTTGTAAACAGAATTCATCCCCTGCAATTCCTGTTGTTTGCAACAGTCTTACTCTCCATCTCACTAGCTCTCCATTTTTTTTAAATAGTTTATTGTCAAGTTAGTTTCCATATAACACCCAGTGCTCATCCCCACAAGTGCCCTCCTCCAAACCCATCACCCCCCTTCCCCTCCCCCCCACACCCATCAGTCCTCAGTTTGTCCTCAGCATTCAAGAATCTCTCGTGGTTTGCCTGCCTCCCTCACCCCCACTATTCCCTTCTTCTCCCCCACGATAGCTCTCCATTTTTAAGCTCAACTGAAAGCAGAATATTTCTCTCTTGCCTGGCTTTTATGATCCTTTCCCCTCCTTCCCTTTAATACAATTACAGTGATAAATATCATGAATCCACTGGAAACTGTCTTATAATGTGAATCCCAGAGGACTAATCATATGCATCATAGATCAAAGTGGTAAATATTGTCTGTCTCTGTGTTAGACTGGCTCCAAAGGATCATTGTTTCAAATGGAATTGTTATTATTGGTGCAGCAATATTTGATGTGTGTAAATTTTGGAGAATTTTTTTATCTAAAAAATGTTTATCTCTCTTGCCTTTATCTTTAAGCCTAATTTATCTACAAGGCTTGGTTAGAATTGCTGAAATTCACAGCAGACAATGTGCATTCATTGCTGATGTTGAAGTATAGTCCGTGGCAAGTATAGGTGAATGTTGTTATACTTTACCTGGGCTCTGATACTGTGTTGTTCCTTCCATCCTATTAACTTAAAGAATGACAGAAACCAGATGTGTTATACACATTTACAAATATTGTAATATATTATAGATATGCTATAACTGAACAGTGATGAATTATAGAGGAAAATACAGTTATACAAATATAATATTATTGGGTACTTATTGAGTTAATATGCCCTGTGCACAGCACTTTAAAATACATTTCTTGAGTCCCATAAGATAGATACTACTGTCACCCTAATTTACTAAAAAAAAGGATTTTGAGGGTCTAACCATCTTGTCCAAATTTGCACTGCTAATAGACAACCTGAAAATTATTCAAATTCATGTCTTCTGGCTTTAGAATCCAAATTCTTATTGCAAAGACATCTGATAATACTTCATGAGAAAATTATATTTTAACTGGGCCTTAAATGATAAACAGAATGATGACACATAGAGATAGTCAAGAAATCTTAAAAATTAAGAAATAAAATGAGTGTCTCTTTAAGGGAAAAAGCATATTCCAAACTTATGCATCATAAAAGTTTAAATAGAAGCTTCGTTCCATTAATATAATTCAATAAAAACTAAAGTTAGAAACATAAAGATGATAAACATCCTTACATAAGGAAAATATGTAGCCCATTGTTTTTATTGAGAATATGGAACTAAAGGAACTTTTAAACTGAAGTTCCACATACTATGATAAGCACAGTTTTGAACATAACATAAGTACAAAGTAATACTGTAGAGTCAAGTCATGTGCAGATTAACAGATTGGCCAACAGGAAGGAGACAAGATAGCTCTTTTGCCAGAAAAAGTATTGGAAATGGGCAGGAGCACAAAACTCACAATAATTCTAAATATGTTTAAATATAGCATTTTATGGCCTATAAATTTCAAAATAGAAATATAGAGCAGTTGTAATTATCCCCATTTCTGGAAGGGAAGCTAAAGCTGAGAAGTGACTTGTCTCAGTGAATCAGAAACAGACTAGCTAGCTATCTGATGCCAAGAAGAAAACATTAGCAGCAGCACCATGAAATGCGTGGAAATGCCTGTTATTTACTCACAGATACACACTCATTGTTTTAGGACAGCCAGTCCATACTCTAGAGAACTACACAAATCTAACCTCTACTATGAGCTCATTGTGCAGAACAGAGGGTCACCAAATACTATGCAGAAATATTCTGATAATGCCTTCTTCTGTGCTTTTCTTTTACTTACAACTTAAGAACCAGTTGGCTCACTGAGGAGGGAAGTTTGGTATCACCTGGCTCTGTATTCTGTGTGGGCTCATATTCACATCTAGCCTCAAATACAAAATACATTCATAGCCAGGGAGATTGGAGATCTCAGTACAGAAAAGCTTTCCACTGTTCCCTTCTCTTAACATACATCTTTTTTTTTTAAGGATAGAATATTGCTTGCCAGATGCTATGGTTTATAAAGTTAACAGCAATGAAGCAAAGGTTAGAAAAATGACACTTAATATGGAAACTAACCTTCAGGAAAGCAAACTGAGGCTAGAGATAAATCTTGGACTCTTGAATGTCACTTCTAGGCTCATTTCTTTGTCATTTGTCCTTTACATTTAACTTCCTACCCACTGTTCTCAGAATACTCTGCATTCAATCAGGATATAGCAATTACCTTTTATGAGATCCACATTCAGTTATTCAATTCTTAATGACTTTAAGAGGTCTTTTCATTACAGGCACACAATTCCCAAGCAAGAGAATAAAGTATTTTTTCCATCTAAAACATTGTGCTAAAGGTTTCAGCTTCAGAGATTTGCAAACAGTGGCTTAAATAATACTACGAGTAAGCTTTTATAAGTGTCTGAATCCCACGTACACCTAGGGGAAGGGCTCCCTAGTATAGAACTTGTCTGTTATTCATTTCATTCATATTGAGCTCTTTTCATTAAACCAATGACTTTTGCTATGACTTTGGTACAGAGAGTTCCTCCTTTGTTATTTAGACCTGGAGCCTCTAAATCTATTAATCATTTTAATTTGCTACCTAGGATAGAGTACAGGATGAGTGGTTTGAGAGCTTCAGATATGCAATGATTATCTAGTGCAGGCTAGTGGAAGCCATTTTAGTCTCCTTTTTTTTCAAACATTATTCCATTGTATTATAGACTGCTATAGGGAACAATCCTCTGCTGGAAGGGAATGAATGGGATGAACTTAATGGAGCTCTTTCACATCTAACAGCTATGACTCTTTAATTCAGTTATCCTTCAGACATGGAAGAGCTTTCCATCATTACACCCAAACTGTCTGACTACCGTTGTTACTTCAACAAATCCTCTCAAGATATGTTTCACCTTTCTGTCTTGCTTGAACTTCTGCTTCATGTCACTGGCCGCCACTGTTGATATAGCATTTCAACCCTGCCTCCGTCACTTCCTGGTGCACCTCCAGATTGTTATTGAGAAACTTGATAAAATGTCTTTTTCCATGACAGATGTGAAAGGAGTTGTCCCCCATTTTATGACAGGTACATTTCCGGCAACAATCATTGCTGTATATTTATCTAGGTTAATATTCCAGTGATAGAAACCAAGTAGTTTATATGTATAATTTAAACATAATCTTCAGCTTCTCCTGTTATTTGAAATTCAAAGTTTACTGTCTTATGAATGTTTACAATCTTGAGTAAGCAGAGCTCTAGGCAAAACATACCCTGATGTTGTCTTGTCTGAATCAACAGCGGAGACTTTCCAGACCAGTGACTTTAGATATAATGAGAAAGATTTAAAGAAATAAAGAAAGAATAAATGTACTCTCACAGTACTCCTCTATTGTAATGCAGGTGCTATTAAATACCTAAAATTTTATGTGGAGATTTTGTAAACTATACACATGCAGGTATGTACTTTGCTGAGTTAAAAAAAAAAAAAACCTAACTAACAATCTTTTCCATGACAACTGGTTTTAGGTGTAGTTCCACATGCGTGTGAATTTTAAATAGAATTGTTTACAAATAGGGGCGCCTGGGTGGCTTAGTCGGTTAAGCGTCCGACTTTCGCTTAGGTCATGATCTCACGGTTCGTGGGTTCGAGCCCGCGTCGGGCTCTGTGCTGACTGCCAGCTCAGAGCCTGGAGCCTGTTTCAGTCTGTGACTCCCTCTCTCTCTGACCCTCCCCTGCTCGCACTGTCTCTGTCTCTCTCTCTCTCTCTCCTAGAAATAAATAAAATATTTAAAAAAAAAAAAAAGAATTGTTTACAAATAGAGGTAAAATGCATAGATTAGCAAACTTTTAAAACTCTGGGCAGATTGATACAGTGCCTGTTTTTAACTATTCTCAAGAATGATGGGTCATTCAGAGACAATCTTTCATCACATCAATGTGCTGCCTGAATAGAAGATACAACCACTAGCCCAGTAGGAAATGTGTGTCTAGTTTCTATTACCAATTGATGTGTCTAGAACTGCATGATTCCATTAATTCACAGTCTTAGCTATCCCCATCTAAGAGTTCCAGATCACTCTCTAGTGCCTAATATGCTCCAAACAGAAAATTTCATTTTTTCTTATATATGGCATTATGGAAGGAATATACTTATTCAATGTAAGAAATATTATTGTACTATAAACTGCAATAATAAAGACATAAACTTTAATATTGGTAAAGATATAAATTAAATTTACTGGTTTTGAGTTTCTATACTCCTTACAGATTATATGACTCTAGTTAATTAATGTGAGACATTTCAGTTTCCTCATGGTAAAATGGGAATTGCTTAGACTAGCCTCATTGGATTCTCCTCAGTAACAAGTATGATTATGAAAGTGGAATATTTGGCAAAAAGTAAAATATATGATAAATATAGTTGAAGAGTTTTACTTTGGAATTAACAGGGGTTTTTGTTTGTTTGTTTGTTTGGGAAACCTCAATCCAGATACATGTTCTCTTCCCCATCCAATCTTCCATAATAAACACATCAACACACTGGGTCCCAAACCCAATCAATCTAGCATTTCAAGCCACTTATCTACATGTAGTCTGTCTGTCTCATATCCATATCTTTTTCTCTCAGAAGAGAGTGTCTTTGTTTATATGTCTGTCTGAAAAGTTCTCCCCCTCCTCTCATCATTTGGCTGACTGATCCTATTATTCTCTGAGACTCACATTAGGGGTAAGCTCTATTTGGAAGCTTTCATATCATCCCTTGCCTTGCACACGATGTGGCAGAACTCCTTTCTCTGATGTTTCATGATATTTTTAAAAAGATATAATCGGGGTGCCTAGGCAGATCAGTTGGTTAAGGGTCTGACTCTTGATTTTGGTTCAGGTCACTATCTCATGATTGTGAGATCACCCCAGCCCCACGTTGGGCTTCACACTGGGCATGGAACCTGCTTATGATTCTCTCTCTCTCTCTCTCTCTCTTTCTCTCTCTCTCTCTCTCCCTCCGCATTCCCCCCACCAGCTCATGCATGGTCTCTCTCTCAAAACAAACACACACATATTATTATCTATAAAATTGAATTCCAACTATCTATCAAAGTGTCAATTTCCAAGTGGTCTGTCAACTAGATAAGCGGAAGGACAAATAAGTGTTAAGTATATATTTATTTACATAATTATTTCCAGGAGATTTCATTAATTTTTTCTCAGTGAATGTTTGAAAGAATGAATGAAACATAAGAATCCATGCATTTACCAGTAAGGTTATTACTAAACATTATATACTAAGGACACATATATATAGAATTACATGCAGTAATCAGAAATCCACCAAAGGATACTCACATACTTTTTTAGTTTGGTCGGGGTTTACATAAAAAAACTGTGATTTAAAGACATTGCTACATTGTTATATTTCTTTTTAGATAACCCCATAAGTGTCATATTCTCTATAAGGTAATTCATTTACAATAAAAAATAAATATTCAAGACATAATTAAAAGGCAGTGCATATTCCTTATAGTAAATAACAAATCGAGCCTGAAGAAAACATAAATAAATAAATACTAGATTTAAAACCACTTTACTAATTAACCCATGCTGATGATATAGAGGAAAATCCTGAGAGTCTTTACAATATAAACTATTTTCTTTCTGGTTGAGGCCAGAAATAGAGATTGATATAAAGTAAGAAAATTAAAAGGATGAAGTATGGTAAGTAAAAATGATGAATAATCATTAGAAACATGTATGGAGGTAGATGATGGTTAAGAATAGTAAAAATAAAAAGGAAGAGGTAAAAATGGGCCACAAAAAAGCTAAAGAGAAATCTAAATGAGTAAAAGGCAAACTTAAAAAAAAGGGAATAGAAAAATACAACAAAATCTGAAAAGGAGGCAAATGGAAAACTGAATTTGAATAAAGTAAGAATAAAATCTGAACCCAAAGTGAGAACTCAGATGGCATGGCTGTAGAAACATTAAAGAGATTCTTTAAAATTATAATTTCTAAGAGGCCACAATATGCAGCAAAGAATTGCAAATGTAAACATATCTTAATGTTTACAGTTTACTATGGATCCTGACAAAGGAGTCATGTATTAGAGAAACAAACAAAAATAACCTCTTTATTTATATACAGCTTTGGAGTATACAGTTTCATTTCTAAAACCTAATAATTAGCATAAGGAAGAGTTATCTCTACCATCTCATACAAGAAAAATTTCAGATAGTATGCCTCAGTTACTTAAAATCTTAACCTTCTTGGGTTTTAAATGAGGCAACTTTGATCATAAATTAAGCAAATGAGACAGTGATGACATTTTTGTTTTCCACTTTACGGTCCATTTATAAATGATTTTTGCCCTCCTTGGGTGATGTTAACATTGTAGATCTTGATAAACTGACAAGATAGTTCTAGGTTTACACTCTTTTTTCTTGGATTAAATTTTAAATTTGTTTATGGTTTGCCAACAGCCCCTAATGAGTACACAGGCACATATTCTTTGGTGTCATTTTTATTTCACCTCTGTTTCTTTGTGTTACAAGATCTTTTTAAGCTGAGCCAGAAATGAACACTAATTAATCATTGCACGCCAACATCATGCTCCCTGCACAGACCATCTCCTACTTTGCCTATTTGAATATAGCCAAGGATTTGATAATCAATTGTGTAAGTATGATTATGAAAGTTTCAAAATCTTAATATTATTTTGTTATATATAATAAAAAAGAAGCGTATTCATAGTGACGGATGAAAAATAAGACCTCTGTGTGTTTCCTTCCCCCCATCTTCCTGTGAGTAAAGTGGAGAAATCAGTAATATATCTGAAAACCATTTTCCCTTTGAGCCTTAGAATTCCTCTCAATGTTCTTTGCCAAGAAGCCACTACTAATTACCTAGAGTTAGTCTATAAGTGAATGTTAATGTGTCATCTTTAATTAGAATACAAGGTGCTAGGTCATAACTGAATTATAGATCAAGAGATTACAGACATCTGGGTACAAAAGATCATTCAGTTAAGAAAGAAATTAGTGTGGTAGGTTAAAGAGAAATTGGAGAACAAGATAGATCATTTTTCCAAGTCTAAGTGGTGATTTAATTACAATGTAGTCTGAGCAGGTCATAGAACCTAGAAAACATATAAGTATCACTATTTCCATAGCTAGAACACGAATGTTTCAGATCACTGAAACTATTCTCTTGTGTAACAACTCATTTCATACTTATAACAGCCTTATCTGTTTGGAATCCTTTATCATCTGCCTTTCCTTGTTAAGCAAGTGGAGGCTGAGAGAGGGTAAATAACTTGCCTAAATTAAACTGGATAGTACAAGGGATAAACTGAAATTTGAACTAGATAATTCAGATTTCAGAGTTAATGTACCTAACTATAAATTCCATATCTGCCTCCTACAAAAGTCCATTAGAGGAATCAAACAATAACGAATGAATCAAAATGATTTTTAAAGTCCTGACAGATGTAAAGAGTTAATATTAGTAATGCATCCTAGAAATGTGTGGAGGAATTGATAACTGGTCTGGCAAACAGTAAAGCCCATTTTAGCATGTGGGTGTGCTGTGATCATCCTATTAGCAATGCTCTAAGTATTAGAATAAATTATTTCACTTGAGTAGCGTTTGAATTTTAACATTTTATTATACTAGCCTCAAGTAATTGAACAGGAGAGTTAATGCAAAATCCCAGTGACTTTCTATTTATATTTTACTACAGATATTCAGCTTTTTTCAGAAATTCCTTGAAGGTAGAAACAGATGCCTGTACAGCATGCGATCTTCTTCAGGGCTATCTCAGTCTTTGAAGCTAGAATAGGTATTCTACAAATGTTTGTTAATTAAATAAATGAGTTGGGGTGCCTGAGTGGCTCAGTCGGTTAAGTGTCCAACTTCAGCCTAAGTCATGATCTCATTGTTCCTGACTTCGAGCCCCACTTTGGGCTCTATGCTGACCGATCAGAGCCTGGAGCATGTTTCAGATTCTCTCTCTCTTTCTCTCTCTCTTTCTCTCTCTCTCTCAAAATTAAATAAACATTAAAAAATTTAAGTAAATAAATAAATAAGTTAATACTAATTCTATTTGCATTGGGCTTTTACTCTAACAAATGGCTCCATTTTTTGGAGGCCCTTGGTTGAAATTTATTAATCCTCTGAACCTATGCCAGCAACATGTTTATATAAAAAGAAGTCTTGGATGGGACCGATCTTCTCCACCTTGCCCCATGAGCACATACACGCCCTGACCTATGGTAACTGCCATCACAATCTGGTGGGTGAAGAAAGCAGGTCTTAACTCTAATATTTCTTAATATCCACAACTATACTGAGTGAAAGGGAAATTGGTTATGACAGTTGCCAGAATGCAAGAAAATTATCTAATAACCAAGAAATAGACTAAATAGTATTGCTGATTTCAGAGAATCGAACTCAAAACATATCAGCAACTTAAAGGCAAGCCAAATGTATAGAACAGTGAGAAAAGCAGTACAGAACTGCAAGGTCATTTTTGAAAAAAAAATTAAAAACTCATGTATACCTTTTGTTTCTTCATTCTTTTCACTCTTTTTTTGGTCATATTATTATTATTTTTTAATCCATAGCACCATTTCATCTGGGTTTGCAATAGTAGACAATGGAATATTTTCTGTTGAGAATTTAAAATGCCTGATAACTGATAAACAAATTTTTAATTTTGTATTTTGTATTTAATTTTGGCAAGTTTGCCATTATTGTAAACTTTACAACTTCTTCAATGTCGAGGCCAATTGTTTTGGAACTGGGATTTTTCAAAATTCCATGTACCTTGATGTGCACTATTAAGTTTGGGAACAACTGGTGAAACATTTACAAACAGGAGATCAACTTGAAATTGAAACACAAATGGATACTATTACTAAATTATGAATCATAATTAATAGTAATTATTGAGATAAAGCAATAGTGACATAAACAGAGAACACATTTGTGTTTATGAGCTAGCACATCCCAATGCACAACAGAAGATCCGGACGTGCTCCAGAGAAAAGTTTTAATCTTGAGTGTGGCAATTGTATCCTTCCTTAATACTTTCACTGTTTTGTTCTAAAAAAGAATGACTACAGAGTTTAAACTAGCACCTTATTTGAGATGTTGCTCTAAAATAAATCTCTCCTGACATGGATTTATAGGTTGGACTGAAGTTTATTTTAACCTCACGGTTTGGTTATTTTTATGCTATTTTAGATGTTTCTAAAAATTTTAAGTGTCAAACCACATAAATTTCAAATGTCCCTTAAAGCCATTTAGACGTTTTTCTCATTACTGATGATGAGTAAAAATCATTTTTGGAGACAACAGTATATGGGCTTCACTATCTCATTTACCGTAGATATGAGTTTGCTTCATTCCCATTTTTTATAGGCAATAATGCAGCTGTGCAAGGCATTTGCCAATTGTTCTCCTCCTTTTTGTGTGTGCACAGGAACTGATTATGATTTAACACTTCAACACTCAGGCAAACAATTCTTCTCATCCACAAATCCCCACAGAGAACAGATATCGGATCTTTTTAAATAGTTATGAATGCTAGCATTCTCTAAGATGCTTCTGGCTGTTCAACTATTTTCTGAGTCCACAGTAATAAAAAATAATCTGCTACAGAGACCTTCAAGCCCTGTACACCATCCCTGCAGCACACAGTATGACATATTATTCTTCTAATTTCCCCTCCTTTTCACTGAAAAGAAAATAAGAAATGCAAATGAATGGGAGTATAGTTATTACAAAAATAGTTCAATTGTATTCCGGGTTTGTTTTTTAAGTAAATTCTAAAATACATTACATTTTTGAAAGACGATTCTTGGAGACGTTGAAGTACTTGTTAAAGCTGACAAGGGAAACAGGCAGAGTTGGGAGTCAGACAAGCTGGAATTGTGTATAAAGTCCAAGGGCTATACAAGCCACAGGTAGAAGCAAGATACTTGGTGACATCAACTTAGAGGCCATAAATGTTTCAGAACACTTCGATTCCCACCAAGATGAAGAATTGAGCAAAAATTATGAGCTAACCCCCTCCAAAACCAACTCCAGAGAAACTAGAAACAAAAATGATAAAGATGAATTCCAGAAAATAAGTTAAAAAGATGCACAAAAACAAAACAAAAACACATGACAAATATTAAGAAGACTGAGGGCTATGATTAACTAACCATATATCAAATCAAAGGGTGTAGGAGGAAACTGGCTGCAGGCTGGACAGAGTGGATGAGGTGGCAATAAAAGGATTGGCTGGGAAACACTTTTAAAATTCATCCCACCCTCTACGAGGCTACCCCCATGTGATCTTGATACAGTCATTTCATTCATTGCAGGAATCAGCTGTGCCAGGCTCTATCTTCCAGAGGAGGGTTTTGGGGGTAAGTGCAGAGAAAACCACCAGGTGAGGAACTGGTGAAAATGGCTGTGGACTGACCAGTATTCCTTGGGTACTCATCCTTCTACACCTTTTTTTTTCTCCTTATAAACCATGTGCAGATTGCTTTCTCCAATGAAGCATTTGCTTAAGGTTTTAAGATATAAAACCTTGTTAGTTTACTTTTCTCATGGGGTGATAAGAAATGGAAGAGATCAAAATTGATTTTGTACTTTATGGAGTTAGCAGCCCTATTCTGAAACTCAGCAAGACTGACAGACTGAGCCTGACTTTGGGTCCTTCCCCGGTGTACCTAGCCAAACAGAACAGCTAATATCCCTAGGGGAACAGGAGTTTAGAAGTTCAAATATCAACACCCTAGATTTCCAATGAGTATCTTACTTCAAAAGAAACTGAATAGCATATACTATTTAAAACAGAATAATTGGACCACAGGACTAATAATTTAGAATATGTATTGCAAATACTGAAAGTGAGATAAAGGGAGATATGGGCATCATGACACTGCTGGGAGCCGCACCGGCCTCACTGGATGACAGTCACAGTGAGGAAATGATAGCGTTTGCACAGCTCCTGCCATCAGAAACAAAAAACTGGTATCTCCTTCTGCTACTACTGGCTCATGTTGGAAATGAGCTGCTGGTATTGACCAGGCCTCACAATATCCCAAATCAGACTCATATTCCCCACACAGATTCCTCATAAGGAAAAGCATATTCCTGCCTCTTCAAATTAGATTTCAGATGAAAGCACTGTGGATGATTGTCAAAACACTCTTCCTATGGACCTTATAGATCCAAGTCTTAGATAAGAAAGGGGGTTAAGAACACAAGAGTTACAACTGAGCCTGGCTCTGAGATAAAGAGCTTAATTTAGAGTTAAGGAATAGATGAGGGGGGAACTTAAGTTAATACTTATACCTTTTCTAACTGGTGATGTATAACAGTCCCTTCCCTAAGGCCTACTTTCTACAAACACCCTCCCTTACACTGGCAGCTGGGATAGGGATAGATAAAAGTAGCTAAAACATAACCCAAAAACAAAGGCTAACACATTTAGGGCCTCCGTGGTGTTTACACATTCAGCATCAAGTCAAAAAAGTTTTCACAAACAACTTATTAACCAGCTTAAAAACATTCATCCTACTGTGAGGCTCCTAGCCTATCTATATACAATTTAACCTATGTCCTAATCTTAGTGTTATTAACTTAGAACAAATGTGTATGTCATCCTATTTTTCACTACGAACATCCTGTTATTTCTTTAGTTGTAAGATTCACTCAACCTCACTATGATTGGGGTAATTCTGCAAGAATACTTCCAAAAAACCAGTTTTTATATACTTTTCAAAGCATCTTATCACAAAGAGTTTTCCATTGTAAAAATTCCTTTTTCTGATGCCATGTTATCGTTTGACCTATAAATGAAGACACCAAAACCGACAGTGCAGAGATGTCTGCCTGGTGATCAGAAAGAATCTCGGGGCTCTCTCACTCTCTCTCGCCGACACCGTCCATCCTTCAGGGACCCCTGGACCAGTTGGAGCGGGTGTCCAGCATGACACAAAAATTAATCATAAATAAAATAAATTGTGATATTAGGTATACAATGTACTAACTGAAATGAGGAATTAATACATTACTTAAAGTCAGGAATACATAGGAAAAGTTGGAAGAGGAATCCTGCTTGGGGGAAAAGAACAGTGAGTTCAAAGAGCAGATTGAAACTCTAGCTAAGAATATACCATAAAATAATGAAGAAACTTAAAAATATCTAAGATGAGAGATAAAGATATATAAGATATAATTTAAACTGTTATGATACATGCTAGGGCTCCTAAAAGGAGAAAATTAAAAATTAATATGAGAAAATAGATGAAAAAATGTATGAAAGCCTACGATTCATGATGAAGATGTCTGAGCTTAAACCATCAGGAGAAAAAAAGGAAAAAAAATAGACATACGATGTAACATTTTCAAAATATCAAGGAAATAACACTCTAAATATTTCTAAAAGAAAAAGCAGATTACCTCTCAAAACAATAGATATCAGAATGGCATCAAAATTGTCAGTAATGACCTCAAGATATAAAAAGGAAATGGAGATCTTTTATATTAAAAAGAAATAATTTTGAATCAAATTTTCTATCATGAGTAGAACCATAATAAAAATATTTTCAATCAATAATAAATTACCTCAATTCATTTACCATGTTAAGTAACACACCTTTTAAGAGGAAATACTAAAATCGTAAGAGACAAAGGAAATACTACTAGAAATACATGAATAAAGGTGTTCATCATTTTGATGAAGTTTATTAGTGTCTGTAAAAAAAGGTAAGACCAAAAAAAGTGAAGATAATATGTCTATAAGAAATAGAATTAAAGACAAAGAGCTTTTGGTGATTGAGAATGGAGGGGGAATAGAGGGGAATCACAAAAGATGATTGAGGAGTATTTGAGTTGGTAGAGGGAAGGCATAGAGAGAAGGATTTCATAAGGTAGTGGCAGTGAATAAACATTAATAGGGATCTTCCATCATTAGTAACAATCAAAGAAAATTACTAATCCTTACATTCAGCAAAGAAATGTCATCAATCTAAAAGAAAATCAGACAAAAACAGGAAGCAAAAACATTACAATAAACAAAATATATATATATAAAATGTCAAATAAATGCTAATAATTAATTTTAAGGAGAAAAAACGTCAAATCGCTCATGAAAACAAATACACTCATATATGATTTATAAAGGAAAAGTATAGTTCAAAGAACGAGTCAAGTATTAAATAAAGAGATTATACTGGAAAGATTAAAGACAAGAAGACAAAAAGTGATATACTAAAGATAAATGAAAGGAAGCTGTAATAAAAATACTAATAATTGATACAAATTGATTTTTAAGACAAAAGCTATCAGAAGCAACAGATTTGTAATGTATTATGAAAACGTGCAATGAACAAGAAGATACAGCCATCATAAACATACACATACCTAACTTTATAGTCTGAAAACAATGGCTAGCAGAATTACAGAGAAAAGAGATAAACCGAAAATTATAACTGGAGATTGTATTGTAGGTCATAATAAACTGATCATTTGAGCATATAGAGGTGAAATAAACAGCAAAAGATGAAAATCTAATCTATATAATGAATATCCTTCATACCTGATATTTAATATACATTACACTACTTATTTCTCACAACATTTCTGTAACAAATATAGTTTTATCTCTATTTTACAGATAAGGCAATTGAAGTTTAGAGAGGTTGAATAATTTGACCCAATCATAGATCAGAGCATGGAAGAACTAGTATCGAGAGTCTCTCCATATCTGACCAGATATCAATCCTGGCTTCCTCCTGATATGCCAATCTCACCAGGAAAAAAAAAAAAATACCCTCCAAAATACACACATACTCCTGGTCCACATTCTGAATCAATTGATACTGTCCAAGTTGGAGAGAAATTCCATTATCTTCAGGGAGAAAGCATTTCATAGACTTGATACAACCAAACAAGAGAGAATATTATGATACTGGGAGAAAAGGCATGGATCTACAGATTCCTTATACTGAGGTTCAAAAGCCTTATAACCTAAGTTGAGTTACTTCACCCTCCCAAGCCTAAATTTCTTCAGTTATAAGGGTGTGCATGTGTGTGTTTGTGTGTGTATGTGTGTGTAAAATCCTCATAAAATTGCTTTGGAGATTAAATAAACTAATTCATATTGTGCCCAGTACCTGACTCAAAGCAGTTACTAAGTAAACAAAAACAAAAATAAAATTTGTGTAATTTTTAGTTGCCAAGAGTTATTGGTAGAATTGACAACAGCTTAAACAGAAAATGACAGGTCTGGAGGGTTTGGGAAAGGACACCAAGATGGCAGGTCTGATGGATTTGGAAAAAGACACCAAGATGGCAGATTGGACTCCATCTTATGACCACCTCAGGACTTTCCCACCACCAGCTTCTCGTTCCCAGTGTCCCGCCACTGGTTTCTCAGATGGGAAGGGGTGGGTGGATTTGAAAATATTTTGGACTTACAATTGATGGGCCTTGATAATAGGCTGCAGTCAGGACAAGTATGAAAAGGAACTATAATAATAAAAATAGAATTAAAAGTAGTTTTCTCAGAACATCTTACGGCTTTCCTTTCTGTGTCTCCCAAAAAAGGACAACCATTAATTTTGGAGTAGAATATTTGAGGCTGTGGTTCCTTATGTGATAAGCAAACGGGTTACAAGATTAGCTTTCATAACTGGCTCTACTCAGTTTATTCTCATTGATACTGTTCACTTCTGTGTGATTCAAAGAATAAAAGGTGCCTGATGTTGCCTACTCTTTAGAAGCTAGCTCTCTGCTACAGAGAAGACTACTGATGGATTAAAACTACTCTACCATAGCCATTAGAGCAATTTTTCCCTTATTCTAGTATGTCTATTTTCATTTGCATCCTCTTACAACAGAGAGAGCAAAATATCAAAGATTAGGACATGTGGGAGTAGGTAAAAAAAAAATTAGTCATTGATCACTGAATCCTGCACTTGATTCCAGATAGTTATATCTGACTTTCTTGGCAAAATAACTTCTCACAACCAGGGATTCTACAAAAGGATTTGCTGTAGAACCCTCCATTAATAATACCTAAATGATTTTTTTCTCCCAGGTTGTCTCCTCTACAAATCTCCCTCTATAATCTTTGTCAAAAGTACATGATGCTTTTTGCATCTAGACATTATTGTATCACTGTATCACTGGTACTAGACCAACCCTCCTATGGTAAACAAAAAGAACATGGGCATGATATAGAAACAACAGGTTTCAGATAGAGAACAGTAGACAGTTGTTGAGGGCAATAGAATCCAAAATAAGGGAAATCTACTATGTTCAAGAATAGGAAGATTTGCTATCATTTTGATAATTCTCTCCAAATTAGATGATATATTTATATAAATCCCACTTAAAACCAACAGTAAATATTAACAACCTGATAGTAAAATGCATATGGACGTGCAAAACACAAAGGGCAGGCCAAATAATTTTGAAAAAGAAGAAAGAGGTTAGAAGATTTACACTGTTTATTTTTCATTACTTATTATAAAGCTATAGCAATCAAGATGTGTGGTATTGGTTTAAGAACAGACATATAGATTGATGAAAAAAAACAGAATCCAGAAGGAGATCCACATGTTAATTAAATTTCAACAGAAATATAAAAGTAATTAAATGGAATGGGCAAACTTTTCAACAAATCATTTTGGATACCATATTCAATAAATAATGCTAGATTTCTTTATAAACAAATAATGTTGGATATGCGATTAGAATAAAAAAATTCAAACTCTCCAGATATCACACACAAAAATTTGTAAAAAATGAATTTGGACTTAGATGTAAAAGCTAAAGATATAAAACTTTAGAAGAAAGTATAGTAAAAAAAAAAAAGTATAAACTTGGGGGATGAAAAGGATTTCTTGAACAGGACACAAAAAGCACATAAGAGAGAAAAGTTATGATTTAGATTAATCAAATATAAATTTTACCTGCTCTTCTAAAGTCACCATTAAACAAAGGAAAAGGCAAGCTCTATACTGGATACAAATAATTACAATCTGGCAAAGCATTTGTACCTAGAATGTATAAAGAATTTTTACATGAAAATAACAAGAAAATAAGTGACTTTTGATAGTGGGCAAAATATTAGAAATGATACTTCACAAAAGAAAAGACACAAATGTCCAATAAACACATGAAAAGATGCTCATCATTAAAACTTAAATTAGGGGCGCCTGGGTGGCTTAGTCGGTTAAGCGTCCGACTTTCGCTTGGGTCATGATCTCGCGGTTCGTGGATTCGGGCCCCGCGTCGGGCTCTGTGCTGACTGCCAGCTCAGAGCCTGGAGCCTGTTTCAGTCTGTGACTCCCTCTCTCTCTGACCCTCCCTGCTCATGCTGTCTCTCTCTCTCTCTCTCTCTCTCTCTCTCTCTCTCTCTCTCTCTCTCTCTCTCTCTCTCCTAGAAATATATAAATAAAAAAAAACATTAAAAAAAAAACTTAAATTAAAACTACAATGAAATTCCACTGTATACCCACTAGAATAGCCAATATTAAAAGAGTTGCCAAATCAAGTCTTGGCAAGTTAGTGGAACAACTAGAGTTTTCATGCATTGCTTTTTTTTTTTTTTTAATGTTTTATTTATTTCTAGGAGAGAGAGAGAGACAGACATGAGCAGGGGAGAGTCAGAGAGAGAGGAGTCACAGACTGAAACAGGCTCCAGGCTCTGAGCCGGCAGTCAGCACAGAGCCCGATGCGGGGCTTGAACCCACAAACCGCGAGATCATGACCCAAGCGAAAGTCGGACGCTTAACCGACTAAGCCACCCAGACGCCCCTCATGCATTGCTTTTGGATAGTACAACCATTTTGGAAAATAGTTTGGCAATACCTTATGTAATTAACCATCACTCATTTGTAGTAGACACAGGTGGGTCACTCAGATTTCCTTCCCTAAAAGTATACACCGCCCCATTATAAGGAATGTGATTAGAGGATACTTTCCAGCTGTTCATCTCCTCAGTGGCCTGCCTTAGCTTTCAATCTGAGATCATGCTATTATCAGTGTGGCCACCAAACAATGAGTGAGCAAGGGGATAATATGAGATTTCTATACAACACGAGATTCCTTTAATTGCTGAGCTTTGATCTGGAGCTCCCTGTTGGGCTATCAGGACCTTTTGCGGTCTGGATTACTTCACACCTTTTATTTTTCACAGGCATTACTCCTCCACAAAACTTTAGCACTCCTAAATCCCTCTCAGTGTCTGCTTCCCAGAAAACCCAATCTGTGGCAGCTGGCACTAAGACTGGGGTGAGAAAGCAAGCTGTAAAATGGGTTTGAGAGACTGGATTATCAACTATCTGGGAATGAAGACTTCATACCTGGTGGCAGGTGGTATGAAGACAGCTCCTGGCACTTGACGGGACTTTAGTTGTTAAAACTTTCATCCATTTTGAGCTGGGACAATGCCGATGGAGGATAATGTACTAGTGGGTATAGTAATATATATACAAATAATGGAATTGCCTTGATGGTATATAAACTGATAATTAAAAGTTGAGGATAATTAGCAAACAGTTGATAACTAAGAATGAGAGTCAGAGAGCTCCTGTAGCACACAGAAAGGCTTTCATTGTATGCAGGGAATTAACATAAAACATCTGAAGATCAAGAGCTGAATACTCAGCCCCAATGGCAGAACTGTTATTCCAAAATCATGGCCTTAATTTGGAAAATCAGGGATCCTGACATGCAGGATGGGAATATCAGGGCAGATGATTCCAAAATGTTTACTTCTCAGATTTTTCTAAACTGTTTGGCCCTATAGAAGTTGCCCAGCCTTGCCTATTAATGCTAGTACCCTTCTGATGCAGAATAATAATGCATAATTATTTCACCCAAAAAGCAAAAGTGACCACCATTTCTCCCAGCTGCCATCCTTATAACTCTAACAACCAGGGGTAAGTCACCATGTAACCCATCCAGGGACAAGCTGTGCCTGTTAAAGGAAAAAAAGGGACTCTACACTGAAGATTCTCTCTTTCTCAGAGAAATCAAGTTGTGTTAATATGTGATTAATTTTATCCCCAGATATTTACCAAAAAGGATTAATGACTGGGTTCTATGAGAAGCAGGCATCAACATGGGATAATATATACAAGAGATTTATTAGAAGAAACACATGTTAAAGGTAAAGGGCACATTATGTGGTGAGAGCCTTCAGAGCATACTATAAGTCTAACACCTGTAAAAAAAGATACTAAAGGAAGGATACTGTAGTAATACTCTCACATTGTAGTTTTGAGAAAATCACTGCCCCAAAAAAGTATGGTTTGTGAGAGGAGTCCTGTGTTGGGTGCAAATGGCTTGGCTTGGGGCTTAGTCACTGGCTAGGAACAGCCTAGGGAAAGTGTGATGGTGATATGAATGCCCCTATGACCTATACAAAGGTGGGACAGCTAAAGATTATCAGTCAACTGTCTCCCTGGAGCAAGCTATCTTAAAAGGATCCTATTTTGAAACAATCCATATTTCCAATAATAGGCAAATGGTTTAACAAATATGGCATATTGTCATGATGAAATAACATTCATGAATAAAATGAGACAAACTATGTGCAACAACTGGGATGAATCTCAAAACTTTTGCATTGAATGAATAAAGCCAGAGAGAGAAGATGGAACACTATATAATTTTATTTATATAAATTTGTAGAACAAACAAAACTCATGTATAGTGATGAAAGTTTGATTAATAGTTACCTGTGCCAGGGATTTCAGGGGAATTGGTTACAAAGGGTCAGAAGAGAATATTTGGTGGGTGTTGAAATATGTATTATCAGAAGTGAGGCTATGACTACATGGATGTATATATTTGCTATATTTATCAAACTGTACCCTAAAAATAGTTGGATTTTATTATGTATAAATTATAGATCTATAAAACAGATTTTAAAATAATTGGCTATCTAAATAATCCTATATTAAGAACATTTCTTATTTTTCTGTATCAACTAACTAATAAAATTCAATTCAATAAATATCCAGGAAGGGCTACAAGACCATACTTCCTATATGACAATACTTTTTTAAAAAACTTTTAAACCACATATATATGCAATGAAGCAGCAGAGGTTCAGCAATAAGAGTTATCTCACTTGAAATTACACAGTTCTGTGGGACAGAGGCAAGTCATGTGATGCCAAATTCTAAGCTCTTCCACCCTGCTCTATTGCCCCATATTTTGATAGCATAATAAAAAGCCAGGAAACCCATCAGTTTGCATACTGAGCTTGAGTATGATTCCAAACAGAAAACCGAATCTGATAATATCTTAAAATGCTTATGATTGCTTTGTTTCTCAATCCTGTAATGTAAGTGACCCACTGTATTGTATTAATAATAATAATACTCTACCATAAGTTAATGAAACTATTTTCCTCTGAGTTATTCACTAGTCAGTTCATACTACAACTCTTCTGAAATTATGTTTCATCAGCTATTTACAAGATTCTTTAATGCACTAAAGAGAGTTACAAAGATAATAGAAATAAAATGGATTTTCAGAGGAGATTTGAAGATAGCTAAAGCCATTGATTTAAAAAGACAATTGTGTGTTAAAATGCCCCAGAGACATTAGGAATGGTTGCCTTTGTATACACATGTCAAGAAGGCAAGCACCCAAAAGATGAATGATAATAAGTGAAAAATACAGATCAATATACTTGGAATTAAAAAAAAATCAAGAAAGTAATTTAAAAATGGATTTCAGGGGCACCTGGGTGACTCAGTCAGTTAAGCGTCTGACTTTGGGTCAGGTCATGATCTCATGGTTCATGGGGTTCCAGCCCCGCATCAGGCTCTGTGTTTACAGCTAGCTCAGAGCCTGGAGCCTGTTTCAGATTCTGTGTCTCCATCTCTCTCTGGCTCTCCCCTGCTCATGCTCTCTCTCTCTCTCTCTCTCAGAAATAAATAAAAACATTAAAAAATTTTAAAAAATGGATTTCAGAGTAAATAGAAATCAAGTGACTTATATAAACGAGGATAGTGTGTATGTTACGCTTAGTTCTCTGCAGAAGTAACACAAGTACTAGAGCTCATATATAAAATGAAACAGAAAGAAAAAAAGAGAGACAAAGAGAAAGAAAAACAAGGAAAAAAGGAAGGGAGAAGGGAAGAACGGAAGGAAGGAGGGAAAGAAGGGAGGGAGATCTTTCAGTACAGGTAACTCTAGTCAGTAAGGGCATCAGAATGTTAACATTCACTTGTTCTTTGATGCCTAGATACTGCTTTATTTTCCAGTCACCACACCATAAAGGGCCAATCCTCTATTACTCATTAGTAATTGTAAGTCTCTTGTTCAATCTGGGATTCCAAGCCCGTATAAGAATTTCCATTTACATTGAGGTGACACCGAATTTCAGTTTAATTGCCTCTGTATGTATGCTACAGTCTGAATGTTTGTGTCCCTGCAAATTCATATGTTGAAACCTAATCCCCAAAGTGATAGTGCTTGGAGATGAGAATTTTGCATGTGATTAAGTCATAAGGGTGAAGCTCTCATGAATGGAATTAGTATTTTTATAAAACCGGCTCCAGAGGGCTCCCCAGTCCCTTCTGCCATGTGATATTACGGGGGGGGAAGGCTATAAATCAGGAAGTGAGTCCTTAGCAGACACTGGATATACTAATATCTTGATCATGGACTCCACAGTCTCTAGAACTATGAGAAATAAATTTCTGTTGTTTACAAACCACCAATTCTATGGTATTTAGTTATAGCACCTTGAATGGACTAACACACTTTTTTTTTTTTTTTTTGGTAAGGACATGGGATCCTCTATATCCCTCTATATCCTCATAAGTAGCAATTCATTCTATTTTTCTTAGCCAACTCTCATTGGCTTTTTTCTTGTCTTTGAAAATGATTCATTTAGTGTTGAGTGAAGTGATATTTACTAATTTTGTCCTTTAATGACATATATTTGATAAACATACTATTACCAATATGGAAAAAAAGGCCCAGACCTCATAATCTTCTTATTGCTACACAGAATATTTTACCACATATAAGAGTGCTTGCTTGACTTCTAGAGATAGAAAGACTTTTTTTTCTCCCTCATCCCTTTATTCCACTCCACAAAAGTTATGTTAAAAATATTGATATTCTAAAATATTCTTTGAACAAATCTTTGTTCAGGTATGAAACTTCATAAAAATAACCTGCTCTATCGCAGAACCTTATCCTTTAGCTTTTGTCCTACTGGTCATAGAAAATTTGCCCATTCATTCAACATGTATTGTAAGGTCTATCACTTGTATCTGAATATTGGGCTGTTTTTTCTTGTTTCTCTGGTAGTAAAATTCTCTTCTTCTATTTGTGACCACAACTTCCAAATCATTAAAGTCTGATGTGAGTTGGGTTTTTTTTTTTTAACTTATATTATGTAACTTTCCCTTCAGTGATCTTTCCAGAGAGAGGAATATTAGCATCACATGAAATTTCAGGTATTTCTGAATTTCATGGTCCCATGCTATGAGAAAATAGCATTTTAATTCAACACCATAATTATTCTCAATTTTTAACATCCTCAGCAAAGTACTAAGTGATAGAACTACAGCCATAAGAAGACACAAACAGGTTTTGTTTTCGTTTTTTGTTTGTTTGTTTGTTTTTGCTTAATATGGAGTAGAAGAGGTAATATTCTTGACTGATCATGAATAAGGTGTTGGAAAGGCATTCTTTCAGCTTAAATTTCTACTGAGGAACCAAAAAAATAAAACCCAACCCAAAAAATAGATGTCAGGATGCCTAGGTGAATGTAAAACACAAATATCAACATATGCAAAACCTTCAATAGTTTATATGGGAAGAGAACTTATTTTATAATTCTTGAATCTCCTCTTTAATATCTGAGAATTAAAAATTTGAAAGACTAGTGCAAGGGATGATTGATAAAGAGACTTCTTTGAAGAAAGCAGTTGTTATAGTTAGAGACTCACACATTCCCTCACTCAACCCCATCACAGCTTTAGGGTGAGGACACATGATACTGTCTTTGAACCTTGGTCATTAATGATCTCCAGGTGGGTTCCTAAAGCACATTGAATTATGTACCCTACAGTCAGGATGCACAGGTAAGAGATGCCAGCTTCACACTCAAAAAAGCTGTGGCACCAATACTTGAACAGATTATGACTCTCTGAAATTCTAGGGCGGAATATAAAGGTGGAGATAGCAGACTTCAGGAATACGATAGGTGTGCCCCCAACCCCAGGGTTTGCTGGGTTAGAAATGCCTCAGTATTTCTCAACCATGAGCCATAGTTCATATCAGAGAAGATTGTGAGATCTTCAAAAGGGCTACCTGAAGTGTCTAGCAATTTTAGTCCAAAATCTAACTGAGATTTTACCATTGGTTACCTATAAGTGGAGGGAGGATTCAAGCAACCACCCAGGACAGAGATGCATCACCCTGGACTAATGAACTTCTGGCGGTGAGGTTTCAACAGGAAGCTTCCTAAGAGCCCAAAGAACACGAAGTCAGGTTGCAAAGGTACTACTAGTTCAAGTAAAAACTGTATAAATACCTTTGCTCTCCTTTCTTTCCTTTAATACTGGCCAGGTCCAAAATAACATTTATATATTACGGAAGTAAGGGGAAGGAAAACCAGGCACTGTTCTAAGTGCAGGTTTCTGGGCTGAGGAAAGGAATATTTAATGCTAAATTAAGTTGAAATTTAGACTATAAATGGAACTATGTAATTCCATTATTAAGGGTGCATTTGTGACCGAAGTTAAAGGCCTTTCTGTTTCATGAAAATAAGCATCAAAGATATAGGCATGTCAATGAGCAATGGGATTGATCCTCGGTGAATTGAGTTTAAAGGAATAATGGGATACACAGAAATGCATGCTTGATACAAGGCATACAGCATGATTGTTCAAAACACTGGTTATACCTATTATGTACCAGAAAATATACAAATATTGGTTCATTTCTACTTTACACTAGACCTACGTGATAAGTATTATAATCCTTATTTTACAAAGGAAAAAACTAAATTCTAACATGTTAATCAAATTATCCAGGGACACTAAATAGCTGAGATGGAATTTGAGCTCAGGTAAATTTTATGATTAAAAGTATGTACATTGTCCTGTATAAAATAATGGCTTTCTAAAAACTCTAAAGCTGCAGTGGATTACCCCTTAAAGCAAAGTCTGCTATCACCAGAAAAAACATTCGATAAGATACCAATAATAATTATGCAGATAATTTCTTACATGTTAGGCTTTATAGGCATGTCATTCAATTTGATAATGTAAAATGAAAAAAAAATGTTTGCAAGGAAGACAGCATTTCTTTGCCTGTATTTATCATTATCACATAACCAAATAAGAGAAAAATATAAAGCAAATGAAAATATATCTTACAATCAGCTGGGAATTCATTATGTCCAGGTTTGTATTTTATTAATGCCCCAAATTTGATGAATCAGTACCATTTTTCAAGAGGTAACTTATGGGACTTTTATAAATGAACAATTGTCTTTAATAGAAAATTACATTTATTACTATTTTTGGCATAGTTAGTCCACACTCAAATGTGTTTATTTTAAATACTACCTACTTAATGTATAGTAAAAATACAGATTCCAGAAAATTTATTACTACCATGAAAAAATTAGTGGTATTTAGACTCTGCTAAAAATGAATGAAAATTTCTCTTTGTCAGGGTCCATGTGGCAGTTATCTCTGTGTGACCCATAGCCATTTCCCATTCTTTTTTGTTTTGTCACAGTCTGGTACCTGCAAACTACATCCCCCCAAATCCCTTACCAACTGTCTTTCCAGTATCTTTGAACAATAGGAGGGGCTGATGAAAAAATGGAAAGTAGAAATTCAAAGTCAGTATATCACTCTCCCTTATCTTCATCCCACCTGATTCAGAAGAGATTTCATGAGTGTGGGACCTGCATGGTCACACAGAGCATCATGCTCAGAAGTGTTTCATGGTTGCTTAATATTGTTCTATTGTGATCTTAAAGTTCCTAATATTTTTTCCCTGGAACTTGTGTTTTATAAGTGAAGTCTAATGAAACAATGGAGCATACATACAAGCAGAGGAGATAATTGCTATATGTGTGTCCACCAGTCCCCATCATCCCATTCACATATACTGTGTATGATGCTCCAGGAGCATAATGGTGAATTGGAGTCACAATAAGCAGGAAGTCAGCAAATGGACGGAAGGTCAGCAATACTTTCAAAGTAAGCACAAGATAAGTATGTATGAAAACCTTCCATTTCCATAGAGTATTGGTATAATGTACATGTGTCAAGAAGTAAAATAAAAGCAATTGAGTTTGTTTTCTGCAGTGTTTCCACTGTTCTTTTTCTTCATTGGATTATAACTGACATACAATATTATATCAGTTTCAGGTGTACAACATAGTGATTTGACATTTGTATTTGTATACATTGCAAAATGATCACTACAATAAGTCTAGTTACCATCTGTCATCCTACAAAGTTAACACACTATTATTGATTATATTTCCCATGCTCTACATTAAAAGCTGATGGTTTATTTATTTTACAACTGGAAATTTGTACTTCTTGAATCCTTTACCCATTTTGCTCCCCCAACCCTCCTCCACTATGGCAACCACTAGTCTTTTCTTTGTACCAATCAGTCTGAGTTTGGCTTTGATTTGTTTGTTTTGATTTGTTGGTTGGTTGGTTGGTTGGTTGGTTGGTTGGTTGGTTGTTTTTAGATTAGAGGTGTAAGTATAATTATGCATTATTTCTCTTTGTATAACTTCTTTCACTGAGCACAATACTTTCAAGGTCCATTCATGTTGTTATAAAGAAGAAGAGTTCATTTTTGAATGGCTGAGTAGCATTCTATTGTGTGTGTGTGTGTGTATATATGTATGTGTCTGTCCATTCATCAATTGATAGACATTTAGGTTGTTTCCATATCTTGGTTATTGTAAATAATGCTCCAATGAACATAAAGGCTCCTATACCTTTAGGAATTACTGTTTTTGTTTTCTTCAGATAGATACCAGTAGTAAAGTTGCTGTATCATATACTGGTTATATTTTTATTTTTTTATTTTTGGAAAAACCTCTATACCGTTTTCCATAGTAGCAGCATCAATCTAATTTTCTATCAACAGTGCATGAAGTTTACCTTTTATTTTCCATGTCTTTGCCAACACTTATTATTTCTTGTCTCTTGGAAGATACCCATTTTGACATGTATAAGGTGATATCTCATTGTGGTTTTGATTTGCATTTCCCTGATGATTAGTGATGTTGAACATCTTATCATGTGCCTGCTGGTTATATGTATGTCCTTTTTAGAAAAATAATTTCTATGCCCATTTTTATCAGATTATTTTATTTTTGTGTGTTTTGAGTAGAATGAATTATTTACATGCTTCAAATATTAATCCTTCATTGGATATATGATTTGCAAATACCTTCTCCCATTGAGTAAGTTGCCTTTTTGTTTTGTTGATGTTTTTCCTTCACTGTGCAAAAGTTTTTTGTTTTTTTAAATTTGATGTAGTCCCAATTGCTTATTTTTACTTTTGTTTCTCTTGCCTTTGGAGTCAGATGAAAAAAAAAATCACTAAGTCGATGAGCTTACTGCCTATGCATTCTTCTAGGAGTTCTATGGTTTCAGGTGTTACATTCAAGCCTGTAATCCATTTGCGTTAATTTTTGTACATGGTGTAAGATAGTGGTCCAGTTTCATTCTTTTGCAGGTAACAGTTTATTGTCCTCAGCACCCTTTATTGAAGAGACTGTTTTTTTCCCCTTGTATATTATTGTCTCCATTGTAAAATACTAATTGACTGTATATAAATGGATTTATTTCTAGGTTTTCTGTTTTGTTTCATTAATCTATGTGTCTGTTTTTGTGCCAGTGCGATCCTATTTTGATTACTATAGCTTTGCAATATAGTTTGATATCAGGAAAATGATATTTTCAGCTTTTCTCTTCTATCTAAAGATTGTTTTTGGCTATTTGCATTATTTTGTAGTTCCACACAAATTTTAGAATTATGTCTTCTAGTTCCATTAAAATAAAAAATTGCCATTGGGATTTTGATAGGAATTTCATTGAATTTATAGATTGCTTTGGTATTATGGACAGTTGAATAATATTTTTTTGTAATCCATAAGCATAAAATTCGTTTTATTTATGTCATTGGTTTCTATCATTGCCTTATAATTTCAGTGTACAAGACTTTCACCACCTAAGTTAAATGTATATCTAAGTATTTTATTATTAAAAAAAAAAAGTTTTTGAGAGACAGTGAGAAGAGAGGCAGAGGGAAAGAGACACAATCCTAAGCAGGCTCCATTTTCAGTGTAGAGTGCAACACAGGGCTGTAAAATCAAGCTGAAATCAGTTGGACACTTAAGGAACTGAGCCACCCAGGTGCCCCATAGGTATTTTATTCTTTTTTATATGACTGTAAATGGAATTGTTTTCTTAATTACTCATAGTCTGTTATTGTCAAATAAAAACACAAGAAATTTTTATATATAGTTTTCTATTCTGCAACTTCTAGTATGTTTTTGTGTGGAGTCTAGGGTTTTCTATATACAGTATCATGTTATCCGACAAACTACAGTGGCTAGGATTTCAATACTATTTTAAATAAAAGAGGGGAGGGTGGACACCTTTATTTTGTACCTTATCTTAGAGGAAAAGCCTTCAGCTTTTCACTGTAGATTATGAGATTTGAGTTTATCATATACAGTATTTATTATACTGAGGTATGTTCTCTCTATACCCACTTTGTTGAGAGTTTTTATCATAAATGAACGTTGAATTTTGTCAAATACTTTGTCTGCATCTATTGAAATGATTCTATGATTTTTATCATTTTGTATTATGTTGCTTTATTTGTGGATTTTTAACCATCCTTGCATCCTTGGAATAAATCCCATTTAATCATGGTGTATGGTTCTATTAATGTATTGTTGGATTTCATTTGTCAATATTTTGTTGAGAATTTTTACATCTATGTTTGTCAGGGATATTGGCCTGTAACTTTATTTTTGTAGTGTCCTTGTCTGGTTGTGGTTATCAGAGTAAAGCTGATCTCATAGAATCTGTTTGGAAGTTTTCCTTTCCCTTAAATTTTTTGGAAAAATACTAAATCTTTGAATGTTTGGTCCTGATTTTTGTTTGCTGTAAGTTTTTTTTAAATTATTATTATAGATTCAATCTCCTTGCCAGTCATCAGTACATACAGATATTCCATTTATTCATGATTTAATATTGGAATATTGCAAGTTTTTAGTAATTCATCTATTTATTATATGCTGTCCATTTTGTTGACATGTAGTTATTTATACTAGTGTTTTGTAATCTTTTATGTGTGTGAGATATCAGTTCTAACTTTTGAGATTTCATTTTTTATTTATTTGAGCTCTCTTTTTTTTCTCTTGGTGAATCTAATTAAAGTTTTGTCATTTTGAAAAATCTTTTCAAAGAACCAGATTTCAGTTTTGTTGTTTCTGTTGTCTTTTCAGTCTTTATTTCATTTATGTCCACTCTGATCTTTATTATTTCCTTCTCTCTACTAACTTTGGGCTTTGTTTGTTCTTCTTTTTCTAATTTCTTTCGGTATGAAGTAAAATTGTTTATTGGAGATTTCTCTTGTTTCTTGAGGTAGGTTTTCTATGAACTTAGCTCTTAGAATCTTTTTTTTTTTTGCTTTACCTCATAGATCTTGGTATGTTGTATTTTTGTTTTCTCTAGATATTTTTTGATTTCTCCATTTTTTTATGACTTGGTAGATGTTCAGTAACAGGTTGTTTAATCTCCATATATTTGTAGATTTTCCAGTTTTCTTCTGCAATTGATATCTAGATTCATACCTTTGTGATCAGAAAAGATGCTTGATATGATTTTAACTTTTTGAATTTATTGAGATTTGTTCTTTGGCTACAAGTCAGCTAACCTGGAGAATGTTCCATGTAACTTGAGAAGAGAAATATCCTTTTGCTTTCAGTGGATGTTCTGTCATCTGGTCTAATGTGCCATTTAGGGCCAATGTTGCTTGTTTTACCAGAGTTAATGTTCAAGACAAAATAAGCTCTTACAACAGTACAAGCAAGGCTCTGATATTTTTTTTAATGTTTTGTGTTTTCATTTAAATTGTGGTTAGTTAACATATACTGTAATAGGGCCAATGTTTCCTTATTGATTTTCTCTCTGGATGATGTATCCATTGATGTAAGTGGGTGTAAAGTCCCCAACTATTATTGTATTGCTGTCAATTTCACCCTTTTAGTCTGCTAGAATTTGATTTATACATTTTGGTGCTGCTATTTTGGGTTCATATACATTCATGAATGGATTGACTTTTGGTGGATTGACTTGCTGGATTAACTTCTTTACCATGATGTAGTGTCCATCTTTGTCTTTTATTACAGTCTTTACAGCTTTCTTTTCATTTTCATTTGTATAAAATCTTTTTTCCATCCCTTCACTTTCAGTCTATGTAAATCTCTTGTACACAGTATGTAGATGTGTGTGTGTGTGTGTGTGTGTGTGTGTGTGTGTGTGTGTTTTCATTCAGCCATTCATTGTCTTTTCATTGAAGAACTTAGTCCATTTTTAATTAAAGTAATCATTGATATGTATGTATTTATTACCATTTTGATCATTGTTTTTTGGCCATATTTGTGGTTCCTCTCTGTCTTTCCTTGTGGTTTGATGACTTTTGTTAGTATTTTATTTAGATTTTTTTCTCATTTTCTTTCATATATTTACTATAAATAAAAATAAGTAACCTTGTGGTTACTGTGAGATTCACATAAATCATTCCTTGCAAATAACATTTTTTTAAGCTGAGAGTAACTTAAACTTGAATACATTTCAAAACTCTACATGTTTACTTTCCTACTGCATTTTGTATATTTGATGTCACATTTTACATCTTTTTATTTTATCTATCCCTTAATTAGTTATTGTGGTTTAAATTTTGAGGCCTTAGTTTTTAATACTTAATAGTACCTTAATACCTACTTTAATAGTAGCTTTATAAATAAATTATAAATAATTAATTCATTACCCTTACTATGTATTTACTTTTTCTGGTGAGATTATTTTAGTATATTTTCTTATTATTAATTAGTAACTATTTCTTTTCAGCTTAAATAATCCCCTTTAACATTTCTTGTAAGGCCTGTTTAGTAGTGACAAACTCCTTTTAGTTTTTGCTTATCTGGAAAAAAGCCTCTATTTCTCCTCCAATTATAAATGATAACCTTGCCAGGTAAAATATTCTTGCTGGAAGCTTTTCTTTTTCAGCACTTTGAAAATGTCACACCGCTCCCTTCTGGCTTGTAAAAGTTTCTGCTGAAAACTATGCTGATAGCCTTACAAGGTTTCCTTCCACATCAAATTTTCTCTTGCTTTAAGATTCTCTCTTTAACTTTTGAGATTTTAATTATAATGTGTCCTGGTGTGGACATCTTTGGTTACTCTTATTTGGACCTCTCTTGGCTTCCCTGACCTGGATGTCTGTTTCCTTCCTTAGGTTAGAGAATTTTTCTCCATTATTTCTTCATATATGTTTTCTGCCCCTTTCTTCTCCTTCTGGGATCTTCATAATTTCATTAGTGTAAATGTTATTCCACTTGATGTTGTCTTATAAATCTCTTAAATTATCTATCTATATATTTTTTTCTCTTTTTCCTGCTCCAAGTGAATGTTTTAGTCAACAATGTGAAATGTGTTAGAGTTTGTGGCCTACCAAGAACTGTGTTTCCAATTCATTTCCATGGAGTCCAAGAATATCAGCTTCCTTGGCCACCAGAGCCAGGCAAAACTGTATGCCAGAGATCATACTCAGGAAAAGTTTCAACTGTCCCCTGTTTCTCCAGCAGATGCTTTTAAATTAGCAAATACATTTCTTTGCATATAGTTTAGATGTTTTTCATGCTCCTTTTTCTTTCTTTCTTTTTTTTTTTTTCCTTTTGGCTGTATCTTGGAATAAGTGAATCCTCACGTGAGCCATTTAAAATGGGAATCTAAGTTTCCTACAGTACTCTGGGTTTTTAGATAGCAGCTCCATTGGTTTTATAAGCCAGATATTTGGGGACTAATATCTTTAGTGCAGGGTTGGGGAGCCTAATGTGGGAAACTAACCCCTCACTCTTCCAAGAGAAGCACCAGACTAGTGAGATCTATCACTATTGTGTGTGCTGCTCAAGGGGTGGGAGACCATGTCTCTTCCTCTTCCACCCACATCAACATAATCTATTTATTCTTTGTTATGGAGAAGTTCATCAAGTTTTCAAATCTTTTTCAGAGAGAAATGATCCATATGTAGTTGTTGATTTGGTGTTTGCATGGGAGGTGAGTTCAGGATCTTACTATGCCACCATCTTGCAGAAGTCCAACATATCCTCTGTATCCACTTCTGATAACAAAATACCTATGCATTTATAAGCTATAAAATACAAAGTATGTAATTTTGATGATTCCATTTACATGTTAAATTGTCATATTTACATTTACAAATAGTATCACACAGTATAAAAATAAGTGGGAAAACTCATATTAATAACAATAATTTTACTTTACTTAAAATGGTAAATGAAAAACCATGATAAGTCAAGAGAGACCACAGAAAAAAAGGAAATACTTTATAATATATATTTATAATAACAATTCTTTTCCTGCTTTTTGAACAAAGTCTCACATTATTTTTCTTTACAGGGCCCCAAATTTTGTACCTGTCTCCCTTCAGGTAATTTCTCAGGCATTGGCTACATCTCTACTGTGGTTCCAATTCCTACAAAACAGCCCTCTTCTTGTTTCTAGTTTCTTTGGGCTTTTCTTACTTCCAAAGTGCTAGGTAGTCCTAGCAACAAGGCCCTTTGAGTAACTTCTGAGTTGGTTCTCCTTCAAGATTCCATCCTCTACTAGGGCCAAGGCCTGGCCTGGAGTTTGGATAAATCCACCTCTTAAAGCTAATCAGGACCTATCCTTGGTGCCGAGGGTAAGGACAAACACATTAGTTGAACCCCAAGACTTGAATTTGGGAATTTGGGATAGAAGATAAGTCCCCAAAGGAAGAGTGAATTGCCATTTTGCCAAAGGGATTGTAGCAAAATCATTCACACCTCTCAGACCATGAAATGAATACCATAAGGAAATTTATCAGTTTCTTGTTCAAAAGTGGAAAGAATGTTAGGTACACAAGACTAATCTCAGGTACTTCACCTAGAAGAGAAAGGCATGCAACCCTGAAGCCCTGTTCTGTAATTTCTGAAAGCACTCTTGCTGGAGGTCATGTAGAGAAAAGTCCAGAAAGAACCAGGGGACCTCTCCTGAAGAGATTTTAGCATGGAACGAGGACTATGCAAAAATTAAATTATTTTAATTTGCTTTTGTGTTTCCTGAACTCACTTTAATGAGATCTCCCAAATTTGCACACACAGAGGGTAATAGTGTAGCACAATATGGGCATCCCCAGGGGCTTTCAAGACCCTTCCTGAGCCTAGATTTGTTGCTACTGAGGACACTGTGTCTAGATAGGTGGTCTCACAGTGGGTTAGCAGCAATCATGACCAGGGCAAAGCAGTGTGAGAATTCTGTGTCAACAAATTTCAGAGTTAGTTCCTAAAAGCCCTTGAGATAATTATCGGGGATACTCTCAGAAGTAGCTGAGGGCCACTTGGAAGAGAATTGGTCTCTAGCAATTAAACAAGTAGAGCTCACTGTCATTGTCGTTTGAGTTACAACTATATAAAACATAATAACCTGGCACAGAATAGCAACTAATTAAATGTTAGTGACCCACTTGCTTCTAAAACAGTGAACTGTACTATTTCCTTAAAGTTTAAGAGTTAGTAGAGATAATGATACTGACTGTGATATTTTGTATTATAGTTTGAATAAACAAAATATTCATATTCATAGAGAAATAGACTATCTATTGTATTGATAATAGTCATGTTCTTTAGGTAACTTATTTCCAAATATTTGGAAATGTTTTTACATTCTTTATCTTATATAATCTTCACAACAAATATTTTAAAAAGTGGAGAACTGGCATTAATAGCCTCACTTTGTAGTTCAAGAAGCAGAGGTCTAAACAGAATATGTAATGTATTACAGGTAGCCAGAAAGATCTGGGATAGAAAATAGTCTAGATAGAACATTTCTGGATTTCTGAGATACATTTCCAATTTATATTAGGAATGCCTCAGTGAATCTAGCAGCATGAAGTAAGGTATCAGAAAATAATCACAAACTTCATTTTAAGTACTATCCTTTGGTGCAAAAAGTATGTAATTTTGTCATAAATGTGTTCAATGTATCAGACATAGGGAAAATGGTAAACTAAAGATAAAAAGAATTTTAGTGTATTTGAGAGGGGGGGGCAAGATGGCGGAGAAGTAAGGAGCTCCGTACTTGCACTCGCGCCCATACATCACACAGAAAAGATCTGAAGCCATTGGAAACCTTACAAAACCTGAGAGACTGGGAGAAAAAGGACGCAGAATCCACTGAGAAAGCCTTCTAACGTGAGTGCGAACCGGGGAAGGTAAAATCGGGCTGGGATCAGAGCCTCCAGGGTGGGAGGCGATCCCCCTCTACCCTCTACAGGGAGTGAGAGGGGAAAAGGAGAGAGTCTGAGACAGAAAAACCTCCGCTCGTGGGGGAAAAACCTCCGCTCGGTGCATAGAAAGACCATACTTGCCGAATACCTGCACACCAGGTCCCCTTGCGACAACAGGTCCTGGGGAAGGCTGAGCACACAAACTGCTTCTTTGTGCCGCTCCTGGAGGTTGGGTTTTAAAGCAGCGGTGGAGCGCCTGCCGCCATTGTAGCTCCAGGGCGGCTGGGATCCCTGAAAGAGCCACGCAGACACCGGGCGTCCGCGCTCCTGGCTGGCTGGAACTCGAGAGGGAAGGCAAAGAGCTAAAAACTGGGAAATTTGACTGTGAGTTCGGGTTTCGGGTGACGAGCCATAGAGAGACCCGGTTTTCCTCACTCCAGCGGGCTCAGGCTATGCGGACCTGGCAGGCAAGCCCCCGGGCATGCGCACCAGCCCGACCCAGAGAAGGAAGAAGCGATTCTGACTCCGCCCCCAGAGCTCAGCAGGGAGCCTGGAATAGCCCGAGGGGGTTGTCTGGGAAGCTGAGTCTAAGGCAACTTCAGCGAGGCGCGTGGACTGGGATTTGGAGATTGGAACTGGCCTGGGTTGAAGAGTGCAACCAACTTCGGCTGCGTCCCCGGAACGGGGAGTTGACACGCCAAAAAAAAAAAAAAGTGAGCTGCAGCGCGGGGTTCAAGAAGGGACTGGAGCACCGTCACTCTCCTCCCCACAATCGCCAAGGCAGAACCCCCGCCTGAGGCATCGGATCACGCCACGCCCATCCCTGCCTGAGAGGTGCCCTCCTCCCTTTTTTTTTTTTTTTTTTTTTTTTTTTTCTTCTTTCTTTTTTTTTCCCTTTCTTTTCTCTTTTTTTCTTCTTCTTTCTCTTTTCTCGCTTTTTTCCCCCAAACACTGACCTGATTAACTCTGGTCGCCAGCTTGCTTAAACAATCACAACAAGTCCATTCTGTAAATGTAAATTCTACACCTACCGACTTTTTCAGCTATTTCTCTCAGGAGTAATTAGACTATATAGTTTCTCTGGATAATTCCAGCATCCTTCTCTCACCTATCCAACCATATTCTACCCTTTACCTCTTTGAAAAAAGCTTCTTATCCCTTCTGCCTGTTCATTCTATTTCCAAATCTGCCTTGTCTCGCCCTGCCTTCTCTCTTTTTCTCTATGCTCTTCAACCAGCACTGCATACACACGGCTATTTAACTGTAGCTGGGAAATCCAGGTATATGCTTTAAACCGTTCTTTGTCCATCGGTTTTCTTCTTTTTTCCTTTTCTTTTCCCCTTTTTGACCCTTTTATGTATTTTATGCTCCCTATTATTCGCCCTCCCTCCTCCGTCTCTATTAACTTTTTCGTTTTCCCTCTCGCTTTGCATGTTAGTTGAATCAGCCTGTGCGTTTGTGTACTCCTGCTCCCTGTGTGTTTGTCTGTCTGTTTTCTTTTCCAGGGCTACCTCAAGAAACAAGCTAGAGTACACAAGGTGAAGAGTCCCAAATATCACTACGAATAGAAAAATAAAATAACTAAGGTCCCAACAAGACAGACCGAGGGATACCATTCAAAAAACAATCTCTGAAAGGCTAGGCCCTGGAAAGTCAAAGAGTCTTCTTGGATATAGAAGTGCTCATAGAAACAGAGAGCATAACAGGTCTTTAAAACCAACAAGAGCCGGAAAGCTAACTAAAATGACGAAACGAAAGAGCTCTCCTCCAAAGAAACTCCAAGAAGAAATGACAGCTAATGAACTGCTCAAAACAGATATCAGCAGCATAAGTGAACAAGATTTTAGAATAATAATGGTAAAATTAATAGCAGGGCTTGAAACAAACATAGGGGACATCAAAGAAACTATGGCTGCAGACAGAATGGAAAATAAAAATAGGCATGAAGAATTAAAAAATGCGATAAATGAGATCCATAATAAACTAGAGGCCTCCAATGCACGGATTGAAGAGGCAGAAAGGAGAATAAGTGATTTAGAAGACACCATGATAGAAAAACAAGAAGCTGACAAAAAAAGAGACAACCTGATCCAGGAACAGGAAAGAAGAATTCGAGAGCTCAGCGACACAGTCAAACGCAACAATATCCGTATCATAGGAATCCCAGAAGAGGAAGAGAGAGGGAAAGGTGCTGAAGGAAAGGTGCTGAAGGAGTCCTGGAACAAATTATAGCAGAGAACTTCCCGACCTGGGAAAGGAAGTAAATGTGGAAATACAAGAGGCTCAGAGGACTCCCCTCAGACGTAACTTGAATCGATCTTCTGCACGACATATCATCATAAAAATGGCAAAATACAAGGACAAAGAGAGAATTTTGAAAGCAGCTAGGGAGAAAAGGGCCCTCACATACAAAGGGAAACCATCAGAGTGGTGACAGACCTATCTACTGAAACGTGGCAGGCCAGAAAGGAATGGCAAGAGATCTTCAATGTGATGAACAGTAAAAACATGCAGCCAAGAATCCTCTATCCAGCAAGCCTGTCATTCAAAATAGAAGGAGAGATAAAAACCTTTCCAAATGAACAGAAATTGAAAGAATTTGTCACCACGAAGCCAGCCCTATAAGGAATCCTGAGGGGGATGCTCTGAAGGAAAGGTTGCAAGGAACAAAGATTCCAGAGACACCACCACAAACATGAACCCTACAAAAGATACAAAGACTCTAAACCCACAGATTTCAATAATAACACTGAATGCAAATGGGCTGAATGCTCCTATGAAAAGACATAGGGTAGCAGAATGGATTAAAAAACAAAATCCATCTATATGCTGTCTACAAGAAACTCATTTTAGACGGGAAGATACCTTCAGATTAAAAGTAAGGGGATGGAGAAATATATATCATGCAAGAGGAAATCAAAAGAAAGCCGGAGTAGCGATACTTATATCAGACAAACTGGACTTTAAATTAAAGACAATACCAGGAGATGAAGAAGGGCACTACATAATAATTACAGGGTCCATCCATCAGGAAGAACTAACAATCATAAATGTCTACGCACCGAATATGTGAGCACCTATATATCTAAAACAATTAATCACAACCAGAAACAAGCTTCTAGATAAGAATGTGCTAATAGCAGGGGACTTTAATACTCCGCTTACAGCAATGGATAGGTCAACCAGACAGAAAATCACTAAAGAAATAATGGACTTGAAAGATACATTGGACCAGATGGACCTGACGGATATATTTAGAACTTTACATCCTGAGGCCAGAGAATTTACTTTCTTCTCAAGTGCGCATGGCACATTCTCCAAGATAGATCACATACTGGGACATAAAGCAGCCCTCAAGAAATATAAAAGAATAGAGATCCTACCATGCACACTGTCAGATCACAATGCTTTGAAACTTGAAATCAATTACAGGAAGAAGTCTGGAAAACTTCCAAAAACATGGAGGTTAAAGAACACCCTTCTAAAGAATGAATGGGCCAATCAGGCAATTAGAGATGAAATTAAAAAATATATGGAAACAAATGAAAATGAAAACACAACAATTCAAAATCTATGGGATGCAGCAAAGGCAGTCCTAAGAGGAAAGTACATTGCTCTCCAGGCCTATTTCAAGAGATTAGAAAAAGCACAAGTCCAAAATCTAACAGCTCACCTAAAGGAACTAGAGGCAGAGCAACAAGAACGCCCTAAACCCAGTAGAAGAAGAGAAATAGTAAAAATTAGAGCAGAAATAAACAACATAGAGACCAAAGAAACAATCGAACAGATCCATGAAACCAAGAGTTGGTTTTTTGAAAAAGTAAACAAAATTGACAAACCTCTAGCCAGACTTATCCAAAAGAAAAGAGAGAGCACCCAAATAGACAAAATTATGAATGAAAATGGACTTATTACAACCAACCCCTCAGAAATACAAGCAATTATCAGGGAATACTATGAAAAATTATATGCTAACAAATTGGACAACTTAGAAGAAATGGACAAATTCCTAAACACACACTCACTACCAAAATTCACACGGGAAGAAATAGAAAACCTGAACAGACCCATAACGAGTGAAGAAATTGAATCAGTGATCAAAAATCTCCCAACAAATAAGAGCCCTGGACCTGATGGCTTCCCTGGGGAATTCTACCAGACATTTAAAACAGAATTAATCCCAATTCTTCTCAAGCTATTCCAAAAAATAGAAAGCGAAGGAAAACTCCCGGACTCATTTTATGAAGCCAGCATCACTCTGATTCCCAAGCCAGACAGAGATCCAGCAAAAAAAGAGAACTACAGGCCAATATCCTTGATGAATACGGATGCAAAAATTCTCAACAAGATCCTTGCAAATCGAATCCAGCAGCATATAAAAAGAATCATCCACCAAGATCAAGTGGGATTCATTCCTGGGTTACAGGGCTGGTTCAATATTCGCAAATCAATCAATGTGATACATCATATCAATAAAAGAAAAGATAAAAACCATATGATCCTGTCAATAGATGCAGAAAAAGCATTTGACAAAATACAACATCCCTTCTTAATAAAGACTCTCGAGAAAGTTGGGATAGAAGGAACCTACTTAAACATCATCAAAGCCATCTATGAGAAGCCTTCAGCTAACATCATCCTCAACGGGGAAAAACTCAGAGCTTTCCCCCTGAGATCAGGAACACGACAGGGATGTCCACTCTCACCACTGTTGTTTAACATAGTGCTGGAAGTCCTAGCATCAGCCATCAGACACCAAAAGGAAATCAAAGGCATCAGAATTGGCAAAGAGGAAGTCAAACTTTCACTCTTCGCAGATGACATGATACTCTACATCGAAAACCCGACAGACTCCACCAGAAGCCTACTAGAACTGATCCAAGAATTCAGCCAAGTTGCAGGGTACAAAATCAACGTACAGAAATCGGTTGCATTTTCATACACCAACAATGAAGCAACAGAAAGAGAAATCAAGAAACTGCTCCCATTCACAATTGCACAAAAAACCATAAAATACCTCGGAATAAACCTAACCAAGGATATAAGAGATCTGTATGATGAAAACTATAGAAAACTTATGAAGGAAATTGAAGAAGACACAAAGAAATGGAAAAACATTCCATGCTCATGGATAGGAAGAATAAATATTGGTAAAATGTCATTACTAACCAAAGCAATCTACACATTCAATGCAATTCCAATCAAAATTGCACCAGCATACTTCTCAAAACTAGAACAAACTATCCAAAAATTTGTATGGAACCACAAAAGACCCCGAATAGCCAAAGTAATCCTGAAAAATAAAACCAAAACAGGAGGGATCACCATCCCAGACTTCAGCCTCTACTACAAAGCTGTCATCATCAAGACAGTATGGTATTGGCACAAAAACAGACACATAGACCAATGGAACAGAATTGAGAACTCAGAAGTGGACCCAAAAGTATACAGCCAACTAATCTTTGACAGAACAGGAAAGAATATCCGATGGAAGAAAGACAGCCTTTTTAACAGATGGTGTTGGGAGAACTGGACAGCAACATGCAGAAGAATGAAACTAGATCATTTTCTCACACCATGCACAAAAATAAACTCAAAATGGATCAAGGACCTGAACGTGAGACAGGAAACTATCAACACCCTAGAGGAGAAAGCAGGAAACAACCTCCTTGACCTCCACCGCAGCAACTTCTTACTTGACACATCCCCAAAAGCAAGGGAATCAAGAGCCAAAATAAACTGTTGGGACCTCATCAAGATTAAAAGCTTCTGCACAGCCAAGGAAACAACCCAGAAAATTAATAGGCAACCAACGGAATGGGAAAAGATAGTTGCAAATGACATATCAGATAAAGGGTTGATATCCAGAATCTACAAGGAACTCACCAAACTACACGCCCGAAAAACAAACAACCCAGTGAAGAAATGGGCAGAAGATATGAACAGATGCTTCTCCAACGAGGACATCCAGATGGCCAACAGACACATGAAACGATGCTCAGCATCGCTCCTCATCAGGGAAATACAAATCAAAACCACAGTGCGATACCACCTCACGCCAGTCAGAGTGGCTAAAATGAGCCAATCAGAGAACTCTAGATGCTGGCGAGGATGTGGAGCAACGGGCACCCTCCTACACTGTTGGTGGGAATGTAAACTGGTACAGCCCCTCTGGAAAACAGTGTGGAGGTTCCTCAGGAAACTAACAATAGAACTCCCCTATGACCCAGCAATAGCACTGCTAGGAATTTACCCAAGGGATACAGAAATGCTGATGCATAGGAGCACATGTACCCCAATGTTCATAGCAGCACTCTCCACAGCACTCTCCACAATAGCTAAAACCTGGAAAGAGCCTAAGTGTCCATCAACAGATGAATGGATCAAGAAGATGTGGTTTAGCTATACCATGGAATACTACATGGCAATGAGAAACAATGAAATCTGGCCATGTGTAGCAACATGGATGGACCTTGAGGGTGTTATGCTGAGCGAAATAAGTCAGGCAGAGAAGGACAAATATCATATGTGTGCACTTATAGGAGGATTAGGAGGAACTTAACAGAGGACCAAGGGGGAGAAGAAGGGCGGAAATGGTGGGGGAAAGGGAGAGAGGCAAACCATGAGAGACTCTTGAATGCTGACAAAAACTGAGGACTGGTGGATGTGGGGGGGAGGAGGGGTGGGCATGGAGGAAGACACTTGTGGGGATGAGCACTGGGTGTTATGTGGAAACTAATTTGACAATAAACTATTTGTAAAAAAAAAAAAAAGAATTTTAGTGTATTTGAAAGATGAATTTAACAGCGGCAATAAAAAAGGCGTTTAAACAAATTACAACATTTATCTTAGATTGTGTCCCCTAGAAGCAGAGTCTGAAATGGGATACTTCTTGTAATTTTCCAAGTTATTTATGAGGAAATAGGAAAACAAGTTAAGCTATGGGAAAAGTCAAAGATGTGACTATACGAGAAACCTGGTGTCAATCTGATGCTGTGTAGAGTGTGAATTGTGCCACAAAAGTAGTTTACCTCAGAGGCAAGGCAGCAGACCCATTATATCCGATGTCTCTCCAGGCAAGGTAGTTTCATAAGCTAAGGATAATCCTCAGAAGATGGTGTAGGTCTTAAATGTTAGCAGGCAACATCCATACCTTGGGGATGTATGTACCAACATTAGACAGTTATGGAAGGTTCCACAACAGCCAACAACATCACTATGCCATGTGCTCAACCTGTGAAAAAATCATTTACTGGAAGTTACAGTAGAAATCTCTACTTTTCTGTTTAGACATTGGCATTTATGTGAAGAATTTGTGTTATAGAAGAGTATTATAATGTAAAATGAGCATTGCATGGAATTCACTGAAAAAAACAAAAATTTTAGCTAAAAAAATATCTTAAGGACATCTAAAGAATTATGTCATTCATAATTTGAGATAATTCTTGAAAATCAGTTAACTTCAATCCATCATAAAAATATAAAATACAGGATTCAAAACACAGATAGTTAAGCATGTTGATGTAATCAAGTGAAATCACCTTTTTTACTCAGTTTCTGGCAAATATTTAGATAGTATTTTCAGAGTCTGTACAGAAGCCTATATTTATAATCAAGCCTTAAAAAATAATTAGAGAAATAAAAAAATTACAGAGTCAGGAATTTAAGAGGTATTATTCAGAAACACAAACATTCATTGCAAGAACAAATCAAGAACCAATGATCAAGGAAATTATTATTACTCTATTAAATTCTCTATCTAGATTAAACAAAATCAAATGGAAAAATTATGTAAATTATTTACAGAAATTATTAAACATATAAAAAATTAACAAAACAAAATCATACTTTATATATTTCCTAATTAAATTCAAAGGTTAGAAACATAGTGTCTCATATCTGGCTTTGTTTTTATTTATTTATTAATGTTTTATTTTATTTTTAAGAGAGTGCAAGCAGTGGAAGGGCAGGGAGAGGGGGACAGAAGATATGAAGCAGGCTCAGTGCTGACATCAGTGAGCCCAATGTGGGACTTCAGCTCATGAACCATAAGATAAATGACCAGAGCTTAAGTTGGAGGCTCAACTGACTGAGCCACCCAGGTGTCTGGATTTTCTTTTAAAAATCTGACAATTAAAGGAAGTATATCATGGTCTAAAATCCAAAAATGTATTATTTTTATTAATTAATTTATTAAAGGTTTATATTACGTATTTTCAGAGAGAGAAAGAATTCAAGTGTCTGCGAGCAAGAGAGGAACAGAGAGAGAGGGAGTGAGAGAATCCCAAGCAAGCTCTCTGCTGTTAGCATGGTGCCAGTCATGGGACCGGAACCCAAGAACCGTGAGATCATGACCTGAGCCAAAATAAAGAGTGGGACATTGAACTGACTGAGCCACACAGGAGCCCCTTGATTATTCTAGAAATAGGAAAAGAAGCACAATTTCTACTAGAATAGCTGGTAAGAACTTCAGAGATAAAGAAAATTGTAAACTGCTAAAAGAGAATCTTTCATGTATTCATGAACTCATTCAGCTAATCATTGACAATATCAAGTGTGCCAGGCATTTTGCTAAGCCTAGGAATGCATGAGGGAGAAAAAAAAACAAAACTCCTGCCTTCATAGAACTTTCATCCCTCTGGGTGGACAAAACATTAAGTGTAAGTAAATAAAATATGTGTTAGACAGTGAGAAAATACAAAGAATTAGCAACAACCAGTGAACTATGGATTGTGGAGAGAAGAAAGGTACAATATTAAGTAGGGTGACCAGAGAAGTCCCCATTGAAAAGGTCACACTTGGGTAAATACCTGAAGAAGTTTAGGCAACAAGTCTTGCAGCTCTGTGGATGGAAAACTTTTCAAGAAAAGGAGACAACAAACACAAAGACCTGAGGTAGGATCATCCTTAGCATGTTCAGTGAGCAGTGAAGAAACTGGTGTTGAGTAGAGGAAGAATAGGAGATCTGTATTTAGGGAGGGCATTGATGGATGTCATAAAGACCTGGTCTTTAACTCTAAGAATAAAAGTTATTGGAGGGTTTTGGACAGGAGATTAGTAAGATCTGATCTATATTTTGACATGAGCTCCATGACTACTCAGTGGAGAACAGTAGCAAAATTGTGAGACCAACCAGTTAGATGGTCCTGGTTACCATACAATGTAGTCAAGAGAGAGTGGATCCAAGCAGGTTCATAGCAGTAGAGATAGTACACAGTGGTCTGATTCTGAATGTAGTTTTAAAGAGCATCAATAGAATCTGCTGATTTTATGTGGAGTATGAAAAAAAGATAAGGAGTCACAAAAAATTCCTAGGTTTTGGCCTGAGTAACTAGAAGACAGAAATTGCCATTCATTGACATAGAGAACATAGGATGAACAGGTTTGGAGGGAGAGGAGAATGAGAATTCTGTTTTGAACATAGTAAATTTCAGGTGCATGTTAGAAATTCAAATAGGGCTGTCAAATAGACAGTTGGGTTATAAATCTGGAATTCAGAAATCATTCAATGCCATTCTTTCTGTTGAATTCCATTCAGTGACAGTTTTCCCCTTTGATCATCTATAAAAGCCAATTCCTTAATAGTGAACTTTAATTCTATGAAACCGTTTCTTCAGGAAGCTATAATATTATGAACGAGGAGTATTGCTTTTGGTGAGACAACTGACTGAAAATACAAAAAAAAGTACAATTTTGGCAGGACGTATTTATGTCAGAGTCTTCCATACTTTCCAACCACTTTATTGTGAGATAAAACAAAATAGCACTAGTGGTTAAATAGTGTGAATTCAAAGGTCTTTATCCTTTTATAAAAACTTAAGCTGAGAAATGTATTCCTCAAATATATAACAATAATGTGTTCTTTTTTCTCTGTAGATAAAAAGATGTGCACAATATATGGCTGATCAAGACAGACTACGATATATTATTTTTGGCATGATATTTTTGTTAAAATATATGTGTATGAATACATGTGTCTGTTTAATAGGGAGATGAATGGATCTTTTCCTATAGGAATTATGTCAACTGTAAGGATTATCTCAAGACTGGGATAGCAAATGTTATTTAACTGTCCTTTCCAAAAGAGCAGCTGACCACGGGGGAGAAGAAGGGGAAAAATAGTGGGGGAGAGGGAGGGAGGCAAACCAGGAGAGACTCTTGAATGCCCAGAACAAACTGAGAGCAGATGGGGGTGGGAGGGAGGGGAAGGGGGAGATGGGCATGGAGGAGGGCACTTGTGGGGATGAGCACTCGGTGTTATATGGAAACCAACTTGACAATAAACTATTTTTTAAAAAGTAAATAAATTTTTTAAAAATGAATCTTAAAAAATTTTTAAAAAACAAAACAAAGAGAGCAGCTGAATAAAGTCATCAGACACTTCCCTCTAGTATTTGCTATGAGTCTAAAGCATGTGGCCTCTGCCATCACCTTAATACCCCTACTTAGATATAAATAAAAAACTAGAAATTTGAAAATCACCACCACCTTCTAATAAACTAAGTGAGAAGGGCTCCAAGAGATTACTTATAGAGAACACAGAACCCTGCCAAGAAGAGTGACTGGCAGGTTATTGCCAGGTTGAAGTTTGCCTTTGACTCTGAACTTGCTAGTCTGTGCTCTAAAAAAGAGAAAAGCAGCAAGCAGTCACCTCGCCTGTAGATCAATTAAGCTGTGGTACTGCTAGAAGCTCGCCTGACACTTTCAACGAGGACTTAGTGTTGTCTACTGAACTCAAATAATAGCACAAAATGTATCACACAAGGCTACTCTGTGATGATGATGGATCAAGAGAACAGTAAGACTACTCTATAGTCATGTCTGAATACAAACAAAACATGAACACTGTCTAAGCCATAAAACTGATCAAACATCCCCCTACCTTAAGTAATATGAGGGACATATGAGGGATCTCCCATCCTTCTCAATAAGATTTATCAAGATACTCAGTCTTATAATTACCATTGTTTACTGACAGCATATAATGCAGAGCAAAGCCCTACTTTTCTTAAACCTTCCACAAAATAACCTAACACAGCCCCAGTTACAATAAGCCCTTTATACATTCTTACCTAGATTCCTACAGTTCTCCCTGGTGTACATTCTCTCTTGCTGCCATGAACAACAGACCTGACCTGTTCAATTATAGGTGTGTCCCTAGTGGTCTTTGTCTGGACAGCATTGATGTCTCTAAGTATATCTGAGTAAGAAAAAGAAATCTAGAGATGGAAGATAAGGAAAGGGCAACAGTGATGCATTCTTCATTCCTGTGATTTAGCAAGGGTACTTTAGTTTCATAAAGTAAATGGAACGGCAGCCAGGCTCTTTCTGCCTTACCAGTATCTGACTCAAGAGGGTTTATGGGGCCAAAGGAGACCAGAAGTTAGAAAGAGTAAGCCAAAACAACAGAGGACATTTGGGGAAAGTCAATAGAATGTACCTCTCAAATCAGGGAACTGGAAAGCTCCCCAGATACTGACTTAAAACCCCAGGGGGGAGCCAACATCTAGATGCCTAGACTCATAGTAAACACCAAAAGTAAAACCAAAATGTGATGCAAAGAGTAGAAGACTTAATATGTTCCCTCATGCCTCTTCCTAGTCAAGACCATTCTAGAGGAAAAATGGGATCCAAAAAAAAAAAAATGCAGAAAAGTGAAGTGGCTATAAGTAGTGAAAAACTAGATCTACCGTCTGAACTAGTATAGGTCCCTTGTGTCAAAATCCACACACAAGCTTACAGGACAAGAAACACATTAATCTAGTTAAGAGACAGAGGTTTACAAATTGATTAGACTGGATGGGATTTTACTAGAATGCAGAGAGACCTGCCCAAAATTTCACTGAAGACTGGAAAGGGATATTCTATATAGCATAACTAAAGGCAGGGGATGGAGAAAAACATTTTTTTTTTTTTTTGCTTCACTCAGTTTAGACTGCTCAATAAAATTAGTCCTATTGAGTAGAAAAGTACTTCTAAGTTAGTACAACTAAAGATTCAGTGGTTTTACATTGCTTTTCCTTTTGACCTATTTGTACTTATAACTTTTTTACAGACTAAACAATTATGTCTATTCAATAAATAATAAAATTAGTAATTTTTAAGGCAGGAATTTCTACCAAAATAATGATGTATAATATTATAGTAAATAAGATATTTTCCTTTTTGAGGATGGTTGGTGCCACTGGCATTGAAACAAGAGGCAGTAAATATAGTGTGCTCTGCTGTCCAACTGCCTTTATCAAACCCTGCCTCTTCTACTTATTCTAGTAACTTGACCAAAGTACCTAATCTACCCGTGCCTTAGTATTTTTTTTTCTTTGTGAGATAAATATAACAATAGTATATATACTGAAGTGTTCTCTAATTCTATGATTAAGTTTCAGTCTTTTAATAAATTGTGCCTCTGGATTGTAAACTTAATGAGAATTTCTCAGGTCTTTTTCCCCACTTAGGCAGAACAGACTGCCTAGTGTGGGGCTGGAGTTGCATACTTCCCTTCCCCCAAATCAAGTAGGCTCTGATTAACTAATTTCTGCTGAGGGCAGGCCTGTTAAGAATAGGTCATTCTGGCATATTTCAAAATGGGTCCTTTTCTCCTGCTCAGACTGGGAGCCCAGGGAGATTTTTCTCTTTTTTGAGATATTTAGTATGGGAACATAGTGGAACTCTTGGCTTTAAATCTTACAATATTGGGGCCCCCTTATAATGGGACCTCTGGAGTTTTTAACTCTCAGATTTGTCCACACTGAAACTCTAGCAATTCAATTATAATGTAGGTTAATTCCTACTAGGCACCAATTCCCAGAGTAGTTTCTTCTTGTGAGTCTCTGTTCCATTAAACTGTCATTCCAATATATATTCACTGTCTTTCCAGTTTTGGGGTAGTAGTTTTCTGTGTGTCCTCTCCTTTTTTATGAGCTCAAGAAGAGTTGTTGAGTTCTCAGTCTGTCCATGTTTTTACTTGTTAGGACAGAGTGGTGACTTCCTAGGTCCTTACATGCAGAGAAGAAATTAGAAGTCAGTATTTGTTTTTAATTTGACTCAATATTCTATTCTTTTTCTCTTCTCCTATCTTGCCTAATGTTGGAGGACTCAAATATTTTGAATACCTAAATAATTCTTTCTATCATCTTTTAGGCCATAGTATTTTTTTATTATATTACTTTTTTATCATAAAGAACAAACATGTACTCAACTTTTTAAACTGTAATATTTGTTTTCTGGAAAGATTAGAATCAAAGAACACCTTAATCCCACATTCTCATTTTGTTATTTGTTATTGCCATATTTATTTCAAGACCCAAAGAGCATCATCATGTCATTGTCATCACTGTCAATTTATACATTTGGTATCCATTTTTACTTACTCCTACATTTACTCTTTCTGTGTATTTCATTCCCTCATGTACTTTAAGTTTTTATTTTGGATTACTTTCCTTCTGCCAGAAGAATTCACTTTAATATTTCTTTTAGGAAAGCCCTGTTGGAAACAAATCCCCCTTAGCTTTTGTTGTTATTGTTATTGTTTGAAAACATCTTTGCTGCATCTTAACTTTTAAAGTATATAGTTCTGGACAAAAAAAAATTTAGGTTAGCAGTCTTTTTCTTCACAGTTTAAACATGCTGTTCTATTATTTTCTGGCCTAGATTATCTTTATTGAAAGTCATCTATAAGTCTTAATGCTGCTACAATGAAATTGTCTTTTTCTTGCTGCTTTTTACAATGTTTATATTCATCTTGGGATTTCAACAGTTTTATGTAAATGCTCTTTTCCTCCTTCATAGTTACTAAGTATCTAGGGTCACTATTGATGTTTTTAATTAATTTAAAAATTTTTGCAATGTAATTTCTTTGAACATTGTTTCCACCTCATTGCATCTTCTCTTATGATTCCAATAACATGTACATTAGCACTTTTGAGCATGTAGCTCTCTTAAGTTTATATCTTTTTTATATGCTATTATCTTTCTATGTTTCTATCTGCATATGACAGCTAAACATTATTTTTAGACTCATCTTCTATTTTGTCTAGTCTGCTGTTAATACTAGCCATTAAGTTATTATTTCATATACTGTAGTTTTCTGTATTTTTTTGTCAATTTAATTTTTTGTATGGATTTTCCATGGATTCTCTGGTACTGTTCCCATGCTCATCTATTTTTGTTTTCATCCATTTTAAAAATAAATATACTTATTTTGGTTACTTTCAGCCCTTGTCTACTCTTATTTTTGCATAATCCATGAGTCTCCTTCTGCATATATATATATGCAGATACATATATATATATATATATACATACATATATATATATATACATACATATGTATATATACTGGTCGATGGCATACAATATTGCTTCAACAGATCACCAACATGTTATATACATATTTTTTAACACAGATAGTTCAACACTCTACTGGGCAGGTGTTGTGGGTTATTGTTATATCAATATCATAAGGGACTAAATTGGGTAAAGAGTGGATTGCAGTTACAGTTAATTTTCAGCCTGCTTTTTTGAGGTATAACCCATCACATCTTTCACTGAGACCCTGGTGGATTGTTTCCTCTTCAGTCCTTCAGGTCTGCTTTTTCTTTTCTTTTCTTTTCTTTTTTTTTTTTAAATTTCCTTAGCTTTCCAGCCCATATGGTTTCAAAAACCTAAAGATATACTAAAAGGAAGACTGCTATGTGTTTAATGCCATTCAAATCCTCTGTAAACTCAATCTGTCCTTGGATAAACTAAACTAAACTAAGCTAAACTAAAATATAAAATAAAATAAATTTTAAAAATTTAATTTTAATTAACTAATTAATTTTTTTGACCTCCAGCAATATCTTTTAGCTGGTGAAATTCTAGATTCTCCAACTCCAGGTATACCTAGAATCAGTAAGGTATTGAAGGTATCCTGATTCCTAGAATCAGGAAATTGAAGCCAATAACCCTGAATCGATGATTATTTTAACAAAGTGATAAAAAAATTTTATATAGGAATTATATTAAGGAAACTGTAGGTTCTACCATTATAAAACAGTAGGTTCAACAGTTACATTACCTGTTATAATGGAACAGTTAATAGCCACTATTATGTCAATGTTCTGTTAGGGTCTAATACTTTAATTACTTTCTTTGTACCTTTTCTGTTCAGAGAAACATACTTTAGATGAACTACACGCTAGCGTATTCTTTCTGAAGCCATGTGTTTCTGGATCCTTGTGAAGAATTTTATAATGAATTTTGGATCTAATTAATAATTTACTAACTTTAATCTGCAGAAAAAGTGCATTCACCTATTATGATTCAATATTCATTTAATGTATATAATCTGCAAGCTCAGAGAATTATTTATGTTGGGCCTCATAGAGTTAACTGTCCATGATCCTTTCCTTAGCAATATTTAGAGAAATCATTGGCTGTTTTCTTCAGCAAGGGATATCAATATAAATCTCAATAACTAGAAAAATGTAGCTCATGCGTTCAAATATTTATCAAGTTAACATTTACTGAGTGTGGACTTTATTCTGCCACTGTCTTAGTTATCAGAAAGGCCAAAAACAAACAAAACATCATAAGAACTAACCTCTAGACACTAGATTTATTTATGGAAAGATACATGAAGAATAATGTTATATGTTCTAATAGTACTATTTTCAGAGTATTATGAAAACCCAATGGAATAAATTTATTCTGGTGGATTAAAGAATGTTAAATGAGATTTTAATTTAAAGATAGATTTTTAAGATGAGTAGAAAATAAAGTTCTGTAAGAAGGAAAGAAATTTCAAAAAGATAAAATAACATTCATAAAATTATGGATGGGTAAACACTGGAATGTTCAGAACAAACAAAAACAATAATAGAAAGGAAAGAAAGGAACAGGTATATTGTAGGTTATAAGGCTCCCTGAATGGCTTTTTTTAGGACCTAGTAGTTCAGGAATTGAAAACTTCTGTGTAATTCTAATTGGGTTTTGGCATAGGAACTGCCTAGCCATAGTATTCCTTAAAATGGAACCAATTAATCCCCGTTCATATTTTAAAAATATTAATTTAATAAAGTATAAAGAAAAATATAAAATATAAGCAACTAGACTATGATTAAATTATGTTTGTAAATATTGATATAAGTATTTAAATATAGACTTCCAAAATCTTCAAATGTGTTATGTTGAATTATCTAAGAAGGTCAAAAGGGGACACCTTAGGCTCAGGTCATGATCTCCCAGTTTGTGAGTTGAAGCCCTCCATGGGGCTCTGTGCTGACAGCTCAGAACCTGGAGCCTGCTTCTGATCCTGTGTCTCCCTCACTCTCTGCCCCTCCCCCACTCATGTGCACATGTGCCTGCGTTTTCTCTCTCTCTCTCTCTCTTTCTCAAAAATAAAATAAACATTAAAAAAATTTAAGAGGGCCAAATGAATTAATGTTTCATAGGTATATACTTATTAAAGTGGATACCCTTTATGCCCATGAATTCAGGAGTCATTAATAGAATGTGTAGCAGAGGTAAACCAGCTACTCTTTTATTTCAAAGATGGAGAGCTAAGTATAAATGATGTAGAGTCTTTGTTTTACAATATTTGCCCCCACCAATGACAACAGGCAACAATCTTCTCATAACCATTGATATGCATTTGCAAAGCACAAATTAGAGTAAGTGTTACCATCTAAACTTTGGTGCTGACTTTGAATCATACAGAATCAGTTTTCCATTCCCGTTTTAATGCAGCTAAGCATAAAATGGAAGGAACTAGGAGAGCGTTCTATACATGACCATGGCACATAGGTTGAACAAAAGTGATTTTTCCATCCCCATCTTTAGAAATAATTATTAATATGATTTCAGACAGTGTTTATTTGTTATGAAGATAATGGGACACAGAGCTATTTCTAAAGAAAACATGTCAAATATAAGTATGTTGATCTGAGAACCAATCAAATAAATCTGGCAGTAAAAAAATGGAAAGAAAACAAGTTTCCTTGAGAGTATCTGTGTATAAAATATTTTTCCTTGACATATGGTCTTTGGGTATAGAAAAACACTATTTTTTTAAATTTCAGAAATAAAATATGTACAGTTTAATATCTGCCAAGTTAACCAACCTTTAAAAAGGAAATTTGCTTAAGGATGCCATTTTCACAGCCTAAAACTCTTCCTTGATAAAAATTAGTAAAGAGGAGGAGGAAAACTAGGTTAGACCTTACATTTTATTTGGCCCAAAGTGGTTTTTAATGACTAATTGGTTGTAGAAGGGAGAGCAAACATTAACATTCCTTGCATGTTCTTCACTAGAGCTAGATTTTTTAGAAGTAAAAATAAGTCCCTTATTTTCCTGCCCCAGGTGACATAATGTCAGTAAGTGAACTATTTGGCACCACATTAAGAAGAGTAATGACTATGACGTTTCTCACATTCTCAAGTAAAGTGAAAACCATTGTGATTTGAAGAAAAGGAAAAGAGATGTTATATTGTTTGTCCTAGGAAGAGAACCAGCAGCCCAAAGCTAAACAATTGGCTTTTTAAACTTAGAATTAGTCAACATAAAAACAAGAAAATTCTTAACTTTAAAATGGTAGTTTATTTTTAATGATCTGGCTGATTGCCATTATTTTATATTCCGGGGTTTGGATTCTAAAGAAACCTCATTTTCCCTGCCAAATTCAATACATGGATCGAAGCTACAGGGTGGCACTATATTTAGCAAAATTCTGAGTGCATATGGGACATTTCAGAAAAACTGTCATGATTGATACATCATTTATGATCTTGGAAACAGAACTACCAGCTAGTTCAAATAAAAAAATTAATGAAGGTACTACTTAAAGAGCAGTAGGCAGTGTAAAGGGAATTGCAAAGGGTGCAGAGATAACTAGAGATAAGCAACAGAGAAAACCCTTTGGGGCTGAAAAGGCAGGGATGAACTAATGTTACCATATCCTTTCTGAGAGGGGATTCTGTGGAGTGGCCATGCTTAATGGGAACTGTGGAGGAGAACATAGTGAGTGTTTTTCCAAAATGGAGCTTGAAGCAAGGAAGGGGCAGGAATAAAGTATTTCAATCTTTCTTCCTGCATTCTGATCTGTCCATAACTCCCATTGGCTAAACTAGGGGTAGGCTGGTAAATGAAATGTTTAAAACATGGCTTTCAAAACAAAAACAAAACTTTGATTTTAGAATTAGCCAATACCTGTGGTGTAATCTCTCCCACCATGGCTAATTTCAATATACCAACATGATGTTCTGATCTAGAGGTGGAAAGAAATGCACACAATTGGCTCTTGCAAGCTGGTGTGAGTTGGCTCCAGTACATCACTGGATCAACCTGAACAAAAGCTAATCACCATGGAGTTGAGAGAATACAGTGTCCAAGGGATTTAGAGCAAGGCAACCACTAGTGGTGAATGGATTTGGGGCTGGGAGGGTAAGGGAAGTGGTCACAAAGAGAATAACCATATTGACAAAGTATAGGACTTGTCCAAAATTACTTTATCATTGTCCCTGCCAAGACTCAAATAGAACGCTGATATAAGTGCAGGGTGTGCTCTCCCATACCATTCTATCTCTTTATATATATAATGCCTATATCTGTAATCACCAATCTTTTGAGACAAATTTTTGATCTAAGCCTAAATTGAACCAAAGGTTCAGAGATGAAAAGCCACTTGGTTGGGAGTTTAGCTTCGGATAGGTTTGCAAAGAGAGAATGCATTTTAGGCTTATAAATTGAGCTTCTTCATTCTTAGCTTTTAAAATGGGTTGGAGTAGAGGCACCTGGGTGGCTCAGTGAGTTAAGCATCAGACTCTGGGTCAGGTCATGATCTCACAGTTCGTGGGTTCAAGCCCCATGTAGGGCTGTCCTGACAGCTAGCTCAGAGCCTGGAGGCTGTTTTGGATTCTGTGTCTCCCTCTCTTTCTGACCCTCCCCTGCTCATGCTGTCTCTCTCTCTCTCTCAGAAATAAATTTTTAAAATAAATAAATAAATAAAATGGGTTGGAGTAGCTGGTAGAGATTTCAGTAGGATCCAATGATAGGAGAAGGAAAAAGGATTTGCTTTCTTCTTCCAGAAGGTTTATTCAGACACTGATGGAAAAAACTCAATCTTTTGTAAGCCACCACTTTGACAAGGCTTTAGATGAGAGCAAAGCATCCACATGGTGGAAATTGTAATTAAGTATCTTTTAGGAAACTTTTAAAACTGAGCGTTGATGATCTTGAATCATCTATATAATTGTTATTTTTTCTATGAAATTATCATTACAAATTTGTCTTCTATTTATCCATCAAATGTGAGGCAGTTTTTATTCATAATAAAATAACATAATGGGAGGTTAATATAGGACATTTTCTGTCTCAGATTAGACTGAGGATGCAAAAGTCCATGAAGAAACCATCTGTGACATGCCCTCCTAAATTCCAAAGTGAGCATTTGCAAAAAAAAGAAAATTTCTTAAATTTGGTTTCAGACCTGTAGGCCACATGTCTAATCAGGAATGTAAATAGGTTGAGTCTGAAGAAGTTAAGAGAGGAGATTACTATAAAAAGGGTTGGTGTTTATTTATCCTCCTCTGCCAGACCTGGGTTAGAGGGGTTTTAAAGGGAGCTTGGTAAAAGATTTCTGTGAATGTCTTGGCATTTGAATCGGATATCCAATGGGAATACTGTTTGACAGCTGCTTTTGAGTAATCTAAAGTTGAGAGGATAAATATATCAGTCTGAGGCATGAAAGGGGGAGAAATGGAATGGCCATAGGACAGAGTTTTATTTCTACCAACAGTGGGACAAGAAATACATGAATCTTACTCAGAAGTTAGAGTGTATTTTGGATTAAATTGACTACAGCTCTCATAAGTCCTGTTCAAGGCAGAAATGTGGGAATTATAGGACATAGACAGAAAAGATAGACTGCCAGATACCCAAGGATCCAGAGGAGAAACTGAAGTAGCCAGATGAAAATAATAAAAAGAAAACAAAATAAAATGAATAATAATGAAACATCGCCTGTATCTTAGGAAGGACAGTTGAAGGCCAGAAAAACACCACTTGGAGAGAATAGGTACTGATTAGTCACAAACCTGGGAAATCCCAGTATTAAAGCAGGATAAGATCTGGCAAGTAAATTAAGGATGATCCTTAGTTATTTCTAGTTTGCTCCAACTTAAAACTATTCAAATACTGGATGATCAGAATCCAATGGCTAGCTGAGTTGCAGTCGGTAAAGAAAAGCAAGAAGAAGAAAAGACAGCTATCACCCTTTATCAGTGAAAACTTCCCAAGCACTAAGCAAGCTTGAGGTGGGAGAGAAAGTTTTTTATTGTTACTTGACAAAAAATAATCTCTAAACTTTTGTTGTAACTATTGAGTCCTTAAAGTATCAGAATAACCAAAGAAATTAGAGGCACAAATCAGAAGAATAAGAGACAAATATGACTATATTACCATTAGAAAATTAGAAATGATGTTTGTAATACATATCCTTGTTTGAATATGAAAATAATTCAAAGTTATAGGAAAAAAGGGTATCAACTACATATAAAACAATGGGCAAATGCCATTAAATAGGCATTTCACAGAAAAGGAAATACGAATGCACAGTAAATATTTGGAAGTTTTTCAATCCCTCTAAAGACCAGGGAAGGGAAACACAAATTAAAATACTATTTTACACATACTAGATATTACAGATAAAAGTCTAGCAAATTAAGAGCTAGAGTAAGAACGTAGAGTAAGAAGAACTTACATATTGCTGATGGTGTAAAATTGGAACAACTTTGGAAAATTATTCTGAATTATCTGGTAAAATAGACATATGGTACTATACTGTTTAAATTTAGGTAATCTGTAAATTTGAATCTCAGAATTCTCGTCTTGCACAGTTTGCCACATGAGAAATTTACATGTTCAGTTAGAGTCTGTAAGAGGCAGACTCAGTGGAGATAGTGGATTCCAGTCTGTCTTCCTGTTTTATTCCTCATCCAACCAATATTTTCTTCCCTGTCAGCCTGCTGGATAAATGACTACAGACTCAGAGGCATTATCCATGAAAACTCAACACATTTCCATAGGTTTCTATACCAAATCCCCACAGGATTCACTTCAGCAGCTGGATATGCCTACCTTCCCACAGGCTTCAACTTTATCAACCATATCATATCAAATAATTTTACTTTTCTTTGATCCTTTGCACATTTTGTTTCTCCAGTACTTCCTACAGTTTTGTAAGATTAATTTATATAATAAATTACTAACCCATAATACTTCCAGTACTTCGGCTGTCCTGATCTAACACTAACCCATACATAATTTCTGATTTGCAAATTCATTCTTAAGTACATATTCTAGAGTACCTCTTGCTCCTGTACACCAGGAAACACAAAAAAGATTTTATGTGTGTGTGTTTGGGAATACAATTGCAACAAACCTGTAATAATAAAAGTTAATTCAACCCCAATACTCATCAAATATAAAATAATTAATATGTTCATATAGTGTCTGACAAAGCAAATGAATAAATTACAGTTTTCACGTCAACATGGCCAAATTTCAGGAAACATAATATTGACATAAAATGCCAGATAGGAATAATTATATAATGTTTATAAAAAGTCTTTTTCTTTTTTTAATTTAAATTTTAGTTAACATAGAATGGAATGTTGGTTTCAGGAGTAGAATTTCAGTAACTCATCACTTACATACAACACTCAGTGCTTATCACAAGTGCCTTTCTTAGTACCCAACAACCAGTTAACCCATCTCCCACCCACATCCCTTCAGCAACCCATAGTTTGTTCCTCATCATTAAGAGTCATTTGTAGTATGTTTCCCTCTCTTGTCTTCCCCTCTCCAATTTCACATATGTTCATCTGTTTTGTTTCTTAAATTCCACATAGGGGTTAAATCATATGGTATTTGTCTTTCTTGTCTTTCTCTGATTGACTTACTTCGCTTGGCATAAAACATTCTAGCTCCATCCATGTCATTGCAAATGGCAAGATTTCAATCATTCTGATAACTGAGTAATATTCCAGGATGCCTGGATGGCTCAGTCAGTTAAGCGTCAGACTTCAGCTCAGGTCATGATCTCACTGTCTGTGGGTCACATCGGGCTCTGTGCTGACAGCTAGCTCAGAGCCTGGAGCCTGTTTCAGATTCTGTATCTCCCTCTCTCTCTGACCCTCCCCTGCTCACGCTGTCTCTCTCTCTCTCTGTCTCTCTCTCTCATTCTCTCTCTCTCTGAAATAAATAAAACATTTAAAAAATTTAACAAAAGATAACTGAGTAATGTTCCATTGTATATATATGTATGTGTGTGTGTGTGTGTGTGTGCTTGTGTGTGTGTGTGTGTGTGTGTGTGTGTATACCACTTCTTCTTTATCTATTCATCAGCTGATGGACATCGATCCATAGTTTGGGTAACATTGATAATGCTGCTATAAAAATTGGGGTGCTTGTAATACCTAAAAGTGAAAGTGTTGGATCATAGGGGTAGTTCTATTTTTAGTTTCTTGAGGAAACTCCATACTGTTTTACAAAGGGGCTGCACCACTTTGGATTCCCATAGACAGTGCAATAGGTTTCCACTTTCTTTGCATCCTGTCAACACCTGTTCTTTCTTGTGTTGTTAATTTTAGCCAATCTGACAGGAGTTAGGTGGTATCGTTATGGTTTTGATTTATATTTTGCTTTTGATGAATGATGTTCAGCATCTTTTCATGTGCCTGTTAGCCATCTGGATATTTTCTTTGGAAAATTGTCTATTCATTCTTCTGTCCATTTCTTAACTGGATTACTTGATTTTGGGTATTGAACTTGATAAACTCTTTACAGATTTTGGATACTAGCCCTTTATCTGATATGTCAGTTGCAAATATGTTCTCCCATGTTTGCTTTTGTTTACCTTGCCTTTGGCAACAAGTCTAGTGAGGAGTTGCTAGGGCCAAGGTCAAAGAGGTTGCTGCCTGTCTTCTCCTTGGATTTTGATGGTTTCCTGTCTCACATTTAGATCTTTCAACCATTTTGTATGTGTGTGTGTGTGTGTGTGTGTGTGTGTGTGTGTGTGTGTGTGTGTGTTATGGTGTAAGAAAGTTTAGTTTTTCCGCCACCTTCTGTTGAAGATGCGTTTTTCCATTGGATATTTTTTCCTGCTTTGTTGAAGGTGAATTGACCAGATATTTGTGGATCCATTTCTGGGTTTTCTATTCTATTCTACTGATCTATGTGTCTGTTTTTTATACCAGTACCATACTGTCCTGATGATGACATCTATGTAATATAGCTTGAAATCTGGAATCTTGATGTCTCCAGTTTCTTTTTCTTTTTCAGGATTGCTTTTGCTATTTGTGGTCTTTCGTGGTTCCACACAGATTTTAGGATTGTTTGTCCTGCCTCTGCAAAAATGCTGGTGGAATTTGTAGGTATTGAATTAACTGTGTAGCTTGCTTTGGGTACTACAGACATTTTAACAATGCTTGTTCTTCCAATCCATTAACATGGAATGATTTTCCTGTTTCTTTGTGTCCTCTTCAATTTCTTTCATGCATCTTCCATAGTTTTCAGAGTATAGATCTTTCACCTCGTTAGTTGGGTTGATTCATGGATATCTTATTGTTAACTTGCAATTGCAAATGTGACTAATTCCTTGACTTCTTTTTCTGCTCCTTCAGTATTAGGGTATAGAAATGCAAAATATTTGTGCATATTGATTTTATATCATGCGACTTCGATGAATTCATGTATGTTCTAGCGACTTTTTGGTGGAGTCTTTAGGGTTTTCTACATAGAGTATCATGTCATCTGCAAAAAGTGAAAGTTTGACTTCTTCCTTGCTGATTTGGATGCCTTTTATTTATTTATTTTTCTGATTGCTGAGGATAAGACTACCTGTACCGTATTAAATAGTAATGGTGAGAATAGACATCCTTGCCTTGTTCCTAACCATAGGAGAAATGCTCTCAGTTTTTCCCCATTGAGGGTGATATTAGCTGTGGGTATTTTGTACATGGTTTTTATGATGTAGAGGTATGTTCCATCTATCCTTACTTTGTACATTTTCCTTAATCAAAAATGGATGATGTATTTTGGCAAATGTCTCTTCTGTATCTATTGACAGGATCATATGGTTTTTATCCTTTCTTTTATAAATATGGTGTATCACATTGATTGATATGTGAATATTGAACCAGCCTTTGCAGCCCAGGAATAAATCACACTTAATCATGGTGAATAATTCTTTTAATGTACTGCTGAATTCGATTTGCTAATATCTTGTTGAGAATTTTTGCATCCAGTTTCATCAGGGATACTGGCCTGCAATTCTTTTTAGTGGGGTCTTTGTCTGGTTTGGAATCAAGGTAATGTTGATTCATAGAATGAATTTGAAAGCTTTCCTTCTATTTCTATTTTTTGGAACAGTTTCAGAAGAATAGATATTAATTCGTCTTTAAATCTTTGATAGAATTCCCCTGGGATGCAATCTGGCCTAGGACTCTTGTTTGTTGGGAGAGTTTTGATTACTGACTCAATTTCTTTGCTGGTTACAGGTCTGCTAAAACTTTCTCTTTCTTCCTGCTTCAGTTTTGGTAGTTTTTTCATTTCTAGGAATTTGTCCATTTCTTCCATATTTCCCAGTTTGTTGGCATATAGTATTTCATACTATTTTCTTGTAATTTATATTTCCGTGGTGTTAGTTTTTATCTCTCCTCTTTCATTCATAAATTTCATTGAATTTGAGTCCTTTCTTTTTTCTCTTTAAGAGGTCTGGCTGTGGGATTATCAATTTTGTTAATTCTTTCAACGAACTAGCTCTTTGTCTCATTGATATATTCTGTTTTTATTGTTTTTGTTGTTGTTTCTATATAATTTATTTCTGATATAATCTGTATTATTTCCCATTTGCTGGTATTAGGTTTTATTTGCTGTTCCTTTTCTAGATCCTGTAGATCTAAGGTTAGGTTGTGTATTTTGGTCCTTTCTTGCTTCTCGAAATAGGCTTGAATTACAATATACTTCCCTCTTAGAATAGCCTTTGCTGAATCTCAAAGGCTTTGGACTGTCATGTTTTCATTTTAATTTGCTTCCATGTATATTTTTAATTTCTTCAGTTTCCTGGTTAAGCCATTCATTCTTTAGTAGGATGTTCTTTAACATCCATGTATTTGAGGGCTTGCCAAATTTTTTCTTAAACATATTATTATGTTTTAAAAAATTGCTTACTTCAAGTTTCATAACACTGTAATCTCAAAATATGCATGGAATGATCTCAGTCTTTTTGTACTTATTGAGGGCTGATCTGTGACCCAGTATGTGATCCATTCTGGAGGATGTTCCATGTTCACTTGAGAAGAATGTATATTCTGCTGCTTTAGGATGAAATGTTCTCAATATATCTGTTAAGTCCATGTGGTCCAGTGTATCATTCAAAGCCATTGTTTCCTTGTCGATTTTCTGCTTTGGTACTCCATCCATTTCTGTAAGTGAGGTGTTAAAGCCCCCTACTACTATGGTATTATTATCAATGAGTTTCTTTATGTTTGTTATTATTTGATTTATATATTTGGGTGCTTTCATATGGGAGGCATTAGTTTTTATGATGATTAGATCCTCTTGATGCATAGAGCCCTTAATTAGGATATATTGCCCTTCATCTCTTGTTACAGTCTGTTTTAAAATCCAGTTTGTCTGATGTAAGTATGGCAATTCCAACTTTCTTTTAACGTCCATGAGCATGATAGATTGTTCTCTGTCCCCTCACTTTCAATCTGCAGGTATTGTTAGGTCTAAAAAGAGTCCATTGTAGGAAGCATATAGATAGATCTTTTTTTTATTCATTATGATACTCTGTGTCTTTTGATAGTAATATTTAGTCCATTTACATTTAGAGTGCTTATTGAAAGATATTAATTTAGTGCCATTGTGTTCCTGTAGAGTTCGGGTGTCTGCTGATGCTCTCTTATTTGTTGCTTTAGGAAATTAGGTCAGGTGAATACAGAGTTTTAAAATGTGGATAAAAAATAAAACTAAATAAAATATGGATAAAATTCTCAGCAAAAAGAAATGGTAATTATGTTTATGATGTTAGCTAATGCTATGGTGGAAATTTATAAGTGCATCAAATCAACACATTGAGTACCTTAGACTTACACAATGTTATGTCTCAATACAACTAAAAAAAATGTGGACAGAATTTCAGAAGTTGACCAATAGCATTTTGCAAACCTAGGAATTCCTAACATTTATTTTTAAAATTCTCCCCTAGTGCTTTTGCTGAATATCGACTGCTAGTGGAAATCACTGCTAGCCAACTAGTTGGCCTTCTTGACCCCTGTTTTTGGCTGGAGACATTCCTAGGTGCTAGAAGAACTAAGGAGAGAAATAGAAAGAGAGCTCTTATAAAAGAAGAAAAGTATATTTGCAACTTTCTCAAGAAACGGTAGTTTCTTTACTATGGTAGTAGTCTATTAGGTTCAGTTTGTTTTATAAACTTATTCCTTAGAAACACTTAAGTTATAAATTCCAGATTTGATATTTACTAGCTATATGACCTAGAGTAAATTAATTAGCAACTCTAAAAGACTCTTACTGTATATTTATTTAAAAATTTTATGTTTGTTTTTAGAAAGGGAAAGAGAGAGAAAGAGAGAGAGAGAGAGAGTGAGAGAGAGAGCGCGCACGCACCTGCACAGGGGAGGAGGAGAGAGAGGGAGAAAAAGAATCCAAGCAGGCTCTGCACTGTCATCACAGAGCCTGAATATGGGGCTCAGTTTCACAAATGGTGAGATTATGACCTGAGCTGAAATCAAGAATCAGAGGCTTAACCTATTGAGCCACCCAATCACCCCTCTGTACCTTTAAAATGAGGCTCATAATAATAATACCTAGCCTCCAGCTTCTTATTTTGATTCTATGTAATCAAAGAATTGAACATGAATAACATGATGGGCAGCATGTCTGGAACCATTTTATGTTTCCGCTCATTCTTTGTCCAAATGTGTTTCATGGGGATAAATTCTCTCCACTGCTTACATGAAGGTGAAGCCTCAAGACTCTTCTTGTAGTTAGTGTACGCCAGAGAAACAGAACCAATTGGAGTGGCTGGAAAAAAGAAATTTATTCTCTCACAGCTCTAGAAGCTGGAAGTCTCAGACGAAGGTGTTGACAAAGTGAGTTCTTTCTGACAGCTGTGAAGGAAGACTATATTCCTCATGTTTATCCTTGACATGTGAATGGCCTTCTTCTTCCTCTCTTCACATTGTCTTCCCTCCGCATATGTCTCTATGGACAATTTTTCCTTTTTAAAAGGATTCCAGTCATATAGGCTTTGGGCCTACCCTAATGACCACAAGTTAGCTTCAATTATCTCTGTAGAAACATATAAAACAACTTTGTGAGGTACTGAGGGTTAGGACTTTAATATACGAAATTGGCAAGGAATACAATTTGACCCATAACACTTACCTTCCAGTCTCCCACTTTTCATTCTAGCCTTTGTTTCCAGAAATAACTACTATCCTAACTTTAATGATTATTTTTCCTCTCTTTTCCATTACTATTTTGCCAAATATGTTGTGCAGTTACAAATATGTTATAGTATAGCAAAAACATAATTTGTGCTCAAAAGAGAATTTACTTTGGGATGAGAAATTAAGCTGATGGAGTAGTAAGGGTATGCTGGACTTGTCTCTTCCCTCAAACAATGCTAGATTAACATCAAACTATTTTGAACACCTAGGAAATCAATCTGAGGATTAACAAAACAATATGCATAATTTGAGGGAGAGAACATCACCAGTACATGGTACATAGAGATGAACTGTGGAGGAAGAGCCATGGTGTCCCAGAGGGGAGGGAGCCATTTTCACAGAGAGAAGAAAGACAGAGGGAGAGAGAGAGAGCTGTGCATTGGGTTTGCACAAGAAACACACACCCTGAAAGCAGCTTAAGAGAAAGAGTGAAAACATGCATAAAGGACTGCAAAAGAAGACTATTCCCCAAAACCACTGACAGGAGGAAATGGAAAAGGTTTCAGTATTGTCAGGGATTTTTGTTGTTGTTGTTGTTTGCCTTTTGTTTTTTGTTTTAATAAACGGCAGAGCATAGAATCTGAAGTTTCAGATGTCAGCCCCTGTTGGTACTCAGTGGGGAAGCCCCAGGAGTGGGCAGTGTGGTCTGAGGATCCACTGAGTTGTGCCATCAAGCTGCCACATTCACCAGTATAGGAACAAAAACGCTGGTAGAGGGTAGCATATCTTGGTACAAACTCTGTGTTGTAATTTACCATAAACTCTCAGCCACTGACACTGTGCAGGGGCGTTGACCATTTCCCCAAGTAAGCCAGTCCTGGCCACAGTGTGGTGAGACTCTCCTCCAGAAGATCACTGCAGGTTGGACAATGGGGGTCTCTGAATGGGAGGTTTTGAAAACTGTGCCTTAGAAAAAACTCTGGAGAGAGGCAACACCTGGTAGACAGGCAGCTGAGACACAGGAGGAAGGTGGGTAGCTGTCAGAAGTGGGGGACATAGGGAAGACTGCACATCTGCTAGAGTGTAAACTTCTGGCTCTAGAGACTAGAAAGCTGGGTGAAGCCTTTTACATCATTAGCCCATCAGCACTGACTGACTCCAGTGAGCTAAACAGCACCACCATGTGGAGGATAGAGTGGTTACACCAAGCCCCATGTTCCCCATGCTTTCCAGGCAGATCCCCATCTGTGCAGGTCCAGCCTGAGAATTAGAGCTGCAAGTCCCTCCCCCAGAAGACCAACACAAATCCTATCCACAAGCTGCTTCTAGCTACCATAGACTGCTACAAAGTTTCAGCTCTAGGGGAAACTGGATCTAGCTTTATTTGGGTTTTTTGTTCATTTTTGTTGTGGTATTATTGTTCTTTAGTTTCATGGATAGAGAAAGAACAAAATGTTTTATTTTTTAACGTAATTAAAATTTTTCTCTTCTTTTGTCTCTTTTGTCTATCAAGCTTCTCTTAACAACGAGACCAAAACACACCTAGGATCTAGCTTCCTTTATTTGATTTATCTAAAATTTTTATTTTTATTCTATTGTTGTTGTTTTTGTTGTTGTTATTTTTACTTCCTCCAAAATAAGAATTTGGAGGAATTCACCTCAAAAGAAAGAACAGGAAGAAATGATGGCTAGGGATTTGGTCACTACAGATATAGGTAAGATGTCTGAAGTAGAATTTAATATGACAATTATAAGGATACTAGCTGGACTTAAAAAACGCATAGAAGACCAAAGAGATGAGTTTGAGCCCTACATCAGACTCTGACTGACAGCTCAGAGCCTGGAGCCTGCTTCAGATTCTGTGTCTCCCTCTTTCTCTCTGCCCCTCTTCCATTCACTCTGTCTCTCTCTCTAAAATAAACAAAAACATTTTAAAAAATTAAAAAACAAAAGCAGAAAAGAAGACCATAGAGAATCTCTTTCTTCAGAGATAAAGGTACTAAAATCTAGTCAGGCTGAAATTAAAAATGCTACAACTGAGATGCAAACACAAATGGAGGCCATTAAAAACAAGAATGGATGAGGTAGAAGAGTGAATTAGTGATATAGAAGATAAATTATGATAAATAATGAAGATGAAAGGAGAGGAAAAGAAAAGTCAGGGATTACAAATGTATACTGACACAGTGTCAGTGGCTGAGAGTTTGTACCAAGATATGCTACCCTCTACCAGCGTTTTTGTTCCTATACTGGTGAATGTGGCAGCTTGATGGCACAACTCAGTGGATCCTCAGACCACACTGCCCACTCCTGGGGCTTCCCCACTGAGTACCAACAGGGGCTGACATCTGAAACTTCAGATTCTATGCTCTGCCGTTTATTAAAACAAAAAACAAAAGGCAAACAACAACAACAACAAAAATCCCTGACAATACTGAAACCTTTTCCATTTCCTCCTGTCAGTGGTTTTGGGGAATAGTCTTCTTTTGCAGTCCTTTATGCATGTTTTCACTCTTTCTCTTAAGCTGCTTTCAGGGTGTGTGTTTCTTGTGCAAACCCAATGCACAGCTCTCTCTCTCTCCCTCTGTCTTTCTTCTCTCTGTGAAAATGGCTCCCTCCCCTCTGGGACACCATGGCTCTTCCTCCACAGTTCATCTCTATGTACCATGTACTGGTGATGTTCTCTCCCTCAAATTATGCATATTGTTTTGTTAATCCTCAGATTGATTTCCTAGGTGTTCAAAATAGTTTGATGTTAATCTAGCATTGTTTGAGGGAAGAGACAAGTCCAGCATACCCTTACTACTCCGACAGCTTAATTTCTCATCCCAAAGTAAATTCTCTTTTGAGCACAAATTATGTTTTTGCTATACTATAACATATTTGTAACTGCACAACATATTTGGCAAAATAGTAATGGAAAAGAGAGGAAAAATAATCATTAAAGTTAGGATAGTAGTTATTTCTGGAAACAAAGGCTAGAATGAAAAGTGGGAGACTGGAAGGTAAGTGTTATGGGTCAAATTGTATTCCTTGCCAATTTCGTATATTAAAGTCCTAACCCTCAGTACCTCACAAAGTTGTTTTATATGTTTCTACAGAGATAATTGAAGCTAACTTGTGGTCATTAGGGTAGGCCCAAAGCCTATATGACTGGAATCCTTTTAAAAAGGAAAAATTGTCCATAGAGACATATGCGGAGGGAAGACAATGTGAAGAGAGGAAGAAGAAGGCCATTCACATGTCAAGGATAAACATGAGGAATATAGTCTTCCTTCACAGCTGTCAGAAAGAACTCACTTTGTCAACACCTTCGTCTGAGACTTCCAGCTTCTAGAGCTGTGAGAGAATAAATTTCTTTTTTCCAGCCACTCCAATTGGTTCTGTTTCTCTGGCGTACACTAACTACAAGAAGAGTCTTGAGGCTTCACCTTCATGTAAGCAGTGGAGAGAATTTATCCCCATGAAACACATTTGGACAAAGAATGAGCGGAAACATAAAATGGTTCCAGACATGCTGCCCATCATGTTATTCATGTTCAATTCTTTGATTACATAGAATCAAAATAAGAAGCTGGAGGCTAGGTATTATTATTATGAGCCTCATTTTAAAGGTACAGAGGGGTGATTGGGTGGCTCAATAGGTTAAGCCTCTGATTCTTGATTTCAGCTCAGGTCATAATCTCACCATTTGTGAAACTGAGCCCCATATTCAGGCTCTGTGATGACAGTGCAGAGCCTGCTTGGATTCTTTTTCTCCCTCTCTCTCCTCCTCCCCTGTGCAGGTGCGTGCACGCTCTCTCTCTCACTCTCTCTCTCTCTCTCTCTCTCTTTCTCTCTCTTTCCCTTTCTAAAAACAAACATAAAATTTTTAAATAAATATACAGTAAGAGTCTTTTAGAGTTGCTAATTAATTTACTCTAGGTCATATAGCTAGTAAATATCAAATCTGGAATTTATAACTTAAGTGTTTCTAAGGAATAAGTTTATAAAACAAACTGAACCTAATAGACTACTACCATAGTAAAGAAACTACCGTTTCTTGAGAAAGTTGCAAATATACTTTTCTTCTTTTATAAGAGCTCTCTTTCTATTTCTCTCCTTAGTTCTTCTAGCACCTAGGAATGTCTCCAGCCAAAAACAGGGGTCAAGAAGGCCAACTAGTTGGCTAGCAGTGATTCCACTAGCAGTCGATATTCAGCAAAAGCACTAGGGGAGAATTTTAAAAATAAATGTTAGGAATTCCTAGGTTTGCAAAATGCTATTGGTCAACTTCTGAAATTCTGTCCACATATTTTTTAGTTGTATTGAGACATAACATTGTGTAAGTCTAAGGTACTCAATGTGTTGATTTGATGCACTTATAAATTTCCACCATAGCATTAGCTAACACCTCCATCATAAACATAATTACCATTCCTTTTTGCTGAGAATTTTATCCATATTTTATTTAGTTTTATTTTTTATCCACATTTTAAAACTCTGTATTCACCTGACCTAATTTCCTAAAGCAACAAATAAGTATAGCTTTTCTGAAATCTTACCTTATTTATGTAACCATTTTAATACATGTCAAATTCTATCTTGCACTATAGTTATCTATTTAATGTTTTCCTCAGGTATTAGGTTAATATTACTTGAAATTAGGATCATATCTGTTAAAACTTTTTCTCAAAATAAAAAGCATAATATTTCACACATACTGAGTTTACAACAATAAATTTAGACATACATACATACACAAAGGATTTAGCAGTTGGAACACAACAGTAGTGGATTTGTTGAGAGGTAGAGTAGGGATAAATCTTTAATGTACACATGGAGAGGAGAAAAAGCATATGTGGCCTAAAAATAGTGTTTTAAGTGTATATGGAAGGATTAGGATGTTAAGGTATAATGCTATGAAATCATGACCAGTATTTATGGATTGTTATTAAAATGTTGAATAAATATACTTACCTCCACATATAATTTATTTTTATCTAAAACTAGTTGTACCAATAATTAATGACTGCATTCTAGGTGCAAGAGATAATGGTCTACCTACTTTATATTATTTATGTTACTGAATTCTCACAAGTCTGGAAGAGAATTTTTTACTTCTGTCTTCTAGGTGAAGAAACTGAGGAGTAGACTAATACTCTAATAACAATATTCTAATTCTTAATAACCAATCTGTATATGGTCCTTGTGCTACTATCAGATGAGGACCATTACCTAGGCAATAATATAGATTTTATCCAGCTTCTCAAATCAGTCATGGACAGGGGCCCATATTAGGTCCCCCAAAACCAGAGGACTAGACGTTAACTAAGTCACAGCCTGGAGCTTAATTAATTATTTCAAGAGTTTATTTACTATAGAGGTACTTTTGGGTCACCTTCTCAATTCTAAACACTGTTCAACTCTGTCTATAGAAAGAGCAATGATGCATCTATGAGCACCAACTACCTCTGTGCATTCATTACTTTGAGGAGCTGACTTAATCATTAATGCTGTATATTTATCTGTGAAATTGGAAACATTATTTTAACTCATCTCATTATTGTGATAAATAGCTTATAAAAACCATTTAAAAGCACTTAAGAAAAACAAAGTCCTAGGGAAAAAAAAAACTCTTAAAATATTCCCTTTAGGACTAGGTCCATACTAAAAGTAGATGCATCTGTTTAAAAGACAATTTTTCATAATTACAGCCTGTTAGCTTAAAGTAAATCTGGCATTAAAACAGTTTTTATGTCAAAATTAATGTGTTTTCCCCCAAAGAAAGCTTGATAAAATCCATTTAATTGTATACTCTTAACTTTCCATTATTGGGTAACTGAAATTAGCAATGATAGGTGTTTAAATAAGCAAATTCCAATTACTATTAGCATAAGCAATTCATTATTCCAAATGTAATCAATGTAGCTATTAAAGTACTATAAACAGAATAATTATCAATTTGAATTGTATTACTACCATACAGAATCCATCAGATACACTTTTTGGTGAGTTTTTTTTTTAAAATGTATTTATGTACCACATAAATATGTATATATATATATATATGTATATATTCTCTTTGTGAACATTCCCCTTACTCACCTTTTCTTTTAAGGTTAATAAACAAAGGTAGAAGAACATTAGAGGTTTGTAAATAATACATGTCAGCAAAAACCCACCATTATTTTACATAAAACCTATTGGTTGGCAGTGGCTTTCAAGTCTGATTTTAAGCTTTATGTTATATCATTTTCCCCTATTTTATTTTTTTAATGATTTTTAATGTGTTTTATTTATTTCTGAGAAAGAGACAGTGTGAGCAGGGAGGGTCAGAGAGAGAGGGAGACACAGAATCTGAAGCAGGCTCCAGGCTCCAAGCTGGCTGTCAGCACAGAGCCCGATGCAGGGCTCGATCCCACGAACTGTGAGATCATGACCTGAACAGAAGTCGGATGCATAACCGACAGAGCCACCCAGGTGCCCCTCCCCTATTTTAAAGAGGTATGGTTTCAGCTCATGGATGGAAACACCTTTAAGTGAATGATGGACTAAATTATGGCCTAAAGTAAGACATTTCTAATATTCTGAATCTGCCAGTTTTATAGAACGTGGTTGTAGTGATGTGTGTATATTTATAGGGGTGAAATGCAGGGAAGAAATATAAGTTAAAATGCTTAGAAAAACAATTGACACACTGATGAAACCACAGACTCCCTTTAGTCAAACATAGATGACTCCACACCCCCACACACACATCGGGGCACTAAAATTAACCAGCCAATCAGTGAATTTGACAAAGCAGGCATCATTATTTCCATTTTACAAAAGAGAGAATTCTATTAACAGTTTAAATATGATTTTGTCTAAGGCCATTTAGTCTGTCCAGATAATAAAGCCAAATATTCAAGGTTTACTAGGCACTCTATTGACTATTAAAGGTAGGGAGGGGCAACTTCGTCTAAATGCTAAGTGGACTTTATGGAAACAAATTATATGAAATTGTTTTCTAGTAAGTGATAGGGTGGGCAAGATTGTCCTAGACAATTATTTTGGTGAAGTCTGGGTGGTTAGAAAGGGAGAGAAACTGCTTAATTAATTTTGCTTAACCCTTTTCTATTCTTTTGTGAGTACAATCTGCCTTTTATTTGTATAAAATTATTTTGTTATACAATGATAAAGCAAAATCCTATTCTGTAAGGAGTGTTTAATGCTAGTGAAAAATCAAACTTGGCATAACAAGGAAATTTGGCATCATAGCAGTAGAGCTGCTTTCTAGCATATTATCTTTTCCTTTAGGAAAATAACCTTCTAATACCCTCCCCCCTCTATTACTACCACTGCCCAGAGGCTGGAACTTGCACTCTGGGGAGAAAAGCAAAACTCTGATACCAACTTCATTCCCTTGAAGCAATAGGTTATAGACTGGTCCATACATAACAGAAACTGATTGAAAGGAGAAAGATAGCCATGAAGCAAATCTTTATGGAGGACCTTTGACTGGACTAATTTTGAGAGATTCAAAGTTTGCTGTTTCAGTTATCTCCAGTTTGCCCAACTCTCTATGTAAATTTTCTTAAATGACCAAACTTGGTTTACCAATCACTTCAGGGAAAATATAGGGGGGCCCCACACCTTGTAAAGCATAAAGTAGCATAACACAAGCAGAAATTTCCTAAAGTTTATAGTTAGTAAAAGGAGACCCACAAGAAAAACAGGCAATGGTCTAGAGCCCTACTAGATAGCTAGCTGGGACAACAAGTAACAATCAGAATACATTTGAGAAATAAATAAACATTTCTCCTGGACATCTAGAGAAACTTTTATAAGTGACTCTGTAATAAAGTCATTCAGTCATTTCTTACTCAAGCACAAAACTTGCATCCTAATGATGTGCATCTACTTTGGAAATCATCAGCTGGGGAATTGTTACATCCAGGGCTGTGACCCAACACAACCATGCGATGTAAGATGCAGTTTCCAAGTTTCCCTGTCCTAGAACACAAATAGTACCTAAAGGCTAGCATTTGAAGCAATTGCTACTGAAATTTCATTCTACAACTTGAATGAATGCACATCATGACTTCTATCATTGATGTTCTAAGGCTACTACAGTGATCATGTTTCATAGGTCATAGTCATAGGACTTAATGAAGAGGCAATATGTTTGGTCTACCAAGTTTGGGATCTATGTTTGAGATCACCAAGATTTAATATAAAATTTGTCATCATATACATCTAAGTCTTATATCTTCTAATTTGCCTTATGGCCCGTTAGTATTCACAGTATTTTCAAATTATTTTAAATTGCCATCTCAATAATTTGAATTCATTGGATTTGGACTGTAGCAGCTGAGCCTTACTACCTCTATTAAGTTTTCATCCATTTTTAATTAAAATTTAGTATGAGAAATAGCCCAGTAAACTCAAGATGGCACTCTCCGGTATTAGAATTGGGTCTTCTAAACAAGGACTCATTATCTGGTCCTACTTTGTCGGAACAGGATTAAGTGGAAATCAAAGACCATCTAATTTCCATTTGTTCTCCTTGCAGATTGACTGCTAGAACATCTTAAGACTAAATGGTAATTATAGGGAGAGGGTTCTGGTACCAAGATTCAGGTGCGTCCATATGCCTCCCTCATCACGTCAGCTCAAATGAATATAAATAAATGAGTCCATAGAAACTCAAGATAGCTTGAAAACTGGGTTAATTTTCTCTTGTGCTTATAAATAATTTGCACAGCAATGACAGCCTGTTAAAGGGCTCAACAAAATGAGTGGGAGGACCTCAGTGTTAAAAATGTGAGGTTGCATTCTCTTCCCAAGGACACGAGATGAGAACTGACAAACGCACACAATAAAAGCACAAAACAACTCAGATAATAAAATGAAAACAAACAAACAGAAGAAGAGAAAAGGAGGCTCTTTGTAGACATTACCTATTAATCTTTAAAACTACGCTGTAAAGTGAGCATTACTATCTATTTTGTATAAAAGGGAAGTTGGGCTCATTGAATTTAGGAAACCGGACTAACCCCACTTTCATATTAAACAACAGAATGGGGTAGTTTAAACCTAGATGTTCCTATATTTTGGCTTTATGCCCCAGAGTGCCTCACATGACTGGCTGTTATCTCTTTCAAACACCCACCCGCCCATGCTGGTCTTTGAAACATTACCTTGTTATCCTTATTTTTTCTTGAGTTTTGTTCTGTTCTGTTTTTTTGAAATTCAGTGAAGACAGAAGTCAATCTTATATCCTTGCTGTGTTCAGATTAGATCACACATGAAAAAGGAACTCCAGATAATGGGTGTGTTTTTTTGTAAATTGAAATAATTAGTATTAAGAATAAGATGTAGTTAGAGGAATCACTTTGCTTATTAATTCAGTTAATATAACCCCAAAAGAAGAGAACAAGCTGGATTTGTTTTATGGCACACCTGGCTTCCTGCTGCATTAAATAAATAAATAAATAAATAAATAAATAAATAGGATTGCTGTGAAGGCAGAGAAGAAATTCTACAACTCAAAGGAGAGCAGATTTTCCTTTAAGAGAGGCAATTATATTACATTCCCTGCTCTATCCCTCCTCTTTGTTGTTCACCAGGACAGAAATAATAGATTCATCTGCCCTAAAGGTAGACATTATTAGTTGCTCACTTGTATCTACAAAAAGTTTGCCTCATTAACAGAAGGCTCCCCCATGCTGTGGTTAGTCATGGTTATGCATTAAGCAGAAAACTTCATTAAATCAGCATTTCAATGTTCTCTTTTTACCTTTACATTCGGAATTTATGAAATGAGCTTATTCAACTTCCCCACCTTTGAATACTTTGCACAACTGATTAGTTCATTAAGTGCCATCCAATCTCTTCTTTGTAAATATATCTAAGTCTGTAGCAAGAATCACATGCCTAAAGTTATATAACCATGCATTTTTCATGGGTATGGAAGCTGGGGGTATCCATCATTACTGGTACTTTGAAAAGAGAAGAGGAGGTCTTCTGAGTAGTTTTAAGTTTCTCAAGACATACTATGTCACAGCATCAATGTATGCCTTAAGAAATGTTTATTTAAACTTTTGTTTTCCAAGAATCATTATCTTAACCATGTAGGATGAAATGACATTGGAAATAATTCAAGTATAAAAATTATCTCTTCTTTGTTTGATATAGAATCTGGTCCCTGGTCTTCCAAACTATGATTGCTTGGCTGTTTAGTATAGTTCTTTAAATAATACACAGTACTCATCCCAGGAAAAGTTACAATCACACATCTCAGGGTGCTTGTGTGGCTCTGTCTGTTGAGCATCTGACTTCGGCTCAGGCCATGATCTTGAGGTTTGTGGGTTCCAGCCCTTCCTGGGGCTTCCTGCTCTCAGTGCAGAGCCTCCTTCAGATTCTCTGTCCCCCCTCTCTCTGCTCCTTCCTCACTCACACTCTCTCTCTCAAAAATAAACAATTAAAGGGGAAAAAAGAATCATATATCTCTTACTTGAATCTTGCATTGATTCTGATTAATTAAAGAAGCCACTATTTCTGGAAATGCTTTAAAGGGTCAATTCACTGTCTAGCATAAACAATCAAGTTAGTCTTTCACTAAATCCTTTTGCTTAAGTCATATTTCAGAAAGCTCTTCTTGTTTTGATTTTGATATATTGTGAAAAGGAAATCAGATAAATGAAATAAATTCTATAAATGTGTAGATATAGGTGTAGGTATAATAGACATATCTCTAGCAAAAATGCAGTGCAAAGACCAAAAGTAATTTAACAAGGAACCTAATGCTTCTTTATGTATTTATAATAAGCAACTTTGGAAAAACACTTTCATACATGTGTGTCGTAAAAACATTTAAATTGATTTTTTGATGGTTATAATTAGGAAGCCAATAAAAACAAATATGATGGGGATTCAGAAGAACTGTGCACCAATTCCAACTGTTCTTGGACTTTAGGTTCCTCAACTTCATAAACTGATTATAATTCTGTCTCTCTCAGTGAATGTATATAATAAGATAAAATAAAATAAATTATGTGATATTAGAACAAACATAATGTACTTGGAAATATCAGGGGCTTTAATTGCTGCAAATATATATATTTGCTATCGTGTCTATGAAACATCCAAATTTTGAGCTTATTTTTGTTCAGCTTACTCTCAAATATCTGTTTTCTGTGTTTTGTTTAAAGCATCTTATCATCTCATGTTCCCTGTTGCCTCTTTGCTTGTCACACCCATTGTCCTATAGTTTGTCTATTAAAAACATGTACAGTAAAACATTGGTTTGTGAGCATATTTCATTCCAGAAATATGCTTGTAATCCAAAGTACTTGTATATCAAAGGGAATTTTTCAGTAAGAAATAATGGAAATTCAGCTGATTCGTTCCACGAATATATATATGTTTATGTATATATATATATATATATATATATATATATATATATATATATTAGATTCTGTGTCTCCCTCTCTCTCTGCCCTGCTCCCACTTACACTCTGTCTCTCTCTCAGAAAATGAATAAATAAAATGAAAAATAAAATAAAAGCAAAGGCCATAGGTGCTTTGAAGCTACAAAAAGTACACTGGTGCCAGTTGGGACACCTTCCAACATTCTGAAAAATCACTGACTTATGCCTAAGACTGCAGCCTGAGACCAAGCATCTGAGCATGAGAGATCATCACCTACAATTCCACAGCAAAAGAGAGAGAGAGAGAAAGAGAAAGACCATTGGCTCAGTTATAATCATCTGATATTTGGCATCACATACTACTTGTATAGCAAGACATTGCTTGTTACCAACTTTATCAAGTTAAAAATTATTAGAAACGTTTGCTCATCTTGAGGCACACCTGCATAACAAGTTACTGACAATCCAAGGTTTTATTTTACTTCCCTTTATTGAGTAAATTTACTTTAGATTGGATTATCTCTTTCTAAAAGTGTTTTATTTCCCTATTCATAGATGAAACATCTTTTATAGTACTATAAATTCTTCTGCCCAAAGTTAAGCTTCTCTTCTCCCCTTCCCAAAAAATGCTATACAAAGAATGTCACAGATTTGTAGATCAGTTAATGTTTCCAATGAAACCTTAATCACATTCCAGTCATAGAAACCAGTATTTCTGTAACATATGTGTCTGTGGCACATGCATGGAGGTGTATGAATATGTGTATGTGTGTGTGTATAAAATTATAAGAACTTATTTAAAAAATGGAGAGGAGGGGCTCCTAGGTGTCTCAGTCAGTTAAGCGTCCGACTTCGGCTCAGGTCATGATCTCACGGTTCATGGGTTTGAGCCCCATGTCGGGCTCTGTGCTGACGGCTACCTCAGAGCCTGGAGCCTGCTTCAGATTCTGGGTCTCCCTTTCTCTCTGACCCTCCCCTGCTCATGCTGTCTCTCTCTCAGAAATAAATAAAAACATTTTTTAAAAATGGAGAGGAAAGCAAATAGTTTTATTTAAAGGCTGAGAGTAGGGAGCAGCAGGTTGGTGAAAACAGTGAGCTTGCAACACACTAATCTTGCAAGAGACCTACAAACTAATGGCAGCTATGTATGGTGCCAGATACCCTCTGGAGCTGCTTCCCTTTTGGAAAAGATCAACTGAATTTGAACTAATTACCAAATTAGTATTTGAAAAATACAAGTGGAGGAGTATTAAATTTGTTTCCTTTTGTATACTTGTTTCTTTATCTGGAAAGTTCCTATTGACTGAAAAATAGTTTTCATGCATCACTCCTTCCATTGGCATGTTTAACTTCCTAATGTGGCCTGTAGAGGTTCCCAAACAGTTTTCCCTAGACTGTTGTGTACATCCTGCCCTGGGCCTGCCTAAATCACAATTCATCCTGTTTCTTCAGTTAAAATTAGTAGAAGAAATAAAATTAATTTGGAAATGAATGCTGTGAGAACAATTAATATTTTCAAGGAGAAATTGCTGTAGTTTTCCCACCATCTGATGAAAGAGAAGCCAAAGAAGTAAGCTATAGAAGCTTTATCTATAAAGCTATAGAATATATAGAAGATAAAGCTATAGAATATATAGAATACAGTCAATGTTTACAAAATATGGACCAGACTTAAATTTCTGTTTTCAGCCTGTACCACTCCCCTGAACTCCTGAACCATATGTTCAGCAGTTCACTCAAGACCTCTCCTTAGATTTCTAGCAAGCATCTCTCTCAAAGATAATAAGTATACCAACTGAACTTGATCTTTACTCTTATGATTGCCTCAAAACTGCTTCTTCCTTCAGTTTATTACAGTAAAAGCTAACTCTAATCTTCCAATTGCCTAAGAAAACATACATTTCTTTAACATTCCACATGTAATTTGTTAGCATATCTTCTTTTTATTTTCAAATTATACCCTAAATATAACAACTTCTACTCCCCCTTGTCGCCTCCCCTCCCCCCCGCCTCTACCCTGCCAGCCCCTGACATTTTTCATTTCATAAATATCAGCATCCTCCTAGCTGGACATGGTTTTCTCTCTACATGTTATTCTCTATATAGTAGTTAGAGTAATTCTTCTAAAAGGAAACTAATGTCACATTGCTTTTTTCTCCTCAAAACTGAAGCCTTCTCATCTCACTTAAAACAAGCCAAAGGCCTTACAGTAATCTGCATTTCCCCTACATGAACCAACACCTGCTCTCTCTTTGACTTCATGACCTACCACTCTCATCCCTTTCTTACCCTCCTCTATCTAAGATTCATTACACACTCAAAACACATTTCTGCTCTACGTCTTCTGTATTTGTTGTTCCTACTGCCTTGAATTCTCTTCTTTCAAGTATCCACATGGCTTCCCCACTCACTTCTTTCTAGTCTTTCCTTAAATATTGTATTTTTTAGTTTAGCCTTCACTGACCACATCAAGTATGAACACTCTAAGGAAACCCTCTGTTCCACAACACTCAACACCATCTAATTTATGATATATTTCACTAATTCTGTGGATTGTTGATCTCCAATTGTTAGAATGTAAGCTTAATGAAGACAAGGGTGTTCTGTTTTATTTATGTGGTGTCCCAGAGTTTAAACTTTTATCTGATGGAAAAAGTTACCAATTTTAACAGCATGTCTACAGGGAATGCAAAAACAATCTTGATGTGGTAGTTTTTTTCATATGATCCTTAATATGACAGGAAAAAAGAAAAAAAAAAAAAACTTTCCAGGGGTGCCTGGGCGGCTCAGTCAGTTGAGCATCCAACTCTTGATTTTGGCTCAGGTCATGATCCCAGGGTCATGGAATTGAGCCCTGCATCAGACTCCTCACTGAGCATACAGACTGCTTAAGAACCTATTTTTCCCTCTGTCCCTCTCCCCTACTCGTGCTCTCTCTCTAATATAAAAATATGATATATACAAAAAAAACACCTTTTCCAATGGAATAAAGGAATGGTGGACAGGTAAGGAGTCAGAGTAAACAGGTCATGATACAGAGTTGTTTAGTTCATAAAGCTGTGAGGGTGATTAAAAAAAAACAGTGAAAGAAGAAAAAATGGATATTGTGTCACTAGGAATCAAAATTAATTCTCATCCTAATTTGCTCTATAAATATTTGAGATCCATTAACTCTCCAATTCTTTGAGTTACTTGGGAAGAGAATTTACTTCCTTTACTCCATGCAGTTACACACTATGTGATTTTCTGTAGGATTCTACATATCAGAAAAGTAGAAAACATCTAGAATTGATGAGTTACTACACTTATTTCCCATAAATAATTTGTCTTACTAAGCATTGGAAGAAAAAAAATCCAAACAGATAATTTATAGCTTAGCAGTTATTATATTTTTCTAGCATTTTTGCCTCATGACTTTGCGATCCCTTCTCACAGATTTCATACCTTGAAAATGGAGGGGCGCCTGGGTGGCTTAGTGGTTAATCGTCCGACTTTCGCTTAGGTCATGATCTAGCGGTTCGTGGGTTCGAGCCCCGCATCGGGCTCTGTGCTGACTGCCGGCTCAGAGCCTGGAGCCTGTTTCGGTCTGTGACTCCCTCTTTCTCTGACCCTCCCCTGCTCACGCTGTCTCTCTCTCTCTCCTAGAAATAAATAATACATTTAAAAATTAAAAAAAAATAATAATAAAATAAAAAAAAAAGAAATGGAAATAAATGACAACCATTAATTCAAAGATGTTACCAGTGTCAATTTCTAGAATGAGTTTTCTTAAAATAGGTTGACTTTTTGCCTTGGAAAAAAAAAGTTTGGAATAGCTTTTGGTGACTGTATAAATCCTGAGAACTGCTGAGTGCATAGAGACTCCAAAAGTCAAAATATTTGATTTTCTCATTATTTGAGTTTACATCACAGAAATCTCAGAATCAGATTATACATTAGAAAACTTAAATCCTTATATATTCAAGCTTGTTCTTAAATTTTATTTTTCTATACCGATGGATATATTTTCTATATGAACTTCACCTCTCTCCTAGCAAGCTATCTAATGACAGAAACAGATATGAGTTAAAGTTGAGTATCCAATTATTTGTGGATACATATATATATATATATATACATATATATATATACACGTATATATGTGTACAATATACATATATATATACATTGCTCAAAATTCAATCTATAGCCACATCTAAACATTTAGTTTCTTTAGTATCCACCCTAAAAAATATTTCTCAATTTTATACATTAATTTCCAGTTTAAGAAATTATTACATATCCAGGTTTTATTTAGTGGAGCAACTTATAACTTATTCAAGTATTTTCAACTAAGGCATTTATTTTTCCCTGCATCCATTTTTATGGTAGCAAAGAATATTATTTGGAGGTAAGTGAACATATGTAGGTCAGAACAATACATGATGATACAAATAGGATGGTTTGGGGATAGAGATTGGCTGGACTCTGAGAAAGTTTAGAATCTGTTAATGAGTTAAGAGATATAAAGAACTTAGCACAGAGCCTAGAGAATAGAAAGCATTGTGTGTTACCTCTGCTGATGCAGTGACTACTAAATTCTGGCCATGTAGGATAGGAGCCAACGTGTTTCATGTCATTCAGTGAAATAATTACAAATGGTTTCCCAATGAAAGTTTTAAAATTCAACTGTTGAGAATATGCAGACATAGCTCAGATAATCAAAGTTTACTTTGTCAGAGACTCTCTAAGATATTAAAATGAAAGACAGCAAAACAAAGCTAGCATTCAGGTACTGTCAAGTAGACGGATTTGGTAAAAATTGGCATGGCCCTTAATAATATGCGTAATGAAAATGTTGATATTTGATGCATCTTAATTACTAAACCACTGGCTATATCATGCTACTTTATCTTAAACTTTCATATTGAATAATCTGAAGATATAATCTGGTGATTATGTTTAAGCCTGAAGACTTCACTCTAAACTAGTTTAAACAATATAAAACAACTGAATGTCATGGATAGCTTTTCATCATTACAGAATCTGCTATTGTTTGTGAACCCTTGACATTTAACAGGTAACACATGAAATCCTACATCTGGAGATGGTAGGAATAGCCCCCGGATAGTCCACCAAATAGCTGTTACCTAATTTCTAGACTTCAGTGTTCTCATCCAGAAACTGAGAATTATTGAGTACAAAAATTGATTCATTAACAAATATTTATTTAGTAGCTATTATATGTCAGATGCTGTGCTAGCTAAAGATACAAGATATTAGTGTTTGGGATATTGTGCAAGACATATATGAAAACAAAACAACTTAATTCAATAAGATGACAGCTAAAAGTCAAGCAAGTTAAAAGATCTTTAGGGGCATTGGAGAGTTGTTGAGAAAGTATTTCAGTATGGGTTGAGGATGAATGATTTGCCAAGCAAGCAAAAATTTAAAGGAAAGAAGAAAAATAGGAAAAGAGGGAAGAGAGGGAGGGAATGGGAAGATAGGAGGGACAAAAGAGAGAAGGTTCTAGGGTGCCTGGGTGGCTTAGTCGGTTAAGCGTCCGACTTTCGCTTAGGTCATGATCTCGCGGTTCGTGGGTTCGAGCCCCGTGTCGGGCTCTGTGCTGACAGCCAGCTCAGAGCCTGGAGCCTATTTCAGAGTCCATGTCTCCTTCTCTCTCTGACCCTCCCCTGCCTACGCTGTCTCTCTCTCTCTCCTAGAAACAAATAAAAAAAAAATTTTTTTTTATAAAAGAGAGAGAAGGTTCTAACTTCTAGAGAGAACATAATGTACAAAATACTATGAAAGCACGAAAAGGTTGGTTATAGCTAGGAAAATTCTAGTGGGAAAGGATGAATTCTGAGCAGTACCAGAAAGTAATGCTACATAGTAAGGAGGGACAGAAGGCCTAATCAATCTTCTAAGATGTTTAGTGTCAAGGGTGCCTGGGTGGCTCATTTGATTGAGCTTTCGACTTCTGCTCAGGTCATGAGCTCACAGTTTGTGGGTCTGAGCCCATGTTGGGCTCTGTACTGACAGCTCAGAGACTGGAGCTTGCTTTGGATTCTCTGTCTCCTTCTCTCTCTTCCCCTCCCCTGCTTGCCCTCTGTCTCTCTCTCTCTCTAAAAAAAATAAACATTAAAAACATAAAATGTTTAGTGTTTGTGTAATTTATTAAAACAAAAAAAGTCTTTGAAGAATGTTCAGGAAGGAAATAAGATCAAATTTGCAAACACTAAGAATTTCTATGGTGTAGGGAATATATTAGAGTGTAATAAAGTCAAAGTTTAGAGAACCTCGAGAGAAGACTATTAACAAAAATCCAAATGTGATGTGATAAGGGACAAACTAGTAAGAGTTTTTAAGTATTTATTATTTACTATTTCAGAATTTTTAAAGCAGCTCATATATTCAATGAAATAGATTAAAATCACTAATATTAGTGCCCCATTGTATAGATGAGGAAACTGAGGTGAACAGAGTAATTAACATGGTGGAGCTAGGTTACAACCCTAGGCATTTTGGCTTTTAAATTTATACTTTTAACCACTATGCTTTACTACTTTAAAGACAATGCTATAATAATCCAGAGCAGTCATAAAGAGGGTAAAACGGGGGTGGGGGGGGGAACTAGTTGTCCATTAGGTGTACTCTGGGAATACATAAAATAAATTATGGCGATTGACTTTCCAGATTTCTAGTTTGAGGTAGGCCATTCGAAGATGAATATATTACAATAGAAGCCATTCTTCCTAAAAGACAATGAGACCAGGTTTGGATACTTTGAGTTACTTAGGGCAAATATTTATCAAGCCCCTACCAGTTTCAGGTGTGCTTGAACTAAAAACTTAAATTTACCTAAATTGTAGAAGGATCAGACTGAACTCCTAATCTATACCCATAGGCTCCAAAGTTCCATTCAGAAAACACACTACTTTTACTTAACATTTTTACCAGCTTCATAAATCTAGGTCTTATTCTCATAAATACTACTAAGAAGATGAGTTTAATCATACATTTTAATCGTGAGGCAACTTTCTACCCCTTCATTCCCATGCCTTTTGATCCATCTATTCCACAACTTTATAAGTGGCCCAACTTCACACTTGGCTTTGCTTCTATCTAAACAAAGACATAACACTCCATAAGCTGGAATCTTCTAAACATTCTTTCAGATTCTTCTCTCTCAGAAGAAAGCAATCTAGATCTTATAATTCCATCTGTAAAAGAGGCTTTTTAAAGAGAACTGATCTTTTCTTCTCTCAGTAATCTGTCAGAGGAATGCTTTCAACAGAGATCTTTATAACTTCAGGGTTCACACCAAACTCCTAGAGCAATAATGACCGCCTTGTTATGTTACTGATCCTATTTGTGAAGGTATATACTACCTCTACAATGAGATTCCAATTCCATGAAAATAATAATAGTTTAGTGATTACTATCACTGAATTATAAATGAGAAACATTTTTATTTAATACTGTCTCTAATACTTGTGTTTTGGAGGTTGATTTCCTCATCCTAAAACTGCAGATAACTTTTACCTCATAAGGTAGCTCCATGAATGATATGAAAGAATGAATATAAGGAGTACAACATAGTGATTGGCGTGGAAAAAATGGAAGTTAACAAGAAGTAATTATTACATTTATTTTCAAGTGATTGTCAAAGCATTTTCTTTTTGGCCCATTCTTCCCCAACATAATTCATCCAACTTACTAAACTATCTTTCTCACCCACTATCTTTCTCTGCCCTTATTTATCATTGGATTTACCTAGAAAATACTCTACATTTCTCTTCATCTATATTTTTTAATTCGATAAATCTTTTCCAGTAGGGTACACTTCTCTTTCAGAGCTCTCAAACTGTGACTGAAATAATTTTCTTATAATTCAGTCTGATCATGATTGTTATCAGCTTAAAGATCTTTCTGGGTTTCTAGTATTTATAGGATCCCAGCCGCACTCCTTCACATCAGCTTTATACAACTGCTTTTATTTACTACTTCTTTCTTCCCTTCCTCTCACTTCAATTCCAGCTCACCAAAGTCACTTGCAGATCCAGCTCCCCCAAGTCCCTCTTCCTGTTCTCAGCTACATACCTGTGCATCTTGTTTCTTTGTCTTGAATAGATCTCTTCATCCTAGATACCTCTTAAATTTGTTTTTTGAGATCTACAAATAACACCTGCTCTAAATTGCAGGTAAAGTTGGTCACTTCCCCTGTGACCAAGCAGAACTTCTTTAGGTTTCTCCATAGCCACTTGTTATAATTAAAGGCTTATAAGAACTGTAAAGTTCAAATTGCACCACTGACAACAGTGGTTAAAAACAAGCCTTTTTCCACAAAAGACCATTTACAACAATCAGTATCTATGAGTCTCTTTCAGAGCTTAGTCACGTTTCTCTTTCTAACATCTCTTGAATTTTTTAAGGACTTTGTTATTATTTAACGTTTGGTGTCTCTTTCTTATTGCTCTAAATGCTTCTAAATTCCTATTCTGGTTACCAGCTTCAAGTTCTGCTCCCACCTAGAAATAAACCTACCATGATCTCCCCAATTCTAGTCACAGATATCTGTCCCTTAATATCACCAGAGCCCTATTATTGCTTAGACCATCTCCCAGTCTTTCTGAACATTTAATGTTTAATGCACGTGGGTTCCCAACCACTGTTGCTACATAAAGTAGAATGCCATTCTGAACTCCCAGTTGATAAGATTTTGTCTGATAATAGCCAGAGAATATAATAATCCTTATGCATTATTCTTACCAACCACATTAAGCAAATATCACTCTCCATACCTATAGTTAGATCAGCACCCACAACATCTTCTCTGTCTCTTGAATACATTTTATTCTGTTTTTGGTCTTTCTTTCTTTACTTATATCCTCCTGAATCCTCACAGCTGACAGGTATAAGTGATAGCTCCCATGGGAAGGAATAAAAGAGTCTATTTAAAAAAAAACAACCTATTCAGTATTTTTAAAATAATGGTTGTGAAAATGTGGTTATTTAGGAAGAATAGAGTTCATAGAGGCTTTTGTTATTTTTCTATAAATAAACACCCATACAATAAGGGTACATAAAAGACAGAGTGGAGGAATACGATGTTACTTTTTCTAGTCTTTTCAACCATGGGAAATTGTGTGTGAAGAACAATAAGGAAAACAAGCTTTCAGATCAAACCTCTCACATTTAAAAAGGTCTGATTTCTTTCATTTTGGTAATTTCTGTGGAGCTTCCATCATGAACTCCAACAGAGCTTGCCCCTCTTAGCATAAGGTTACTAACACGATAAGCCATTTTAACTGTATTACTTTCCTCATCCCATCCAATTTAATGCCTTTAATTTTACCACTCCCTCTTTTTCAAGAGTTCGTGCTTCCTCCTTGCCTAGTGTAGAATATCTATGATTCCTCTTTGAAAAAAGCTCCAGGAAGTGGACTTGTAAAGGTCTAATAGACTCATCAGATATGGTTCTCAAATGTTAAATGCCACACTGACATTCAAAAATTCATCTTGGGTCCCACATACGGAGGGGTGGTGGGGTGGGAGAAGGCATGCCACTCAGAGTTCAGAAAAACACATCGTCTACTAAGGGAGGATGTGAAATCTATCTAGTTCTTAATAGCATTTTCAAATATTGGTCAAGGAACAAAGAATGCAGTGTATTTAGTGGCAAATTTATATTGAATTTGACTCTTTCGAAAGACTTCTGAAGAAAACAGTTTTCATCAATCTCTGCATATAACCAAAATTAAATTTGCAAATATATTTAATTATCAAATCTGTTTGTCTTTAATACATATTTGTCAGATTATAGGATTACAGAACTAAGAAGAAACTCGAAAGTAACAGTGTCCCCACATAGTTATAAGATTATTAAATAATAGAGAATAGCTATTCTAATTTAAAAATTACCCTACCACACACTATCTTAGATCTTTTCAGAAAAGGAGCTGCTATACTAAATATTTTGTTTACATTAAAATTAATTCCCAAGGGAATCTGAACTCTTAAGGACAAAACTATTATATTCATCTTTGTATTTCTGATGTCTGGCAGACATTGCCATTAATCATAGGTACTTAATAAGTGTTTGTTGAAAGGTAGAATGAAAATAATCTTAAACATAGAGGCTCTAAATATATAGGAGTCTTTCTTTCCTTGAAATACGTATTTGCACCAAAAAAGCTTCTCTCCTTTAGAATTCCTCTTGCCTTGCTTGCCCCACAAATCCACATTCTTCAAGGGTGTTGATATTTTGATGCATTTTATGCCACCTTAGACATCAATCCACTCATTGATGCAATAAGCTTTCCCTAAGTCTCCACTATATATCATGCAGGTGGTACCCAGCCACTGTCCCTCCACACACAGTATTGGGAGTTTATTACATATGGTCAAGATAAAATAGCTCATCATCAGTTTTACAATAGCACATAGTTCTCTTATTTTAGACAGTATATAACCTGAGTTTGCTGTGGGTTTCTTAAGTACATGCATGTTGCTGTCACATATGTTATAGCAGAAATAAGGGTGGAAAAAACTGTGCTAGAGACCTTGGATGATCTATGCTTAAAATATTTCAAAAATAATAAAAAATGGTTCCCATTTTAGTCAATTTTCCCTCCTCCTCCACACACACCACACACATTTTCTCATTAATTATCTGAACTCATACTATTTTACCCTTTTGAACCTTACTACAAATAGAGTCACAATGAATTAGAAATAGACTGTCTTAGAAATAGAGTCACCATCCCCTCTTGGGTTTAGGATATTTAGTTTGGGCTAATACGGAGCCAAAATCATCCTCTGAGAAGTATTTTTCTTCCAAAGTTCAACTCCAAAATCCTGTAAATATTATTGCAGTTGTACCCTTATCTTGAATGGGAAGCAGGTTTTGCTTGAAAGATTTATCCTTGTCATAGAAGATGGTTTTATAGCTATGTATACCATTTATTGAGCTGACACTGAGGTTGTAATTTCTCTTTGGGGGAAAAAATTAAAAAGCTTTATAGGGAGTGTGATGAGTAAAAGCGATGCTTGTGTGCCATTGTCTCCATTGTAAAGGTGATAATTAAGAAGGAATTTCTGACAGAGAAATCCAAAGAGGATGACCCTCACCCATTCCTCTGCTTTCCTGATTCTTTTACTCCTGCTTCCTTTTTTGGGGCTCCTGATTTTTCTGGTGGCTCCATATAAAAATCTATTATCAAAAACAGACAAGCTAAAGCTATACTTCTCTCACAAGGGACTATATGTTTGCAGCAATTAAAGTCTCCAACTGAAGGAATCACTGCCTAGGTAGGATTTTAAGCACGTTAAATGCACCAATTAGCCTCTTAAAGGAGTTTCGTTCAAGAAATCTTTTCATTTATTTATACTGTAGAAAACAGTAAGTGAAAATAACAGTAAGACTAACATTTTCAAGTTTCTTAAAGGCTAACCTTTTAATGTAATGTTCAGGGCATAGACTGACCTCAGCTATTAGGAGTAACAGTGCAGAAATGGACAAAAGGATTTTAGTGCTTCCAAGTTATCTTTTTTACACAGTTTCCTCTGTTCTACCTAGAAACTCTTCCTCCCTCTGCTCTTCTAATTCTTTAACGGTATCCTAAGCCAGGGTTTGGTATATACTTGAGGTGGATGAACTCTAGTCCAGCCATTGGTTCAAAGATTTTTTGAAATAATTCTTTTTGACTCATTCCTTATCCAGTTTTTCTAAGTTTCTACTACCTTTCTACTTATTCTAGGATACCCATTGATCAGGAGGAGAAATACAGAGTACTCACCCTAAGTAATTTACATTTAGGCTCATAATACATTAGGGCTAGAAGGCTGCTACTTATTTGCTAATCTAAAAATCTGGTAACACAGTGAAGACACTGACTTCTGGAGAGGTTAAGTGGTTGGCACAAGTTCAAATGACTGCTTATTGGAAAACTGATCCATGTTATTTGATATTATTTGTATGACTAAAACAGAGTTATAGTTTGGATCTTACCACCTTTCCTACCCAGATGTTCTATTCTCATCCAAGCCAGTGCTATAATTCACCCATTTTCTATAGGAAGTATCAGCACTCTGGTGATTGATGATTACTGTTAAGAATGCAGTAAATTATAGTTAATAAATCCTGCAGAATGCTAAGCCAGATATCAAAATATGGATCTCCTTACAAGATTATTATGCATGTGAACATAAGTGAGATAAAATAAAGCTTAGAAATGACTGAACTGAGTACATTTCCATCCCCTACAGTGTTCAGCAGAATGTTGTTAATAGAAGGGAAGATAGTGGGAGAGATTATAAATGATCATGAGAGTAAAGAATTATTAGATGGTATCAAGTCCAGAAATGCACAAACCCTGCTTTCACCCAGCTACCGTTTGCTTTATGCTTCATGCAAGAAATAAACGCATTAGACACATGATAATGGGAGAAAATCATCATTTTATTTAGGCTTATATCTCAAATTATAATTTAATTTTCAAGGTTAGAAAGGTCACCTAAGCCTATGAGACCTTCTTTCATCCCTCAAGGCCTAAACGTGAATTTACGGATTTAGCCACCCTCTGGCTACCAATGCCTGAACTGGATGAGTCAGCTTACCATTTATGTAGAATTCATTCATATAGACTGAATCTATGAAGAAAGGAAGAATAGAGCATCTATGTACAGTGTATTAACATAGTTACTGTTGCAATAATTAATATGGGCAAGTCAGCACCATGGAATCAATCCAATCAGAATAGAGAACTACAGAAGTGGGATGAGAGCATTTAGGAGGAGTACAAAGAACTAATATCCTTCTCATTGTCTATAGATGTATACTTGCTTCCTGAAAACAGAAATCATATTTTTAATCCTCAGTCTTTTGGTATTAATGGAAAGGAGTAGTTTACCAAGAATAACTATTGAGATTCAATATAAAATAAATTATTCATTATAAACTTCGTTTGTAATATCAAATTAGTTCTACAGTATAAAATATCCTTGTCATAGAGATGTGTGTTCTATATCTATTTAGTTTACAATTTACAAAGCTGGTCCTATTATATGAAGACTAGAACTAGAAAATCTAAATCTCCAACCCTAACACAATTTCCTCCACAAAAGAGTGGTTTCCAGGCAGTAAGTTCGACCAGTGTCTGTGGTTTTTATTTTTTAACACAGGTCAAACAGTGACCTCAAATACCCTATAATAGCAAACATATTATGAAAGAGTTCAGAGTCCAGCCATTTACATTTCAACAAGAAATATGTTTAACTCTGTTATGTTGGCAGTGGTTCAGTGTGAATGACCTGCTGACGTTTTGCAAGGCTTTAGAGCAATTGGCTTGGAATTTGGAACACTTATCTCTGAGTTTCATGCCTCTGGTATATGAAGGAGTGCTTTTGTGGAATTTTGTCCAGTTATTTTTATTGAATTCCCATCTCTATAAGTTTTAAGAAATGAGAACACTGTTTTACTGTCGAGCACAGTTTTTGCTTTAAACAAAAGTCAATTTATTTTTAGCCTCTTATATGGGATCAGATTTGGAAAAGAAACATTGTTTATGCATTGCCCTCATTAAATCAATTTAACCAACACAACACTTTTAAAGCAGCACATTCTATTACAATGCTACAGTGTAGGAAAGAAAGCATATTAATGTGAAATTAACATGAAAACAAAACACTGTTATTGTTTATTAAAGTTTTGCAATTACAAGTTCCACTATTTTTAATTTTTCCTCAATTCTATTGGATATCACAGATTAATCTAAATGCATTTTAAACTTTTCCTTTTTCGAAAGCATTCCGAATTGAGGCAAATTAGTCTACAATGGAAGCAGTTGAATTTTGATTCTACCACCTACTCCTTGGATAACTTTGCAAAATTTCCTTAAATGCCTTGTGTCTTAAGTTTTCTCATTTGAAGAACAGTGGGATAAAGATATAATTTCTACTTCATAAGTTTGTTTAAAATATTAGATGTGATAACATATTTAAAATGCTTATAATTTGCGGGGGAGGGCACCTGGGTGGCTCAGTGGGTTAAGCATCTGATTCTTGATTTTGGCTCGGATCATGAACTGGGATCTAGCCCAGTGTTGGGCTCTGTGCTTTAGTGTGGAGGCTGTTTGAGATTCTTTATCTCCCTCTCACTCTGTCTCTGCCCTACTCACATTGTCCCTCTCTCTCAAAATGAATACACTTAAAAAATACATTTTTTAACCCAATTCATAAATCCCAAATGACATTTCAGAGTTAAAATGCAATAATAGATTTGAAAAGAGGTTGGGACGCCTGGGTGGCTCAGTCAGTTAAGTGCCTGACTTAAGCTCAGATCATGCATGATCTTACAGCTTGGGAGTCCGAGCCCCATGTGGGGCTCTGTGCTGACAGATCAGAGCCTGGAGCCTGCTTCAGATTCTGTATCTCCCTCTCTCTCTGCCCCTCCCCTGCTCACACTCTCTCTTTTCTCAAAAATAAATAAATATTTTAAAAAATTTAAAGAGATTATTTTTCCAGTGTTTTTTAATTACTATAAAATATATGTGATTTAGCTCTTAAGAAATTGTTTTAGAAAATCCAAGGCATTGAATCATCAAAAGTCAATGTGAGCAGGACAGAACATGCTCTGGGCATTTTAGAAAAATAAAGATCAATGTCAACTAGAATCTGAGCCTAGCTTCTCAAATTAGCAATTGAATCCTTTTAGGGGAAATCAGTCTTAAGTTTCCTAGAAGTTTCTCATTTTTAAATTGAGTGTAATTATCTGTATCTTCCTTACAGTATTATTATAAGTTAAAAGACTCTTCAGCTGGAAAGTTTTATTGCAACTTAATATTACTGTCTTTAAGGGGAGTCTCAGAAGATGTGAGATTTAAACAACGTTGAGAAATAGAAAGAGGGATTGAGGAATTTCTACCATGTTATGCATGCTCCAGAGCATCACGATTTATTTTCCCTATTACACATCAAAATTGTATTTTGAGAGTTAAATATATTGGAAAACAGGGTAAAACTTAGCTTAACAGTCCCATTGGCTTTGGTGTTAGTTGAGTATGTATAAATCTGCATAAATGCTCTTATCAGATGGAAGACTTAATTAAATTAAATTTTGTAATTGCAATGCAGATCTTTCTTCCACAAAGTAAAATAAATTATGTAAAAACTCCAAATTAGATATGGGGTTTATCATAATAAAGATTCACACATGGCTAATGAGACAATATGACATATTTGCATATTGTATTAGTTTTTGTGCAACACTTACACAATTATCAAATTCTGTGCAAGGTTTTATAATTTAAATAAACATACTTTGAAAAGACACAATCAGTACAAAGCTTGATGTCTAGGTAACTCTAAAATGCTACCCTATTTAGCTAAAACAGACACTTGCTTGTATTTATCCCAACTGCTCTGATATTTAATTTAGATAGCATGTGACACTGCATGAAGACAATTCTGAGCTCAAGTTCATTTTGTTCATATTTTCCTATCTGTCATCTATCTTTGATTAGGGGTATACATGTCCTTTTCTAGCTTTTTGAATTAATGAAAAAAAAGGAATGGCTCTTTTCCCTCAATCACGAACTCAAGTTTTATGCACAAGAATGAAGGAAGATGGGTCCTATAGGGATCTAATATAATCACTATCAGCTAGTTAAGGAGAATAAACCTCTCTCTGACATATTCCAATTACACTCTGGGAAATCACACCCACTAATCTGGAGGATCATGGTGTTCCTCTGAGCTCCAAAACTTTAATCAAATAGAACCCCATTGGTGACAGTCAATTGTATATGGCAATTTGACTACCATACAGATTTCTAGATTAAACATTTTTAGTTTTGTCTGTAAGGGTATTTCCAGATATTAGCACTTGAATTGGCAGACTAAGTAAAACAGACTTCCCTCCCCAGTGTAAGTGGACATCATCCAATCCATTGAGAACCTATGTAGAACAAAATGGAGAGGTAGGAAGAAATCACCAACTTTTATTTCCCCTCTGTTTTGCCTACAAATTAAGTGGCCAACATGACAATTGAATTTAGATATATCTAGTTCCAAAGGTTAGTTTTTTAATAGTTTTTATAACTTTTTAATGTTTATTTATTTGGGAGGGGGAGGGGTAGAAAGAGAGGGAGACACAGAATCTGCAGCAGTATCCAGGCCCTGTACAACTGTAGTGTTTAATTGCTGTTACTATAACTGTTAGTGCTCTTACCAAATAATATCTTAGAACAAAGGCAGATAGAGCATCTACGGTAACATCCTCCTACTCATTGTGTTCCATTGCTCACATGGAGGAATTGCAAATATTTTAAGTAGTCATTTGTTATCTCATATTATGGTGCTAATATAAAATGAAGAAACTACTTTCTATGACAAAATGCTAATAAGAGTCTTTGCTAATGAGGTTTTTGTCATATTAATGAAAACAAATGCCAGTGTGATATAAAACTATTACGAATAAAAATTGCTAATGTGGCAGCCCTTGCAATGTAGGGAAGATACTGAAGCAAAGAAAAGATACTGGTAGTGTATGTATGAGAGTGTGTGGGTGCACACTTGCACTCACAAGAGAAAGAGGAAAGAGACTGAGGGATCCTGAGTTATTTCAATACAACTTTCAATATAACTTATAAAATTAGAAGCAATTAGGAAGGGAAGAAAATAGTATTAAATATACAAAGAAACACCAAGGAGATCCAATGGAAAAGGATCTGTTTATTTCATGATCTTAAAATATATTGGGTTAAAAATAATTCATGATGTATATTTCTTTGCAGAAAGGAGGTAAAATAAAGAATACATAAAGCACTTGACCAAGAAAGTATGTTGTCAATGTTATTATTCATGAGAAGAGATTCTTGAGTTAATGTATCATGTCTCTGAACATTTCAGTGTTTTTTTTATCTTGAGGAAAACAATTTTCCTTACTATGTATGCATTTATATCAATTTGATGGTTTAGAGAATCTGAAACCTGGAGGGTCCCAGGATGGCCTTTATTTATGTTGTAGATCCCCTCTTTGATCTACTACCTACTTTAATGTTGCTGTAACAACATTTCTTATCAAGAAAAATATTTATTTTGCATCTGTCAATAAATTACATGGGATAAATTATATGTAAGAATCATGTATCAAAAAGGTTTTGACTACTGATTGATAATCATTTGAAGAGGTCTTTATTAGTTCTGAAAAATAAAACATAACAATTTCACAAATGATAAAAGTGGGGTATTATCACTTGCTATTAACAAATAAGAATTAGGTATTATTGTGGTAGGAAGAGACTGTGAAGATAATATGACCATCATAAGAATAAGCCAACAGCATCTCCACACATGGTTTACAGCCTTTGTGATCATTTCCATTCTTGTGTCTTAGTATAATCTGTCCTTAGATGCAGTCCATTGCTAGTAATTCATAAGAAAGGAATTAAGATGAATAGATTCTGAAGATGGTAAAAAATATTTTTATACTTCTTTCTAACTTGACTAGTAGTTTCAATAGGCATAGAATATTGGTATATTAATAATTTTTCTCTTGAATTTTGAGATAATTTTCTCTTGTTCTTATTGTTGCTATTGAGAAGACTGTGACATTCCTATTTTTTTTTTAAGGTATCTTTTCTTAAAGTCTTTAGGGCCCTTTGTTTATCAGTTTATCCTTAGTGGTTAGAAACTTTACAATTATGGGCTTTAGGGGCATATATGTTTGTGTCTGTGTATGTGTGTGTGGATGTCTATGTATATTTTCTCCATATTGAATGTATCCAATTAATTCCCTGACTAATCCTGAGATTCAATTCCTTCAATCTGGGAAACATTCTTATATTTGCTGATAATTTTATCTCTTCTATTTTCTCTGTAGCTTCATTCTGTAACTATTAATGAGAAGATATTGGACCATCTGTAATAATACTTCAAAATGTTGTCTTTCCTTATTAATTTTTTGCACCATTATTATTTGTAATTCTCAAAAGTTAGTTAACATACAGTGTAGTCTTGGCTTTAGGAGTAGAATCTAGTGATTCATCACTTACATATAACAACGAGTACTCATCCCAGCAAGGGCCTTCCTTAATGCCCACTGTCCCTCTTCCCCACTCCCCACCCCATCAATCCTCAGTTTGTTCTCTGTATTTAAGAGTCTCTTATTGTTTGCCTGCCTTTTTGTTTTTATCTTATTTTTCCTTCCCTTACCCTATGGTCATCTGCTATATTTCTCAAATTCTATATGAATGATTTCATGTGATCTTTGTCTTACTCTAACTTATTTCACTTAGCATAATACCCTCCAGTTCCATCCACATTGTCGCAAGTGGCATGGTTCATCCTTTTTCATCCCCTAGTAGTATTTCATTATATGTATAACATATACATATAATATATATATATGTGTGTGTGTGTGTGTATACACACACACACACACATACACACATCCTTGCCAATATCTCTTGTTTTCTGGATCATTGATTTTAGCCTGATGGTGGTGAGGTGGTATATCATTGTGGTTTTGATTTGTATTTCCCTGATGATGAGCGATGTTGAGCATCTTTTCATGTGTCTGTTTTCCATCAGGATGTCTTCTTTGGAAAAGTATCTATCCATGTCTCTGCCCATTTATTCACTGAATTATTTGTTTTTGGGGTATTGAGTTGGTAAGTTTTTTATAGAGTTTTGATACTAATCCTTTATCTGATATGATAATTCTTTTTAAATTTACTTTCTAGGGATTTCCTCCATAGGAGCACTGAGCATTACCCTCTTCTTCCATGGTACTGAGTACTTCCAAATACTGAGGTTTCCATGTTTCTTTTGTTGAATCATCTTTCTTATTATCAGTCTTCTACTCCATAGCTATGGCACCTATGGACTGGAGCTCCTTTGACATTCGTAAGACAGTTAGCCATATTTTTTTCCTTCTTTCCTTTCAAATCTGGCTCCCAAACTTTTGTGGAAATCTCTTGCACACACTCTAGTTTTTCTTTGACCTTATGGATTTCTATCTTGCTGTCATTTTATTAGTATTTCAGGAAGGAAGAACTAGATTTTAAAGAATAAGTGAGATATTCATAAGACAAGAAAGAGAAAGACTTTATGTCCAGGAAACATACATTGAATAGAACAATTTTAAGAAAACTGGAATTTATGAACACTTTGCAGCATCCAGGGCTCCAAATCTGGTCTGATAGCTGGCTCATCTCATTCACCACATGTGTAGTGATATATATACTGTCCAGCCATAACTTCAGGGGGACAGGTGTCAACAACAGGTAATAAGTCTATAGCTCATGCATTATGTTTAAAAATTTACAGAGTTTTCTATGGTTCATTTTGAAAATCAAAATAGTAGAACACAGAGCAAATGGGTCTATTTTAAAAATGATATCTCCCTCGTAGGAGGATTACAAAATTGGCTTATTTCAGTTCTCCAATTTCTCCTAGTATATAATCCCTTATGATTTCATATTTTTGCTATATTAATCTTCAATGCAAACATATCCTGATACATATTTGAAACAAATGTTGAATAATAAGATAATAAAGCTATCAAAGGGATTGGGTAGACCTACTCTTTACTGCTATTACTTAAAAAATAAAGGTTTTTAAAATGTTTCTTACATAACTATGATGTGACAGTATTTGAAATTCCAAAATGACAAATGCAAAGTCCAACTAAGATGCACTCATGCCTCTCTTGAATGTGTTTCTACTATTCTCTAATCTAGAAGGAAAGAATGGGCAATACCTGTGGGAGAGCAATACCTACCCATCCTCTTTCCAGAGTGCTTTGCAGGTATCTATTTTGGTACAACTTGAGAGTACTCAGAAGCCTGACTAACTCAACACATTCACATTCTGCTTAAACACTGTGAAAACAGATAATGCTTGTTGTTTATTATGCAAAATTTAATGAGATCCTACTATGTATCAAAGTATACTTTGCATTATGACTATGTCAATTCTGCAAAACAATCATCTAGACAGTCCCCATTCTAACAGATGAGTAAACTGAATTAAGTATCTAATTAATTTCTCAAATTCTAAACAGTGAAAAGGTAGCAAAGCCAAGAGTTGAACGTCATACCTCTAACATTCACACTTCTCATTTCATATTCTGCATCTCCAAGCAGGTATTAAGTAAATATGGGCAGCTTTTATAGACTGCAGGATTTTAATAATATGTGTGGATAAAAATTAAAAATGAGGTTGAAACAGGAAAACAGTAGAGAAAACAAGTCTAATAGTCTCCACTCATTCTATTTCAATTTTGACATCCCTATGATAAAAAATAGCTAATCACTGAATCATCTAATCAACTTAATTCCCAAAGTAATTCTAAAAAATGGTGAACTTCTTATACTTGTTTTATAGATGAGTAAGGAACATAATCAAAATGCCATCAACTCCTCTTGACTTCAGATTTATGTTACTATGTACAATTCCAAATTGCCTGACTTCACCAAATTTTAAAAGACCTCAAGCTGTGAATGTCCTTGACATGGGTGCTTTGATTACAAGAAAGAGTGAGATATGAATGCTTATAACCTAACCAGAGGAGATAAGCCATGTTCGTACATAACTACACAGGTAGAGACCCCTTCAAATTAATTTCATGCTACTATTTCCAATTTTCCAATTTTATCTTTTTCTCCAAAAACATGTATGTTTACTTGCAACTTCTCATTTCTGACTTTTGCTTACTCTGATCTTCTCATATCCCCTACAACCAAACACTAACATTCCATTAAGCCAAATTAAAATATCGCCTATAGTAATGTTCTTCTCCAGATCCACATACTTTCTAAAACTGGACAGTATTTACCCCTTTTATAGGGTCCTGGAGTATTTTACTTTTATTTCCCTTATGTAAATTACAAAAACCTACCTTTTGTCTAAATACCTGGGCTTCTAAATGTTTGTGTTATTAATCTTTATATCCATTCTTTCAACTCTTCCATGCTACCTCTATTGTCACATCATTTACTAGCATATAGACAACAAAAATCTAGCATTTTCCTGAATTACATGAATAGGAATAAGCAGTTTTGAAGACTCCTAAAAGATAAACAATATTTCCCCACCCTAAAATGGAAGAGCTGGACAGACAACACCATCAAATGTATCAGCTGTTATCAATTCTTCTATCAGAGGGTGGAGAGAGGAAGAAAGAAAGAGGAAAGAAGAATGAAGAAAAATTAGAAGGCAGGAGTTGATAGACTTGAGGATCTCAGTCACTGGTTTGAATTTCAAAACAGGGATTAAAGAAGAATACTGTCTTAATACACATGCAAAAATTAAAAATGGTCAAGCACAGGGTGAGGGAGAGAATAAGGATTATCAGGATAAAGATAAAATCTGATACAGATCTGGTGTAGAGTTTTGAGAAGACAATTTTTATGTGACTTTTAGCACTGGAAATTTTGATATAGTATCTGGGATATGCCAGTGTTGTATAAATGAGACAAAGATGACCCCTATATATTGGCATTTTTATTACTTCTTTACAGCAGGGTAGGACCTCACAGGTATCAAAGGCCAATTTTATACATCTAATTATTTCAAATACAGCCCAAATAAGCATATTTTTTTTATTTTAAATAGTTTATTGTCAAGTTGGTTTCCATATAACACACAGCACTCATCCCCACAAGTGCCCTCCCCCATGCCCATCACCCCCCCTCCCCCTCCCCCCACCCCATCTTTCCTCAGTCTGTTCTTGGCAATAAGCATATTTTTTAAACATTTAGAGCCTGCCTGCTTTTCATACTTTGTGAAACTACAGCCAACAGTGGGTTACCATAAATAAGACAAGACCTGAATTGTAAAAAACCCCAAGCAGCTTCTGCTGTCTGAGAGCTCTCTGGCACGGAGGCTCTCATTGTTTTTGTTGCTGTTGGGCAACATTTCCACATGTACATGTAAGCCCCTTTCCCAATTTCCCTCTTCCATACTTCCCTAGTTTCCTTACCCTCATTTCCCTCTGGGTGGTAGCCCCATGTCTCCAGAAAGTCTTCTTGTATAGAGAACCCTGCTTTCCCTGGCCTTCAACCTATCAAAGCACCATTCTACTAAAGCTCATTTTGTGCTACTGACATTGTTACAGTCATGTAGTTTTCTCTGATAAGCCTCAAAATATTCAAACTCACTTTTAATTATCATTGATTGATAGGACCATAGTTACACTGATATCAGTATAGGCTCCCAATTTAGCACAGTGTTGAACATGCCAGTGGGTGAATCCCAGGAATCAAATATAGCTAAAGGCTACATTAAATAAAATAAAGTATAAGCTGGTTAAAGGAAAGTTACGGTAATGGTGAAAAGTTGAAATAGATTCTTATTTATGGTTCCAGCTTCAACATGTAAAGAATTTGAAAGCTGCTAACCCATACTTACGAGAAAAATTGCTGAACACTCTAAAAATGAATTTTCTTAGGCCCATTAGAGAATTTGGGTCAGAGGACAACCATCACTTCAGATTCAGAGAGACAAATACAGAGAATCACAATAGAGATGAGTTTACTCAGAGCAAAAGCTGCTAGACGCATAAGTTGGTAGGAACACTTAAGTGGCAACATGTTCCTAAATGGCAAAGGCTGGAGGTGGAATGTGGACTAACAATGAGAGTAAGACTCTCCTGGATGACATAGTCTTAAGTGGCAGCACACTCTCATGCGTTTTACCTATGGAAACATCACTAGTTTCTCATGGTAAGAAAGCTAAGAAGAATTCCTTCTGTTTCTAGTGGGGAAAGAGGAATAGCAAACATTTGACATATGCCCTGAGTATCCATAGTGCTCTTCATAACAAAAGTGTACTTAGCAAGGAAGAAAAACAAAAAAAACAAAAAACTTTACCTGTAGTTTATCTGATTGAAGGAAGAGAAATTACTCAATTCTAGCTCATCTGAATCACTGGATCACGAAAAGAAGAGAATAAAAAGAATAGAAACATTTGTGAAGGTTACAACCAGAGTTATAGGCCCACTTAAAGATTAAGATTTAATCATAGAATTACAAAATCATCCTCATTACATTTCAATTTACCATGACATCAAAACCTCCAGTGAAATAACATTGATTACATTTAAAAGACCTTTCAAGGAATAGACTCTACTTAGGAAAGAGATCTAAAAAGAAAGACATTTTTTGACACCTATAATTATACCACATATTATAGACTTCTCTATTTGCCTGGGTTTTTATTATCAACACATCATTTCTGAATTAAACAAAATTAAAAGGCACACAAAAGAACATTTAAAAACACAGTATGAAGAAACGAAACAAGAATCATAATCAGACAATAGATGTGACACAGATTTTTTAAATTATCACAATTAACAGGCTAAAAGACTTTAATGGAAAATGATAACAGCATGTAAGAATAGATGGATAACGTGAACACAGAGACGGAATTCTAACCAATAATAAAAAGAAATGCTAGAAATAAGAAACACTATAACACAAATTAAAAAGGCATTGATGAACTCATCGATAAACTGAACTCAGATGAAGAAAAAGTCCATGAGCTTCAAGATATGTCAGTGGAAATTTTTGAAACTGATGAGCAAGAAAGAATCAAAATGTTAAAGAACATCCAAAACCAGTGGGAATTTTCAAAAGGCGTACATATACATAATTGAAATATCAAAGCAGAAGGAAAGAAAATGGACCACAAAATTTAGGTAAATATTTCTGAGATTTTTTTCACAATGAATGGCATATTCCTAACTACATATCCAGGAGCTCAAAGAAGGCAAAGCAGGAGAAATACTAAAAATTCAACAATTGACATATCGCATGCAAACTTCCAAAACCAAAGACAAGAGACTATCAGGAAAGCAGGCAGAGAGTAAAGAATACCTGCCTAGAAAATATGAATTATGTTGGACTTTAGTCAAAAAATTTGCAAGCTGAAAGAACCTAGAATAAAAATATTAAGTATTAAAAGAAAAATAAAAAGGAAACTACAACACTAGAATTCTATATCTATCAAAAAAATCCTCAAAACATTCTGGGAATATGATGAAGTAGGAAGATCAGAGTCTATTTCCTCACCTAGACAACAAGTATATTGGGCAGAATCTATCTGATGTAATTATTTTGAACTCTGGAGTCTATTGAAGGCTTACTACCTCTGGTGGAAGGGTTGGCAGTAAATTGCAGTTAATTTGCAGTCAATTTCACCACTTAGCACCAAAACTTCAACCCTTAGCTGCATGGCAAGAAACTATGCCAGTTCCCAGAAACTTTAAAGGTTGCAGGACTGAGGATGAAACAAGAAAAGATGTTATCTGGGGCACCTAGGTGGCTGAGTTGGTTAAGCTTACACAATCCTTAGCTCAGGCCATGATCTCATGGCCTGTGAATTCAAGCCCCATGTCAGCCTCTGTGCTGACAGTGCAGATCCTGGAGCCTGCTTTGATCTTCTGTGCCTCCCTCTCTCTGCCCCTCTCCTGCTTGCTATCTATCTGTCTCTCTCAAAAATAAACGAACATTTAAAAAAACATAAAACACAAAAAAAAACAAAAACAAAGAAGGTCCTGTCCTCTGAGCATCAGGGATCTGTGCTCAGCACTAATTGCTGTTTCTGATTTTAGAGGTATGAAAAAGGAGGCAAATGGCCATTACAGCCACCCCCACATTGTTGCAAAGCCCTACTTCAAGTTGAAGTGACTAAAACTGACTTAAAGATCTTGTGTCTTTCCTGCTTCATTTTTTTATCTTTTTTCCTCCTTAAGAGTCAAATATTAAAGTGTAGGACATTCAAAACAACTGCATATACAGAAGAAATTAGAAAGTGATGTCTGTCCAAAAAAAAAAAAATTCTCAGGACACTCAGGAGGATCCTTACCACAGAAAACAGCCTAAAAAATAAAAACAAAAATCAAAACAATTGGAGTAAATAGCAAATCCATAGGAAGAGGGAGAATCTACTTCCACAGTAATAATATTATTAAATGCAAATGCTGAAAAAGATTTTTAGAATAATAATCACAAATGAACAGCTAGGCTTGAAAAAAAGCATAGGGACATCAAAGAAACTAGTGGTACAGATAAAATGGAAAATAAAAAGAGGCATGAAGAATTTTTAAAAATGCAATAAATTAGATACATAATAAAATTAGAGGCCTCCCAATGCACGGAATGAAGAGGCAGAAAGGAGAATAAGTGATTTAGAAGACACCATTATAGAAAAACAAGAAGCTGACCAAAAAAAGAGACAAACTGATCTAGGAACATGAAAGAAGAGTTAGAGAGCTCAGCGATACGGTCAAATGCAACATATCCGTATCATAGGAATCCCAGAAGAGGAAGAAAGAGGGAAAGGTGCTGGGATATCCTGGAACAAATTATAACAGAGAACTTCCCCCGAATCGGGAAAGGAAGTAAATGTTGAAATACAAGAGACTCAGAAGACTTCAGACGTAACTAGGAATCAGTCTTCTGCAGGACATATCATAGTAAAAGGGCAAAAATACAAGGATAAAGAGAATTCTTGAAGGCAGCTAGGGAGAAAAGGGCCTCTAACATACAAAGGAAAACTATCAGAGTGGTGACAGACCTATCTACTGAAACGCAGCAGGCCAGAAAGGAATGGAGGCATCTTCAATGAGATGAACAGTAAAAATATGCAGCCAAGTATCCCCTCTATCCAGCAAGCCTGTCATTCAAAATAGAAGGAGAGATAAAATCTTTTCCAAATAAACAGAAATTGAAAAAATTTGTCACCACTCAAGCCAGCCCTACGGTAAATCCTGACAGACTCCCTGAGGGGAAATGTTGCAAGGAACAAAGATACCAGAGACACCACCACTAACATGGGCCCTACAAAAGATACGAAGACTTAAACCCACATATATTTTTTTAAAATAGTTTATTGTGAAATTAGTTTCCACATAACACCCAGTGCTCATCCCCACAAGTGCCCTCTTCCATGCCCATCTCCTCCCCTCCACATTCATCAGTCCTCAGTTTTTGTCACGCTCAAGAGTCTCTTATGGTTTGCCCTCTCCCTACCCCACCATTTCCCCCTTCTTCTCCCCTTGTTCCTCAGTTAAGTTCCTCCTAATCCTCCTATAAGTGCAAAAACATATGATATTTGTCCTTCTGCCTGACTTAATTCCGCTCAGCATAACACCCTCAAGGTCCATCCACATTGTTACACATGGCCCGATTTCATTTAAACCCACATATTTTTCAATAATAACACTGAATGTAAATGGCTGAATGCTCCAATCAAAAGACTTAGGGTAGCAGAAGAATGATTAAAAAACAAAATCCATCTATATGCTGTCTACAAGAAACTCTTTTAGACTGGAAGATAACTTCAGATTAAAAGTAAGAGGATGGAGAAACATATATCATGCTAGGGAAATCAAAATAAAGCAGAGTACCTATACTTATATCAGACAAACTGGACTTTAAATGAAAAAAAAAAAAATAGCAAGAGATGAAGAAGGGCACTACATAATACCATAGGGTCCATCCATCAGAAAGAAATATCATAAATGTCTATGCACCCAATATGGGGAGCACCTAAATATTTAAAACAATTAATCATAAACAGAAACAAGCTTATAGATAAGAATGTGCTAATAGCTGGGGACTTTTTAATACTCCGCTTACAGCAATGATAGTCAACCAGACAGAAAATCACTAAAGAAATAATGGACTTGAAAGACACATTGGACCAGATGGATCTGATGGATACAGAACTTTACATCCTGAAGCTAGGAATTTACTTTCTTCTCAAGTGCATGGCACATTCTCCAAGACAGATCACATACTGGGACATAAAGCAGCCCTCAATAAATATAAAGAATTGAGATCATACCATGCACTGTCAGGATCATAATGCTCCTTGAAACTTGAAATCAATCACAGGAAAAAGTCTGGAAAACCTAACAACATGGAGGCAAAAGAACACCCTACTAAAGAATGAATGGACCAATCAGGCAATTAGAGATGAAATATAAAATATATGGAACAAATGAAAATGAAAACACAACAATCCAAAATCTATAGGATGTGGCAAAGGCAGTCCTAAGAGGAAAGTACATGGCTCTCCAGGCCGATTTCAAGAGACTAGAAAAAGTACACAAATCCAAAATCTAACAGCTCACCTAATGAACTGGCAGAACAACAAGAACTCCCTAAACCCAGTAAAAGAAGAGAAGTAGTAAAAATTAGAGCAGAAATAAACAACATAGAGACCAAAAGAAACAATTGAACAGATCAATGAAACCAAGAGTTCGTGTTTGAAAAATAAACAAAATTGACAAACCTTAGTGCAGACTTTCTCAAAATGAAAGGAGAGAGAGCATCCAAATAGACAAAATTATGAATGAAAATGGGACTTATTACAACCAACCCCTCAGAAATGCAAGCAATAATCAGGGAATACTATGAAAAATTATATACCAACAAATTGACAACTTAGAAGAAATGGACAAATTCCTAAACACACACTCACTACCAAAATTCACACGGGAAGAAATAGAAAACCTGAACAGACCCATAACGAGTGAAGAAATTGAATCAGTGATCAAAAATCTCCCAACAAATAAGAGCCCTGGACCTGATGGCTTCCCTGGGGAATTCTACCAGACATTTAAAACAGAATTAATTCTTCTCAAGTATTCCAAAAATAGAAATCAAGGAAAAACTCCCGGACTCATTTTATGAAGCCAGCATCACTCTGATTCCAAGCCAGACAGAGATCCAGCAAAAAGAGAACTACAGGCCAATATCCTTGATGACGGATGAAAAATTCTCAACAAGATCCTTGCAAATCGTAATCCAGCAGCATATAAAAAGAATCATCCACCAAGATCAAGTGGGATTCATTCCTGTGTCACAGGGCTGGTTCAACATTCAAATCAAATCAATGTGATACATCAATAAAAGAAAGATAAAAACCATATGATCCTGTCAATAGATCCTGTCAGAAAAAGCATTTGACAAAATACAAAATTGCTTCTTAATAAAGCACTTAGAAAGCCGGATAGAAGGAACCTACTTAAACATCATCAAAGCCATCTAAGAGAAGGCTTCAGCTAACATCATCTCACCAGGGAAAACTGAGAGCTTTCCCCTGAGATCAGGAACACGACAGGGATGTGCACTCTCACCACTGATGTTTAACATAGTGCTGGAAGTCCTAGCATCAGCCATCAGACAACAAAAGGAAATCAAAGGTATCAGAATTGGCAAAGAGGAAGTCAAACTTTCCTCTTCGCAGATGACATGATACTTCCCCTACATAGAAAACCCAACAGACTCCACCAGAAGCCTACTGGAAGTGATCCAAAGAATTCAGCCAAGCTGCAAGGTACAAAATCAACGAACAGAAATCGGTTGCATTTTTATACACCAACAATGAAGCAACAGAAAGAGAAATCAAGAAACGGATCCCATTCACAATTGCACAAAAAACCTTAAAGTACCTAGGAATAAACCTAACCAAAGATATAAGAGATCTGTATGATGAAAACTATAGAAAACTTATGAAGGAAATTGAAGAAGAAACAAAGAAATGGAAAAACATTCCATGCTCATGGATAGGAAGAATAAATATTGGTAAAATGTCATTACTAACCAAAGCAATCTACACATTCAATACAATTCTAATCAAAATTGCACCTGCATACTTCTCAAAACTAGAACAAACTATCCAAAAATTTGTATGGAACCACAAAAGACCACGAATAACCAAGGTAATACTAAAGAATAAAACCAAAACGGCAGGTATCACCATCCCAGACTTAGCCTCTACTACAAAGCTGTCATCATCAAGACAGTATGGTATTGGCACAAAAACAGACACATGGACCAATGGAACAGAATTGAGAACTCAGAAGTGGACCCAAAAGTATACAGCCAACTAATCTTTGACAAAGCAGGAAAGAATATCCAATGGAAAAAAGACAGTCTTTTTAACAGATGTTTTGGGAGTACTGGACAGCAACATGCAGAGAATGAAACTAGCTCATTTTCTCACCCCATACACAAAAATAAACTCAAAATGGATAAAGGACCTGTACGTGAGACAGGAAATGATCAACACACCCTAGAGGAGAAAGCAGGAAACAACCTCCTTGACCTCCACCGCAGCAACTTCTTGCTTGACACATCCCCAAAAGCAAGGGAATCAAGAGCAAAAATAAACTGTTGGGACCTCATCAAGATTAAAAGCTTCTGCACAGCAAAGGAAACAATCCAGAAAACTAATAGGAAACCAACGGAATGGGAAAAGATAGTTGCAAATGACATATCAGGTAAAGGGTTAATATCCAAAATCTATAAGGAACTCACCAAACTTCACACCCGAAAAACAAACAACCCAGTGAAGAAATGGGCAGAAAATAAGAACAGACACTTCTCCAAAGAGGACATCCCGATGGCCAACAGACACATGAAACGATGCTCAGCATCCCTCCTCATCAGGGAAATACAAATCAAAAGCACGCTGAGATCCCACCTCACTCCAGTCAGAGTGGCTAAAATGAGCCAATCAGAGAACTCTAGATGCTGGCGAGGATGTGGAGAAACGGGCACCCTCCTACACTGTTGGTGGGAATGTAAACTGGTACAGCCCCTCTGGAAAATAGTGTGGAGATTCCTCAGGAAACTAACAATAGAACTCCCCTAGGACCCAGCAATAGCACTGCTAGGAATTTATCCAAGGGATACAGAAATGCTGACGCATAGGAGCACATGTACCCCAATGTTCATAGCAGCACTCTCCACAATAGTTAAAACATGGAAAGAGCCTAAGTGTCCATCAACAGATGAATGGATCAAGAAGATGTGGTTTATCTATACCATGGAATACTGCATGGCAATGAGAAACAGTGAAATCTGGCCATGGGTAGCAACATGGATGGACCTTGAGGGTGTTATGCTGAGTGAAATAAGTCAGGCAGAGAAGGACAAATATCATGTTTGCACGTATAGGAGGATTAGAAGGAACTTAACTGAGGACCATGGGGGAGAAGAAGGTGGGAAATGGTGGGGGAAAGGGAGAGAGGCAAACCATGAGAGACTCTTGAATGCTGAGAACAAACTGAGGACTCATGGGTGTTTGGGGGAAGGGGAGTGATGGGCATGGAGGAGGGCACTTGTGGGGATGAACACCGGATGTTATATGGAAACCAACTTGACAATAAACTATCTGAAAAGAAATAATAAATATAAATAATAATAATAATAAATAAAAAGAAATAAATGAAAATAAAAAAGAAACAATAAAATAAAAGAATTATGTATGTTTTTTGGACATACAGTGTATAACTATGTAATATTGTGACAGTAACAATCAAAAGAAGAAAGGACAAGGCTGCAAAGGAACAGAGGTTTTGTATGGTTTTGAAGTTAAAGTAATAAAATTCAGGCCAGAATGTTATAACTTTATAACATGTAATCCTTATGATAACCACAGAGAAAATAATTTTAAAATATACAAAAAAGGAGGGGTTTCTGGGTGGCTCAGTCCATTAAGTGTATAACTCTATTTTTTAAATTATTTTAATGTTTATTTATTTTTGAGAGGCAGAGAGTGAGTGGAGGAGGGGCAGAGAGAGAAAGAGAGAGAGAGAGAGGATGACACAGAATATGAAGCCAACTTCAGACTCTGAGCTGTCAGCTCAGAGCCCAACACAGAGCTTGAACTCATGAACGGTGAGATCATGAGCTGAGCTGAAGTCGGACTGAGCTACCCAGGTACCCCTTAAGTGACAACTCGTGATCTCGGCTCAGGTCATGATCTCATGGTTTGTGAGATACAGCCCCTGTCAGTGCAGAGCCTGCTTGGGAATCTCTCTCTCCCTTTCTCTCTGCCCCTCCCCTATGTGTACACACACACACTCTCTCAAAATAAATAAAACTAAATTAAGAAATAAAATACATACAAAAGGAAATGAGAAAGGAATTTAAACATTTCATTTAAACATTTCCAACTGAACACAGAAGACAACAGAAATGCAGGAAATGAGGGACAAGAAATATTATAAGGCATATATAAAACAAATAGCAAAATGACAAAAGTCTCTTTTTATCAATAATTACTTTAAATGTAAATGAATTAAACTACAGTCAAAAGATAGAAAATGGCAAAGTAGACTTAAAATATATAATATCCAACTAAGGGCTATGTATAAGAGACTTGCTTTTAATTTTTTTTTTTTATGTTTTATTTATTTCTAGGAGAGAGAGAGAGACAGCGTGAGCAGGGGAGGGTCAGAGAGAGAGGGAGTCACAGACTGAAGCAGGCTCCAGGCTCTGAGCTGGCGGTCAGCACAGAGCCCGACGTGGGGCTCGAACCCACGAACCGCGAGATCATGACCCAAGCGAAAGTCGGACGCTTAACCGACTAAGCCACCCGGGCGCCCCAAGAGACTTGCTTTTAGATCCATGATACAAATAGATTGTCCATGAAGGAATGAAAAAAATATCTTTCATGAAGCAGTTTCCAACAAACAGCAAGAGTGACTACACTAATATCAGACAAAATAGACTTTAAATCAGAATAAGTTACAATAGACAAAGATACATTTACCAAAAATTTAATACAGCAAGAATACATAATAGCCATTAACATTTACATAATGACAGACCATAAAAATATGAAGTAAATCAGCACTTGGCTGGCTCAGTTGGTAAGGCATAAGATTCTTGATCTCAGGGTCATGAGTTAAAGCCCCATTTTGGGCAGGGAGCATACTTTAAAAAAATACTACGTAAAACTTAACAGAATTGAGGGAGCAAATAGAAAGTTCTACCATAACAGCTGGAGATTTCAATACCCTACTCTCAATAGTGGATAGAGTGAAACCTAAGTAAGGAAATAGAAGACTTACACAACACAATAAGCCAACTCGATCTAATATTTGTATATAGAACATTCTACCCCATTCTCCTCAGTGCACAGGAGACATTTTCTAGGATGAAGCATATGCTAGCTCATGAATTAACACTCAAAGGATATTAAAAGATAGATGTCTTACAAGGAATGTTTTCCACAATCGCAGGATGTTAGAATCAATAACAGAAAAAAAAACACTAGAAGTTCAGAAATTTCTGAAAATTAACACACTCTGAAACAACTGATGTGTTAAAGAGGAATTCAAAAGTGAAAAAAAAATCTTGAAAGTAATAAAAATAGAAACACAACATACCAAAACCGATGAAATGGAGCAAAAATAGCACTAAGAGGGAAATTTATCCATGCAAACACTTAAATTAAAAAACAAGAAAAATTGGTGCACTGGGGTGGCTTAGTTGGTTAAGTGTCAGACTGTTGATTTCTGCTCAGGTCACAATCTCACAATTTATTAGATCAAGCCCTGCATTGGACTCTGTGCTAACAGCAGGGAACTTGCTTGGGATTCTCTCTCTGTCTCTCTCTGCCCCTTCCCCATCTGCACACACATGCACACACATGCACACACATGGTCTCTCTATCTCAAAATAAATAAATAAATAAATAAACATTTAAACACACACACACACACACACACACACACACACGGAAGATCTCAAGTCCACAATGTAACTTTACAATTTAAGGTACCAGGAAAAGAAGAAACTAAATACAAAGCTAGCAAAAGCTAGGTCATAGAGATTAAAGCAGAGATAAATAAAAATGATATATTGAAAAACAATAGAGAAAATAAAAGGGAACCAAAAGTCTGCTTTTCGAAAAGATAAAATTGGCAAATATTTAGCTAATAAACTAAGAAAAAAGAGAGATGACTCAGATGACTAAAATGAGAATTGAAAATGGGGACATTACTAATTTCATAGAAATAAAAAGGATTAGAAGACAGTACTATGAAAAAAGAAGACTGTATACCAAAAAACTGGATAACCCAGATGAAATAAACACATTTCTAGAAACACAAAACCTACCAAGACTTATCACAACAAAATTTAAAAATCTGACTAGACCTATAACTAGTAAGAAGATTGGATCAGTAATCAGAAAATTTCTCCTGACAGAGAAAAACCTTGGACATGGGACTTTCACTAATGAATTCTACCAAACATTTGAAGAACTAATATCAACCTTTTCAAACTTTGCCAAAAAGAAAAAAGAAAAAAATAAGAAAAAAGTAAAGAAGGGAACACATCTTAACTTATTCTATGAAGTTAACATTACCTTGATACCAAAGCCAGACAAAGAAACTGCAAGAAAACTACAGATCAATGTTTCTCATGAACATTGGTGTTAAAACTCTCGAAAATACTAGCAAACTGAATTTAGCAGCATATTAAAAGAATTATATGCCATGATCAAGTAACATTTATTGCTGAAATGCAGGAATGGTTCTGCATATGAAAATCAATCAATGCAATATACCACATTAAGAGAATAAAGGGAAAATACACAAGAAAAATCTCATTTGATGCAGAAAAAGCATTTGACAAAATCCAACAGCTTTTCGTGATAAAAATACTAAGAAATAAAACAAACAAACAAAAACTAGGAAAAGAAGAAAACTATCTCCACATAATAATAACCATATAAGAAAAGCTGAAACAGCAAACATCCTCTGTGGTAAAGACTGAAAGAATTCTGGGGTCCGTGGGTGGTTCAGAGAGTTAAGCATCTGACTTCAGCTCAGTCATGATCTCATGGTTCATGAGTTCAAGCTCCATGTCAGGCTCTGTGCTGACAGCTCAGAGCCTGGAGCTACTTCAGATTTTGTGTCTCCCTCTCGCCCTGCCCATCTCACACTCTGTTTCTGTCTCTCTCAAAAACAAATAAATTTTGAAATAAAAAAGACTGGAAGAATTTTTTCTAAGATCAGAAGCAAACAAACAAAAAAAAAACCCGCCACTTTCACCACTTCTCTTCAATATAATACTTGAAGTTCTAGTCAGAATAATTAGGCAAGAAAAAGCAATAAAAGGCATCCAAGTTGGAAAAGAAAAAACAAAACCATCTCTGTTCACAGATAATATAATCTTCCATGTAGAAAACACTAATGATTTCAAAAAACAGCAACAACAACAACAGTATTAGAATAAGTTAATTTAGCTAAGTGTCAGGATATAAAGTCAATGCACAAAATCAGGCACATTTACAAACACTAATTATGAACAATCAGAAAATGAAATTTCAAAAGAAAATTACTTATAAAGGTATCAAAATGAATAAAACACCTAGGAATTAACTAATGAAGGAAAAAACTTGTATAATAAAAATTACAAGATATTGTTAAAGGAAATTTTATTTATTTATTAACTACTTTTATTTTTTTATTTATTGCTGAAGGAAATTTTAAAAGATTTAAATAAATGAAAGCATATCCCATGTTCTGGAGGACTTAATATTGCTAAGATATCAATACAACTATAGATGAATTACAGAGTCAGAACAATCCTTATAAAAATCTCAATTATACTTTTTTCTTTCAGAAGTAAAAAAAGCCAGGGCACCTGGGTGGCTCAGTCGGTTAAATGTCCGACTTCATGATCTCAGGTCATGATCTCAGGGTTCATGGGTTCGAGCCCCACGTCGGACTCTGTGCTGACAGCTAGCTCAGAGTCTCGAGCCTGCTTCAAATTCTCTGTCTCCCTCTCTCTCTGACCTTCCCCATCTCATGCTCTGTCTCTCTCTGTGTCAAAAATAAATAAATGTTAAAAATTTAAAAAAAACAGAAATAAAAAAGCCATCTTAAAATTAATTTAGAGTCTCAAAGTATCCATAATAGTTTTTAAAAAATCTTGAAAAAGAGGAACAAAGATGGAGGATTCATACTTCCTGATTTCAAAACTTACAACAAAGCTACAATAATCAAAATTGAGTGATACTGACATAAAGACCTATAGATCAAATGATTAAAATAGAGAGTCCAGAAATAAACTCTCACATATTTTGTCAAACATCTTTTGACAAGAGTGACAAGACTGTTAAATGGGAGAAAACACAATCACTTAAATAAATAGTGGTAGGAAAAGTGGTATCTACATGCAAAAGAAAGAGTTTAGACCTTATACAAAAGTTAACTCAAAATGATCGAAAGCCTAATTGTAAGACCTAAAATAAAAATCTCAGATGACAAGATAGGGCAAAAGTTTCATGACACTGGATAAAGAAATAACTCTTTGAATATAACACCAAAGACACAAACAACAAAAGAATGTCTGCTGCCGAAAGAAAGAAAGAAAGAAAGAAAGAAAGAAAGAAAGAAAGAAAGAAAGAAAGAAAGAAAGAAAGAAAAGAAGAAAGAAAGAAAGAAAGAAAAAGAAAGAAAGAAAGAAAGAAAGAAAAAGAAAATGAAAGGAGAAGAAAAAATATGTAAAAGAAATTGTAGAGAAATTATTTGAGAACATCACCAACCTCTTTCAGTAATACTTCAAGCATGCAGAAAAATAGTAAGAACATAATTGATCTGAACAGTACTTAACCTAACCGATTTGATCTAACTGACATTTATAAAATGATTTCATCTAGTAGTAGCATAAAACACATTCTCCTCAAGCTCACATGAAACATTTCCCAAAATAGACCACTCTGGATGAAAAAACACATACAATAAAATTTAACGTATGTTATTAAGAGAGAATGAGAGACACAGCGTCAGCCGGGGAGAAGCAGAGAGAGAGGGAGACACAGAATCATCAGCAGGCTCCAGGCTCCAAGCTATCAGCACAGAGTCCAACATAGGGCCAGAACTCATGAACAGTGAGATCATTACCTGAGCTGAAGTTGGAAGCTTAACTGACTGAGCCAGTCAGGTGTCCCCCAATTAAAATGTTTGTAATATTTATTTTTATTTTTGAAAGAGAGGGGGAGGGGGTGTAGGAGAGATGGGAGAGATGAGAATTACAGCATGAGTAGGGGAGAGACAGAGAGAAGGAAACACAGAATCTGATGGAGGATCCAGGCCCTGAGCTATCAGCACAGAGCCTGGTATGGGGTTCAAACTCGTGAACGATGAGATCATGACCTGAGCTGAAGTTAGACCTGAGCTGAAGTCAGACACTTAACCAACTGAGCCACACAGACGTCCCCCACACAATAAAATTTAAAAGAATAGAAATCATTCAAATGTGTCCTCCAAACATAATATAATTAAACTGTAAATAAATAGAAAGATAGCTGGAAAAATCCACAAATATATAGGAAATTAACGTATCTCTAAATAAGTCATTAGTCAAAAAGAAATATCTCAATATATATTTACATTTAAAAGTATATATTATATAAATTACATATATTTATATTTATATGTATTTATAGATATGTGTGCATACATAGATGTGTGTATGTATGAGTCTGTGTGTATACATATATATATTTATATATGCATATTATTGTTTTTAGTTAAATTAAAATGATAATTCAACTTAAACTTTGTAAAGTTCAACAAAAACAGTGCTTACAGGAAATTTCATACCATTGAATAAATATATTAGAAGAGAAGAGAATAGCTAAAATCAACATTCTTATTTTTCATCTTAGGAAACTAGAGGAGAGCAATTTAAAATTGAAACAAACAGAATAGAAGAAATAATAAACATTGGATTAGAAGTCAGTTAAATTAAAAATAGAAAAGTAATAGATAACCAACCAACCCAAAAGCTGGTTCTTTCAAATATAAATAAAATTTATAAAATTTTAGCTATGCTAACCACAAAAAATAGAGGACATAAATTATCAGTAACCGAAAGGAAAGATATCACCTCTGATATCATTTACATTAAAAGATATAAGGAAATAATATGAATAATTTTACTCTCACAAATATGATAAATTGATTAAATAAATCAGTATCTTGAAAGGCACAAACTACCAGTACTTTTCACAGGAAGAAATACATCATCTGAAAAGACTTGAGTTTATTAATTAAATTAAATCAACATTTTCTTTTAAAACAAAAGCATACACCCATATATTTTTACTGGGAATTCTATCAAACATTTATGCAAAAAATGATGGCAATTCTTAACAATCTTTTTTAAAACATAGAAACAGAACATTTCCAGTCTCATTCAGTGAAGTCAGCATTACCAAAATATAATTTAAAAAATAGCATTATAATAAAAGAAATCTGCTAAAAACCAATATTTCATAAATTTAGATGTAAAACTATAAAGACTGGTAGCAAATCAAACGCAGTATATATGAAGATTATATACATCATGAACCAGTAAAGTTTATTCCTGATATCCAAGACTGGTTCAACATTTGAAAATCAACTAATGTAATCTAGCTCTTTAACAGGTTAAAGAAGAATAATCATATGATTATATAATTTGAGCATGAAAACCTCTGATAAAATCCAATGAGGGGACTGTGCCTAGGTGTCTCACATGGTTAAGGTGTCTGACTTCAGTTCAGGTCATGATCTTATGGCTTGTGAGTTTGAGCCCTGCATTAGTCTCTGTGCTGACAGCTCAGAGCCTGGAGCCTGCTTCAGATACTGTTGTCTCCCCGTCTCATTGTCCCTCCCCAACTCACACACTCTCTCTAAATAAACATTAATTTTTTTTAATTCAATGATCATTCATAACAAAATACCTCTGAAGACTAGGAATAGAGTGGAACTCCCTCAACTATAAAGTATTTACAGCTAACATCCTCAATGGTAAGAGATCAGATTCTTTCTCTATGATAATGAACAAGGCAAGAATATCACTTCACCACTTCTATTCTATATTGTTCTGGAAGTCATGTGGAGTACAATAAGACAAAAAATAAAAATTAATATACAATGGAAAGGAAGAAATAAAAATATATTTGTTCACAGATGACAGTATTGTCTGTGGAGAAAATCTCAAAAATTAAAAAAATCCTATAATTAATAAGGAATTATATCATGGTTGTGAGATATAAGGTTAATATAAAAAAGTTTCAATTGCTTTCCTATGTACTAGTAATGATCAATTGAAAATTGAAATTAAAAACATGATATAATTTACATTAATACCAAAAATAAAATAAAATAAGCATGACTTCTATAAAATATCTATAGTATTTACATGAAAATCTATAAAAATCAGATGAAGAAAGTGAAAAATTCTAAATAAATGGAAAGATGTTTCATGTTCATGCTACGGGAGAGTCAATATTGTCAAGGTATCAATTCTTTCCAAATTGACCTATAAACTAAAGCGATCCCAATTTATACCTGAACAAGTTTTTTGTGGATATTGAAACACTCATTCTAAAATTTATATGGAAAAAGGAAAAAAGACCTAGAACAGTAAACGCTACTAAAGAAAAACAAAGATTGAGGATTGACACAACCTGATCTCAAAGTTCTACCTGATTAATAGAACTACAACAATCTACATAATATGGTACCGGTAAAAGATGAGACACATAATTAATGGAACATAATGGTGCCCATAAATTAACACTATTTATTAATAAATAATTAACTGATCTATAACATAAGAGGAAAGGCAACTCCTTGAAGAAAGAATAATCTTTTCATCTGTGATGATGGAGAAGTTGTCTGTACATATGCCCTCCCCCCCAAAGAAAACCAAAAGAAATATAAACTTTTTAAAAGGTTAAATAAAAATTGAAACAAATTGAAGACTACACAAAGAAATGGAAAGACATTACATACTCATAGATTACAAGAACAAATATTGTTAAAATGTCTACACTACCCAAAGCAATGTACATTTAAAACAATCCCTATAAAAATAACACTAGCATTCTTCACAGAAGTTGAACAATTTAAAAAAATTATTATATTTATATAATATATTATATATAATTTAGGAAGTTGAGAGATCCCAGGATAAAATACAGAGTGTAACAAAAGAATGTATTATATGGCAAATACAGAAAACAATTGCACTGAAGGAAATTTTTACTGGGGAAATGGTGATAACCTAACTAACTAACTATGGATTCTATACGACTGAAGACCAAAGAAACTGTGCATAAGTACTACTACAATCTAGTGAATAAGTTTCCCATGGGGCCAGTTTACAAATCTGATACTGCTCTGCTGGTATTGAACAATTAAAGGTTTGGTACATATTGGAAGTTAGGCTTCTTCTCATTGTTGGCATGAGAATTTACAGATAAGTATGAGGATCCAGATGGTAGTGGATTAGAGTTTCATAATCAGTATGAACTCATTTTTAGCATTATACAGAGAGATGATTACACATAGAAATATTTAAAAATGTGTGTATATACAGGGGTTAGAATACACATATATATTTATGTGCTATTGGCTGAGAGCATTTAAAAGAAAAGATAATTCAGTAGCAAAGAGTACATCTAGCTTCAAAATTTGGGGTTCCAATACCATTATGCAACGAAAGGAACCAGAGCTCTTTGGGGAAATGGCTGATTCACATTATTGGGGCTGAATATGTAGAAGATGAGCCTGGAGAGCTTCCTCTAGTGTCAGTAAACAATAAAGTGCTAAGGAAGGGGGTGTAGAGAAAAAAAAGAAAATAAAAGGAAAAAAAGAAGAAAAACAAAAATAAAGAAACCACATTGATGAGAGAGCTCTTGTGGCCAAAAATGGAAGAATTTGAAGAACAACCAATTTAAACAATAAATAAAGGATCACTGGATCATAGCCCAAAGTATAAAATAAACATCCATCATCCATTCTGATATATATATGAATAAATAATATATATGAACAAATGATTAAATGTTATTGAATGCTTGAGAAGAAACAAATTCCCCATGAAGAATTGTTCCAAATAATTTATATAAATACTCCACTTTTAATGAAATTAACATGACTAGCCACTCCTTTGGTGCGTATTGAGCATAGTACTTCCTTCCAAAAAACACAGAATGAAAAGAAGAGGAAAAAGTTTATGGTGCAGATTTACTGAGCAAACACTACTTCAGCCAGGCAGGTAATCAAAGTTAACATCAACAGTCGTAAATCATATTGCTATTTTGTATTCTTGATAAAATGTGATGAAAAGAACACTTTCACTCTGGTCTTCTTCCCAATAACCCATAATTCCAATCTTATACTTGTCAAAGCTCACAAAGTCATTATATGAAAATCTGAGAAACTGCCATAATCAATACGAGCCTACAGATACACAAGAACTAAATACCATGATATCCTAGATGAAATCTTGGAACAGAAAAAGGACTTGAGGTAAAAAGTAAGGTGATCTGAATAAATTATGGACTTTAGTTTAATTTAACAAGTGTACCATATTGATGGAAAAAGTTATAACTGAGCAAGGGATTAATGAAACCCTCTGTATTATCTTCTCAAGGTTTTTGTAAATCCTGTAATGTAAACCTATCAAAAGAAAACTTTAGAGGGGAAAAAGAGCTCTTTAAAGATGGAATGTGCTACCTTAGGATAAAGGGAGCTCTTGATTTTCACTGACTTTTTAAAATCTGAGTTTGGGCAACAAACTATTTGTGTAAAAAAAATAAAAAATAAAAAAAAATAAAAATTCAAAAAAAAAAATCTGAGTTTGGTAACCCAAACTCTGACATTAGTCAGGATTCTCTACACATTCACCATCACAGGTGACCACTGAGAAATCGTTGGGAAGCAAATTAAAGCTTTGTCATGGTAATTTACCTTATTCAACCCTTACATTCTTTGACTGTATAGTTCTACCATTTTGACTTACTCAAAGGATTAGATTATCTCCTAAAGCCCATAGCCCAGGTTTCCAGGGACTGAACTCAGGGCATACATATGAATAATAATTTTTACAGACTTCGTTCATGCACAAGATTTGACTGATCCTCACAAAGTTCCAGAATAATTGATCTAGTTAATATTGTCAGTATATTCATTTGGTAAAAACTATTTTCTCAAACTAGCCTAAGAATCTGATATTTATAATTTTGTCTCCAAGCAAAAGTTTAACATTTCAGCCACCTTACAAACAAAGATCAGAGATTTTAAATTAGAAACTGCTGGCATAATACTTGTGGTGAACAGTTGATATAAATTACCACAGAAGGGGCGTTTGGGTGGCTCAGTCGGTTCAGCGTCGGACTTCAGCTCAGGTCATGATCTCACGGTTTGTGGATTCGAGCCCCGCGTGGAGCTCTGTGCTGACAGCTAGCTCAGAGCCTGGAGCCTGCCTTTGGATTCTGTATTTCCCTCTCTCTTTGACCCTTCCCTGCGCACACTGTCTCTATCTCTCTCTCAAAAATAAATTTAAAAAGCATAAAAATTTAAAAAATAAAAATAAATAAATTACCGCAGAAAGAAGATGGGATTCAGGAGCATCTGTGTTCATCACAACACTGCCCCTCCCAAAAGTTATAGATAAATATGGAATAAAGAACTAAAGATCGTATCATAACTGCAGGGTAGTGATTGTCATTAGTTAACTAGTCATATTAGGATCTTCACAGAGATTAATATAAAATTAGGAAAATGGGCACCTGGGTGGCTCAGGTGGAATACAATACAATATTGTTAACTTCAATCACCAAGCTATGCATTAGATCCCTAAAGCTTTTTCATCTTTTATTTGGGAGTTTGAGTCAGTCACTTAGTACAGGGAGATGTGGATGAAGTACAACATGCATTGGGTAAGCCCACAGGTCCAGGCCCTGGGGGATCCAGGAGGGAGGCTTTTGCAGACACTCATTTCCCAGAGACTTCCTATTAGAATATACAATGCAGGCATCAAGAACCACTCCACTTTCATGCCCTTTAAGAATCTTATCTGCTCCTTCCCTAGCTCTTCCTTCCCAGTCATGAAGCTTTTTAATACTATAGAAATTAGTCTCTTTGGTAATATCCAGTACAGATGAGAACACCAGGTACATACTCAACGACTCTCCTTTTCCACTGCATGAGAAATCAAGGACCCAGAAAGTCTTGCTTAGCTCTAAACTGTACTGCCTTGGAGAAGGGGAAATGTAGGCAAAGTAAAAAATAAATAAATAAATAAATAAATAAATAAATAATTAAATAATTAATATATGTTAAATAGACAAATATATATAAGTACATAAATACATATGTACATCAACACATTAATATAAAATAAATGAAATACACCTATGTATATAAAAACATAAATACACACACACATATATATATATATAAATGAATAAAGAACTGGAACTTCTCTAGAAATCTTGACTTCCACAAAGGCAAATAATGAGGACTTAATTTTTTATGGGTAACTGCTATATCAGCATACTCCGGGTGTTCCCAGACCATAGCTCAAAGGGGTGGACCATGTTCACAAACAGGTCCACAGCTGGGACCAATATCTGTTTTCTTATTACCTGATGCATAGCCTCTGCCCAGGTCTCATGGCACATGATACTGAATCCCTCAACTTCCACAGAGGCACTTTTGTTCATGGCTGGATACTAAATTTTAGTTGTTGAGTGAGGCAAAAAGGAGGACGTGTTATGCAGCCATGATGCTGATATCATTTGCAACCTTCAAGTATATAATAAAATGTAATTAACTACAGTCTCTATGTTGAATATGAGATCTCTAGAACTTATTCATATTAGAGCTGGAAGTTTGTATCCATTGTCAAATGCATAGTTCTTGAAACTATGATTAAATTCTTAAGCCATGATCCCAGAGAATAGTATATAGTGATGTACAGTAGAAGAGCGGAAGTAAACTTCTTGATTGAGTTTGATTTCACTCAGGATAGCAATATAGATGCATTCAGTTTCAAAAGAGGAGAAAATGACTATGCAATAGTTATCGGGTTTGATCAGATATCGGGTTTGATCAGAAATACTAGAACAATTTGTATTCCAGAAAAAGAAGAGAGGGAGAAAGAGGCGCAGAGCTTACTTAAGTATATAATAGCTGAGAACTTCTGAAACCCAGAAAAGGACCTGGGTATACAAGTCTATGGAGCCATTAGAACATTCTGTTATCTCTATGCAAAAAGACATTCTCTAAGACACATTACAATGAAACTGTCAAAACTCAATGATAAAGAAACCATCTTAAAGGCAGCAGGGGGGGCTAGGGGGCAGAAGGGCAGGGGGATCAAGGAAAGTAACAACAGAGAAATCCCCTTTAGGCTATCAGCACAAATTTTCTCAGCAAAATTTCCATAGGGTGTGCCTGGGTGCTCAGTCAGTTAAGTGTGACTCTTGGTTTCAGCTTAGCTCATGATCTTGTGGTTCTGACTTCAAACCCACACACTGAGCTCTGGGCTAAAGTGTGGAGCCAGCTTGGGATTCTCTCTCTCACCTTTTCCCTCTCTGCCCCCTCCACTCTCTCTCAAAATAAATAAATAACTTATTTAAATAAACTTAAAAAAAGTGCTGGAAGCTAACTATAATTTTATATATATATATGTATGTATATATATATATATATATATATGTATGTATGTATATATATATATATATATATATGTATATAATTATATATATAATTCCATAGCCAAGGATAGTTGGATGACATATTCTACCCCTCCCACTCTCTCTCAAAATAAATAAATAATTTATTTAAATAAACTTAAAATAAATATTTATTTAAATAATCTTTAAAAAAGTGCTGGAAGCTAACTATAATTCTACATATGTTATAATAATAATATATAATTATTATATATAGTTGGATAGTTGGATGACATATTCCAAGTGTAGAAAGATAAAAATTGTCAGCCAATAATATTTCATCTGGCAAAGTGTATCTTCAGATATGAAGGAGAGATAAAGGTTTTTTCAGACAAACAGAGTTGAGGAAGTTCACCACTACTAGACCTGCTTCATAAGAAATGATGAGAGGAGTCCTGTAAACTGAATGAAAAGATGTGTATCAGCAGCATGAAAACATATTAAAGTATCCAACACAGCAGTAAAAGTAAAACATAGAAATAGAAAACTGTAGGGGCACCTGAATGGTTCAGTCAGTATCTGACTTCCACTCAGGCCATGATCCCACAGTTTGTAGGTTTGAGTCCCACATCAGGCTCTGTGCTGACATCTCAGAGCCTGGAGCCTGCCTTGAATTCTGTGTCTCCCTCTCTCTCTAACTTCCCCTGTTCCCACTCTGTCTGTGTCTCTGTCTCTCAAAAATAAATATTTAAAAAATTAAGAAAAAAGAAGCAGAAAACTATAACTTTACACTAGGATGGTGTGTTAAACACTTAACTACAGTATAAAAATTGAAGGAAAAGAATGTCAAAAGTATCTATAGTTACCACTATTTGTTAACAAATGCACAACACAAAAACATGTAAATTATGTATCAAAAATACAAATAGGAAGAAATAAAAGAGTAGAGCCTTTATAGATGAATAAATACAAGTTGCTACCAGGATAAAATGGACTGTTTTGTCGATGTGAGGTTTTATATAAGTCTCATGGTAACCATAAAGCAAAAATCTAGAGAACATTCATGAAACAAATTAAACAAAGGGATAGGTGGGTGAGGAAGAAACAGCGTTATCATCATTGAAAACCACCAACTCATGAAGGTAGGCAGAAAGAGAGGGAAAAAGAAACAATGGAGATAAAAAACAAATAGAGAACAATAAGATGGCAGGTGGAAAGTCTTACTTATCAATAATTACACTAAATGTAAATGAAGAAATCACCAACCAAAAGCACAGAATGGATGGATGGATGGATAAAAAATGAGCCCCAACTATATCCAACCATTAGAGAATTATTTCAGGGCTATAGATACACAAATGGTCAAATTGAAAGAATGGAAGAAAATATTCTATGCCAGTGAAAACCAAAAAAACGGGAGGGGGTTAGCCATATATATATCAGACAAAATAGGATTTAACATTATCAAGGCACAAAGAAGGTCTTTATATAATGATAAAGAGGTCAATACATCAAGAATGTAAATCATAAATATCTATGCACTCAAATTTAGGAGCACCTAAATATATTAAGCAAACACTAACAGATATGAAGGGATAGACAATTATAGTAAAAATGCATATATTAAGAAATTAAATCTCAAAAAACTTTACATTACACCTCACAGAACTAGAAGTAGAATATATTAAGCCCAAAGTTAGCAGAAGGAAATAATAAAGATCAGAGCAGAAATAAGTGAAATAGAGACCAAAAAAACAATAGAAAGGATTAATGAAACTAAGAGCTGTTTAAAAAAAAAAAAAATAGACCAAACTTTAGTTAGCCAAACTAAGAAAACAGGGAAAAGATGCAAATGAAATTAGAAATAAAAGCAGAGATATTAACAACTGATACAACAGAAATACATAAGATCAAAAGAGACTACTATAAACATTTGTAAGCCAACAAATTACACTAAACAAATGAATAAATTCCTAGAAACACAAAACTTACCAAAATTAAATCAAGAAGAAATAGAAAATCAAAACAGATCAATGAGTAAAGAGACTGAATTAGTAATCAAAAACCTCCCAACACAGAAAACCCCAGAACCAAAACAGTTTAGTAGAGAATTCTACCAAACATTTGAAGAAATAACATCCTTAAATCTTTCAAAAAAACTTAAAGAGAAGGGAATACTGCCAAACTCATTTTTAGGTCAGAGACCAATGAGAATGCTGCAAAAAAAAACTGTAGACCAATATTTGGGATAAATATAAATCAAAAAGTCTCAGTGGAACATTAGCAAACCAAATTCAAGGGCACATTAAAAGGATTTTACGTAAACCATGACCAACTGGAATTTACCGTTAGGATGCAAGGATGATCCAGCAACCACAAATCAATAAATGCAATGCAAATCATATGATCATTTCAATAGATGCAAGAAAGCATTTGAAAAAATTACAACATCCTTCCATGATAAAAACTTGCAACATATCATGCATAGAAGGAATATAAACATGGCCGTATACGACAAATCCAGAGCTAACATTATACTCAATACTGAAAAATTGAAAGCTTTACCTCTAAGTTCAGAAATAAGACAAAGATGCTTGCACTCACTATTCTCCTTCAATGTAGTACTAGAAGTCCTAGGTAGAGCAATTAGAAAAGACCAAGATACAAAAGGCATCCAAATCAGAAAGGAAAATTTTAGATTGTTATTATTATCAGATGAAATGATTTTGTATACAGAAAATTTCAGACTCAAAAAAACTAATGATTTCAAAACTAATCAATTATTGATTGAAAAAAACTAATCAATTAATTCAGTAATGTTGCAGGACACAAAATTAACATATAGCAATCAGTTGCATTTCTATACACTAATAATAAAACACCTAACACATAAAGAAAACTATCCTATTCAAATGGTATCAAAGACAACAAAGTATTTAGGAATAAATACAATAAAAGAAGTGAAAGATCTGTACAATAAAATAAGACTTTTTTGAAAGAAATCAAGACAACAGAAACAAATGTAAAAAACTGTTTATGAGTCAGAAGAATTGATATCGTCAAAATATCCATATTTCACAAACCACCTATAGATTCAATGAAATCCCTGTAACCTTTTTTTTATTTAAAAAAATCTAAAATTTATGTAGAATCACAACAGACCGTTAATAGCCAAAACAACCCTACGAAACAAGAACAAAGCCAGAAGTAGCACAGTTCCTAAAATCTATACTTCAAAACTTTAATGAATACAGTATATTATTGACATAGAAACAGATACATAGACCAATAGAAAAAATCAAGAGCCCAGAATTAACTTTCTGCATACAATGTGAGCTGAAAATTGACAAGTAAGCCAAGAACGCCCAATCAGAACGTATAGTCTCTTCAAAAAATGGGCTGAGAAACCTGGATAAACACTTGTAGAAAAACGAAATTGAACTATTACCTTATACTACTCACAAAATGATTACTTCAAAATGAATCAGTCTTAAATAGAAGACCAGATACCATAAAATTCCTAAAGTAACCATAGGAAAGAAACTTCTTGACATTTGTTTTAGCAACGTTTTTTTGGATGTAACACCAAAAGCTCAAACAACACAACCAAAAATCAATAAGTGGGATGACATCAAACTCACAAGCTTATGCACAGCTAGAGAAATAATCAACAAAATGCATAGACAAAGTATTGAACAGGGAAAAAATATTCACAAGCCAGTTAGTAAATAAGGGGTTAATATCTAAAATATATTTTTAAAAATCACTTAATTCAATAACAAAAACAATTTAATTAAAAGATACATGGAGAAACTAAATACACATTTTTCCAAGAAGACATCCAAATGGCAAAAAAGTATATGAAAAAATGTTGAACATCACAACGTCATCATTTGGAATGCAAATCCAAAACACAGTGAGGTATCCCCTCACACCTATTAAAATGTCTATCATCAAAAAGACAAGAGATAACAAATGTTGGTGAGGAGGTGGAGAAGAGAATCCTTGTATACTGCTGGTCAGAATGTAAAAATGGTTCAGTCAATATAGCATACAGTATGGAGGTTTCTCAAAAAGATTAAAAATAGATCTACCATTTAAAACAGCAATTCTACTTCTGGGTGCATACCAAAAGGAATGAAAACAGGATATCAAAGAAATGCATGCATTCCCAAGTTTATTGCAGCATTATTCACAGTGGCTACACTATGAAAACAACCTAACTGGTCATGAATGAATACATGGATAAAAAAGATATGGTATAATTATTCAGGCATGAGAAAGAAGGACACCCTGCCATATGTGACAACATAGATGGACCTTTAGCACATTATGGTAAGTGATGCAAGTAAAAGAAAAACAAATACTGTATGATATCACTTATATGTGGAATCTGAAAAAGCCAAACTCATAAAAACAGAGTAAAATGGTGGTTACCATGGGATGGGAAGCAGGGGTATAAAACAGATGCTGTCTAGGAGTACATACTTGCTATGAGTAGTAAATAAGTCCTAGGTACCCAATATATGATATAGTGAATATAGACAACCATATTGTATTATAATCATCAAACTTGCTAACAGACTAGAACTTAATTTATCTACCTACTGAAAAGAAATAATTATGTAACATGATAGAGGTGCTAATGGTTGCTATAACATCAATCATATTACAGTATACAAATGTATCAAATTAACATGGTGTATACCTTAAATTTACACAGAATGTTACATGTCAAATATATTTCAATAAAAAAAAGAAAAGAGTCTCAGAGACTTAAGTATGATTCTGAAAATCATACTAATAAGTGTCTTAACTAAGATTTAAACTTTGCTGATTTGTTTACAGGATTAAGATCATTATAAAATAAATAGAGCTCAATTGGGACTTGTGGTAAAATACTGACATATAAATAAGGAAGCCAGTATGAAGCTGAAACTAAAGTAGCCAGCTTCAATCTAGATGCTGATATCTAGGGCGATGGCCAGGATCCATCTGAGGGAACCTTTCCAAATTCACAAAAGCCTTCAATGAACATGAGAGAGATTTGTTTGGGGATAAGTATATTTTGGACATGTGTGTGGGCTTTTCTAAATTCATTGATGCTATAATTTTATAATATCCATTAAAAACATATATAGCCTGACCAAAAATAATTATTTCTAACTCTTGAATACTTCAAATGTACTTATCTGGAAATGTCATAACTCTGTCTTTAACTATCTTCCATATAAATACACTAACAAAAATCAAACAGACCTAGGATTAGTTATTACAATGGTGTGAGTATTTTAAATGTTATGATTGACATCATTAAACATAAAAATATAACCTAGATATTCTTTCCTAAGTCATTGCACAGTATTTCTCAGTTACTAGACAACATATTTGCTCTTTTATTGAAAGCTAATTAGAATTTGTTATTTGAATACTTTTTAGATTCCCCAGTCCCAACAGAAGTGTTTCTTCACTTGCCTATGTCTCTTAACTACAGCTATCTATGTCTGTAAATGTGTGTGTACATTTTAAACTAGGCATTCAATTAGCCAAGCCTCTCTGCTGAACTTGTCTGACAAAATATAGGCTGTAGCAAATGATAAATATGTCTTTCTTTGAAAGCATATCTATATGTATACCAGTGACATCCATTCATAAGCTGGCTATCTTGTTATGTCACTAGTGCATGGTCAAGCCTGTAGTACAACCTACTAAGGGCAAACCATGAAAGCTTTGTAGTGTATGAAATGGTTTTATCTTATCAGATCATAGTTGCAATATTCCACTTAACTAAGTCATTTCAACTTGAAGACTGCAAAATACCTCCTGGAAGTGGCTACGCTATTCATTCATCAGGAGACCAAGATAATTAAGTCATCCATCAATGCTGATGGTTGCTCAGATGTGTGATGTTTCCTTGTTGTCCTGACCTTGGTGTGTCTGGTGCTAAGGTAAAGCCTTTGATGGATATGTTAGCAGTCATAACCACCTCAAGGCTTGAGCAGCCCAGTGTGCTGAAAGCGAGAAAAACATGATATTTATCCTTCTGTTTTCAATCATCTTGACTTTCTCCTACAATGTCCCACTTCAGTAAATCTTTCAAGCTAATGATTTCTTCATGGTGTTCTCATAGCACTTCCCAGTTATTCTCATCATAGTCCTTAGCACACTGTATTATGAATGCTTGTAAGTCTCTCCTACTTCAATGGATCTCTTCAAATGATTGGATTACATCTTTGTGAGCTTTGTTTCCCTTGTAGAAGCTTAGTGACTGTCACATAGAAATTGATTAATAATGGATACAATTTTGAGTTTAATCATTACTTGGTATAGATACTACCAGAATTGTGTTCCTGAAAGGAAAAAAAGGAAAATTATAAAAATAATTTATTGAGGGGCGCCTGGGTGGCTTAGTCAGTTAAGCCTCCGACTTTCACTTCAGTCATGATCTCGCAGTTCGTGGGTTCAAGCCCCGTGTCTGGCTCTGTGCTGACTGCCAGCTCAGAGCCTGGAGCCTGTTTCAGAGTCTGTGTTTCCCTCTCTCTCTGACCCTCCTCTGCTCAAGCCGTCTATCTCTCTCTCTCCTAGAAATAAATAAAACATTTTAAAAAATTAAAAAAATATAATTTATTGAGTACCAAATATGTAGCACAAAATATAATAGAAAAGATATTATCTCACTAGATTTAAATCCATGTAATCTTGTTTAAGCCTAGACTGTCATTTGGGAGCAGAATAATTTTTGGAAAGTAATTTTACTTTTGTATCAATTTCCTGTAACTCAAAAAAAAAAAAGAAGGTTCATAATGTGTACAACCCAGAAATACTGTAAAAATAAAATAAGGAAAATTATTTTAAGGTAATTTGTAAACTATAACATACAGCACAAAATTAAGCTATTATTATCAGTTTTATTATTGTTATCAAATTTCAATTTTTCTCTTTCTTGATCTATATAGAGCGCTGACACAGTTCATCATCCCCTCCTCCTTAAAACACTGTGTGGTTTTCTCCCTATCCACTTAATAACTTTTTCTGTTATTCTTACTTTCATCTCCTCATGTCCCTAACTCTTAAAACTGGAGTCAGTTACTTATATCTTTTATCTTCTCAGTGATTAAAGAAAAAGGAGAAAACTGGTCCAGAATGGAGTTGCTTGTTCTATGCCTAATGTCATCAAACCAAGATTTAACATCTAACCTAACTTCAGTTTCAGCCTCTCCCAGGAATGTGACCTTCAACCAGTCAATCTGGAATTACCTAATCAGCACTAATGAGGTAATCAGCTTGATAGACTCACACCCAACACCCACTCTTCAAAAAGGAAATGACCTTTACCAAAATAGTCCACCTTTTGGTGGAAACTTCCTTTTTCTGCCCCTTTCTGACTATAAAAGACTTCTATTTCCTACAGCTTCTTGGAGCTCCTTTCTATTTGCTAGATGGGATGCTGCCTAATTGATGAGTCATTGAATAAAGCCACTTAGATCCTCAGATTTACTCAGTTGAATTTTTAAATACTATATACACTTACTTTTGAGGGGATCTCATTCACACTTATGACTTTAAATGCCATCTGAATTTCTTTTTTTTTTTTTAATGTTTTATTTATTTCTAGGAGAGAGAGAGAGAGAGAGACAGCGTAAACAGGGGAGGGTCAGAGAGAGAGGGAGTCACAGACTGAAACAGGCTCCAGGCTCTGAGCTGGCAGTGAGCACAGAGCCCGACGCGGAGCCGGAACCCATGAACCGCGAGATCATGACCTAAGCGAAAGTCGGACGCTGAACCGACTAAGCCACCCAGGCGCCCCATATACCATCTGAATTTCTAAAGCTTTATTTTCAACCCGGTCATCTCCCCTGAATGCAGATGCAAATATCTGTCCATCAGGCATCTCCACTTGTGTCTTTAAAAGAAATTATAAACTTAGTATGTCCAAAACTAAATGTCTGCTCAATCTCCAACCCACCTCTGTCTGTTCTACCTACAATTTTCAAACTTTAGTTAATGGGAACTATTCTGCCAGGTATGGAACTCCCAAGTTTAGGATTCATTCTCTCTCATCTTTCATTCAATTCATTAGAAAGTGATATTAATTTTTCCATCAAAACATAGGCTATATCTGATCACCATCAGCATCTCCACTGCCACATCTTCATCCAAACCAACATTATCTCTTACCTAGATTATTACAACAGCTTTCTCATTAATTTTTGCTTCAATTCTTTCCTTATTATTTTTTGAATATCAAAACCTTTTTTATCTCACACATAATAAAATTGAAAGTTTTCCTTCAATTTCTATTTTTTGGGATAGCTTGAGAAGAATGGGTAATAATTCCATTTTAAATGTCTGGTAGAATTCCCTAGGGAAGCCATCTGGCCCAGGGCTCTTATTTGTTGGGAGATTTTTGATAACTGATTCAATTTCTTCACTAGTTATGGCTCCGTTTAGATTTTCTATCTCTTCCCATGTGAATTTTGGTAATGAGTGTGTGTTTAGGAATTTGTCCATTTCTTCTAAGTTATCCAGTTTGTTGACATATAGTTTTTCATGGTATTCCCTGATAATTTCTTGTATTTCTGAAGGGATGGTTGTAATAAGTCCATTTTCATTCATGGTTTTGTCTATTTGAGTGCTCTCTCTTTTCTTTTTGAGAAGCCTGGCTAGAAGTTTGTCAATTTTGTTTATGTTTTCAAAAATCAACTCTTGGTTTCATTGATTGCTCTCCTAGTTCCTTAGGGTGTGCTGTTAGATTTTTTACTTGCGCTTTTTCTAATTTCTTGAAATAGGCCTGGAGTACCATGTACTTTCCTCTTAGGACTGCCTTTGCCACATCCCATAAAGTTTGGATTGTTGTATTTTCATTTTCGTTTGTTTCCATATATTTTTAAATTTCTTCTCTAATTGCCTGATTGGTCCATTCGTTCTTTACTAGGGTGTTTCCAGACTTTTTCCTGTGATTGATTTCAAGTTTCATAGCATTGTGAAATGAAAGTGTGCATGGTATGATTGAGGAGCCTAAGTAATGTCATTTTGAGATTAAGGCCTCCATTAAGAGCAACCTTGGGCTGCACGTAGCCCCAGTTCCAGGAAAAGCCTCAGATTGTTCAAGGCTGAAGCCACCCTCGAACCACCCTCAGATCAGCCAATCAAAAAAAGTTAAAAACATTCCTGTGGTCTGAGTCAGGAACTGAGGATTACAGCTAGTTACGTTGTACAAACTAGCTGATCGCTCACCACTTGCCTAAAACCCCAAGTGGGCCCTTTGAACTCACCTCATAATTGGTCATTTTCAAAGGATTCTCAAAGGTCATGATTGGGTCCCACCGAAAGTAATGGACTCCTCACAGATACTGAATAGTCAAAACTGTTACCATGGGTACTGTACAATTATGATTGGGGCTTATGTGATGATGCTATACATACAACGTGTACACTGTAACACCCCCGTCCCTTACCCCATAAAAACCCTGCTCGCTATTGTTCAGGGCTTCACCCTGCTGCCACTGTGTCGGTAGACGGGTGAGCCCCTGCTCGAGCTTGTAATAAAGATCCTAATGTACTTGCATCAGTCTCAGCTCCTTGGACGTCTCAGGGGACTCGCGATTTGGGCACAACATGATCTCAATTCTTTTATATTTATTGAGGGCTGCTTTATGTCGCAGTATGTGATCTATCTTGGAGAATGTGCCATGCACACTTGAGAAGAAAGTGAATTCCATGGCCTCAGGATGTGGAGTTCTAAATATCTCTGTCAAATCCAACTGGTCCAATGTGTCATTCAGGTCCATTGTTTCTTTAGTGATTTTCTGTCTAGTTGATCTATCCATTACTGTTAATGGAGTATTAAAATCCCCTGCTATTAGCACATTCTTATCCATATAATTATTTCTGTTTGTTATTGTTTAATGTATTTAGGTGCTTCCATATTTGGTGCGTAGACATTTATAATTGTTAGCTCTTCCTGATAGAGAGACCCTGTAATTATCATATGATGCCTTTCTTCATCCCTTGTTACTGCCTTTACTTTAAAGTCCAGTTTGTCTGATATAAGTATAGCTACTCCAGCTTTCTTTTGACTTCCAGTAGCATGATATATATTTCTCCATCCCATTACTTTCAATCTGAAGGTGTCCTCAGGTCTAAAATGAGTTTCTTGTGGACAGCACTTAGATGGATTTTTTTTTTATTCTGCTACCCTATGTCTTTTGATTGGGGCATTCAGCCCATTTAAATTCAGTGTTATTACTGAAAAATATGGGTTTAGAGTCATTGTGTCCTTTGTAGGTCTCATGCTTGTGGTGGTGTCTCTGGTACCTTGTGTTCCTTGCCACATTTACCTCATAGTCCCCCTAAAGATTTCTCGTAGGCCTGGATTAGTGGTGACAAATCTTTCGATTTTTGTTTATTTGAGAAGACTTTCATCTCTTCTTCTATTCCGAATGACAGGCTTACTGGTTAGAGGATTCTTGGCTGCATATTTTTTCTGTTCATCACATTGAAGATTTCCTGCTATTCCTTTCTGGCCTGCCAAGTTTCAGTAGATAGGTCTGTCACTAGTCTGATAGGTTTCCCTTTGTATGTTAGGGCCCTTTTCTCCCTAGCAGCTTTCAGAATTCTCTCTTTGTCCTTATATTTTGCCAGTTTCACTATGATATGTCGTGCAGAAGATCGATTCAAGTTATGTCTGAGGGGAGTTCTCTGTGCCTCTTGGATTTTAACATCTGTTTCCTTCCCCAGATTGGGGAAGTTCTCTGCTATAATTTGTTCAAGGACTCCTTCAGCTCCTTTCCCTCTCTCTTCCTCTGCTGGAATTCCTAGGATATGGATATTGTTCTGTTTGATTGTGTCACTGAGCTCTCAACCTCTCCTTTTGTATTTGGATCAGTTTATCTCCCTTTTTCTCAGCTTCCTCTTTTTCTATAATTGTGTCGTCTAAATCACTTATTCTCCTTTGTGCCTCTTCAATCTGTGCATTGGATGCCTCCATGTTATTATGTATCTCATTTATGACATTTTTCAATTCATCACAACTATATTTTTTAAGCTCCATAGTTTTTGTACCAATAGTTTCTCTGGTGTCTTCCATGTTTTTTTCAAACCCAGTGATTAATTTTATGACTATTGTTCTAAATTCTTGTTTAGTTATGTTGCTTATATCTATTTCGAGCATTTCTTTAGCAGTCATTTCTTCCTGGAATTTCTTTGGAGGAGAGCTCTTCTGTTTCATTATTTTGGTTAGCTTTCTCTCTCTTGTTAGTTTTAAATGCTTGTTATGCACTCTGCACCTGCAAGTGCTGCTGTACCAAAGAAGGCTCTTTGACTGTCCAGGACCTGTCCATTCAGGAAGGGTTCTTTGAATGATGTCTCTTAGTCTCTCTTGTTGAGAGTTTGTTTATTTTATTTTCCTTCTAGTAGTGTTATTTGGGACTCTCCACCATGTGTACTTTGGCTTGTTTCTTGAAGTAGCCCTGGGAAAGAAATCAGACAGACAAACACACAGGGAATAAAGGCACACAAACACACAGACAAATCCAACCAACATGCAAACCGAAAGGGAAAAGGAAAAAAGGAAGGAACAAAAAAAAAAGAGGAAGAAGAGAAAACAAATAATAAAAATAAAAATGCATAAAAAATAAAAAAGAAGAAAAGAAAAGAGAGAAGAAAAAACCCAAAAGACAAAGGACAGTCTAAAAGCATAGAACCAGAATTCCCAGCTACAAATAAAGAGCCAGGTGTATGCAGTGCTGAAGGAAGAGCATATGCAAAGAGAGAAATGACAGGGTGGGGAGGAAGCGACATTGGAAATGAAATGACCAGGCAGAGAGACTAAGAGGTTTAATTCAGAGAGAGAAAGAGGAGAATATGGTTAGAGGCGAGGAGAAAGAAATGAAGATAATGTTACTCAGAAACTATATAGTCTGATTAGAGAGAGAAAGAGAAAAAGGTAGCAGTGGATATGTAGAATACACATCTAGAGAATGGATTAAATGTGACTTTTTAAAAAGCAAGCCAGTGACCAGAATTAATCAGGGCAGTGTATCATGTTGGGTTTGCCCCAGGCTCCGGTTAAGGAAAAAAAAAGCCGCTCTCTAGTGGGGATGGGCCTGTTTTGGTGTAGGCAGGTCTTAGCCTCCACTGCGATCCAATGGCTGCTCCCTAAGGTCCCACCTTGGTGGCTGTGGGTGGAAAAATGGCGGCGCCCCAGTCCCTTCTTGAACCAAGTATTGCAACTTACTCTTTTGGGTCTGATCTCCCTGTGCCATAGGCGCAGCCAATGTGGGCCATGCTCTATATCCCAAGCGAGGCCTCATTTCCAGATCTTAGTCCACGCGCCCCATTGATACCGCCCAAACTATAAACCCGCAATCGAGTCCCTCTGAGCAGTTTTAGGCCCCTTGCCTACCCCCTGGGGATCCAGCAGTCAGAAGCACTGCTGTGCCGCTTCAGGCGCTGCCGCTTCCCGTCCTGGTGGAAATGGTGAGCAAGGAGCAGTTTCTCCCCCGGTCGCCTGGGACCAGTGTGTCCTGCTCAGGGTCAACTTCACAGCAGGAAACTGGATCCCTCTGTGTCCTGAGCTGAGGCTTTCTCTTCTCCAGTGAGACAGGGACAGTGTCTTGAGCAGTTTCACCTGCTCTTTCTCTTTTCCCCTAGACTCACCACGGTTCCCCACAAAGGGGGATTCCTCCCATCCCTCCATGTCTCCACTGCCCGTTTTTATCTTCCCCAGTTTGCACTCACACTATAAGGTTTTCTCGGTGGACTCTGTCTCCTTTTCCTCCCAAACTCCTGGATTCTGTAAGGGTGCCTATGGTTTCAGGCCTTCTCTGTTTGAGAAATCGGGGCAAGTGAAATGTAAGTAGCCTCCTACTTCTCCGCCATCTTGCCTCCCTCCTGGATTCATGGGTTTTTGAGAGGAAGACCAGAGAGGTAAAGTGACATTTTCATCACACTGATGGGGTTTTCAGGTGATGGTGGGTTTCAGAGCTGACAGGTGAGAAAGAATTCTTGGAACTTTTTGGTACAAAAAGATTATTTTATTAAGACATGGGGATAGGACCCATGGGTAGAAAGAGCTGCACTGGAGTTGTGAAGAGTGACTGATTATATAACTTCGGGCTGGGAGGGGGTTAGGAACAGCGGAAGTCTCTAAGGAATTTTGGAAGCAAGGTTTCCAGGACCTTGAGGGGCGAGCTGTTGTTAGGAAAACATTTATTACTGTTTAGTAAACCATCAATATGAAACCATTCAGATGGCCATTTGGCTGGTGTATAATTGCCAATAAATACGTTAAAGATAAAGGAGGTTTGCAAAAACAATTCTTATGTGTTTAAGGAGACTAACAGAATCCTGGGGCATCAGGATGATGTGAAGCCAAGATTCCCTTTTGCCCCTAGCAAAGTGTCATCATTGAGGCAACTGAGTTCCATGAAGAAGGACACTCTGCCTGTTTCAAGGACTTGTCAATGGGCAGTAAGCAGTGAGAGAATTTAATTTTTCATTAGCCTTTGTTTCCCACATCACCATGGCAAGCACTTAACCTTCTTACATCTTGAGGGTGATATTAGGGCTCCAGGAAATGAATCTACAGGTTTCTAGATATTAGGCTGTGGATAAGATTGGCCTTTTCTTACAGCTTACTAAGGTATCCGTAAACGGAAGGAGACTCCTATCCTGCATGACTGTGATCTCTATCAGTCAACCATTTGCTTTCTTTCCTTTCCCCTGTTCTTGGGCAGCCACGAGTATCCTGGGAGTATCACACATAACCCGCTTGGGGATAGGGGTGGTGGTGCCCTTAGTCTGTACTGTGCCCTCAGCTTGCCCCATGCTCCATCATCAATACCATATCAAGTGTAAATGAAACTATTTAAAAGCAAAAGTTGAACAAAAATCAAAATGGCTGTACGAATGCTTCCAGAAGGCTCTATTTTAAAGTAACATTTTTCCACCCTTTTCCATTCCCTCCTCCCTTCCTAGCTTTTTATTTCAGTAACTCAGTACCACCCTTGAAAGGTCTAATGAAGCTAGCAGCAGGGATACAATTTCTGTCAAAACAGCTAGATCCTGTGGTTCTCTATAACCACCTCCAGCCCCTTCCTCCAGGCAGGCGTTCTGTTTTTGAAGTTCTTAAGCTGCTGCAGAGGCTCCTTTGCCCACCAGAGCAATAAAGCTATCATTTCTCTTCATTCCAAACTCTGTCTTTGCATTGTATTTTGGCTCCAAAGCACAGAGGTTGGTTTTTGACAACATAAGTCGTGTCAGCATGATTTGTCATTGTTGATGTTAACTTTGATCACCTGGCTGAGGTAATGTTTTTCAGGTTTATCCACTGTAAAATTTATTTTCCCCCGTCTCATTCTATACTTTTTGGAATGAAATTACGATTGTACCCCTTTTTTTCCCCCCAAATGTTTATTTTGGAAGAGAGAGAGTGCACACACATGGGTGGGAGAGGGGAGGAGAGAAAGGGGAACAGAGGATCCAAGCAGGCCCAAGCAGGCTCTACACTGTCAGTGCAGAGCCTGATTTGGGGCTCAAATTCACAAACCAGGAGATCATGACTGGAGCCGAGGTCAGATATGTAACTGACTGAGCCACCCATGTGCTCCTGTACCCCCCCTGTTTTTTTTACAGAGCAAAACAGAGCACGAGCAAGGGAGGGACAGAGAGAGAGGAGGTACAGAATCCGAAGCAGGCTCCAGGCTCTGAGCTGTCAGCACAGCTTGAACTCACAGGCCACAAGATCATGACCTGAGCCAAAGTCAGAGGCTTAACCAACTGAGCCACCCAGGTTCCCCTCCTGTACCCAATTCTTAAGGATTGGAGAGTTATGCTAACTTCATTAAGGGCAGAGTATGTATATAAATTATTTTGAATTATTCTGCATAAAGGATTTGTCTATTCTTCCCCATTGATTTATTTAGTTATTTGTATGCCAATACAGACCTCAATATTTATTTAATGTTTGGAGTTATAATCCAATGCTACTTTATTTATTAGTCTCTCCAAATTGTACTTGTTTTATCTACAGGGAACCTCTGAGTTAGCTCTCGTGTCCATTTAACATACCTCCATCAATGTGAGGCTTTTTTGTTTTGAGATCTTGTTTTATTTTTCTTTGCGAGCATTTTTATTTTACTTCCTGGAACGACAAGGTGTTTCAGGGTCATCTTGTATATTTCCTGTCCAGTCCTAGAAACAGCTGCTTCTCCAAATGACCTTGGTTCCTTTACTGAAGAATAGTATTAGAAACTAAGTTTTGAATATTAGTTGTCCGTGTTGCTTCTAGGTGTCATTGATGGGTTTTTGGAGTGGTGGTAGGGTCCAGAGCCGACAGCCAAGAAAGAATTCTTGAGACATCTTTGGTGCAAATAAAGGTGATTTTATTAAAGCCTGGGACAGGATCCCACTGGGCAGAAAGAGCTACAAAGGGGTTGTGAAGAGTGATGGGTAATGTACTATGGAGTTGGGGGAAGTAAGGCAAAAGGGAGGACTCCAGGACTTTCATATGCTAAGGAGGATAAGATACCTGAGGTCTTGCTATTGTAGAGCTAAAGTTGTTTTCCTTCCAGTAAGGCCTTAACATTAAGACAGTAAGGAGTTCCTAGAGAAATGTTATACTCTATTTGCCTCAAGTATTTGTCAATGGGCTTCAGGTCATAAGGAAATCTAATTTTATGTACCATTTCCTACTTATCTTTGTTCCCCACATCACTATGGAGGGGAGGGTGATGGTGGGGCTCCAGGAAATAAGTCTATAGGTTTCTGGAGATTAGACTTTTGATAAGATTGCCTTTTTCTTGTAATTTACTAACGTATTTATTTGTAAAGTGATGGAAACTCATGTCCTGCATGAGTGTGATCTCTATCATTTAATCATTTGTTTTCCCCTTTTCTTTGTTCTTGGATAGCCGAGAGCGCCGGAGGAATGTCACATATATCCCACTCTTGAGGGTGGGGGTGGGGTGTTTAGCTTATGTTTTGCCCTCAGTTTATCTTATGCTATCTCATCATCATTGCTTCTAGGCTTTCTCAGCTTTTAGAGTAAGACTACATCAGTGCATACACTAAAACTATATACATATGATCTAATAAATATGTCTGTATGTAAGCATCTGTATCTGCATTATGCCAAATAGGAGTTCACACAGACATTCTCAAATACGATCTATTACCACATGGGTTATTCTGGCCTTTTCCTCTTAATTGTCTGTAACAAATTACCTAATTCAACAGTGAGAAGTCTGGCTCTATCATTCAGTATTCATGTATAATGTTTAAAAGTTTTTAACCTCTGCCCCATTGAGTGCAGGATCGGGCGATGTGGCCTGTTAGTGCACGTTTCTTATACACAGTCCCTTTGCCTTTAGTCTTACACACTCCACTCATTTTCAAAGTTATTAGGAAAACACCTTCTCCCCTCTCTTTCAGTGAGGTTGTTTCATACCTGTGTAATGCAATTAGATTCTTTTCTCACATTCTGAATTCAGACTTGTGATGCCACAAACTCCTAAGATTTATTTTAAATGTGTATGTATTTAGGTGAACACTTTGTGTTATAAAGTTCTAGATGTTTTGACAAATGCATAGTGTTATACATTCATTATTACAGTATCATGCATAATATATTTATTATCCCCAAAATCCTCTGTGCTCTACCTATTCTTCCCTATCACAGTTGAACCCCTGGTAACTACTGGTAGTTTTAGTGCCTCTGTGGTTTTGCATATTACAAATTGTCATAATTGGAATCAACGTACAAGGCTCTGGCAGTCTGGCTTCTTTCCCTTAGCAATATGCACTTGATGTTAATTCATGTCTTTGCCTGGCTTGATCATTCATTTCTTTTTCTTGTTGAAGTGTCCCATTGTATGGATGAATTCCACCTTTTTCAATCTATTAACCTTTTGAAGCACATCCACTAACTCATTGGCACATCCCTTTTAGTGTTTTAGCCATTATGAATACACCTGCAGCAAATGTCTGTGTATAGGTTTTTGTGTGTACATGTTTTCAGTTCATTTGAGTAAGTACTTAGAAGGGCAATTGCTGGGTCCTATGGTAAGACTATATTTAGCTTTGTGAGAAATTGCCAAACTGTCTTCCAAACTCTCTGTATCATTTTGCATTCCCACCAGCAATAAACAAGTTTCTGTTGCTCTGTATTCTCAGCCACTTGGTATTGTCAATGTTTGAATTTCAGTCATTCTAGTAGACGTAATATCATTGTAATATCATTGTTTTAATTTACATTTCCCTAATGAAAGCTAAGATGATTATCTTTTCATATATATATTTGTCATTTATATCTTGTCGGGAACCAAAATAATTCAATGACAAGCATTCTCCATATTCTAAGAGAATTGAAATGGCCAAAGGAAACATCAGATGCAGCAGGGAGGTGTCCAGGTCTTGTTTCCATTATTTAATAAAGTTGTTTTCTTTTTTTTATTGTTAAGCTTTGAGAATTTTTGTATATTTTGGAACAGTCTCTATCATACATGTGTTTGCAAATAATTTGTTCCAGCTTGTCACTTGCATTTCCATTTGCTTAACAGTGTCTTTCAGAAAAGAAGTATGAATTTTAATAAAGGCGAACATAAAATTTGTATTTCATGGATTCTGTGATGGTGTTATATCTAAAACCTCATCCACAAACCTGAGGGCATGTAGGCTTTCTCCTATGTTTCCATCTAGAAGTTTTATACTTTTTAATTTTACATTTAGATCTATGATTCATTTTCAGTTAATATGAGGAAAAATTATAAAAATCTGTGTCTAGACTATATCATATGCATTCAATTGTTTCTGTACCTTCTCTTCAAATACTATTTTTTTTATTAGATTGTTTTTGGTCCTTTGTCAAATACCAATTGAGTATATTTCTGTAAGTCTGTTTCTGGGTTCTCTATTTTGTTCCATTGATCTATTTGCTAATCTCTTAACAATACCCCATAGCTTTGATTACTTTAGATTTATAGAGGTTCTTGAAATCAGGTCATGTAAATCTTCTAACTTTTTTGTATTGTTTGATTATTCTAGATCTATTGCATTTTTATAGAAACTCTAGAAACAGTTTATTTTATATCTATATATAGCTCTCCAGAATTTTTGTTGGGATTACATTGAATTTATAAATCAGATTAGAAAAAAATGACATCTTTATAGTATTGAGACTTCTAATCTATGAATATGGAATATCTCTATTTAGAACTTTGATTTCTTTCCTCAGTGATTTATAATTTTCTGAACAAAGATCCTGTATCTATTTTATAAGATGTATATTACTGCTCTGTTTCAGAAAATATTTTCTGAGACCTCCATTTATATTTGTTTATTTCTATAACTTTGGGAAACTTTCACCTAAATTATCTTTAGATTTTATTTATAATTCTATATGACATATATTTAAATTAACTATGTAGTTAATGTGAAGGTCTTTAAGATAATACCTAGCACACAGCCAACTGCATCTGATTGTCATTCCAGTAACACTAGAATGGGAGTAAAAAGACTGAGTGGAGAGAGAGAAAGAGAGTAGAAGTCACTAGGACCAGTTCAGCAACATTCTCGAGGTATACTTGCCCTGCCTACTCCTCATGGAGATTATATGAGGTCTGTGAAAGCATTCTGTGAACTTTAAATCTCTACAATATATAAAGTGTGAATAAGAAACACAGCCATCAACCCACAAATAACTTTAGTATTTATAACTCTTGTTATTTAGTAGAGAATGTCATAAGAATACATTTTAGGGATCCCTGAGTGTTGCATGTTAAACTCAATACCACAACCCAGTCTACCTCCCTTTGCTCTGAACTAACTTCCCAAATTATCTTAATTTGTGAGGAGCATTGGTGGTTCAGTGGTAGAATTCTCGCCTGCCAAATTATCTTAATTTTTACTAGACAAAGTAAAATGTTTGAATACAGGCCAAAAATATGTATTTATAGATACTTGGTGTGAAGAACAGCTGGTACCCCCTAAAATAGTGTATTATATGCATCACTCCTCATAAATGTTTTAAAACTCTCATTAAAGAGGAAAAAAGAAAACTTTATCCAAAGAATCCTATTTCAGTGTTGTAGCATATTTGTAGCAGCACAGATCATAAATATATATTGAAATTCTATATAACAAATAGGAGAGTACAAATGAGATCCAAAGGGAAACAAATCTTTTAAATTGCAGTGCATTTTTCACTTTAGAACTATAATGATCAACAATGATCTATAACAGATCATTACCCAAACTATAATAAATCCTCTGCCCTTATATCATAAGCACTTAAGAAGGACTTGGGGCCACAGTGGCAAGTTTTATATTTCACCTTGTCTTCATATTATCTAAGATATACATCAATGAGCTTGTAATCTGCTTAACACATATTTCTATGCATGGCTGCAACTAAAATCTATTGCCAGGGGGACTTAAAAATCCAATAACAATTGTTCTCCATACTCTGAAGGAATTGAAATGGCCGAAGAAATCATCAAACACAGATCTCATATTAGTGACACCAGATAACTTTTAACCTTTAACCACCAGAGGAGAGGGAAGCATAGAATCTGCAGGCTTTGAAAGTAAATCTTAGACCCTAATGTTTGTCTTCATTCAGTGTAATTCACTGAGTTACTTCAAGTCCTGCTACTCACATCTGCAGATAGTCTTAGCAGGAAGAAGTCGGAAAGCACTAGGAAATGAATCTTGTTCTACTTTTTAACAAATAAGTAAAATTTACCCATAAGCAGTTTCATATTATAAACATGATTGTGTTTACAAATATATAAACTAAATTAAATCCAACAGCATAATTTTTCACTGGAATATAAAATGAGAAAGAGAAAGAGAGAGAAAGTGAGAGAGAGAGAGGGAGAGGGAGGTAGAATATCCACCATTTCAAAAGGCCAAATCAAAAAAGCAGAGTGAAAAAACTAAGACTCTAAAGAATCAAAAATAGAGGGGCACCTGGGTAGCTCAGTCGGTTAAGCCTCCAGCTTCGGCTCAGATCATGATCTCACAGTTTGTGGGTTGGAGCCCCACGTAGGGCTCTGTGCTGACAGCTAGCTCAGAGCCTGGAGACTGTCTTCGATTCTGTGTCTCCCTCTATTTCTGCCCCTCACACTGTCTCTCTCTCTCAAAAATAAATTTTTAAAAAAATTAAAAAAAAAGAATCAAAATAGAATATATGTATTTAAAATAGTATATATGCTAGAACCATATTTAAATCTCCTGAAACTCTGGTGCATTATACTGGATTGCAGTTTAACATTGACATTGTAGGACTGTAGTTTTATGGTTTTACTATATAGCTTTAAAATTCAGAAATACTGAAACTACCACCCATGGATCATAAAGAAATGCTCTACCATATGGGCTGGCAACTTTTTATGCCTTCACATATGACTAAGCCAGGCAACATGAAAAATGTTACAGTTTGAACATAAATTAATTTTAGAATAAGCTGTAGATAATATGCTAGACTTTGTAATTCATGATTTTTGAAAATAATGTTATAAATATTGTTAATAATAGCTAACATATATTGAGGATTTTCCACATGTCAGGAACCATGCTAATTGTTTTATATGCATCCATCTATTTAATTGCAATGACTGACATTATTTCAATTGATGTAATTATCTCTCCTCTTTTACATGTAGTAAAAATGACATTTGAAATTTTTAAGAAACTTAGGGCACCTGGTGGCTCAGTCAGTTAAGCATCCGACTCTTGATTTCTACTCAGGTCATAATCCCAGGGTCATGAGATCACGTCCTTCATCAAGCTTTGTGCTCGGCATGGATCCTCCTTAAAATTATCTCTCCCTCTTCCTCTGTCCCTCATTTACTCATACTCATACTCTCTCTTTCTCTCAATAAATAAACATTTCTTAAAGTAAAGGAACTTGAAGATTTTATAGTTTATGCATTTGGAGATAGAACTGGCATACAAGTCAGGCTGACTCAACAACCTATTCTTTTAACCGCTTTGCCATACTATGTTTACTGAAAATCAACTTTATGTCAGCCACTACATTAAATGATATGGAAATAAAAATTAAGTTATTCTCCTTTTCCTTGAAAAGCCCACACTCTATTAAAGAAACATGAAAGCAGCATATAAAACTGTAGAAAGTTGGGGTGCCTGGGTTGTTCGGTTGGGTAAGCATCTGACTTCAGCTTGGGTCATGATCTCAGTTTGTGAGTTCGAGCCCCACATCAGGTTCTGTGCTGACAGTTCAGAGCCTGGAGTCTTCTTTGGATTCTGTGTCTCCGTCTCTCTCTCTACTCCTTCTCCACTCAAACTCTGTGTCTCTGTCTCATTCTTAAAAATAAATAAACATTAAAATAAGAAACTGTAGCAAGTTAAGTGTGATGATGGAGCTGACACCCTCATACTATGTGAGAAAACACTTCACAGAGGGGCTAATATTTGGACAGTGATTTCAGGAATCTGTAAGATTTTGCTAGAGAGGAAAAGGGCCCACAAGAAGTTTCTAGAATCCTAAATATGATCAGCAAATTCGGTTGCCCTGCTTGTGGCACTTGGCAGAGATTTTATATGTTGGTTTCAATAAAAGGGTATAAACATAGTAAGTGATGAGGGATGTGCAACATACGTTCTGCTAAAATTACGTAAGCATTCTCAATTTGCAGAAGTATATGGATGATAAGTAAGCAAGTCTGGGAAAGCACATTCTGCTGTTTCAGTTTTAGGAAGAAAGAGGAGTGATTTGTGCTCAAGATGGTGATTCTTTGACATGCAATGACTGAAGAAAGCAAGCCCAAGCCTCTTAGGCATTATAGAAATGAAAAAGAAAATGAAAAAGAAAAAAAAAGGTTTTCACAGTTATTCTTTTTTGCCAAAGGAAGTCTCTCCGTTGGCTATGTCCAGGCCTACACTATTTGGATACCTTAAGTTACATGATTATTTTCTGTATGATTTGTCAACTGAGAAAATAAACAGCAGTATTTAAGACTCTGGGCATTGACTAAGGGGATGGGAGATGAACAAAGAAAACTATTTTTGGCAGTCATTCTACAAGTCCTCTTAACCGTATTGAGAATTCCAAGATTTAGTTGATAGGAGTGATTGTGTTCCTTGCCAGGAGGGCTTCCAACACCTTTTCTAAGGAAAGTTTTTTTTAACAGTGCTTTCTAATTTTTGCAGTAGATTCCCAGATAAGTTTGATGGCTTTAAAGATCCAGGATAAATCTCTAGGCATATAAAAATGGTTATCATCACTTAGAACTGCCCAGTTGCCATATTTGTGAACTAGAATATTGTCTATTACTGCTTTTGTGTAATCCAACTTGACTTATTTTGAATGGCTACTTCCAAAGGTGTAGGTATATGGTTCCTGTGACATCGTCTTTCTGGTTGGTTCTCTACTAACCATAGCATGGAGAACTGGACCACAAATCAGGCCTTTTCAAAACCATTTGCCAAAGGTACACAGGGGCAAAGGGCTATAGTCCAATAGTCTTCTTGACTGGCCAATCTATATAATTCATCCCAAATTCTTTGTTTCTGCCATAATTTTAAGCTGGCAAAAGACAAATAAAGTATTATATATCTGTGGGACATATTTTGACATATTTTTTCTTGCCAAACCTTAAGTCTGGTAGCACATTCTAAAGGTTTTTTGTGCCAAGTTTCATAGTATAAACATGGAATTATCCCACTCAGCTGTTGAGTACAAGAGTAAAATACCAACATAGTGGGTAATGGTTAAATATCCAGGATTTTTCTTTATGTACTTGTTTGGGATTTGTAAGAAATTTGTGGTGCCTTAGTGAAACCTTGGGACATGTTTGTCCAGGTGTATTGTTCTCCAATATGAGTACAAACATACTGGCTATCAGGGTGAATGAACAGTGTTTCTAAAGAAGGCTGAGATTAAATCAACTACAAGGAAATCAATAGCATTAGATGAAGAGGCAAAGAGAAAAGTAGTGGATATTAAATGATGAGGGAGTGAGGAATGACAATTCAGTTAATGACCTGAAGATACTGAACAAAGCAATATCCTAGGCTTTTGTGTGGTGGTGCTGTTTTTAGCAAGCAAAATACAAAACATGGATAATTAACCTTTCTAAATTAACTTAACATCCTAAGCCATGGGTTGGCAAACTTTTTCTATAAAGGGTGAGATAGGAAATATTTTAGGTTTTGCAGGGCATATAGCCAGCCTCTTTTGCAATGACTATTCTACCACTGTAGTGTGAAAACAACCTTAGATAATATATAAATGGGCTGTATTCTAATAAAACTTTGTTTAACTAGCATTTGACTAGATTTGGACTACCAATACCTGCTCTACAGTGAAAGACATCTTGAATACTAATAGGCAGAATTCTAAAGAGGATCTACAATTATCTTCGACCTTGTGTAACTACTCTCCTTTGAATGTAGGCAGAACCTCATGCAAGTGTGATAAATGTGATGAAATATTATTATTATGTTATATTATAGGGTAAAAGAGAGATCAACATTTAGATGGTCAAGTCCAAACACATCAGTCCTTAAAAGTAGCTAAGAGGTGATGAGAAAATCAAAGATATTTGAAGTAGGAGAAGGAGTCACCACTAGGTTTTCCATTGTTGAGGTAGAGAAGTCCTATGACAAGGAATGCAAAGATTTTTCATCAGCTTTCACTAACAGCCAGTGAAGAAACAGGGATCTCTGTCTTTAGGTCACAGGAAAGTGAATTTAGCCAATAAACTGAAGCAGCTTAGAAGCAGATTCTTTCCCAGAACTGCCAGATGAAAATCCAACATGGCCAACCCCTTGATTCTGGCTTTGTTCACCCTAAGTAGAAGACCCAGGTAAAATTATATGGACTTTTGATTTATAGAAATATGCAATAAGTTAATATTATTTTATGTTCTTTGTGGCAATTTTTAAAACACAGAAATGGAAAAACTAACATATATAACCTATTGTGGATACGGTTTATGTAGGAGTTTGTGGGAGGCTAGAAGGGTCAATGGTAACACAAGTGATCCTTCACTCAATTGTACATCAAATATTTAACAGTTTAAAGCCCACAGAATATCTAGGACTTCCTCAAGTTCTATCCAGAACTTGGTGAAACATCCTGACAATAGTTTTATGGTGAAAATAAGGAGAAAGTAATTAAGTTTCCCTCCTCTGGAAAATCTAAAAATTTTTAGAGGCCATCAGAGCTCCATCTGGTTATAGGATTCCATTGTTACAATAAATATTTCCTGAGCACATTTAATGCACTGAATTACTGAAGACACAGCTTGTCAAAGATCCTCTAATGAGATAGTTGAGGCAGGTAGATGTTGACGGGATTAACAATACCTACCATGAAAACATATTTTTTGACTCAGAGGAAGATAGAATAGGAAAACAGTGAGAATTGTAGGTGATATGGTAGACTCTATATTTAGAAGAAAATCTGTTTTCTAAAATACAAGTTAATAGTTGAAAGATAGCATTGAGTAAGGATGGACCAAGTCCCTCAGAAGATAATTCATTCTGAGCCCACTAGTCGAGAAAACTCCTGGTGAGGTTAAAGCAAGTTTGCACAGTCTCTTGCCAAAGAGATGATGACGGATATCCACCCCCACTCAATTATTTCTGCTTGAGCACTGACCCCTAAGGTACCTTGTTGATCAATATCAGGAGTGACTTTTCCCCTTATTCCAGCCCTGGTATGATGATTGCACCTTGTGAAGGAACTTATTGTGGGAACTTCTTTTGATTACGGGAATAGGCATCGTGTCTCCAGCAGGTTCTGTTTCCCTCCATACTTTCCCTTGAGCTATGAACAGGCTAATGACCCTTACTCATAAAAGATTGATCTTCACATGTACAATTCTGTTTCTACCATTGCATTAGCCCAAGAAGTTCATACAGCTCAACATGTAAATCAGGTAACCAAAAATATCTCTCACGCCCTAGATATTCAAGAAATCATAAAACTAGACACAAAAGTAATGCACTCAATAAAGCTATTCTATGTATTGGAAATGAGCTAAACTCTTTAAAGGTATGGCTGGCTCTCTGGTGCCATAAAGCATATAACTGGAAAATTAAGTCTTACCTGGAGACAAAGAGCCTAACTTAGAGAGAAGGGACAGATAAGAGCAGAACATAAGTTACCACATATACCTTTGCTAACTGATGATGTATAGCAGCCCCTTCCCTAAGGCCCACATTCCACAAACACCTTCCCTTACCCTGGCAGCTGTGATGAGGATGGATAAGCGTATCTACAAACCTATGACTTAATCTAGTGTTATTAAAATGTGAACACCCTGTTATTTTCTTAGTTACTCAACCTTACTATTATTGGGGCAGTTCTGCAAGAATACTTCTGTAAAACCTGTTTCTGTACATTTTCCAAAAACATCTTATCACAGAGAACTATCCATTATAAAAATTCCATTTCCTGATGCCATGTTAACATTTGACCTATAAATAAAGACACCAAAACCGACAGGACAGAGATGACTGCCTGGTGATCAGAAAGAATCTCGGAGCTCTCTCACTCCCTCCCCCGCTGACACTGTCCATCCTTCAGGGACCCGGGGACCCGGCCAGAGCTGGACTCCAGCAGGTAATTGAAGGGGCACAGTCCCTAGGTAGTATTCTTAATTTTGGTTTCCCCATGTGTGTTGGCTACAGCTGAACAGTGATTTTTCCAGTGTGGCACAGTTTTCAATATCTAGTTTCTCTAACAACAAGAATTCTCTTTTTAGCTTTTTAATTACCATGAGTTCAGTCTGAACTGTGTGTCTCTTTTATTTATAGAATCTCTTAGAAAAGCTAAGAGCTGTAATTCCTGAAGGGTAGAGATTTACCATTTTTTTTCTTTACCTCCTAACTAAGTCAGATATTTCTGGTTTAAACTCGAGGTACAAATAGATTTGACAGAGCAGTTGATGTGAGAGTTTTGGGTCTAAGACCTGGCTCTTCAAGGTCATAAGACAATTCCTGAAGTGTAAAAGACATATCTTCTTACTGTTCATATGATTGAGTGAGTCACTAAACCTTGACAAGAAACCTTTCAAGGAGTAGCAACCAAAATCACTCTTTGATTTTGGCCTTTGGGCCTTAGTGTATTCTAAAGATGTATATTTTAATTAGGTTGTTTTTTTTTTTTTTTTCAGTTTTTCTGATAGTGGATCCACTTGATCTTTTCAATTAATGTTTTAGCATCCCTGAGGTCAATAAAAGATGGTCCAATTGATTTATATTAGGTAGCCAAGGTATAAGACACTGGGATAGTCCCAAATTCTTTAATAATTTTCTCCTTCTTATTTTGTGTGAAATGTTTAATGATACTCCAAAACTTTAAGAATTGTTGTTTGAGAGTAGGTATTACCAAACTACAGCTCATGAGCCAAATTAGCTTTGCTTCCTGTTTTTGTAAATAAAGTTTTAATGGAAAAGAGCTATGTCCATTTGTTTATGTATTGGACAGGGGTGCTTTCACATTACAGATAGTGTTGGGTCACTGTAACAAAGACCATATGACCCACAAACCTAAAGTATTTACTCTGGTACATTACAGAAAAAAGTATGGACTCTCATGTCAGCCTCCTGGACTTAAATCCTGGTTCTACTACTGATCATCTGTGTGATAATGTATAAGTTACTCAACCTTTTTGTGCCTTTATTTACCCAATTGTAAAATGTAGTAATGCTCATACAGTTTTCTGTACTGTGAATAGAATATAACAAATGCTCTTATCTTAATGTTTTTAATAACTTATTCCAGGTAAATTTACTGTTGTTGAGAAAAATTTTTTTATTATTAGGCATTGTCAAATATAATTGCATTAATCACCACTGTTGGCCAATCACTGTGTGCCAGGCAGTGTGTAAAATACTTTAGGCATATATCACTTATTTCCTAAAACAGTCTAATGAGATATTAATTGCTATGCTAGAACAATGAAAAACTGAAGGCTAGCAGGAATTTTTATGATTATATACATAAATTTCATAAGTCTTAACTGCTAATGCATTTAGACTCCATACATTTGAAGTTGTATTTTCTTCAAGATACTATAGAAAAGAAGACATGTAATGACTATTATGGTTAATATGGCCATATACACTTTACTTTGTAAACATAAGTGAAATCTTTGTCTGTAACATTTACTTAAAGATAGAGAAGTGGTCTTAATTCAGGTATAGAGAAATTATGAGTGCCGTCAGTGGCTCAGTAGATCTCCTTAGTAGAAAGGACTAGGTAGTATAACAGAGTCTTTGATGGGATTGTGAAATATGCTGAGTGATAAAGACTTCAGCTGAAGAAGAATGAGTTAAGCCTGTCAGCTCTCACCCATTTTAAAATACAATCCTTATTTTATTTTTAAATTTTATTTATTTATTTAGAGAGAGAGCATGAGTGGGAAAGAAGCAGAGAGAAAGGGGGAGGGACAGAATCCCAAGTGGGCTCCATGCTGTCAGCACAGAGCCCGATGCAGGGCTCAAACTTACTAACAATGAGATCATGACTTGAACCAAAGTCAAACATATAACCAACTGGGCCACCTGGGTGCCCCCATCATTATTTTAAAGGTATCAAAACTCTGGTAGCTTACCTATTTTTTTCAATGTTATTATATGAATATTGTCAGAGCCAGTGTTTTAAACTTAGGTTTTCTGAACACTAATTTGAAAAGATATATGCACCTATATTTATTGCAGCATTATTTACAATAGCCAAGATTTGTAAGCAACCTAAATGTCCATTAATAAATAAATGGATAAATAATAAGATAAACACAGTGGAATATTGTGTAGCCTTAAGAAGGAAAAGATCTTGCCATTTGCGAAAACATGGATGGAGCTAGAGGGCGTTATGCCAAGTGAAATAAAAGACTGAAAAATAAAAATACCTTGTGAATTCACCCACATGTGGAATCTAAAAAGCAAAACAGATGAATAAACAAACAAAAAGCATAATCAGACCTATAAGTTCAGAGAATTGGTGGTTGCCAGAGGAAAAGAGCTGGAAAAATGGGTGACAGGAAGTGGGAGATACAGGCTTCCAGTTCTGGAATGAATAAGTCATGGGAATGAAGGCATAAGATAGTGATATTATCATTAGCATTATATGGTGACAGATGGTCACGACACTCATGGTGAACATAGTATAATGTATAAATTTGTCAAATCACTGTTTTCCACTGGAAATGAGTGCAACATTGTGTGCCAAGTATTTGCAAATAAAAAAATTAAAGAATAATAAGCTTAGGTTTTCTGTTTCATTTCTCTATACTGTCCTCCAAGAAGTGAAATTCTAACAGTTGTGAAATTCTGACTTAAAGTACATTATTCATCTTATCTATATCTCATGGCACTTAAAAGGATAGTCCTGTATGAATGGAACAATTTTACGCTATTCAGTACACATTCTATAAAAAGTAGCAACCATATGATATCATTTTGCTTAGTACTGTGAAGATGTAGGGACACTAGCAGAGAACTACTCAAGGAGTTCAGGATCTAGTAGAAAAGGTAGACATTAAATAAATCCGGAGAATGGCAACCAACAATAAATGTTATAAGTACAAACAATGTGTTCTGATAAAACCTTCAGCAAAGGTAAGGTAAAAGATCTTCCCCATTTCTATTTTAGTTTGCAGTTGTTCAATATGGTATAAAACTGCAGTTACCTTGGACATATTGATTCCAGAAATTTTGCTAGTTCATCTACACAACTATGATATATCAAAGTTCACTTAAATTTTTATAACAATATTTTTCCACATTTGCTAAATGAATACTGGTTATAAGCCATAGATGTAAGCTGCAATTATACGATGTATAGCTTCCAAATAGGACAGAATATTATCAAAGATGAATAAATTTTAACTGTGACTTACCCCACCAGAGATACATCAGACCAAAATGCACAAACATGGCTGATTCTCAGAACAGCATCTATAAATTAACAATAAAAAAGTTTCCAATCAGATTATAGATGATGTACTTAGTAATTCCTTACATTTTCCCTGATTTTATGTTTAACATGAAGAAATCAATCATGACATCCCTATCTAGAGCCAAACCAAAATGTAATTCAGTATGAAAACATTAATCTTTGTAGTTAGTACAAATGCCATAAATTCTGTTATATCATAATTCATTTTATGTTAAAAAGAAGAAAAATCATCTGTGTGGCAAAGTTAAATTTTACCCCAAATGACAACTAACAGAAATGCATCAGAATACTCAGAAGCCAGGTTATCTTTGAATTTAGTATAGTGAAATTGGTATGTCCTAGATATAATCTCATCTGTATTAGTAAACTAAAATCGTATGTAAATAGATTAAGAAGTTTAGGAACACCCTACACATCCATCAATACAATCTGGTAGTAATGTCAGGGTTGGGTGATTGAAATATGACAATCTAATGACAGAAAAAATCTAATCAATCGTATTATAGGCTATTACAGACAATAGAAATGTTATTCTTAAAAAAAGAAAAGAAAAAGATCAAAAAAAAAGAGTGAGAGAATCATAGAGATGGAGGGAAAAACCAAGAGAGAAGAACTTAGCATCAGACATGTTCCTGGGAGGAAAAGTCTTGATTAAAAATGTAGTTTTCTTGGGTTGGCTATTTCTAACCTGACTACGTTTTTCCCCCCACAGATCCCTTTGAGAATTTGACTATTACTTCAGAAATATGCACTGTTTCAGAGAGGTTATAATCCCTCTAAATTCCATTTATGGGCTGGAGGTTAAGAAGACAGGTTACAGAGGCTGAAAATTCCATAAACCCTGTTAGTTAGTTGACAGTGTTTCCTATCTTGCACCCACTGTCACACACTCTCACGGCACCAGTGAAACCAGGTTTGTAAATGTCAGACCATGAAGTGTGGTTAATTTATCAATATAAATATCACTTTGTGGGGTCCTTTCTCAAATGGTAGCAGGCTTTCTGAGACTGTCTTTTTTTGTTTTTTGTTTTTTTTGCTATGAACCTCATATATGAACACTGAATCTTCAAAAAAAACCCAATAAAAATAAAAACACCGAGTTTATGATCTACTGGTACTGCTTATGTATGAATTATTCTTGACTATAGGATGAATAAGCTATCTATTATTTTCAGTAAGAATGCTCTTCACTAAAATTTCAAGAAATATTATTCTGAGGTATCATCTATCTCAATGAAACTTCTGAAATTATATATGAATTTTTTTTCTGGAAAGATTTTTTTTTTTTAATCTCCAAAGCATTCTGAGTGAATTCTTAATTAAATCCTGATGGTCTTATCCCTGAGTTAAAGAGGATAATTACTTAATCCATAAGGATTTTCTATGTTGCTTGACCTTTTATCCTCATCAGCAATTATACTAAAAACTATTTCTGGGGCACCTGGGTGTCTCTGTTGGTTAAACGATGGACTCTTGATTTTCAGCGTAGGTCATGATCTAGTGGTTGTGAGACTGAGCCCCGCATTAGGCTCTGTGCTGAGCTCAGAGCCTGCTTGATATTCTCTCTCTCTTTCTGCCTCTCCTGCTCATGTTCTCTCTCTTTCAAAATATATAAACCTATTTTAATTTTTTAAATATTTATTTATTTTTGAGAGAGAAAGAGAGACAGAGTGTGAGCTACAGAAGGGGAAGAGAGAGGGAGACACAGAATCCAAAGCAGGCCCCAGGCTCTGAGCTGTCAGAACAGAGCCTCACGTGGGGCTCCAACTCACAAGCCGATCGATCTTGACCTGAGTGGAAGTCGGATGCATAACCAACTGAGCCACCCAAGCACCCCTTGAAATAAACAAACAAACAAACACATACACACATGTGTATGTGTGTGTATTTTTTCAATTTACAAATTATGGATAGAAGATGTTGTCATATTATGGGAACTATCTCTCTCATTGGTTAGAACATAATGTAGGATATGTGAAATCAATATAGAATCAATGTCACTATTTCAAGTATATATTAGTTTGTAAACACACTCCTATTATGATCCATGTAGATATACACATACTACAGCCAACAGTGTTTGTGAAAGTAAAGAAGAGTAACTCTACCTGGAATTACCCTTATGGAAAACCCCCAAGGTGAAATGTGCAGAGATCAAGTTAGACCATCATAATTAATGCTAACCAGCTTTCATAGTTAGGTTGGGCTCCATGTAATGGTCATATAATTTTTTCATTCCAAATTGCTACCCAAAATGGTTAAAAAAAGAATAAGAATATCAGATTATCAGCTATGCCAGGGAGACATGACAGTGCCCTCAATGATTCTCAGAGTGTGGTTTTCTTGTTTCAACCACACATAACACTGACTTTATGTGGATAATGAGAGGAAAGCCCTAAGGGAAACAAAGAACTACCTAGATAAAGATAAAGCCAGTGGTACTTGAGAGGACTAAAGTCCAATCTCTTTCTAGGACAACTGCAAAGCAAGAATAAAAGAGAGGTAGCATGGTCAGGACTTCTATGTGAAGACAGGCTAAAGGTCATCATCTTTGCCCATTTGTGATTATCATATTAATGCATACAATTTAAGATTTCTTAGGGCACCTGGGTGGCTCAGTCAGTTAACCATCCAACTTTGGCTGAGGTCATGATCTCATGGTCCATGAGTTCAAGCCCCATGTCAGGCTCTTTGCTGACAGCTCAGATGCTGAAGCCTGCTTTAGTTTCTGTGTGCCCCTCTCTCTCTGTACCTACACAGCTCATGTGCATGCACCACACTCTTTCTCTCTCCCTCTCTCTCAAAATATAAATTAACATGAGAAAATATTTCTCAAGAATTCCCCATATCCTTGTGCAGTTTACATGTTTAAAGTCTGGCACAAATAGTACAAGGTTTGTATCTAAGTGAAGCTTCTTAGAATAACTAAGCCAGAGTTTCTGCATATAGAATAGAGGACACTTCTGTTTTAGTGGAGTCTGCACATCCCCCAAGTTGTATTTGCCTTTTAACAAAGAAGGACAATTTTAAGAAACCTGTAACACTTACCTGACCACATAACTCTCTCTAAACACAAAATACAATGTCTAGGGACACCAGCTTGCTACTCCTCCTCAAGCATTTCACATTTAATTTATGTTCTCTCCATTCACCTTCTAATTTGGGATTCTTTGTTGTCACTAATAGTCAATGCTATTTACTCTGAAGTCCTCAACAAAATCCTAAAAGTTCTCTGTCCTCCCATGTGCTCATCAGTTTCAGGTATTTATCAAATCTATTATAGTTCAACTTCTGAATACACTTAAATTAAGCTGAATCATTTCCAAATTTATTGTCATGGCGTTAGTATATGTGTCCATCACTTCTCAACCGAATTACTGTATGGCCTTTTCTAAGATCTACTTACCTCACTTCCACAATGAGAACTTTAATAAGAATAGTGATGGCTCGAAGGATCAAACCTACCAGAACTTGTTTTGAATAAATAAGTGAATAAATGAACTTTAGCATAATGTCTCCCAAAAGCCTTCTCCAATGGATTTATTTTTTATTTATTTATTTTTAAAAAATTATTTATTTCTGAAAGAGAGAGACCGTACAAGCAGGGGAGGGTGAAAAAGAGAGGGAGATACGAAATCTGAAGCAAGCTCCAGGCTCTGAGCTAGCTGTCAGCACAGAGCCTGACGTGGGGCTCAAACCCACGAACCGTGAGATCATGACCTGAGCCAAAGCCAGACGCTCAACAGATTGAGCCACCCAGGCACCCCATGTTAAGGCTTCTCCAATGGATTTAAATACCACTTCTTTGTGTTGGCACCTGAACACATTCTTGCCATAACCTATGACATTGTACATTCATCTTTGTTTATTTCACTGACTAAATTTTGAGACTGGTAAATAGGGTGTGGTCATTAGTATTTCTAAAAACAAAAAGGGAAGGAGGAAGAGGATCAGAATTTATGGTTTTAGTGGCACTTAGCAAAGAAGCCATAGAAACAATTCCTTCTTTTGCTCTTTAGAACCAATACCATTTTTTATTTAAAAACTTTAAAAATGTTTTTATTTATTTGTGAGAGAGAGAGAGAGAGAGAGAGACAGCGTGAGCAAGGGAGGGTCAGAGAGAGAGGGAGATACAGAATCTGAAACAGGCTCCAGGCTCTGAGCTGGCTGTCAGCACAGAGCCTGACACAAGGCTCCAGCCCATGAACTGTGAGATCATGACCTGAGCCGAAGTCAGATGCTTAACCAACTGGGCCACCCAGGCACCCCACCAATATTATTTTAAATATTTAATCACTGCAAATATAACTGTTCAGACTACATTTACAACCCTGCTGAGAGTGAACTTTTCATAGGAAAAGTGCTTTAGCTGAAATACAGAAAACTCTTCAGATGATGTACAGAAATGAGTCCTAGTGAGTTTAGGCAGTTAAAACTTTTGGACAAAGATTCACCTAAGATTATGGCTTAATTGATCAGAAAGGCCTGGCACTGGTGTTTTCTAAGACTCCCTCTTCCACCACATGATTTTAGTATGTACTAGAGGTGGACTGCTGAGTTGGAAGGACAGACTGATTATGGCAAATTGCAACAAAAATGTCATATCCAAGATGTAAATTTTCTCTCCTTGAATTTTCTGATTCTGAATAATCATAACTAGCAAAGAGAGAAACAGAATTTTCATCTCATGGTTGATGGAATAGTCTAGTGAGTGTTAACAGCTAGCATTTCCTCACTGCCCTGAGCCAACCTGTAAGTATTTTTTCTCACCTATCCTCAAAATAATGTGATTATATATTATACTTCTTATTTGGCAGGTAAGAAAAATTAGTTTCAGTAAATTTAACCAAATTTCCCATGCAATACATAAGGGAGTTAGGAGCATAGCCATATCTACTTGACTACAAAGCTCATGGTGGTAACTATTCTTTCTCTTTCTAGAAACACAATGTGAATTCTTTCTTTAATCCAGGGAGTAAAAGAGAACAATGTTACTTTCCCTTCTGTTAAAGTCCAGGCATGTTAAAGGAAGGCTTCAGTATTATCCAGATAGTGGTGAATGATACAACATTTTTTCCTATCAATTTCTGCATTAACATATCCATATGTACGGTTTTCCAGACTTCCTACTTCCTATCTGAGTTCCCACTTTCTACAGAGGTAAACTTAAGACAGATTCAAAGACTAATGATCTGTTTACTTTCTTCAACTCTTTTCTTCTGATCATGTAATAGAAGATAATTTTCAAAACTCTCCTTGTCATCTTTAATATCTGTATGGTTTTGAAATTGTCCATAGGCTTCAAATGAGGGTACTGATATGGGAAGTTTTGGATTAGAAAGTGTTCCCCATTTCTCTAACTGAATATCATGTACCTAGTATCCTATGTATAATACACTCAACACCAAAGAATATAGTTTCTTAATTAAAAACTGCATGCAGGGAGAGTGGTAATAATTTCTGATTTTGAGATGGGTTGTATGAACTGTTTGATTGAAATCTTGGTTCCATTTGGAGAATCCTTCTACCTTGTTGATTAAATATAGTCAAATGAAATACAACTGACAGTTCTCTAATTTTTGCATAGCCCTTGAAAATGCCAAAAGGACAAACTTTGAAAGGCCATTATCTCATTGAAAACTGGGAAATCATAGACTATATTTACCAATCGGTCAAATAAATGTTGCAAGGTTCACCTTAATCACAAAAATATAAAGCAAATAGCCAAAAAGCCAGAACACTATTAGAACAGCTAGATTAAAGGACAAACATTGATCTATAAGGGGCTTGAAAACATCGCCAGTAATATCAAATTGCTGAGGAAAAGAGGTATAAAAATAAAGTGTATGACAGAAAGGAAGACTTCAGCTAGAATCTGAAGTAGGAGGTGAAGCTAGTAACTGATCTAGCAAAACAATTTGATGTTTTGCTCTTGTAGAGGCTGCTTTAGGCAATGAGCTAGAGCAATGGAACTGAGAAAGGGCCCACAGCGACCACCTGGGTGAATACAGACAGGTCCATCAGGCAACACATCTCAAAATATCCATAGGCCTTAAGTGACCAATGAGCTACTTACAACTAAGCACAGTAAACAAAAAAAGGGACGATTCCATACATTGTCATACATCCTCATCTTCCCCCTTTAAAAATAGCCCCCACACACTACCTAGTTGCAGATAACGTCTCCTCTGCTGTCCTTCCCATAGCTCCCTTTCAGTGTATTCAATAAACTTACATCTCCTTTGTTTTGCCTCAGGTGAATTCTTGTCATCCCCATGCCTCCAGCTTGTACCCCATCAGTCACCCCACATTTGGGGACCTCATTTGGGATAGACACCCCATTAAGGCACCACAACCCTCTTCTAAGACAATGCTTTTTTTTAAATGATAGGGCTATAGTTTTCCTTAATTATGGAGAAGAGGTAGAATATTATCACCCAAAGCATCTTTATCTTCAGGACAACCGTAGGTCTCTTCTTATCTTCCCTGGCAAGCATGGAATACCAAGGATGAGACAAGTGCCCAATCTTCTGTTGGCAGAGAGAGGAAGGAAGTTATTTAAACTGTCGAGTTTCCCTCAAATCAAAAGTACCTCACGCAGTAAGCATAAGACCACATAACCCATTTTCTCATACCATGTCCAATCTGTTGATTATTCATATGCTAGTAAGAACTACTTTTATTCAAAACTATTATATTCATCTAATTCCTAAGGTAATGTTAAAAAATGGGAAGAGAAAGAAATGTAAATTTGAGTTGCTGCAACCCTAGATCAAACCACACCTTTCACTGCAATAATCTGAAGATGTCCTTGTTTTTCTTCCATGTGATAGACTCATCTCCATGTAGTGGCTACAGTGATCAGAAACTAAATCCTGCCATCCCTTCCTTTCTTTTTCTTTCTTTCTTTTTTTTTTTTTTTACAAATAGTTTATTGTCAAATTAGTTTCCACATAACACTCAGTGCTCATCCCACAAGTGCCCTCCTCCATGCCCATCCCCCTCCCCCCACATCCATCAGTCCTCAGTTTTTGTCAGCATTCAAGAGTCTCTCATGGTTTGCCTCTCTCCCTTTCCCCCACCATTTCCCCCCTTCTTCTCCCCCTTGTTCCTCCGTCAAGTTCCTCCTAATCCTCCTATACGTGCAAACATATGATATTTGTCCTTCTCTGCCTGACTTATTTCGCTCAGCATAACACCCTCAAGGTCCATCCATGTTGCTACACACTGCCATCCCTTTCTTAATAAATTCTATAGTTATCTGTCATCCTTAAATTCAATAAAAATATTTACTATTGAATACAATGTCCTATATGACTTGTTGAAATTACTCCAGCTAGCTTCTACCTTCAAAATTGCTCAAGTCATAAATAGACACCAGTCTGTGTTTAGGTATATCTACATTGCATATGCCTGTGTGCATCCAGCATCTGTGAAATTCTTCAAAGGACTTTCATTGAATTCCACTGAATTTCTACACCCTAGCAAGCATCCACCAAGAGAATATGTTATCAGCCTCTTTCAGACAAGCAACCTCGATCTATACAAGCTGTTCTATTTGCTTGAGAGAGAACGACAACCACCAAAGAACATCCTCTCTAGACTTTTGAGACACTCTTCCAGGACTTCCCATTTGTACTTTCAGCTTATAGAAACTAAAAGGTAATGGTGATAAAGCTGAAAACAACATTGTGGTCCTCTCCTAGTAAGGGAGCATCAGGCCAACTCTGTTTAGGACAGTATTCACTGTCTTAGGTTTTATAGTTTGGGTCATCCACCGGTAGAAAAATCTCATTCAACATCCTTCATTAGTAGCAATATAGCTGGAGAGAGACTTACTTATTTTAATTTTGAAATGCAGAACATGTTGTAGTTGGCCAGAAAAAGCAGTCTATTCAAATGACACATTAATCACTACAAGTTCATGCATGTTAAGTAATTCTCCTTAAATTACAATTCATTTGTGCCACAGAAGGTAAGACTTGATTTCAAATTCTGGCTCTTCCATTTACAAGGCATGTGGCTTTAGACAAGTTCTTTATCATTGCTAAGACCGTTTTTCTCAAATGTGAATTCGAGATCTGATAGAATTTCAAAAGGGTTTTGTGAAGATGAAACACTACCGGCCTTATAAAGTTTCTGGCCCCTGCATTCTAATAAACACTTATAGGTTTTGAGTGGCTATTATAAACAAGACACAGAACTCAAGATTTTATGTTAGTAAACAAACTTAGAGATTTACATAATGATAAGTCACTTGAACCTTTACTTTTACATTTATACAAATAGCACGCTGTGGAGTAGAAGAGATTCATTTTCAATACCACACTGGAAGACCTTATTGACATTTCACTTCTAACTCTGTTTGGGGCTACATTTCTACCCTGACAAGTAAGAATTAATTCTGTTTAAAATAAGCACTCTAGATGAAAAAATTTAAAAGCAATACTTTCTGGCAACCACTAAGCTGATCCTATAAACAAGCTTGTGTGGAAAGTTCTTATTCTTATTTCCACTTTACAGATTACATATATTTTAAGCTCAGAGTGACTCCTTTCAAAGACTTGCAGCTACTAGGTGGAGGACACAGGACAGAGGCTTCTTATTCTAAATCCTTATAATTTTGAATATTTTTTTTGTGAAAATTGGACACTAGTATAAGCTATCTCTTCATTATTGTCTATTACAGCAATGAAATATTGCCAAGCTATCTAAAAAAACCTTATTTGGGGGTTTTGTTATAGTAATATGCTTATTGATCAAATCTAAAATCAAAGTAACTGTTGGCGGTAACACAGGCCTCATTTTTTCTTACCAGCAGCACAGGGCTGCCATCTACCAGTAATAAGGGAATTTGCAGTTGCCTTAATTATAACAACAGAAGAAAAGAGAAAGGCTTTTCACTCCTTTGCTTTTAGATTACATTTCTAATTTCCTAGAAATGTGTTGAAATGTTGAAACCATCAACAAATACCCAATGTTTACAATCTCAGAAGAATAAAGTCTAGAGGACATTTCTACCTAAACCAGGTCCTAAAAGCTTGATAGCATTGCCTGTTTTCTGCATAAAGAAGGTTATCCTGGAAAGTTCATCAATGAGGGGAAAAACTGTAAACAGAAGATTTATGAAAGAAGTATCCAAATATTGACTACATTAAGCAGACACTGGTCTAGGTTAACTAGATGGAGACCCAGTACACCTTATGTAAAATATCCTCTGAGACAGCCTAAGTAGATGTTCCAATAGGTCTATGTACTACTAATATTGATAGATAATACCTACATTGTGTTTATTTTGTTATAAGTGCCATGCTCAATTTTAAATGTTTTACATATATTAATTCATTTATTTTAATGAAAATACTATGGAAGTAGTTAAAATTCTTAGTCTTTTCCTGATGGTTACCTTTATGTGTCAGTTTGTTTGGGCCACTGATAATTACTCAGACATCATTTCTTTTTTTTTTCTTTTATAGTTTATTGTCAAGTTGGTTTCCATATAACACCCAGTGCTCATCCCAACAAGTGCCCTCCTTCATGCCTTTCACCCATTTTCCCCTCTCCCCCACTCCTATCACCCTCAGTTTGTTCTCAGTATTTAAGAGTCTCTTATGGTTTGCCTCCCTCCCTCTCCTTAACTATTTTTTCCCCTTCTGCTCCCCTACGGTCCTCTGTTAAGTTTCTCCTGTTCTACACATGAGTGAAAACATATGGTATCTGTCCTTCTCTGCATGATTTATTTTACTTAGCATAACACCCTCAAGTTCCATCCATGTTGCTACAAAAGGCCAGATTTCATTCTTTATCATTGCCATGTAGTATTCCATTGTATATATAAACCACATCTTCTTGATCCATTCATCAGTTGATACACATTTAGGCACTTTCCATGACACCATTTCTGAGTGTGTTTGTGATGGTGTTTCTGGAAAAGATTAGCATTTGAATTGGTGAACTGAGTGAAGCACCTGGTCTTCCTTAAGGTAGGTGGGCATCATCCAAGACATTGAGGTCCTGAATAGACCACAAAAGTGCTAGAAGGTTGAACTTACACTCTGCCTGACTGTTTAGCTGCCACATCCATCAACTCCTTCCCTTGGTGCCCCTAATTCTTAGGTCTTCAGACTAAGACTAATATCTCCATCAGTGGTTCTCCAACTCTCAAGCCTTCAAACTACCCCACTGGCTTTCCTGGGTCTATAGGTTACAGATGGCAGTTCATGGGACTTCTCAGCCTCCATGACCATGTGAGCCAATTCTTTCAATTTTATCCATATTTAGATAGATAACAGGTAGATAATAAAAACAGAGACAGAGAGATCTAGACAAAAGACAAAGATATCCAGTTGTTTCTTTGGAGAACCCTAATATACATCTCTATTATACAAAAAGGAAGCAGATATGATAAACGTAAGTAGTTTTCCAAGAGCTAATTTTCAAATCATGTCCATAGATAGAGTCCATGTTTTTAAACCCTATGTATACTTCCTTTCTTTCCCTAGATGTTTAAGAGGAGAAGAGAAGAAACTGATGTGAGAAGGTATCTAGACCCTCCAAGGAGATTGTAAAGTAATATTTGAAAAACATTCATCAGGTTAATGGAACTGAAATCTATTCCTCTATCCCTCATAGTGTATGATTTTTGAAAAAAATCAATTTATTTCCTTGAGCCTTCCTTCTTTATTAGTAAGATGAAACAAAGCAGTAAATATGAAATAACTACCCTCCAAGTCTAAAGTAGTGATTGCAGAATTATGTCTTAGATAATGAGAAGGAAGATGAATGTGATATAAATTCGCTTAAATTGGTTTGTTTCATCACAAAGGATTACCCTTCCAGGCTCAGCCCTTCTTAGTAGCCTTTATGGAATTTAAGTCTACACATCCCCATGAATGGTAAAATAAGGTTCTATGAGTAACTGTCTAATCATCCTGTTCTATTTATAATCCAGTAGAGGTCCCACTGGGTGTGACAAGACACAACAAAAAATCTAATTCAAAAGCTCTTCTGTGTTCTGGAAACAGAATTTTAAAATCCTCGTTTTATTCTATAGGACCTAGAACACTGTTTTATTCTATAGGACCTAGAAAGAACATTTTCTCCACTGCAAACAAAGGAGAAAATATAGTTCTGAGAAGTGAAGTATAAAATACAGTGGTGAGAGAAGGAAACTTTTCTGACATGGTGTTCCATTTAGGTTTTTGTGGGGGTTTTCTTTTATTTTCTTTTTTTGGTTTATATACATGACACAAAAATAATTCAAATAAATAAGGAAATTAAAGTATTGGTAATATGTTAATTTCTTTCATGGATAAATTATCTTCTTAGTCTCCCTTCCCCTGGACAAGTGTTAGTAAGTATTCATACATCTTTTCACTAAAAGCAACAAACAGCAAAACTTTACATCTTTAACATACAAATAAAGCCTGTGTTTGGGTGAGGGAATTCAAATCAAGGTCCTACAGGCCAGGAAGTAAATCATCAATCCATCTTGTCACTGCACCTGGCACAGTCACTATAAACTGCTTGATTAGCCTTTTGGCACCAACATGTCTAAAGTCGCATCATTATGATTAATTTGTTTTTCATCAGTGTTTTCACAAGTAAGCCCAAATCATGGCCGATAAGAGGTTAAGAAATCCAATAAAATATTACAACTTTTCTTTTGGAAAATATCTACTGGGGTATCAAAGTGTTGATTGTCCCAAATCTTCCTGATTTAAATTGGATTACAAACAAACTTTGTGATCTTAATTTGTTTTTCCACAAGGGCAATATTAATGGTAAAAGTATGTGTTTAAAGGGCATCATAAATATTCAAAGCTTGTCATTAATATTTCTCAATATAAATTATATTAATATGCATTTTATATGAACATATACAAATAGGAACTAACATAGTCAAAAGACAAATATCCATAATTACTAAAGTAATACTACAGTTAAGATATGACAACCCACATCTTTGAAACTAAATAATGCTTTCAAGGTCAGGTAAAGCTCGTCACATTTCTTACTGATACAGGAGGTCAGGTTCCCTTGTGCCATTCCATGAAGTTTGGTAGCAACTAAAATGATCTTGAAATGTAATGGATTGCCTCTCTTCAGGCTGCTTGCCATACAGGACATTCAATAAGAGTATATATAGTCATCTAATTGAGGATAACAAATGGTGACTTTAGAGCTATATTGCATTGACCCTGTAAGATCACAGTCATAAAGAGAATAATATGAAAGGGTCATTCACCTGTTCCACTTCTCAAGCAGTCTTCCTCTGTTCTGTTTTCTGAAGTAAATGCTGAAAATGGATACAGTGGAGGAAAGGGAGACAGAAGTAGACTTGATGGCCCTGACTGTTATTTCTATTATGTGCCTGACATGAAAATATGCGTATGAGATAAAATTAAGAAAAACAACAGAGACCCATAGCCTTCATCCATCCCATGAGACATATTCAACTATTTACACTGTAAATTCAGTAATAGTTATAGTCATATGGTTACGCATGAGGAAGAAATTAATTTTGTTGGTGTAGTGTCAAGGAAGGCCTCAAGAGGAGTGGCCATTTGAGGAAGATTGAAAAATAAATTGTGTGCTAACCATTGTGGGTGCCAGAAAAATTATGATGTAAAAAATCCCAAGTAGAAGAAATGTCCAAGGTATATTGTGGGATGGTAAAAAGTCCAATGTTTGAGAATATGGGGGCAAAGGCAGGGGCAGGGGCTGGAGAGTGGTAAGACATGATGTGAGGATGTGAGGCTGAGAAGACCATACCAATAAGTTTAAAATGTGTCCTGCAGACAATAAGAGATTCACTAAATTTTCATGTTCCAGAGTTTCTCAGGTATATAGAGCTAGAAAACATTTGCCCCTTTAATTTCCTATCAGAATTTATTCTTTCAAACATCATTAATTGAAGAGATACTATGGATATGTACAAAGATAGAAAAGGCCATGCAAGTTTCATTACTCCTCTCAAGAAGCTTAAGGTCTACTGGGAAAAGCAAAACTTACTGGAATGAGAAGTTAAGCACAATGCAAGTTAGTTTACAAATAAATTTCAAATCAGAGACAAAGGCAAAGAAATCCAGTTTGACTCCCATGATTTCCAGCTCTCAACTTCTCCAATATCAGTAGCTATGTGGTAGGATCCAAGAGGCAAAAAAAGATATAAAATGCTTGGTAAAACTAATGAGTTTCTCACACAATAGATTCTCACTTCTACTTCACTTCTATGTCATGAGTAAAGACACTTCTAAAATTGATGAACATTTATTATCAATTATTATGATCTGCTTACATCAAGTCCTGATAGAGGTAAAGCTATATATAAGCAATGTCCATTTTAAAACAATGCTCTTGATGCCAAATGTAAATCAAACTGTCTTAGTTCTCTTCCTTTCAATGAGTCACTTAATCACTGCTCAATGTTCATGGATACTCAACCCTTCATTTTCTGCCCTCTGGATAATATATTGTCATTTTCTTCCTCCTTATCTCCTACCTATCTCTTCTTCCTTAGGCTTTCAATTGTCTTTTTTTTTTTTTAATGTTTTATTTATTTCTAGGAGAGAGAGAGACAGCATGAGCAGGGGAGGGTCAGAGAGAAAGGAAGTTACAGACTGAAACAGGCTCCAGGCTCTGAGCTGGCAGTCAGCATAGAGCTCGACAAGGGGCTCGAACCCACGAACCGCGAGATCATGACCTACGCGAAAGTCGGACGCTTAACCGACTATGCCACCCAGGCGCCCCGGCTTTCAATTGTCTTATTTTAACTTGAGTCTGTAGTATTTCTTCTTTCCTAAATGGAACATTATGTTCCACTCTCATTTGTTTTCCAGTCCATCCATCCCTCATTTCCTCTTTCCCCAGGCATTCATTTGTTTATTAGAATATGAGTGAAGTTAACTCTTTACATTTTCTAGAAGCATAATTTTCAGTTTTAGTCCCTTTAAAAACAGATAGCAGCCTTGGAGAGTAACTACATTTTCACATGGAATCCTCAGGAAAAGAAAGAATTGACTAAAGGAAAATTGATGTACAGGTCTAACTCCCAGAGACCCAGAACTCCATAAGAAAATCAATGAACATAGAATCAGGAGATCAGTGAATATTCTGAAGCCATTAGAGGTCCACTATCCAAAGCCAGATAATCAGCTAACATGGTAATGGTGAGCTGGCCTAAGATTTGGGTTCAATGAAAGGCCAGGTTGTATATTAAGTTATATTTGGAATAATGCTAAAAATTTTATCAACTGTATATATTGTCTTGTGTTTTCATGCATGTTATGTTTCCATTTTGAGATATGTTATACTGATAATTTTGTACATTAACATTTTTTACTATAGATTTAGTAAATGTATGCAAAAATTTGCCTTTTAAGAAATTCATGTTGTCTTTATATAAAATTACTTCTGTACAATTATTCCTTTGAAATATGTCATACAGAGTATAAAACGTAATGGACTCATGATAGGTTATTAAGTATCCAGTTCATAAAGTTTCAGATCAGAATTTTTTTTAATGTTTATTTATTATTGAGACTGAGAGAAACAGAGCATGAGTGGGGAGGGGCAGAGACAGGAAGACGAAGAATCTGAAGCAGGCTCCAGGCCCCGAGCTGCCAGCACAGAGCCTGGTGCGGGGCTTGAACCCACAAACCATGAAATCATGACCTGAGCCGAAGTCAGGTGCTTAACCCACTAAGCCACCCAGGCACCGCTTGGATCGGAATGTTTGAATCAAGCTTAGAAAAAAAAAAAAAGAATGCCTGAGCCAAACTTTTAAAGACAAGTATACGAATGTAAATGTGTACGTTTGTATCAAAGAAAAGCAAATGTGGCAAATTCAACCTTGTTGAAGGCTATGTGGTAATTTATTATAATGTTTTTTCCATCTTTCTTATAATTTGATTTTTTAATTAAAAAAAAAAAAGGAAGAATGAAGGGAGAGAGGGGGGAATGTACCCTGTACTTCCACCACTGCAGCCTCCAAGACCTGCCAGATCAGTTGAACTCTTCCCTGGCAAACGTAATGTATTCAGTGGTGGTTGGCTGCAGCATCTGTGTGAGGAGCCAGCAGGCAGCTATAGAACTAGGAAGGATGGTTAAGAAGTTTAACACTCATAAACCCAGTTTAGAGATTGCCAAATGTGAAAAGTGAAGATGTATATACTTTGCTCACAGAGGCTGCAGGGGAAATGATAATGTGATGGAACGTTTCTTTTTATATTCATAGCTTGCAAACTGCATCATCTTCCCGAATAAACTGCAGAGATCTGTGTTTTTTACATACACAAGACAAAAAAGACTAGAATCATGCTCCAGTTTCTACAACAAAAAGTTGTTTTCCACAGAAAAGTTGTTTTTTTTTAGAAAAGTTGTTTTCAATAGCCATGGCAGGTCACTTCGTCATTATGGACTTACATGCTTTTCAGACCTAAAGATCCTTTGATATTCCTGGGCATAATTTACATAATTTATAATCTCCAGAGTACTAGAGCAAATATTGCAGAATGGAGAAACTAACATGTTTTCCTCTCATGTAGGTATAACCAAGTGGTTGTAATAATTGCAGACTGACTAAAACAATAAAGGAAAAGTAGTAAGATAGTAAAGGATAACTTTGGCGAGTGATATTGTTAAATTTTCTAGCTGTTCTTATTCTTGGGATATGTATGATAAAACTTGCTGCAAAAGATTATGAATAAAAATAATAAATAAAATGTCAAAACACTTGTTTTTAAATCTAGAATTCTAAATCTAAAATTCATGAGTTTAAATATTTAATTTTTAAATCTTGTTGGTGGATACACATGTTCATTTTCCTGTTCTTTCATATTTTCTTCATGTTTGAAAAGTGGTATGCTAATATTTTAAAAGAAAAATATTTTTATGGAAGTTATTTGCCATCCATAGATTCATGAATACATAAAAACTGACTTATCTTGTGGTTCAATTTATCCATATTTGTTTTAATTTTCAACATGGTTTTCAATGATTCATGTGCTGCTAAATCACTTTTAAAACATTTGTGAATCCCTGATTTGATCCAGAGCTGAAGAATTTTTGTTTACTTGTTTCTATAGCCTTTTGGGTGATTCTGTTCCCTGATGGTTCTTAAAACCAGCTCTTCTTAAAATGTTTCCCCCCTGCTGCTATTTAAACTGATTTTTATGTTACTCCAAATTAAATCCATTATTTCTAGTCTATCAATTTTCTAACTTGAATCAGCACCCTTTAAGATTCCCATCTGCTATCTATTGTGAAGCCAGTTTTTAAATCTGTCTTTTTGTCCTCTCTAGGCTGGCCTCTTCAGGTACCTTGGAAGCTCCATTCACAGACTTTCCAGGTACTCATCTCTGCCTGCCAGAGATGTCTGGGCTATTCCCTGCAGAATCCAGTACCAGGAATCCTTCCATGGATTTGCTACCAGTCTTAAATGTTCAAATTTCAAAGAGCTTTCAAGCCATGAGGAAAGTTAGCTCCCAAACGAAACATGTCAAGCCCCTAGGTTATATATGTAAAGAGTACAGTAAAAGTATGTAAGACTGTACTAATTGAAAAATCCCTGCGTTAAGAACCAAGAGAATTGGAATCAGTCTATCTGTGGTCTGAAGCTACTGCACAACCTTGGCTAAGCCACTAAACATGACTTCCCTCAACTATAAAATAAGAGAAATGGATTACATAGAATCAGAGGTCCATTACAACTTGATTATTGAATAATTTTATTGTTTGGAGTGGCCAGTGGCTTAGTCGGTTGAGTGTCTGACTTGATTTCAGCTCCAATCATGATCCCAGGGTTGTAGGATCAAGCCTTGCATTGGGCTCCATGCTGAGCCTGGAGGCTGCCTAAGATTCATTCTCTCTAGCTCTCTCTCTTTCCCTCTCTCTCTCTCCCCACCTGCCCCTCTCCCCTGCTTGCATTCTCTTTCAAATAAAATAATTTTGTTTAATGTTTATAAAAGTAATTTATACTTTATAGTACACTTAGAAATACCTAGGAAAGAAATATTCATAATATCACTGAAAATTGCCTACTTTTAAGTTGTTTGTGTTCATCCTTCTAACCTTGTGTTGCACAAATGTCTATTTTTGTTTCTTTATGGGCAGACAGACATAAACTTAGATTAGAAAATTAGAACATATAATACATTGGGCTTTGTATCTATTTTATTGGCATGGTAATATTTTATGGTCTCTCTGTGTCATTAAATATCATTTGAAAACTTATCTTTTAGGTGTACCATATTATATAACATGGTCATAATGTATATTACCCATTATTACACAGGTCATAATGTATAGTCATCAGCTTTAATAATCGACTTTAGACATTAAGCTACAGAAGTACCTTCATTGGATGAGATTATTTCTTACTTCATGGACTAGAAATTTTGTCAAATCAAGTTTAATATCCTTTGTTTCAGGGTTACATTATTTCTTAGACAAAAAAAAAAAATTCTGGAAGCGTTTTTCTCTTGAAGAGATAGTACTTTGGTAACCCTCACTACAGCTTGGAAAGCATTAAAATCGAAATTAATGTGGCTCTAAACAAGTTTTTGTTTTATATAAGTGAATAATCATAACAAATACTTGTAAATCATAACAAAACTTGTAAAGAACAAATCACTGAACTAGGGAATGTATTCATTTTGTAATGACTTCTGGGACTATGGTCTTGATACTAAATATTATATTAAATTATCAGAAAGTAGTGATTGTTCAGAATGGTTCATATAGTGTGCATACACTAGAAAAAGTTCACTCTTCATTCTAACTACATCCACAACATAAGTTATTACAGAGGCTCTGCAATCTCTTTAAAAAGGAAAGCAGGTAGGAAAACTTTTAGCAAATCGTCAAATTTAAAATTCAAGAACAAATGTGTTCTAATAGATATGCAATTCCCTCAATATATTCAAGATACTTCGATATTAATATAAAGGAGCAAGCCTTCCCTATCTCCTACCATATTATCAACATCATTCCTATAAAGAGGATTCTGAATATAAAAAGAAACTATCCTCCCTGAATTAAGTATATTTCTTTTATGTGTATCCCCAGTAGAGTGCTCATTCCCTCCAATATTTATACTATTCAAATATTTGTGAGCAATTATTACAATCTTCTTAGGTTATTATATATCTAGCTTATTTGGAATTAGGTTCTTTCTTCTCTTCTCTCTAGTCTAAAGATAAACTATCTCCCATATAATTTTAATTTCTCACCATAATCTTATCTATGAAACCTTTTTCTTGAGATTAAACATATGTCGGATCTTTATTCTGGTGACTTCACAATCCTAGACCAGTGCAATGATATCAGTCAAGCAAGTAGGCTTATGGGTTCACTGTTTGTAGCAACCTATTTAGAGCTTGATTGAACTTTAAAGCCCTTCTGTCCTGGCATCTTCAGTGAAAGGTAATGAAGCTGAATCTCTTGAGATTAAATAACTTGTCCAACTCACAAATAAACTATTGCAGGGATATCTCTACTATAGAATGTCAATGACTGAGGGGAAAATAACACTCCAGTATTAACAGGCAAATTCTTGAGAGAATTCAGGAAATGTCAATCTCATGAAAACCATAAAGAAGTGGAAAGTGAGTAAAAATTGCCATAATCATCACATTTGGAATTCAAGTGTATGTTAATGACTTTCAGAGCCTTTCTCAAGCATCAAAGAAATTCCAGGGACTAGTGAAATGGGTCATAAGACACACTGGGTGTTTCTGAAACTCCCAACATCGAAATTATATTTTTATTCTGCAAAATGTCTTTCGATTACAAATTATCACATCACAAGAAAGATATATTCTTAAATAGATGAAAACACTTATTTTCATTATTTTCTGTAAGGAAAAGGTACTGTTTTAAAAGATATTTGTAACTTTCAAGAATTAGACCACAGATCCCAATTTGAGAGACATTAGATGAAGGGGATACAGACATATAAAAACAAAAGGCAATAACAGGTCACATTTACTGAAATGAAAGGCTGTATAAAATACAAATAAAAGGGCTGTTCATTCTGCCTGGTACTAGGCAGATGGTAAAGATTTAATAGAGAAAGTGATTTTTAAGCTAAGTTTTGAGAGATGAGACAGTACTGACAGGCCAACAGCATGATTGATTGGAAGCACTCTAGGCAAAGGAAGCAACAAAATGAATATACAATGGCATAAAGTCATGGAACAACAGCATATTTAGGGAATTTGTGATATTTCTGTATGGCTAATGATAAGTGCTGAGCATAAAAACAGGAAGGGGTAAATAGGAAGAGAAGGGAGCAAAATAGAAAAAAGAGTGATATTGAATTAGAAGGTTAAAAAAACAAATATAAATAGTTTATTAAGGAATGTCTACTCACAGAAATCAAAGTGAAGAGCAGTCCTGGTTTACTCAGTGCTTAGGGGCTTCCAGGACACAGAACATCAATGTCAAAATTGGGACAGTCCTGGGGAAATCAAAATGGTTGGTCATCCTAATTTGAATATTAAAAAAAATATCTGTTTGGTTGTCATGGGTGCAGTTTTCTCTAACCGTATATTAATCTGCACTATATTAAATTCTCTTTAATGGCATTTCATATTTCATAGCTCTGCTCTCACATTTGGTTAATGGAATGGAGTGAGTTCAATATCTAAATTCTCTATCATCATAAAAAGATAAACAACCTTTCATCTCAAAGTTCAATTCAAAGTTCTTTTCTCTTCCCCCAAACCTGGTAGAGCTGTGTGTGATTTCAGAAAGTGAGCAGCATTTGAAGTCTCCTTTTTACAAATGCTCCAATTTTCTCCCCTCTAGTGGCTACCTCCTCAAATTCACTGCACAAGGAGAAGGAGTGAGAAGAAAAGTCTTACGTCTCAGGGTAAGATTGAAGTCCTTCCTTCGGTGAGCAGATGTATTGCCCATAGTCTCCTACTTCTTAACCATCAACTGTGTCCCCAACATAACAAGGGTAACATCAAAAGGCAGCTGAAAATGGTCAGTCTACTAGTTTCTTTTTCTTTTTTTTACATTTACGTATTTTTGAGAGACAGAGTGAGACAGAGCATGAGTGGAGGAGAGGCAGAGAGAGAAGGAGACACAGAATCCGAAGGAGGCTCCAGGCTCTGAGCAAACATTCAGCACAGAGCCTGATGCGGGACTCGAACTCACAAACTATGAGATCATGACCTGAGCTGAAGTCAGACGCTTAACCGGCTGAGACACCCAGGTGCCCCCCAGTCTACTAGTTTCTAAACAATGTGCTGTGACTGCCTCTAGCTATTCCCTCTAGGTCACCAATGGTTGTACTATCCTCTGTAAATCATTTAGGCAGACACCACTCAGAACTGGGATAGCAACAGGGGCGCCTGGGTGGCTTAGTCGGTTAAGCGTCCGACTTTCGCTTAGGTCATGATCTCGCGGTTCGTGGGTTCGAGCCCGAGTCGGGCTCTGTGCTGACTGCTAGCTCAGAGCCTGGAGCCTGTTTCAGAGTCTGTCACTCCCTCTCTCTCTGACCCTCCCCTGCTCACACTGTCTCTCTCTCTCTCTCTCTCCTAGAAATTAAAAACAAACAAACAAACAAACAACATTTAAAGAACTAGGATGGCAACATAGCAAAGTAGTTAAAAAAACAGTCTCTGGTGTCAGATTGTGTGGATTCAAAAACTCATTTGGCTAATTAGTAATTGAAGAATTTAAAAAACTCCGTGCCTCAATTTCCTCCACTATAAAATGGGGATAATAATAGTATTCCCTAATATTAATTTAAAATGCCATACAAAATCAACCTTCATATGTAAGAGCTCTAACATAATAAAAGTTCATTTTTCACCCACAAAGTTGTCCAGGTCAGGGAAAGAGATTGTAAACCACAGTTTTCATGATAATTGAGAGAGCTTGTGCCTTCCAACATGTAGCTCATAAGGGCATCCCAGAGGGGATTATATTTCATGTGGCAGTTGGCAAACGAAAAAAGTGATCAAGAATGTACACCAGAATCTGCAAGGCTTTGAGTAGAAGTACATATACCCCTTTCTCTCACATTCCCTTTTGTCACAAGGCCATACCTACTGTTACAGATAGCTGGAAAATGACAAATTTTTAGTTGTTTAGAGGATTAAATAACATATATAAAGAGCTTTTAAAAATTCCTGATACAGGTTAAGTGCTCAATACACAATAGAAAAAATATTACCACTAGTTCTAAGGTCTTAAAGACCTTTCTACCTAACATACACTAGGGGGTATCACTTGGAAATCTCAGCAGCAGGAATGGTACTAAATAGAGTAGATAAAATGATGGGCCTTTATGAATTAAAAAAATATATTTTTAATTTTTTAATGTTTATTGATTTTTGTGAGAGAGACAGACTGAATTTGAGCAAGGGAGGGGCAGAGAGAGGGAGACACTGAATCTGAGGCAGATTTCAGGCTCTGAGCTGTCAACACAGAGCCTGATGTGAGGCTCGAATTCATGAACCATGAGACCATGACCTGAGCCGAAGTTGGGGACTTAACCAACTGAGCCACCCAGGTGTCCCTAAAAATAATTTTTTAAAACTTGAGAAATTTAATATTCATATATTCATATTCCAAAAGTAACTTTGGTGTCTTTTAAAATAAAATTTTGCTGGCAATCAAAAGAACCCACCAAGTTATCCTTATCCTGAAGGCTGTGACACTTCCTACTTGGAACCTGTACAGCAAGATGCAGCCTTGGATTTAAGATCATTTCTTCTGATAACTGCATGTGACTATTTTCTCCTGGCTGTGCAAGATTAATTGCCACTGATCACTTTCTCTCAATAGTGGGCTAAAGTGGCTTGGGGATGATACTGCTGGGTTTTCCACCCTTTCTCTGTGACCTTCAAACAGAGTTGAAGCCAACTCCTCTCAAACTCTTTCATTAATGAGCTGATGCTTCCATTTTGAGTATATTCCTGCAAACTCATCATGAAACTTCTGCCTGACAGTTTTAAAAAAGTTAATAGACTTCAAATTACTATTCAGCAAGGTGTATACATTCACAAATCACCAGGTAGCCACCATTATGGCTTATATTTGATTAATAAAATTATATTCCCAAATAAACAAGTCATGTAAGCATGCTAATTATATTAGTTGTTATCTGAAGGTAGTAATTGTCTCCCCACTGGGCAGCTCCCCACTTTTATTTCAATGGATTTTTTTTTTCCTGTCAGAAAATAATCCCTTACAAAGTTGCTAGGGACCATATAACTCCCACAAAGCTAAACTCACACAATTCTCTTCATCTTATTTCTGACTCCCAAATTTGCAGACAAATAAGCTGAATCAATCTTTGTTCTGAGTTCTTAACCATGCATTTTTTAACCATGCATTTTTTTTTTGTAATTGCTCAGGATAGACATGCTTTATTTTCCAAGACCCATATAGTGCCTTACTGAACAAGTTTTTCACTTTTAAATTTCATTCTAAAAATGCATTTATTAGCTAATAGTTCAACATTTCTTTCAGTTTTTGGAGTAGGTTTCACTTTTTTTTTAAGTTTATTTATTTTTAGAGAGAGAGGGAACACATGTGCACTCAAGTGCGGGATGGTCAGAGAGAGAGAGAGTCCCAAGCAGGCTCTGTGCTGTCAGTGCAGAACCTCATGGGAGGCTTGAACTCCTGAACCATGAGATCATGACCTGAGCCAAAGTCTGACGCTTACCTGAGTGAGGCACTCAGGTACCTTGGCAAGCTTTACTTTTTAATGATGTTTTATCTAATGTTTATTCAAATTGCAACTAAAGAATATTCTAGAAATTTGGAAGTTTCTTTTCATTCATTCAAAGGAGCTAGTTGAACACTTACTATGCATCAATCACTCTGTTGAATCCAGAAATACTCTGTGAGAGCAGATAAAGTCTCCTACTCAGAGTTTACATACAAGACAGGCTGGAATAGTATTTAAGCAGCAACCTGAAGAATGGAGGAGGCTTAGCTAGAAGAAGAGAGTAGCAGAGATGTGCCAGATAGAAGAAACTGTTTGTATGGATTACTATGGCCCCAAAATTATGTTTCCTGGTCTTTGAAAGTCTCTGAGTATGTTCAGACAGAGAGAATATTTAACTTTCCAAAACAGATGTAGACTGTCACTGGGAATACAATGTCTTAACATTTTGTAAGTCTTTAGATACAAAGTTCATAAATATGAAATATTATTCTAAAATCATGACAGTGATTACTTTGCCAGGTTTCCAGTCTTTTCTGAACTATTCTTAGAGGCTGTAAGACCAAATATTTAGAGAATAATTAGAATATGACCCTAAGATTCACTCTCAGATCAGAAATAAGGGAGCATTTTGAAAAGTCACAGTGCAGGCCTGCTGGAAAGAATAGCAGCTGCTAGAGGAAGGGCATGTAAGTCTGCCTTGATCCTTTGCTATTTCCCTTATGGGAAAAGAGCCTCAATCTGCAAAGAAAAAATGGAGGTAAACGCCCCTTTTGTCTACAGATTGGTTGCAAAGTTTAAATATATAAATAAAAGTATATACAAGAACATGCTTCAAAACGTGAGAAATGCTATAGTAGTTGAACATAGTACTATTAAGATCTTCCACGAAGATGAGAATTTATCAATTCAAGAGAGAATGTAACAATAAATCAGTTACTGATCTTGAAAAACTGCATTTTTCAGAGGAAACAAAACACTAGAAGTTACCCATCTAATCCTGTTTCATTAACTCTTAAAGTACTATTGAAAAGGGAGGATGCTACTCTTTCAAGGCTTCGAAGATCCCTTTACTTTAGAGTGATTTACACCAGTTTCAGTAGCTATCATTAATTGGGTAATTTTAAAGTAAGTAAACTTAAAGTAATTACACAGAAGAATACAACTTTTAAGAGTTCAGTTGGATAACATATCAAAAAGTAGAAAAGGAAACAAGCAAACCAACCAAAGGAAGGTAGCAAACTCCTGGATCAGAAACGTAAACTACTAGATCCCATAAGTCCAAATTGTACTCTGGAAGGGAGGGCACAATCCCCCCTTTCAGGATGACCATTAGCCTGATTTCGAATACCACAGACTGGTTTCGCATTTTTTTGAACTTTATAGACAGGGAATCCTACATATATGATCTTCTCTTTGGCTTCTTCTACTGTTCTGGGTAGCTGTAGATAGTTCAGTCACTTTGCTGTAGAGAAACCCTTTGTGTGAGTAAGCTAGAATTTATGTTGCTTTCTACCATTGAAGGACATTTTTATTGTTCTAGTTTAGGGCTAATTCAATAGTGTTGTTATTAAGATCCTTGTATATATCATTTGGTAAACCTAGGTCCCCCATTTTTTTCTTTTTGAACATATACCTGAGACTAGAATTATTGGATTATTGGATACGTATATATTTAGCTTTAGTGAGTATTGACAGAACAGGCCCTAAAATGATTATTTTCTCCTACAAAGGCATATGAAATTTCTTATTGCTCCACATCCTCATTAATAAGTAGCACTGCCAGTCCTTTATATTTTTAAACATTCTGGTGGGTTTGGAATAGAGTCATTTTTTTGTTTTAATGTACAGTTTTTTGATGACTAGCAATGTAGATACTAGCTAATGAAAGTGTAGCCCAGTAAACAACAGCATCTATGCCATTTGGGAGCTTGTCAAACATGTACACTCTTAGATCTCACGATGCTCTACTAAATCTGAATATGCATCTTTAAAGGATCCCCAGTTGGTTTGTGTGCATGTTAAAGCTTGAAAGGCATTGATGTAGAGCATCGTTTTATATACTTACTGGCAAACTGAATAGCATGTTCTAATAAATGCTTTTTAAGTGCAGTTTTTGTGTGGGATTCTGGAGAGCTCAAGAGACCATCACTCCCAAACTTACAGCAAGAGAAGGGTAAACAAAATGTAAGTTCCCAACTTTGCTTGAACCCATCAAAAAAGTGAGGTATTGGGATGGCTACCTAACCCCAAATCTGGAGAAAGACAAGTGACTGCAGGACATGTTTACTGGGGCAAGCAAAATCAAACACTGGTTTAAAAAAAAAAAGTCCCGAGGTCCGGAGGCAAGATGGCGGAGAAGTAAGGAGCTCCGTACTTGCACTCGCGCCCATACATCACTGAGAAAAGATCTGAAGCCATTGGAAACCATACAAAACCTGAGAGACTCTGAGAAAAAGGACGCAGAATCCACTGAGAAAGCCTTCTAACGTGAGTGTGAACCGGGGAAGGTAAAATTGGGCCGGGATCGGAGCCTCCAGGGTGGGAGGCGATCCCCCTCTACCCTCTACGGGGAGTGAGAGGGGAAAAGGAGAGAGTCCGAGACAGAAAAATCTCCGCTCGGTGCATAGAAAGACCGTACTTGCCAAATACCTGAACACCAGGTCCCCTCGCGACAACTGGTCCTGGGGGAGGCTGAGCACACAAACTGCTTCTTTGTGCCGCTACTGGAGGTTGGTTTTTAAAGCGGCGTGGGCGTGCCTGCCGCCATTGTAGCTACAGGGCTGCTGGGACCCCTGAAAGAGACGCGCAGACACCGGGCGTCCGCGCTCCTGGCTGGCTGGAACTCGAGAGGGAAGGCAAAGAGCTAAAAACTGGGAAATTTGCCTGTGAGTTCGTGTTTCGGGTGACGAGCCATAGAGAGACCCGGTTTTCCTCACTCCAGCGGCGGCGCGCCTGCCGCCATTGTAGCTCCAGGGCGGCTGGGACCCCTGAAGGAGACGCGCAGACACCGGGCGTCTGCGCTCCTGGCTGGCTGGAACTCGAGAGGGAAGGCAAAGAGCTAAAAACTGGGAAATTTGCCTGTGAGTTCGTGTTTCGGGTGACGAGCCATAGAGAGACCCGGTTTTCCTCACTCCAGCAGGCTCGGGCTACGCGGACCCGGCAGGCAAGCCCCCGCGCATGCGCACCAGCCCGACCCAGAGAAGGAAGCAGTGATCCTGACTCCGCCCCCAGAGCTCAGCAGGGAGCCTGGAATAGCCCGAGGGGGTTGTCTGGGAAGCTGTGTCTAAGGCAACTTCAGCGGGGCGCGGGCTGGGATTTGGAGATTGGAACTGGCCTGGGTTGAAGAGTGCAACCAACTTCGGCTGCGTCCCCGGAACGGGGAGTTGACACGCCAAAAAAAAAAAAAGCGAGCTGCAGCGCGGGGTTCAAGAAGGGACTGGAGCACCGTCACTCTCCTTCCCACAATCGCCAAGGCAGAACCCCCGCCTGAGGCATCGGATCACGCCACGCCCATCTCTGCCTGAGAGGTGCCCTCCTCCCTTTTTTCCCCCCCTTTTTTTTTCTTCTTTTTTTTCCCTCTTTCTTTTCTCTTTTTTTCTTCTTCTTTCTCTTTTCTCGCTTTTTTCCCCAAAACACTGACCTGATTAACTCTGGTTGCCAGCTTGCTTAAACAATCACAAGTCCATTCTGTAAATGTAAATTCTACACCTACCGACTTTTTCAGCTATTTCTCTCAGGAGTAATTAGACTATATAGTTTCTCTGGATAATTCCAGCATCCTTCTCTCACCTATCCAACCATATTCTACCCTTTACCTCTTTGAAAAAAGTTTCTTATCCCTTCTGCCTGTTCATTCTATTTCCAAATCTGCCTTGTCTCACCCTGCCTTCTCTCTTTTTCTCTATGCTCTTCAACCAGCGCTGCATACACACGGCTATTTAACTGTAGCTGGGAAATCCAGGTATATGCTTTAAACCGTTCTTTGTCCATCGGTTTTCTTCTTTTTTCCTTTTCTTTTCCCCTTTTTGACCCTTTTATGTATTTTATGCTCCCTATTATTCGCCCTCCCTCCTCCGTCTTTTCTATTAACTTTTTCGTTTTCCCTCTCACTTTGCATGTTAGTTGAATCAGCCTGTGCGTTTGTGTGCTCCTGCTCCCTGTGTGTTTGTCTGTCTGTTTTCTTTTCCAGGGCTACCTCAAGAAACAAGCTAGAGTACACAAGGTGAAGAGTCCCAAATATCACTACGAATAGGAAAATAAAATAACTAAGGTCCCAACAAGAGTGACCGAGTGATACCATTCAAAAAACAATCTCTGAAAGGATACGCCCTGGAAAGTCAAAGAGTTTCTTGGATATAGCAGTGCTCATAGAAACAGAGAGCATAACAGGTCTTTAAAACCAACAAGAGCCGGAAAGCTAACTAAAATGACGAAACGAAAGAGCTCTCCTCCAAAGAAACTCCAAGAAGAAATGACAGCTAATGAACTGCTCAAAACAGATATCAGCAGCATAAGTGAACAAGATTTTAGAATAATAATGGTGAAATTAATAGCAGGGCTTGAAAAAAACATAGGGGACATCAAAGAAACTATGGCTACAGACAGAACGGAAAATAAAAATAGGCATGAAGAATTAAAAAATGCGATAAATGAGATACATAATAAATTAGAGGCCTCCAACGCACGGCTTGAAGAGGCAGAAAGGAGAATAAGTGATTTAGAAGACACCATTCTAGAAAAACAAGAAGCTGACAAAAAAGAGACAAACTGATCCAGGAACAGGAAAGAAGAATTCGAGAGCTCAGCGACACAGTCAAACGCAACAATATCCGTATCATAGGAATCCCAGAAGAGGAAGAGAGAGGGAAAGGTGCTGAAGGAGTCCTGGAACAAATTATAGCAGAGAACTTCCCCGACCTGGGGAAGGAAGTCAATGTGGAAATACAAGAGGCTCAGAGGACTCCCCTCAGACGTAACTTGAATCGATCTTCTGCACGACATATCATCGTAAAAATGGCAAAATACAAGGACAAAGAGAGAATTTTGAAAGCAGCTAGGGAGAAAAGGGCCCTCACATACAAAGGGAAACCCATCAGAGTGGTGACAGACCTATCTACTGAAACGTGGCAGGCCAGAAAGGAATGGCAAGAGATCTTCAATGTGATGAACAGTAAAAATATGCAGCCAAGAATCCTCTATCCAGCAAGCCTGTCATTCAAAATAGAAGGAGAGATAAAAACCTTTCCAAATAAACAGAAATTGAAAGAATTTGTCACCACGAAGCCAGCCCTACAAGAAATCCTGAGGGGGATTTGAAGGAAAGGTTGCAAGGAACAAAGATTCCAGAGACACCACCACAAACATGAACCCTACAAAAGATACAAAGACTCTAAACCCACATATTTCAATAATAACACTGAATGTAAATGGGCTGAATGCTCCAATCAAAAGACATAGGGTAGCAGAATGGATTAAAAAACAAAATCCATCTATATGCTGTCTACAAGAAACTCATTTTAGACTGGAAGATACCTTCAGATTAAAAGTAAGAGGATGGAGAAATATATATCATGCTACAGGAAATCAAAAGAAAGCCGGAGTAGCGATACTTATATCAGACAAACTGGACTTTAAATTAAAGACAATCACAAGAGATGAAGAAGGGCACTACATAATAATTACAGGGTCCATCCATCAGGAAGAACTAACAATCATAAATGTCTACGCACCGAATATGGAGCACCTAAATATCTAAAACAATTAATCACAAACAGAAACAAGCTTCTAGATAAGAATGTGCTAATAGCAGGGGACTTTAATACTCCGCTTACAGCAATGGATAGGTCAACCAGACAGAAAATCACTAAAGAAATAATGGACTTGAAAGATACATTGGACCAGATGGACCTGACGGATATATTTAGAACTTTACATCCTGAGGCCAGGGAATTTACTTTCTTCTCAAGTGCGCATGGCACATTCTCCAAGATAGATCACATGCTGGGACATAAAGCAGCCCTCAAAAAATATAAAAGAATAGAGATCATACCATGCACACTGTCAGATCACAATGCTTTGAAACTTGAAATCAATTACAGGAAGAAGTCTGGAAAACTTCCAAAAACATGGAGGTTAAAGAACACCCTTCTAAAGAATGAATGGGCCAATCAGGCAATTAGAGATGAAATTAAAAATATATGGAAACAAATGAAAATGAAAACACAACAATTCAAAATCTATGGGATGCGGCAAAGGCAGTCCTAAGAGGAAAGTACATTGCTCTCCAGGCCTATTTCAAGAGATTAGAAAAAGCGCAAGTCCAAAATCTAACAGCTCACCTAAAGGAACTAGAGGCAGAGCAACAAGAACGCCCTAAACCCAGTAGAAGAAGAGAAATAGTAATAATTAGAGCAGAAATAAACAACATAGAGACCAAAGAAACAATTGAACAGATCCATGAAACCAAGAGTTGGTTTTTTGAAAAAGTAAACAAAATTGACAAACCTCTAGCCAGACTTATCCAAAAGAAAAGAGAGAGCACCCAAATAGACAAAATTATGAATGAAAATGGATTACAATCAACCCCTCAGAAATACAAGCAATTATCAGGGAATACTATGAAAAATTATATGCCAACAAATTGGACAACTTAGAAGAAATGGACAAATTCCTAAACACACACTCACTACCAAAATTCACACGGGAAGAAATAGAAAACCTGAACAGACCCATAACGAGTGAAGAAATTGAATCAGTGATCAAAAATCTCCCAACAAATAAGAGCCCTGGACCTGATGGCTTTCCTGGGGAATTCTACCAGACATTTAAAACAGAATTAATCCCAATTCTTCTCAAGTTATTCCAAAAAATAGAAAGCGAAGGAAAACTCCCGGATTCATTTTATGAAGCCAGCATCACACTGATTCCCAAGCCAGACAGAGATCCAGCAAAAAAAGAGAACTACAGGCCAATATCCTTGATGAATACGGATGCAAAAATTCTCAACAAGATCCTTGCAAATCGAATCCAGCAACATATAAAAAGAATCATCCACCAAGATCAAGTGGGATTCATTCCTGGGTTACAGGGCTGGTTCAACATTCGCAAATCAATCAATGTGATACATCATATCAATAAAAGAAAAGATAAAAACCATATGATCCTGTCAATAGATGCAGAAAAAGCATTTGACAAAATACAGCATCCCTTCTTAATAAAGACTCTCGAGAAAGTTGGGATAGAAGGAACCTACTTAAACATCATCAAAGCCATCTATGAGAAGCCTTCAGCTAACATCATCCTCAACGGGGAAAAACTCAGAGCTTTCCCCCTGAGATCAGGAACACGACAGGGATGTCCACTCTCACCACTGCTGTTTAACATAGTGCTGGAAGTCCTAGCATCAGCCATCAGACACCAAAAGGAAATCAAAGGCATCAGAATTGGCAAAGAGGAAGTCAAACTTTCACTCTTCGCAGATGACATGATACTCTACATAGAAAACCCGACAGACTCCACCAGAAGCCTACTAGAACTGATCCAAGAATTCAGCCAAGTTGCAGGGTACAAAATCAACGTACAGAAATCGGTTGCATTTTTATACACCAACAATGAAGCAACAGAAAGAGAAATCAAGAAACTGATCCCATTCACAATTGCACAAAAAACCATAAAATACCTCGGAATAAACCTAACCAAGGATACAAGAGATCTGTATGATGAAAACTATAGAAAACTTATGAAGGAAATTGAAGAAGACACAAAGAAATGGAAAAACATTCCATGCTCATGGATAGGAAGAAGAAATATAGTTAAGATGTCATTACTACCTAAGGCACTCTACACATTCAATGCAACTCCAATCAAAATTGCACTAGCATACTTCTCCAAACTAGAACAAACTATCCAAAAATTTGTATGGAACCACAAAAGACCCCGAATAGCCAAAGTAATCCTGAAAAATAAAACCAAAACGGGAGGGATCACCATCCCAGACTTTAGCCTCTACTACAAAGCTGTCATCATCAAGACAGTATGGTATTGGCACAAAAACAGACACATAGACCAATGGAACAGAATTGAGAACTCAGAAGTGGACCCAAAAGTATACAGCCAACTAATCTTTGACAAAGCAGGAAAGAATATCCGATGGAAGAAAGACAGCCTTTTTAACAGATGGTGTTGGGAGAACTGGACAGCAACATGCAGAAGAATGAAACTAGATCATTTTCTCACACCATGCACAAAAATAAATTCAAAATGGATAAAGGACCTGAACGTGAGACAGGAAACTCTCAACACCCTAGAGGAGAAAGCAGGAAACAACCTCCTTGACCTCCACCGCAGCAACTTCTTACTTGACACATCCCCAAAATCAAGGGAATTAAGAGCAAAAATAAACTGTTGGGACCTCCTCAAGATTAAAAGCTTCTGCACAGCCAAGGAAACAACCCAGAAAATTAATAGGCACCAACGGAATGGGAAAAGATAGTTGCAAATGACATATCAGATAAAGGGTTGATATCCAGAATCTACAAGGAACTCACCAAACTACACGCCCGAAAAACAAACAACCCAGTGAAGAAATGGGCAGAAGATATGAACAGACACTTCTCCAAAGAGGACATCCAGATGGCCAACAGACACATGAAACGATGTTCAGCATCGCTCCTCATCAGGGAAATACAAATCAAAACCACACTGAGATGCCACCTCATGCCAGTCAGAGTGGCTAAAATGAGCCAATCAGAGAACTCTAGATGCTGGCGAGGATGTGGAGAAACGGGCACCCTCCTACACTGTTGGTGGGAATGTAAACTGGTACAGCCCCTCTGGAAAACAGTGTGGAGGTTCCTCAGGAAACTAACAATAGAACTCCCCTATGACCCAGCAATAGCACTGCTAGGAATTTACCCAAGGGATACAGAAATGTTGATGCATAGGAGCACATGTACCCCAATGTTCATAGCAGCACTCTCCACAATAGCTAAAACATGGAAAGAGCCTAAGTGTCCATCAACAGATGAATGGATCAAGAAGATGTGGTTTATCTATACCATGGAATACTACATGGCAATGAGAAACAATGAAATCTGGCCATGTGTAGCAACATGGATGGACCTTGAGGGTGTTATGCTGAGCGAAATAAGTCAGGCAGAGAAAGACAAATATCATATGTGTGCACGTATAGGAGGATTAGGAGGAACTTAACAGAGGACCAAGGGGGAGAAGAAGGGCGGAAAGGGTGGGGGAAAGGGGAGAGGCAAACCATGAGAGACTCTTGAATGCTGACAAAAACTGAGGACTGGTGGATGTGGGGGAGGAGGGTGGGCATGGAGGAGGACACTTGTGGGGATGAGCACTGGGTGTTATGTGGAAACTAATTTGACAATAAACTATTTGTAAAAAAAAAAAAAAAAAAAAGTCCCACTAGAAGAGTTGTTGAATTCCCAAGGCCCAGTGTGGGCAGGCAAGAATGAAAGCCTTGTAACCACTTTACTGCACCTGTTAGGAACTCCAGGACAATGTTGAAGAAAAGGTATTATTTCTTTTCCTCATTAGGACAAAATTTTTCAATACTTCACCATTAAATATGATGTTTGCTCTTGGATTTTTACACACACACACACACACACACACACACTTACACACACACACATCAAACTGAGGAAATTGTCCTCTCTAACTTGTTTTTGCTTTTGCATGAGTGACTGTTGAATCTTATCAAATATGCGTTTAGTTTATTTCTGGAGGATCATATACAATTATTATGTTAATGTGATGAGTTATACTACAGATTTTCCCGTGTTAAATGATGATTGCATTCCTGGATTAAAGTCATAAAATTCTGTGTTATTTTTATAGTATAGGATTTGATATATTATTTTGTTTAACAATTAAACACAAATGTTAATGAGAAATACTGGTGTAAAATTTTGTTTTCTAGTAATAACTTTGTCAAGATTTGGTATGCAGGTTATAATAGCCTCATAAAACAAGGTGAAAGTGTCTTTTAGTTTCCTTACCTTGAGAATTTTTATGTTCCTTAAGTCCTTGGAAAGTTTATTATTTAAGCTGCATGGGATCTGAGTTTTCTTTTTAGAAAGTTTTTTTAAAACAAATTCGAGGTATTTGATACATTTAAAATTTTCTTTCATCATGTCAGTACTAGTAAGTGTTTCACTAATTTTTCTATTTAAACAAAATGTCAAAACCATTAGCTTAAAGTATTCACAACACTCTTATTATCTACTTACTGTTTATACTTTCTGTTTAAAATTGTTTTAATTCCTAATGCTAATTATTTTTGTGTCGTCCTACCCCTTCCTGCCCACCTTCAGTGTTGCCAAATGTTAGTTCTACTGATATTTTTAAAGAATCAATTTGAATTTTTAGACACTGTCTCGTATTTGTTTTTAGTTTTTTTTGCTCTCTATTGCTAAATTTTCTTTTTTGTTGTTGTTTTATTTTTTTTCCATTTTAGCAATTTTGTTTGAATTTGCTTTTGTTTTCTATCTTTAGGAGATGGAACTTTACATCATTAATTTTCAGTCTCTTTATATTTTGCACATTTGAATCATCATATTTTCTCTGAGTACTGCTGTAACCATATTTCCTTGGTTTTTGATATATCAAATCATCATTAGCCATCAGTTAAAACTGTTTTTTTAATTTTCATTTTGATCTCATTTGCCACCTGGAGTTAATTCAAAGGATATTGTTCAACTTCAGAGAAGATAAAGATTTTCTAGTTATCTGTGTTCATGATTTCTATCTTACTTTCATTGTGGTTGAAGAAGAAACCATTTCATTAAGGACTGTTTTATGACTTAGTATATGGTCACCTTTGGTAAATGCTCCATAGTTTACTTTAAAACAATTAAATTTGTTATTAAGCTTAGTGTCACTTGAGCCAAATATATAAATTATTTTCATATAATGAAAATAAAAATGAAAACAATTTGAGTTTGAGCATTCAAATACAGTAGCCATTCTTCACATGTGGCTATTGAGAATCTGAAATATACCTACCTCAGTGGAGGAACTTAAATTTTATTTTATGTAAATTTAGTATATTTTGTAATTTAATAGCCACTACAAGTACATTCTACAGCATGTAAATTGATAAAGCCAATATAAATACTTTTAGTGTTTTGATGTCTTCATCCCTTTTCTTTCAAACTTCCTATGTCCTATATTTAAGAAATTTGTCTTATATATAAAATATGCAGTTGGTTTTCTTCTTGAAATCAGTCTGAAAATCTCAGTCTTCCACAGATCTTATTTTATCCATATATATTTAGGGCTACTACTCATATATCTGGGGCTTATGTTTTTTGTCTTACCATATGTTTCTGTTTGACCAGTTTATTTTAAATTTTGTTTGATTTGTTTTCCATTCATCAAATGTCTTTATTTTTTCCACTAGATCATATTTCTAACATTCTTGAACTCTTATTATTGGGTTGTTCTAGAGATTTCTATATACTATCTTGACTTATCACAGTCTGATGTAAACGAATACTTCTATCTTAGAACCTTCTCATTAGAATCTTTAGAACATTTTAACTATTTACTCCTTCTATTCTCTGCATTAGTGTGTTGTATATCTTATATCTTGTATATATTGTTCATATTTTCAAAAATTTTCAATATTTTCTAAGATATATTCTTTGCTTTAAAAGTCAACATCATTATATTCATACAAACATATATCTTTTTCAGTGTTCTTATTTTTTATTTATTTATTTATTTATTTATTTATTTATTTATTTATTTATTTATTGTCAGGTTGGTTTCCACATAACACCCAGTGCTCATTCTAACAATTGCCCTCCTTCATGCCCATCACCTCTTTTACCCTCTCCCCCACCCCCTCAACCTTCAGTTTGTCCTCAGTATTTAAGAATACTTTATGGTTTGCCTCCCTGCCTCCCCTTATCTATTTTCCCCTCCCCCTTCCCCATGGTCCTCTTTAAGTTTCTCCTGTTTCACATGTGAGAGAAAACATATGGTATCTGTCCTTCTATGCCTAATTTATATTACTCAGCATAACACCCTCAAGTTCCATCCACATTGCTATAAATGGCCAGATTTCATTCTTTCTCATTGCCGTGTAGTATTCCATTGTATAGATAAACCAAATCTTCTAGATCCATTCATCAGCTGATGGACATTTAGGTCTTTTCCTTGTTTTAGCTATTGTTGAAAGTGCTGCTATGAACATTGGGGTACATGTGCTCCTTTGCATCAGCACTTCTGTATCCCTTGGATAAATTTCTAGCAGTGCTATTGCTGAGTCATAGGAGAGTTCTATTGCTAATATTTTAAGGAACTTCCACACTGTTTTCCAGAGGGGCTGCACCAATTTACATTCCCACCAACAGTGTAGGAGGGTGCCTGTCTCTCTACTTTCTTGACAGCATCTATAGTCTCCTGATTTGTTCATTTTAGCCACTCTGACTGGTATGAGGTGGTATCTTAGTGTGGTTTTGATTTGTATTTCCCTGATGAGGAGGGATGCTGAGCATCGTTTCATGTGTCTGTTGGCCATCAGGATGTCCTCTTTAGAGAAGTTTCTGTTCATGCCTTCTGCCCATTTCTTCACTGGATTATTTGTTTTTCGGGTGTGAAGTTTGGTGAGTTCCTTATAGATTTTAGATACCAGGCCTTTATCTGATATGTCATTTGCAACTATCTTTTCCCATTCTGTTGGTTGCCTATTGGTTTTGTTGATTATTTCCTTTGCCGTGAAGAAGCTTTTTATCTTGATGAGGTCCCAATAGTTCATTTTTGCTTTTGATTCTCTTGCTTTTGGAGATGTATCAAGTAAGAAATTGCAGCATTTGAGGTCAAGAAGGTTTTTTCCTGATTTTTCCTCTAGGGTTTTGATGGTGTCCTATCTCACATTTTGGAGCTCCATCCATTTTGAGTTTATTTTTGTGTATGGTGTAAGAAAGTGTTCTAGTTTCATTCTTCTGCATGTTGCTGTCCAGTTCTCCCAGCACCATCTGTTAAAGATCTATTCCATTGGTCTGTGTGTCTTTGTGTCAATACCACACTGTCTTGATTATTACAGCTTTGTAGTAGAGGCTAACCTCTGGGATTGTGATGCCTCCAGTTTTGGTTTTTTTCTTCAATATTACTTTGGTTATTTGGGGTGTTTTGTGGTTCCATACAAATTTTAGGATTGTTTGTTCTAGCTTTGAGAAGAATGCTCGTGCAATTTTGATTGGGATTGCATTGAATGTGTAGATTGTTTTGGGTAGTATTGACATTTTAACAATATTTTTCCAATCCATGAGCCTGAAATGTTTTTCCATTTCTTTGTGTCTTCTTCAATTTCCTTCAAAAGTTTTCGATAGTTTTCAGCATACAGATCTTTTACATCTTTGGTTAGATTTATTCCTAGGGATTCTATGGTTCTTGGTGAAATTATGAATGGGATCAGTTTCTTGATTTCTCTTTCTGTTGCTTCATGATTGATGTATAAAAATGCAACTGATTTCAATACTTTGATTTTTTACTCTGTGACTTTGCTGAATTCATGGATTAGTTCTAGCAGACTTATGGTGGAGTGTGTCAGGTTTTCCATGTAGAGTATCATGTTGTCCATGAAAAGTGAAAGTTTGACTTCATCTTTGCCCATTCTGATGCCTTTTATTTCATTTTGTTGTCTGATGGCTGATGCTAGGACTTCCAACACTATGTTAAAAACAGTGGTGAGAGTGGACATCCCTGTTGTGCTCCTGATCTTAGGGGGAAAGCTCTCAGTTTTTCTCCATTGAGGATGATCTTAGCTGTGGACACATCATAAATGGCTTTTATGACTTTTAAGTAAGTTCCTTCTATCTCTGCTTTCTCGAGCGTTTTTATTAAGAAAGGATGTTGTATTTTGTCAAATGTTTTTTCTGCATCTGTCGACAGGATCATATGGTCTTTATCTTTTCTTTTGTTAATGTGAAGTAATAGCATCTCTGCTGTCTTCTATGCCTTTTTCAAGCCCAGCGATTAATTTTATGACTATTTTTCTAAATTCTTGTTCAGTTATGTTGCTTATATCTGTTTTGATCAATTCTTTAGTTGTCGCTTCTTTCTGGAATTTATTTTGATGACAGTTCTTCCATTTTATCATTTTAGCCAGCTTTTTGTATATAGTCAGTTTTAAAGGCTTGTTATGTGCTCTGCACCTGTGAGTACTGTTATATTAAAGAAGGCTCATACAATGTCCAGGGACTGCCTGTTCAGTAAATATTCTTTTAAGGGTGTCCCTTGGTCTCTCTTGTTGTGACTTTGGTTATTTTTTCTCTATTCATAGTGATATTTTGGACTCTCTACCATGTGTGCTTTGTTTTGTTCCTTGAAGTAGCCTTGGAAAGGAAAACAGGCAGACAAACAAATGGGAACAAAAACACGCAAATGCACAAACAAATCAATCAAGCAATCAAACTGACAAAAACAAACAAACAAACAAACAAAAGACAGTCTAAAAGCATAAAACCAGAAATCCCAGCTGCAAATAAAGAGCAGGGTGGAGGCAGTGTTGATGGAAGTGTATATACAAAGAGACAAATGACAGGGGTTGGGAGAAAAAGAAATTGAATGCTAACCAAGCACAGAATCTAAAAGGGTTAATCCAGAGAGAGAAAAAAGAGAATACAACAGGAGGTGAGGAGAAAGAAAAGGAGATAATGTTACCAGAGAAACTATACATTCTGATTATTCCAGAGAGAGCGAAAAGAAGGTAAAGAAGAAGGTGTAAAACATGCATCAAGAGGATGGATTACATATGTCCGTTTTAGCAAACCTATAACCAGAATAAAAATCGCAGAGGAGGGGAGAGATAAGGATGAGAGAGGGGGGAATATATCTGAATAGCAAGCATCGATCCAGGAGTTAATCATGGCAATGCAGCATTGCTGGTCTTGGGGGAGGAGACTCTTTTCAAGGCATCTATCTATCTTCCATAAAAAAGCAGCTCCCCAGTGCAGATGGGTGTGGTTTGGAAAAGGTGGGTCCTGTCTCCACTGTGGATCGCTTGGGCCAATCCCTGAGTCCCTGCCTTGGTGCTTGTGGGGAGAAAAACGGTGATCTCCTCCCCAGTCCCTTCTCCTTGAAGCAGGTGTCCCAATCACTCCTTTGGATCCATTCTCACTGTGCTATGGGCTCAGCCAAGATGTGCCATCTCCTATGCCCCATGCCCAGCCGCTTTCCAAGCTCTCACTCTGTGTGCTTTAATGATGCTGCCCAAAATGTAATCCTGGGAGCCATGTCACTTCAAAGCAGGGGACCATGCAGGGGACTGGTTCTTCTTGATGCTGACTGCACCCCTGGGGTACCTCGTATCCTGGAGAGAACTTCTTTTTTCCCCTGGCAGAGAACTGGGGCAGCCAGTCCAAGGAAAGCTCTGCAGTTAGAGATGGGATCTCTCACCAAAAGCCTTGAGGTTAGGGATGGTATGATAGAATCACTCTCCATCCTGGACCAAGTTTTTCTCTTGTCCAGATACAGTCCTACACTTCCCCAGCTGTCCTTTCTCTTTTCTTTGTCTTTCCACAAAAGGGGATCCCTCTTCTCTGCGCCTCTGTGTCCCGACCCATTTTTATCTCCCCCAGTTTGCAATCATGCACTATGAGGATGTCTTCTGAATAGACTCTGTCTCCTTTCTTCCCAAACTCTTGGGGTTTGGAGTCCTTTGGCTTCAGCCCTTCTTTGTATGAGAGATGCAAGCAGGAAATACGGATTCACCCCTACTTCTCTGCCATCTTGACTGGCATTTTTCTTTCCCTGAATCCCTTCATCCAGCTGATGAGTGAAAATTTCAATAAAAAAAAAAGAATCCTGGGGCACCTGGGTGACTCATTCAGTTGAGAGTCCCAACTTCAGCTCAGGTCATGATCTCACAGCTCATGAGTTCAAGCCCTGCCTTGGGCTCTGTGTTGACAGCTCGGAGTCTGGAGCCTGCCTCCCTCTCTCTCTGCCCATCCCCTGCTGACACACACTCTGTCTCTCTCTCGTTATTCTTCAAGTGTCAGACCAGAAGAGATCAGGAAATATGTATGGCCTTCCCCACATAGGAGGAGAGTAAACATCCGTGACAAAGATATAACGTGGGATCCCAAATTGGATTCAGGTCGTGGTGGATGGTAAGAGGACAGGACTCAGGACCAGCCAGAGCAGGATATGCATGGGGCCAGGTATGGGAAAGAGCTCAGAACTCCTGTGGCCTCTATAGGTGCTTTCTTTCTCCACCCCCGACTTTTTATTCAGATAAACTAGGTTTTAAAACAAAGACTGATACAAGTGATGAAGAAAGGCATTATGTCATAATTAAGGGTCTGTCCATCAAGAATCCATCAAGATTTTAAATATTTATGCCTCAGAAGCACCCAGATATATAAATCAATTAATCACAAACATAAAGAAACTCATTGATAATATCATAATGGTATGGGACTTCAATACCCCACTTACAGCAAGGAAAAGATCATCTATGCAGAAAATCAACAAAGACACAATGGCTTTGAAGAACACACTGGACCAGATGGACTTAACAGATGTTGTTAGAATATTTCTATCTAAAGCAGAATACACATTATTCTCGAGTGCACAGGGAAGATTCTCTGGAATAGATCACATACTGGGTCACAAATCAGCCTTCAACAAGTACAAAACAGGGGTGCCTGGGTGGCTCAGTCAGTTAAGCATTTGACTCTTGATCTCGGGTTAGGTCATGATCTCACAGTTTGTGACTTTGAGCCCCAGATTGGGCTCTGCACTTAACTGCAGCTAAGCGTCCGACTTCAGCTCAGGTCATGATCTCATGGTTTGTGGGTTTGAGACTGCGTTGGGCTCTGTGCTGGCAGCTCAGAGCCTATAGCCTGTCTTCAGATTCTGTGTCTCCCTCTCTCTCTGACCCTTCCATGCTCATGTTGTAGCTATCTCTCTCTCAAAAATAAATAAAACATTAAAAAAATTTTAAAAATAAAAAGTCCATGGAAGCCAATGAAAATGAAAATCTGACAGTCCAAAACCTCTGGGATATAGCAAAGGTAGTTATAAGAGGGAAGTATATAACAATCCAGGCCTTCCTAAAGAATGAAGAAAGGTCTCAAGTATGCAACCTCACTTTACATTGAAAGGAGATGGAAAAAAATAGCAAATAAAGCCCAAAGCTAGCAGAAGAAGGGAAATAATAAGGATTAGAGCAGAAATAAATGACATAGAAACAAACAAACAAACATCAAACAAAACAGTAGAACAGATGAATGAAACTAGGAGTTGGTTCTTTGAAGGAATTTGCAAAATTGATAGCATCCCTAAGAAAATTTATCAGAAAAAGAAAGAAAAGGACTAAAATAAAATCATGAATGAAAGAGGAAGGATCATAACCAACACAGCAGAAATACAAACAATAATAAAAATATTATGAAGAACTAAATGCTAAAAAATTGGATAATCTGGAAGAAATGGACAAATTCCTAGAAACATACAAACTACCAAAACTGAAAGAGGAAGAAATACAAAACTTGAACACATTTAACCAGTAAAGATATTGCATCAGTAATCAAAAGTTTCCCAATAACCAGGAAGCCAAAGCTAGATAGCTTCCCAGGGGAATTCTACCAAACATTTAAAGAAGAGTTAATAGCTATCCTTTTAAAACTATTTTAAAAAATGAATGGAAGAAAAACTTCTAAACTCATTCTATGAGGCCAGCATTACCTTGATTCCAAAACCAGACAGACTTCACTAAAAAGGATACAGACCAATTTCCCTGAGGAATATGGATGCAAAAATTCTCAACAAGTTACTAGCAAAATGGATCCAACAATACATTAAAAGAATTATTCATCACAGTCAAGTGAGGTTTATTCCTGGGATACAGGACTGGTTCAATATCCACAAATCAATCAGTGTGATACATCACATTAGTAAAAGAAAGGATAAGAAACACATATTCCTCTCAATATATACAGAAAAAGCATTTGATAAAATACAGCATCTTTTCTTGATAAAAATGCTTAAGAAAGCAAGGATAGAAGGAACATACCTCGAGATCATAAAGGCCATACATAGAAACCCACAGCTAATATTATCCTCAATGGGGAAAAACTGAGAGCTTTCCCCCTAAGGTCAGGAACGTGACAGTGATGTCCACTCTCACCAGTGTTGTTGATGATAGTCCTAGAACTCCTAGCCTCAGCAATCAGAAAGCAAAAAGGAATAAAAGTCACCCAAATTGGCAAGAAAGAAGTCAAACTTTTACTCTTCATAGAAGGCATTACACTTTATGTGGAAAACCCAAAAGGCTCCTCAAAAACCTACTATAACTAATCCATGAACTCAGCAAGGTCATAGGAGATAAGATCAATATATAAAAATCAATTTCATTTCTATACACCAATAATTAAGCAGCAGAAAGAAAAATCAAGGAATTGATCCCATTTAGATTTGCAACAAAAACAAAAACAAAAACCCCATGATATAACTAGGAATAAACCTAAACAAAGTAGCAAAAGTTCTGTATGCTGAAAACTATACAAAGCTTATGAATTAAACTGAAGAAGACACAAACAAATGCGAAAACATTCCGTGTTCATGGATTAGAACAAATACTGTTAAGATGTCTATACTACCCAAAGCAATCTACATATTTAATGCAATCTCCATGAAAATAACACGAGCATTATTCAGAGCTAAGACAAACAATTCTAAAATTTGTATGGAAACATAAAAGACCCCAAATAGCCAAAGTAATGTTGAAAAAAACAAAAACAAATCTGAAGGAATCACAATTCCAGACTTCAAACTGTATTACAAAGCTGTGATCATCAAGACAGTATTGTACTGGCACAAAAACAGACATGTAGATCAATGGAACACAACAGAGAATTCAGAAATGGACCCACAATTATATAGCCAACTAATCTTTAACAAAGCAGGAAAGAATATCCAGTGGAAAAAGTTCAATCTCTTGAGTAAATGGTGCCAGGAAAATTAGACAGTGACATATAGAAGAATAAAACTGGACCACTTTCTTGTACCATACATAACAACAAAATCAGAATGGATGAAAGACTTAAATGTGAGGCAGGAAACCATCAAAATCCTAGAGGAGGACACAGGCAGCAACCTCTTTGACCTTGGATGCAGTAACTTCTTACTAAACATGTCTCTGGAGGCAAGGGAAACAGATGAAAAAATGAACTGTTTGGACCTCATCAAAATAAAAAGCTTCTGCACAGCAAAGAAAAAAATCAGCAAAACTAAAAGGCAACCAACAGAATGGAAATAGATATTTATTTGCAAATGACATATCTGATAAAGGGTTAGTACTCAAAATTTATTAAAAAAGACTTATCAAACTCAATGCCCCAAATAAAATCAAATAATCCAGTGAAGAAATGGGCAAAAGACGTGAACAGACACTTTGGCAAAGACGATATCCAGATGGCTAACAGACACATGAAAAGATGCTCAACATCACTCATCACAGAAACACGAATCAAAACCACAGTGAGATACCACTTCACACCTGTCAGAATAGCTAAAATTAACTATTCAGGAAACAACAGATATGGACAAGGATGCAGAGAAAGGGGAACACTTTTGTACTATTAGTGGGAATTTGAAGTGGTGCAGTCACTCTAGAAAACAGTATGGAGGCTCCTCAAAAAGTTAAAAATAGAACTATTTTACGACCTAGAAGTTGTACTACTAGGAATTTATCCAAAAGATACAAAAATGCTGATTCAAAGGGGCACATGCACCCCCAATGTTTATAGAAGCATTATCAACAAAAGCCATATTATGGAAAGAGACCAAATGTCCATTGACTGATGAAAGGATAAAGTGAAATCTTGCCATTTGCAACATGGATGGAGCTAGAGTGTATTATGCTAAGTGAATAAATGATTTAGAGAAAGACGAATATAATAGGATTTCACTCATATGTAGAATTTGAGAAACAAAACAGATAAACATATTGGAGGGGAAAAGAATAGAAAACAAACCAGACGAGACTCTCAACTGTAGAGAGCAAACTGAAAGTTGCTGGAGGGGTGTTGGATGGGGGGATGGGCTAAATGGTTGATGGTCATTATGGAGGGCACTAGTTGGGATGAGCACTGGGTATTATATGTAAGTGAAAAATCACAAAATTCTACTTGTGAAAACAATATTATGCTATACGTTAACTAATTAGAATTAAAAATTTGAAAAGAAAAAAAGTCACTTTGTAATTCAGTATAGGTGTCCTGCAATGTTATTTTACTTGGGGAAGTAATGAATTCTTTAATATATTAGATGCATTTCATTAAAAATCCATGAGAAATCTTTAAAATATTCAACAAAAAGAATGTCATAAACTTCAGCATTTAAAGCTTTTAGCCACTTTGAATTACTAAACAGAGTGTTTTGCAAACAGAAAGTCACTAAAATTTGTCCATTTAAAAGAAAGGGAGGAGCACCCCAGGGAAAGCCTAGGTGGTTCAGTCAGTTAAAGCATCCCACTTCAGCTCAGATCATGATCTCACAGCTCATGGGTTCAAGCCCTGTGTCAGGCTCTGTGCTGACAGCTCAGAGTCTGGAGACTTCTTTGGATTCTGTGTCTCCCTCTGTCTGCCCCTTCCCCACTCATGCTCTGTCTCTGTCTCTCAAAAATGAATAAATGTTTAAAAAAAACAGTTAAAGAAAAAGAGAAATACCACCAATTAAACAATGAGAGATTAATTTCTCAAGCAAGCTCTGAAATACTTCAACGTATGGGAAGATTCCTTTATATTCTGTACAAGAAAATGAAATTGAAATCTATTACTTTGGGGCATCTACACTTCATAAAACATTTAAGAGAACAATAAACAGACAACACACTTGGTGAGTTTTGTCTTACCAAAAATTTGATTAGAAAAGCTACTGTGAATGAATGGAAACTATCTGTGAAAAAAATATATATCGCAAAAAACTTATACATATCAATGCAAAGAATCATAATGAATAATTTTTTGTTTCTTACAGAATTTGTGCATATCTTACTGTATAGACTTCTTTATATTAGAAATGTTAATAGAGAGTGGTCAGTTTAAAGTATCAATTTCAAATTTATCATTTTATACAAATGTTTGTGGTTTGGGGGCATCTGGGTAGCTCAGTTCGTTAAGCATCCGACTTTGGCTCAGGTCATGATCTCATGGTTCGTGGGTTCGAGCCCGCTTCGGGCTCTGTGCTGACAGCTACCTCAGAGCCTGGAGACTGTTTCAGATTCTGTGTCTTCCTCTCTCTCTGACCCTCCCCTTCTCACATTGTGTCTCTCTCTCAGAAATAAATAAAAACATTAAAAAAAAACCCACAAATGTTTGTGGTTTCATAAAATATGGAATTAAATATATTTAAATACATTATTTAGAAAAATGACTGAAATAATATTAGAGACATTTTATAAGTAAAGATATTATTGGGGCGCCTGGGTGGCTCAGTTAGTTAAGCGTCCGACTTTGGCTCAGGTCATGATCTCACGGTTCATGGGTTCAAGCCTGGAGTCGGGCTCTGTGCTGACAGCTAGCTCAGTCTGGAGCCTGCTTGGGATTCTATATCTCCCTATCTATCTGACCCTCCCCTGCTCACTCTGTCTCTGTCTCTCTCTCTCTCAGAAATAAATAAAATATTTTTTTTAAAAAGACATTATTAAGTGTGTCAATATACTTTTTACCACTTAAAGCCAAAAATTTTATTGCTTATGTTCTTTTAAATTTTCAGTTAATAAATTTTTTCATTTATTATGAAGTATATGGATTTATATTTCAGAAATAATTTTATTCTTGAAAACAATTGAATGAGTTTTTATACATCCCTTGATAAAACATTCGTTGTGTTGTCAACACATTTAAAAATCTTAGAACTATGAATATCATTTTGGGTTATAGTCTTTTATCTCAGAAGAATCATGGACAGATATTTGGCCAATCTACTTTGAAGTTTGTGTTATAATTTCTAGGCTTCTGCTTTATCCCTCGTAAATTAAAAAAATTTATGACCTTTGACATATGGAGACTGACTTCCCATTATTTTATTAGAAATTAGGATCTTTTTCATATATGGCAACATGAACCATTACCAAACAATTTCATGTCATCTACTTTCCTGAAAAAATTTTGAAAAAGATAAATCTTCAGCTTCTCTTCAATAAAATATGGACTTAAGAGAATTATATGGGTCTGAATATAGGTTCTACCAATTACCACTGAATCTTAGGAAGTTATATAAACTTTTCAGCTCTCATTATTTATCTATGTTATAAATGGAATGATGCTTGCTTCACACGATTTCTTTAAATATAGTATCCTAACTCACCAAATTGGCAATCCTCAGAAAGCTAAACAGTACACTGCTGGTGAAAACAGGGGAAACATTCTCACACATGACCAGCGGGACTGAAAATTGTTAAGACATTTATAGTGAGAGGTTTGGCAATATTTAATCAAACTACATATGCATTCTGCTTTCAACTCAGCAAATCCCACTTCTAAGAACATGCCCTGAAGATCAGTCTCTAAAAATAGAAACACATGTGCACAAAGTTAGTCCCTGCAGCATAATTTGTCATTGGAAAATATGGAAACTATTCAGACATAGATAATTCATTGAACAAACTATGTTACATACATGACTTTTAACACTATAAAATTAAAAATAGGGGCGCCTGGGTGGCTTAGTCGGTTAAGCGTCCGACTTTTGCTTAGGTCATGATCTCGCGGTTCGTGGGTTCGGCCCCGTCGGGCTCTGTGCTGACTGCCGGCTCAGAGCCTGGAGCCTGTTTCAGTCTGTGACTCCCTCTCTCTCTGACCCTCCCCTGCTCACACTGTCTCTCTCTCTCTCTCTCTCTCCTAGAAATAAATAAAACATTAAAAAAAATTAAAAAAAAAATTAAAAATAGAATGAGCCATATGAACAGTTGTTGAGGGATTTCTAGGTGGTATTATAAAAACATAAAACATGTATTAGGTCATGTTTTGTTTTTAATAAAGGTAGAGGATAATAAAGTATCCACACTACTTACCTTTCAAAAAGAAATATAGGGAAGATACATCAAAAGCCAATAGGATTTATTACTTTAAGAGATGGTGAGGACACAGAATGGAATGGATATAGGAAGTGGAGATATTTGTCTGAAATTTTGCATATTTGCAGTGTTTTGAAAGCATAAAAATATTGTACACTACAAAAACAGTCTGCAATACTGGTAAAGGAGGGGATCTAAAAGGGAGAAAATGATAATGAATCTATTTTCAAAAGAATATCATAAATAAACTGAAAAGGAAATAACTAATCTAAGTAGCTTCTAAACACATTATTTGTCTACATATCCTTAGCCTTGGGTAGCCTGAATTGGCAAGGGGAGGGAACTACCTGAACACTAACATAATTAAGTAGACTAATGAATTAGAGAGAATTGAAAAAATAGACGGGCAGCTGGTTGAATCAGTCCACTGAGCATCTGATTCACAATTTTGGCTCAGGTCATGATCCCAGGGTCATGGGATTGGGCCTCATGTCTGGCTCCACGCTGAGAATGAAGCTTGCTTAACATTCTCTCTCCCTCTGGCCTTCTCTCACTCACTCTCTCTCTAAGATAAAGTAAAGTTAAATTTAAAAAAATAATTGAAAAAGTGGAAACTGATTGGTCTCTATCAGTTATTGTTTTAAAAAATACATGCATATACAAACACATAAATATATTTATAAATGGGAGGGGGGAACTGTTGCTTATGATAGAATCTCAAGTTCTAGCTAGTAATGAATGTGAAGCAGGTACTAGAAAATGGAAAATGTCATTTTCAACCATATAGAAGTTTTATTAAAGAATCATCAATGGATGTTAAGACTTTGAAGGAAATTTCAATGAGCACATGTATTTCATGCCTTTAAAGTTGTTTCCCACATGTTGTAAGATAAAAAGATAGTAAACTATGCAGTGAAGAAATCAGACATCTCCTTCTCTGGGTAGTCACAACTTTTTTAGAGGGACACAGTATCACTTACCTATTATTCTAGCCAGAAATATATAATGGGTATCTAATGATGATAAAACATAAAACACACACAGACACACACATGTACACACAGAGATTGAGGAAGCTTTTATTAAATAGAATTAGGAGACAGTTGTATTCTTTTAAAGGGTCCAGGTCACAAAACACAAAGGCTATGGTAATGTTGCAAATTTTTCAGAAGACTAAATAGACAAGACAACTTAATACCTAGGTCTTACAGTGGAACCAAAAAAAAAAAAAAAACCTCTATCAAGGAAGTTATTTGTTTAAGTGAAAAAATTGCATTACAGACCATAGATTAGATAGGACTGTTAGACCACTATTATTATAGTTAATGACTCTTCTGTGGTTATAATAATATTCCTATTTTTAGGAAATGTGCCCCAAAAAATCTGGTAGTAAAGACCATATGTTACTCAACTTATTCAAATAGAGTAAAATGTTAGGAGTAGGGGAATGTATATAAAGGGAATAAAAGTGTTCTTTGTACTTAACTTATTCTTGAACCTTTCCTGTGAGGTTGAAATAGTTGCCTAGTAAAATGGTAAAAATCTTAACATTAATTAATGCTTTGTTATTGTTCTAAGTATACGACAAGTTTAGCAAGTCCTCAAAGAAGATTAAACCCATTAGTCAGGGTCTCCTATTATCCTCTTTCTACAGGTGAAGACACTCCGTTTAGGAAGACTTTGAGGGGGAAAAGACTGATAAATATTAAAAACTGAAAGTAGTTTCTTAACTTTAGACAGGATCACTTTTTTTTTTTTAAGACAGCCCTACTGCTTTAAACCATTCACTTCAGTGTCTCTCACCCATACATGCACACTCCCACACATCTCTTTTGAACACTTACAAAGCTCTGTTGTATGAAAATCTACAGTTCGGAATAAGAAGATCCTGAAAGGACAAAAGGCTACAGTTTGTCATCTCTCTATTAACTTTTCTTTGACCGTCTCACTGTGAATTGTTTATTTTATTGACTCTTGTGAGCAAGCCAAGGGTATTTCTTGTTCCGAATTCCACTCACTGGTATTTTTATAAATACCAAACAGTCATAATGAGATCTCCCACCCATCCCAGAACCATGGATGAAAAGCAGACTCTTTGCATAGAATTCAAATCATCCTTGTTGATTTCAACAGAGTTCTCAGAAGCCTATTTTAAAATCAGTGTAATGGAGAAGCATCAAGGTCTCTGTTTTGTGTTTGAATGACTTTAATAGAAGCCAATCTTTATATAAAAATAAAACATTTTTTAGATAAAGGAAAGTTGTAAGATGATTTTTTAAGATGCAAAAATATAGTTATTCAGAACAGTTTAAACTTCAAAAACAATTGGACTTTTTTCAGAATGCCATCCTCTAAGAAAGTAACAAATTCAAAAACCAGGCTTTGAGTCATTTTCAATGATTCTCCTAAATGCAAACAATGGGGAGTCACCTTGAAGAAGCCACTATTTAGATAAGTTGAATACTATATTCCAATGTTCTGGTATTAGTCACCTTCCCCATAGATAAGTCTATAGACTTTAACAAGAAGGTTTAAAAAATGCAGTTGTGGAACATGCATTTCTTTTTTCAGTTACTATCATAAAAATATGCTCTTATTATCACCTTAATATCTCTATCTCACAGATAGGTTAAAGAAAAGAGAATTAATTTGTCTATTTGGACCTGATGGAAAAAAGATGGGATAATTTAGTTACCACCATCTTTCCTTACCAGTAACTATTCAAAGCCTGGGCCTGTGGAGAGTATCTAAACATTGTCTGGACAGTCCTTCTACTAAAAGATGTTGTTAGCACTTGGGGTTACTAGAGCCTACTTAAAAGATAAAATAGATTTAAATTTTTATATTCCAAGTATAATCCATATCTAATCCAAGCATTTTTCACCATATGCCGGGACTATGACTATCATCTCTTGATTCAACTCCCAGGTCTGGATTCTCCCTATAGGGGCCATGAGCATATTGGTGGCCACTTTGACATATTTTAAATAAAAGTTACTTAAGAAACAGCCAGTGCAAGGATATCCAGACCCTCCTTTGTCTCCTTGAAAGCAAGAAACAGATATCACATATAAAAAGTATCCAACTTGTGCGAAGAAAGCAAGACATCCTTATCACCAGGGACAGGAAGTTCAAAGCCAAGAAAGCTACAGAAATAAACCTTGTTACTTGGTTCTAATTTACTACCTCTACCTAAATTCTACTTATAATTGCCTAGTAGTTAAAAGCCCCCAATCACCTGTTTTCTTTATCCTGTCGATTTCTTACAAGTTTATTGTCTCTGTTTAAATGCATCATAAAAACTACCTGCCTTACTCATTTTTGGGAGGTCTCAATTACACTATTGAACCTCCATTGGCATATAATAAAATTCTGTTTTATTTTCCTCCTGCTAATCTGTTTTATGTAAATTTAGTTCTTAATCCAGCTGGAAAACCTTGAAGAGTAGAAGAATATTTCTCTCTATATATCCTCCTATTTATCTCTTCTTTTGATTTCAATTTTCAAATTGACCCTGTTGCTTCATGCCTGAGCCTCAATAGTTAATGTAAATTTACATCTTCTCATTTCATCTCTCTTGCATATGATTGAGAAAATAATAAATCTTATTAGTTTTTACCAAGTGCAATATAAAATAACAATGAGATAAATCTTCAATATATACATAATTTTTAAAAAATCATGATTACAGCATATTCTTGGGGATCCAGACTTTGAGAAAAGTATACACATTTTGTTTAATGCTACTTGTTAACATGTTAGCATGCTTAACCAATTGAGCCACCCAGATGCCCGTAGAAAATTCATTTTCTAATGTTTGGTTACTGTTATAATAAGACTTATTTTGTCATTTCATTTCATATTGCTCACTTATTGTACTTGGTTAGTGATTTTTTTCCCTTACTCTACAGGCATTCACAATTTAATGACAGTTAAGGAACTAAAAAGAACCATGGTCCAAAAGTTCATGGAAGTCAAGGACAGTAGACCCCACTTTGGGCCCAGTATCTGCAGGTTACACATTCAAATAAATAGCAGTTTAACTCCAGAGAACTTAAGAAATAATGTGGCTCCTTGCAACTGGTTTCTTTAAAGGGGCATAACTGTGGGTTCACAACCAATCTCCTGGACAGCTTCATAAATTCCCCCTTTGGACATCTCTGCCTCTGTCACGAGTATGCCTATACATAGAAACTGCTAAAAATTCTCTTATTCTTTCTAACTTTGCTTCGACAGGCTCCATCCTATTCCCCATGTGCAAATACATCAATATCACACAGCAGGCACCTTTGAATCATGATGTTTTTCTGCCCACTGTTTTCTTTTGCCATCAGGCTACCCAAACACACTGTATTTCTAATATGTCCTCACAGACACTCACATTTTAGGCAACCTTCCAGGGAAATCTGGTTTGTTGTGAAAGATTGAGTCAATGATTCTAAATATTTGCTGCCTTACCTGAAAGGAAGATTGTATTTCCTAATCCTATTGCACACAGGCTTAGAAATGTGACTTTTTTTAGTGAACAAAGTATTTACAAATGTAATGTGTCATTTCAGGGCAGCAGAATTGGGAACCATCATAATGGGTGCTTTGTCAGTGCTCACTATTCTCTCTGTCACTACTGTGAGTAATGTTTCCATGAGGGAAATGTACCATGACTGAGAAAAAAACATTGTCAGATGTAAGTTACCAAGTTTCGGGGGGGTATTTTACACAGTGTAACCAAGTACAGTAAAACCTTAGTTTACCAGTATAATTTATTCTGGAAACATGCTTATAATCCAAAGTATGTATATATCAAAGCCAATTTCCTCATAAGAAAGATGGGAAACTCATATGATTCATTCTACAACCCAAAAATATTCATATAAAATGATTATAATACTGTAGTAGAATACCTTAGAAAACCTTCACTGCTGGTGTGAGGGAGAGAAGAGGGTTATTGTGTAGGATGACTTTCACTATCACTAATGGGTGCTTACTGCAGTATAGTATTAATAAACTTGTCACATACTGTACTTAATGTAACTGACAATAGGCAGGAGAGGAAGAGGTCTATGTGAGCAGACAGCCTAACTAAAAGCAAAGCATTCCTTAAACTTACTTGTGTAAGGAAAAGCAAAGCCTAGGTGCTTTGAAATGACAAAAAATATACTAGTGCTAGTTGTGGGCACCTTCCAACATTCTGAAAAATTAATGATTTCTGACAAATGCCATGATCTGAGACTGAATATCTTGAATATCATTGAATATCATGAAACTGAGCCTGGGAGATGATCACCCACAATCCTGCAGAGAGAAAGAGAAAGAGAGAAACAAACAGAGACAGAAACAGAGAGAGAACCGTTGGTGCAGTTGTGATCATGTGACATTTGGCATCACGTACTACTTGTATTGTAAGACATCACTCATTTGTCAAGTTAAAATTTAATAGGAATGTTTGTTTTGCAGCACACCCACAGAACAAGTTACTCACAATCAAGGTTTTATTGTACTTCTTAATCAGTACATAAGTATATATAATTTTCATATATATACAATCTTTTAATGTTTATTTTTGAGATAGAGACACACACAGAGTGTGAGTAGCAGAGGAGCAGAGAGAGAGGGAAACACAGAATCCGAAGCAGACTCCAGGTTCTGAGCTGTCAGTACGGAGCCCGATGCCCATGAGCTGTGAGATCATGACCTGAGCCAAAATCAGACGTTTAACTGACTGAGTCACCCAGGTGCTCCTGATCAATACATTTATGTATTTTTCTCTCTGCAGAGTGGTGTTGCATGTATTAGTATCTCTGGGATATTTGGAGAATAAGTTGCTCCACAAAATAGAAGACTTATTGTGGAAAGTATTTACCATATTAGAAATATCAACACATTAATTAATAAGAGTAGATAATTTTGATAGAGAAAAGCAGAAAAGCCTCTAGATACTCAATCAATTAAGTAAGCTAGTTTATTAGAGGATTTTGAGGGGTACATTATATGGGGTAGGTAGGAAGGATTATCTGGCTTTTAGCAAAGATGACAATCAGCTACTACTAACAGAGTTTTAAGTCTGACGCACACTAATAATAATAATAACAATAAATATTACCTGAAACCACACCATTGGTTATGTTTATTCAAAATTTTTGGTGGGTTTGGTTTATAAAAAAAAGAACAAGATTTCCAGAAGGCTTTACAGCCAAGTTGTAAATGAATGATTCCTAGGACAAGTAAATGCATATCAAATTTCAGCTCAAATGAGTGATTAAAACAAAAAGATAAAGAGGGGAAGGTATTTTAGTTTTCTATCACTACTGTAGCAGTTTGTCATAAAACAAGTGTCTTAAAACAATATATATATATATACATGTGTATTACACTTTTGTAGGTCAGTAGGGCTACATTCCTTCTGGGACTCTAAGTTAATTTTCTTTCCTTTCTCAGCTTCTGGAGTTCCTCTGTTTTCCCTGACTTCATGGCACTCTCCTCCATCCTCTAAGATAGCAACATCAAGCTGAGTCATTATTTTGTCATCTTATCAACTCTGCCTTACAAATCCCTCTTTGGCTTTTAAGGATGCTTGTGATTACATAGGACCCACCTGCCAAATCTAGGCTACTTCTCTTTTAAGGTCAGCTTGATTGGCTTCTATTTCTCTTTGCCACCTAACATATTGACAGGTTTTGAGGACTGAGATGTAGCCATATTTGGAAGGCCATTATTCTGCCAGTGCAGGAGGTCATTCTATTTACCAATCAAGATTGAGATTGATGTATAATCATCTTCCAGGTAATGTAAGTATGGTCAGATGTTAAGAGGAATTGCAGCAATGCTCTCTCCCTTGGTTTTCAATATGGGCCCCTTCTAAAAAATTTTTAAATGTTTATTTAGTTTTGTGCAAACATGGGAAGGGCAAACAGAGAGGGAGGCACAGAATCTGAAGCAGGCCCCAGGTTCTGAGCTGTCAGCACAGAGTCCAATGCAGGGCTTGAACCCATGAAACGTGTGATCACAACCTGACATGAAGTTGGACACTTAACCAACTGAACCACCGAGATGTCAAGATGGGCCCTTTACTCCCAGCTTAAGGCCATTAAAGTACTAAGCTGCATTGGCCTACAATGATTAAGAATAAACTGGATTTCTACAAGAGCATTAACACAGACTTTGCCTGTGTCACCCTGACTGACTCTGAAAGTTTTGTTATTTATGGAACCTTACTTCTGAAAGCACCTACATGACTAAGTGGCTTCCCTCTACAGGGCCGAGAACTTCATGAAGAAAGATTATGCCTGGTCACTGCCACTCTCAGACTGTTGTAGCCAATTTGTTACCAAAAGTTTCATTTTCAGCCTCTACCTCAGCTTTGAAAGAGAATTGTAGGTCTACAAAATGAAGTGTAACTAATATCAGAGGATAAAAGTGGCAGGAAAAGTCCCCCAAAACAATCAAATGATTTTAAAGTCTTATCAATTTTTTAAAAAATATTTACAACACCAAAATATTATTGACCAGAGCTAATTGCAGTTATCACAAAGAATCCAGGAACAGGGAAGGAAATTGACATGTAAATTACTTTGCTGTATTTGTATCGGGTGAGGTAGTTTAACAAAATTAAGATAAATGAGTATACCTAAACTCTATTCCGGATTTATTGCAATGTGTTCCATTTCATTATCAACTTATTTTATTACCGACTAAAATTGTTCAGTATTAACATCCTCGCAACATACCACAAGCAGTTTTTTATGCTCATGAGGCCTTTTTGGATTAAGTTTTGATTAAAGTGGGCAGATTACAGAAGGATGCAAAATAATAAGATGATATAGAGAGTAGGAGGTACACACAGCAAACATCATAGGAAAAGATTGAAAGGAGTGATATAATCAAAGATGGGCTCTCTAAAAAGTCTTGATGGAAGGTTCCAAATCAATTTTTTTTCATTGACATTTTAAAAAAGGAGGAAAATAAATCTCAATTCTTTAGAAACTACCTTCCATATCAAGATCAATGAAACAGAGCTAGTTAGACTTTTAGGCTCAATTCAATTAATTGCTGACTAAAATTGAAATATGTCCTGTGTATCAGCACAAATTCCTCCCTTGATTATTTTTAAAACTCCCATGTTCCTCGCACAGGCATCTTTAGGACCCAGTCAGTCTACTTTGTGTTACACCTTTATAGACAATTACATCTTTCTTCAAGCATCATGTGCACTATATTTTATGGTACTCCTGGTGAAGTCTAACTACTTTATATACAATAATACCATCTCTCTGATTTATACTGTATTTCTCTAGAATTCTGCTTGCCATTTTCAATATAGAATTATAATGAATTTCAAGCCATGGGGAATAGTTTTGATAACAACTCCTAAATTTATTTGCCACTGATTGCTGCAGAATTTTACTTTTCTTTTCCTATTAGAGCTTCTCAGAATTTGTTACTCTATTTTGTTCGAACAAAATTTTAGTTGCATCCTAGCAAGTGCATTGTAAAGCTCCTTTCACTCAACATTTTGTTCTTTTTTTTACACATTGACATCTACCTACAATCATTTTCAAACTGAAGTATACTGGTTTTCACACAGTTACACATATTAAGCAGAAATTAGTGAAAGGATTGGGGTATATTTTGCTCCATGAAAAAAATAAAGTTGGTGGAAAAGGAACTGAAAAAAAGAACTTTTGGTTTAAAAAGAGGAAGCAAGTAGATGAACAACACCTGAATGGAATGAGGGAAAAATGTATTTTTTTCTTCCTTTCTTCCTTCTTTCTTTACCATCTGAGCTTGTGAAAAAGGACTTAGCTGCCTCCATTTTGACCTCAAACTTTCTAGTTGGGTTTTTCTTTCTACTCTGTCTCAAGGCTCAGTTGGAAAGTCCTATGGGCAAAGCATCGCCTGATGGGAACAGAAACTATCCCTTCAAGCATAAGAATTGACCTGAATCAGCATCACGCCGCCCACGATTGACTCCAAGACAATGATCAATTTGACCTTTAATGCCCACCTACATGTAACCGCCCATCTTTGTCCCACATTTTCCTTATAAAACCTCAGAAGCATTTTTGGCACTTGCGGTGTCAAATAGTCTTTGCGACATTATTCTGCTGTCTTCCCAGTGTTGGCCTCACTGAAGTAAAGTCTTTTCTTGTTTTGCTACCATTCATTTCTCTGTCTTTGGATTTTGTCAGTGGTGAGTGGCCAAATATGGTCTGCTTGGGACCCCTGGAGCCAAGAGTTTTTGCATTCCTGAGTCCTGGCTACACTCGCAGAAGATACTGTTCTATTACTTTCCCTTGATCAATGTTAATTTCTCTCCCAATCCTCACCTTTAGTTGGCATCATCATTCTTTTTGGCTGGAAAGGAGAAGCCCAATAACTTTGGATAACATACAGAAAACAAATATTTTTAACTGTATCAGTATTTATATGGATAATAAAAGTCAGTGCTATTTTATAGTTAGAAGACCATAAAAACAATCAGAAGGAAGACAAGTACAGACTTGTATATCTTCTATAAAAAATAGTAATAAACTACTGTTCCTCCTTTACCTTATATTAATATACTATGTTACATATATTAATAAAATTGCTGTTCTTTATTTTGGAGTTTTGGTCCAGCAAAGGAAGGTAAGAAGAAGCTTTAAAAAGGAAAAAGTCAGTGGAATCCAAAGTTAAAAATCCACATAAATAGAAATGGAAGTAGTTTTGCTGGGCTGCCCAAATGCCATGTTAGTGACTGCATGCCTCAATAACCAAAGAGCTGTAAAGAGCCACATGGCATCCTAGAGACAATTCAGGCCCTTGAGTGAGGATTGCACATCACCTGAAAAGAGTTCATTTATTAACTGTCTTTCTTGGTTTTGTCCTCTAAATACCTCCCCAGGGAAAACAATCAATACAGCACAGTTTCATTTGGGGAAACCAAAGTCTTTCAGTGATCTGAAACTTTGCTTGGACCCAACCAAATTGTCCCCTTGCAAACAACTTCTTTTATCAATGGCTAAATTTTCTCCCACAAAGATTATTAGATCAACAAGCATCTAAACTTATACTTGAGTAGGACTGAACTGAATCAATTTGAGATAGCTCCCCAAATTTTCACAGTCGTGAAAACACAGTCTGAAACATGAATTAATACTTCTGAGCTATTAGTGAAATATTAAAGGTATTATATGGAAGTATCACACTTTAAATAGGAATCAATTATTAACATAGACCAAAAACAGGAAATTATTCTTCTTAACAGAAGGGATGGAAATTTCCTTCCTTTCTATCACTCATGACACCACATTGCTAAATGAGAAAATAAGTAAAACATGCTCACATTAGGGAAATATCCTTAATTTTTATAGTATTGGCAAATTAGTGTATCAATCATAGTAACAATCATTCTCAAAAAAATATTTAGTCATTATGAAGGCCTAACCTAACTTTTTAAAAACACTGCTATGCAGACATATTAGGGATAGGTTCAGTTAGGATAGTGACAAAATCATCAAGATTCCAGTAGCAAGAATGTTAACATTATTGTGTATAGTCAGGATGAGAAGGTAATATGGCATAGTGGCTAAAACCATAGACTCTGAAATTATAGTCCAGCCTTAACTCATACTTTGAGTTAGAATTTCAGCTCTGTTATATGCACTGCTAGTACACTGTTGGAAATAATTATATTAATAAAATTACCAGTATTACTATGTGCCAGGCATTGCAATAGGCTATTAATAATTATCTATAATCTATAAACATTTGCTCACCTTGTCTTCTTTATCTGCTATGTCTTTCCACTCTCACTCTATCATATACATATACTGATACATATACATATACTTACACATATAAATATACATGTACATATACCACTATCTAAATTTTAAGGGCATATCAAATTGTCATTGTCTCTAGAATTTTGCAAATTTGCATTCCATAATACCTTCTTTCACCACCATTATACCGAGGTATAATTGATTAATCTCTCTTTCTAATATGTGCTCATAATACACTTTACATAATTCTATTGTTTCACTTTTTCATGTGTTTTTATGCCTAAGTGGAAGGTGAATTTCTTAATATACCTTGTATAAGTTTCTCTCCTATTGTTCCTATTGAGCATACCCTGAAAAATAGTGGCTTACTGAAGATGGGTCTACATGACAGTAAACTCCAAGTAGTAAACACATGAGAAAAACTAATTCTGGAACTGTATAAATTGGTTCACAATGGTTCAAAGTTGGAAAGGAAGAAAGCAAACTCATCATTCAGCATTGCACTAACGAGAACAACATTGACAAAGAGAAGCATCAACAGCAGGAAGAATCAGGCAGTGTTTTTCAGATAGGGCAGAGAGATGTGTTCATTAAATTAATTAATTATTTAGTACATGGATATATGTAAATTTTCTGGGAGTAAAATATGAAACTATGAGAAGAAGAAAAATAAAAGCCTCACCCAATCAACTGGAAACAACAGGAAAGTGGCAGGTCTCTACATCAGAAGGATCAGAGATTAAAATCAGAATGGCATCTCTTTATGTAATGGCGGTCTATTTGAATGCTTAGGAAAATCACGTATGTCTGTAGCTCAAACTGAAACAGCAATGTAAGTATTTATCATAATAGAGTAATGGAGACAATTCCATAGGAATTTTATTTTTGTAGTACTAGAAAAAATTATTTGCTCATTTATTTTTTCAACAACTTTTTATTTTTTGTGTGCAATAAGTGAGGCATAATTTTAGTTACTAAGGACAGAATTATTAAGACAAGTTTTGACCTTGTGGAATTTATAATCTATTAAAATGAGACAGGCAATGGTCAAATAAACATAAAATTGAAGTCTATTAAATTATAGCAAAGACTTTGGATAAAAAGAAGTGAAGGAAGAGGATCCTGGGGTGTGGTTTTGTACAGGAGAATCAGGAGCCCACACTGATAAAGTGATGTTTGAGTAGAAATCTGAAGATGGGACAGAGGAAGTCGTGTAATTCTCAGGGAAGAGAAATTGGTAAAATAGAATAGCAAACACAGATAGAGCACTCAAAATTGATGCCACATATTTTGAATCCAGAAACTATGCTTCTAAATAGTACTCTACATTTCCTTGTAGGGCTGTTATGAGAATTATGAGTTACTATATAAAGGCACTTATTATGGTGCTTTAAAAAAAATCTAACTGCTGGGATGCCTGGGTGGCTCAGTTGCTTAAGCATCTGACTCTTGATTTCCGCTCAAGTCACAATCTCATGGTTTATAAGGTTGAACCCCACATCAGGCCTTGTGCTGACAACATGGAGCTTGCTTGGGATTCTCTCCCTCTCTGCTTCTTCCCCAGTTGTGTTTGCTCTCTCTCTCTCAAAATGAATAAACTTAAAAAATAAATAAGTAAATAAAAATTAAACATCTGCTATTAGAAAAACTGTAAATGCTAACTTGCATAGATCAAAGTAGATGGTAGATATATAGATCTTTGTACTCTTCAGATATAATAGTGAAATAGTTTATCTTTAAAAAGATGGCAGAATTGCAGAGTTATACCTTACTAGTAACTATACCCAAATAATATATTAAAAATGATTATAACTCAGATGTGAAAATATTGGCATTGTAAAGGGAATTTTCTTACCAGACTACATGACTTAGGATTAAAATAAGAGTCAAGGAAAGGAACAAGAACCAATGGAATTTCCTGAGCAGTCATCGGTGAATATTTTTGTAGGCTTACTGCTAGCAGATTTTATCCAACTGTGTTTTATCATAAAACTTTCAATAAAATGTAAATAAAAACCCTATCCCATAAAATGTTCCCTTATTTGTAGAATCTATCCATTCTGGAACTGCATGCCCATCAATGTCTTCAGTATATTCCCAGAGCCAAGTGGCAGATGTACCATGCTGCTGGAGAATGACTTGCCTGCCCGTGTGACTACACATCATGACTGAATTTGCAACACCCCATCAGTTACAAAATGCTCTGTTGGCACAGCCTTTTCTGGCAGTGACCAGATGGTTGCTTCTGAATTCACACTTACAGGAAGACCAGGCAGCCTTTTTGACTGTGATGGTATAACTCATAGGTAAGCCCAGAGGTACAGTATTGTCATGGACATCACAGGTTAGCAGATTTTGTTATTAGACAGAGGAAGTGAAGAGTTATAATTGTCACTGGCTTCTGTAAATTGACTGTCTCTGGGTCAATGCTTTCATTTAAATGGCCTTTATCAGCCTCTTACCCATTGAATTCCAGCAACACCTATCATTTCAACACGTTCTCACCATGTAGATATCTGAGCAATTCCTTCTCTTGCTCTAGAGTTCTTCTTTTCCTGAACACCTCAAAGAGGTTGTAGAGTGAACAGATCATGCTGACTTGCAATATCTTTCTCACCATGATGTTCTTTTTAAGAGCCATACCAACTCATTGTACTTCTCAAGCTTTTCTTCTCTCTGAGTCTTAGAGTAAACTATAAAGGTTCCAGAACTCTTGCCAAGTTAGTACAGTCTCTATTCCTTCTTGGTAGAGCCTATTTTCCTGAAAGCCCAAATACTCACTTTGGGATATTATTCCTCAGTGAATTTTCTGGATAACAATGTAGGTGTGATTTAACATAAGTTATTACATTTAATTACCGCAGTAAGAAAAAAATCTGTACAACAGCTATTACGTTCTTTTGAATATGAGATTGAGGTACAAATAGGTTTAAGTGATTGATTTCAAAACTCTGTTCACTTCACCAACACTTTTTTCCTCACAATACGTTAGAACATTAAAAAAAAAAAAAAAACCTACAAATAAAAGCATTCAAGACGGTGGAAGTGGGTCTTGGCTGTTACCAGGGCTATCCAGTGCAAGTTAGAGCTGATTCCACTTTTCCCAAATGACTCAGGTTTTTGCTTTTCCATAACTGCTTCAAATCATTTGCCCTTTCCTCTTTCTCTTCTGTTTACAGGCACTTTTGTGATGGGTATAATTACCAAGAACAAAAATGTCCCTCTTTCAGATATTGTAAATTGCTTGTGAAATGCCACATCAACTATTGTTACAATTTGATTTTGAGCGTGTTAGTGGAGGAAGATGTAAACAATGCTGAATCCTTATTTTGATTATTTGAATTAATTTGCAGTCCTATTGCTCAAAGATGATGAGCAGTACCATGGTATATATTAATGCTCTTACAGTAGCAAAATATTATTGCTGGCAATTTTAGATTTTAATAGTAGCAATGTTTACATTTTAGTAAATATCTGAAAATTTCCTAATGGATATGCTCTGCAGATAAAATATACTGAAGTAAAGATGTAAGCATAGAAACTCACATTTATGTTTGTAATACAGTGGCTCTCAGAGTGTCAGACCTAATACCTTCTTCTAAGAAAATAAAAATATTTTTAAATGCCCCCATTAATTCTTGAAGTGAATTGTGTGGCTAAGATAAAATGCAGGTATATCTATTAATGCATTAACGGCAATATGAGGTGAATAAAAAATTAATGTTTTAGGTCGGGTTCCCTAGAAACAGATTCTGGCACAGGGTCTCAGGCACATGTAGTTTATTGAGAATACTTGCAACAGGGAAGTGAGGAAAGCATGATAAGACAAAAGTAGGAGCTAAATTAAGATGTCTCTGCTGGAATCAAGCTTCTGGCCCGTACCAGGAGGAGCTCTGGAACTGTGTGGTGAGATTGAACAGCCACCAGACACTTGTGTTGGTGGCATACTTGGATATGGCTGATGTGACTGAGGAACTGAATTTTTCTTTGATTTTGTTTTAAATAATTTAAATTAAAAATTGTCTCCATTCAATTACTGAAAAATTTTTAAGAATGGTTGGAAAAACTGGAGTAGGTCAGTCTAGGTCAGTCTCTATTATGCAAGCACTAAACCCATTTATAGGGGTGGCACCTTCAGAACCGAAGCACCACCCAAAGGGCCCACATTCCAATACCAACACATTGGGTTGAGTTTTCAACATATGAATTTTGAGGGGGGCACAAACATTCAGACCACAGCAGGGGTTGAAGGATCTCCCATTCCACCCAAAGACAATTCTCTGAAGGGACATCTTTGAGTAATTAACAGCCAAGTTTCATAGGAGCAGGAATATGGGAGTACAGGCAGGGAATCTAGGCAGGGCAACCGCCAGCAGAAAGACATTTAGAATAAAATGCCACACATTTTATTATGCAAATTCTCAGGTACAACTACATATAAAGCCAAAATAAAATATTCAGACCTTAGACCCTATTCACATAATTACCACGCATATGGTAGTGTATGATGGAGGCTGATACAGATGAATTGTGGGGAAGTTCAAATGCCACAAACAATGTTGCTTTCGGAAACACAATTTTCTAAAATGTAGTTAAACCTTGGGAAAATTCTGAATTAAGAAAAGGCAATGTTTCTTTAAATGACACAGGACATACATTTTTAAAAATTTCAGTGTATGTTAACTGTGCAAAAAATGCACTGTATAAATAAAATAGAGTTAGGTTCCAAAATCTTCATTTTAAAAATTTCCAGAGGGACATTTGAAAATTGTGAAGAACATTGGAATATTCTATATTTTAGGACTGTCTACACATGAGGGTTATTTTTCCTGACTCTTCCATTAATTTTACCTCTTGATTATTGGGACACACAAACTGTTCCTGTCAGAAATTTCCAACCCCTCCGTGACAAATTTTTTTTCCTAAAATGTTTTCAGGGTGCAGAACAATGCAGGTGAGAACTCTTGCCATAGTAAATTAATCTTAAGTAAGTAGATCAGGGCATGCATATGTTCCATGGTGAAATATTCCACATTCTACAAATCCCAAGGACACTGTAGAAAGGCCTACACAGACACACACAGATACAATGAAGAAATGATGACTAGAGAAAGGATGGAATTAATGTGATATGTAAGAGCTGACAAAGCACTTCATATACCTCATAAGTGAATGCGTGTTATTTTATCAGTCTAAAAGGGAGTATAATGTTCTATTTACAGGTCTAATTCTTATACTTAACATGCATATTTATAAGACAATTGTGGAATTGATGATTCTAAAAATTTCAAATAGCATTCGAGAAGAGTGACAGTTAGAACATAGTAACATCTTAATGTTATAGACAGAAATACAGAAATTACAATAATTAACAGAAGGAAGAAAGAACAAAATTTAAAATTAAAACAAAATTTAGAGAGAGAAAAACAATTTAGGGAGAGAAATCCTTTTATTATACCGTATTTGCAACCTGAGTTACAATACTTGATTTCCTTTAGACTCTGAACTATAGTCCTTTTGATTAGTATTTTATTTAAGAATTGTAATAAAAATGCAAAAACTGCATACATAGGACACTCATATAATATATCTAAATTCTCAGGGTCTTAGAGTTATAAATAACCTAGTTTTTCCTCACTGGTGCACCCAGGTTATCATATATTCTAAGGACTATAAAGGAACTCCCAAATCCCATACCCTTGAATTTGTCCTGGAAAAAAAAAAAGGAGTGAAAAAGACAAGCATAGAAAGAAGACTGCCATCTCATTAGGCAAATGATTGAAGAAAAATGTATTGGAAAATGTCCATCATGCCTAACTGCCTTCACAGGCTGCTTATACTTGCCCTATAACCTGAACATGCTGAAAAAGCCTTTCAGCTACTGCATAAATTATTTTTCCTAGAGAAGAAGCATTAAGGAACCTGAAGAATCTCAACAGGCAGAAGTATCCGGAGAAAACTAGATTTATGGGGAAATAATTGTTACTGATAATTATAGTAATTACTACTCAGAGAAAAAAAATATTCTATATTAAAATCACCTCATTTTCCTACACTCCAAACCTCATCATTGTTATATCTTCCTACAACGCACTTCCACAATTTTATTCAACCTTCTGCAACCATTTAACCTGTTGCTGGTGCTAGTTCCCCATAATATTCAGAGAATCTTCATAAAATCTCCTAAATTTCTTGAGCCAGGCTAGTGTGTGTATGTGTGTGTGTGGGTGTCTAGAACTTGAAAGAGACATTATTACTATAAAAGTAGTCCTGGAACTGGTTATACATTCCATGTCTACTATTAATCTTAATATTTCTACTCATTCTATTTTGCTGTATCTGGAACATTCCTGGAAACTCTAAATACCAGTTAAAAGCTCTATAAATTATTTGAGTTTCAGCTCAGTCTTTTTTGTTTGCTTATATGTTTTTCTATAAATTTCTACTAAATGAGGGAATTTGATTGCAAGGAATGGAAACTAACTAGATAAGTTTTTGACCTTGTGTATATCTAACATCAAGAAACAAAGAACAGAGTGCCATAAGGCTACCAGCTTTTTCTCTAATTGAATCTTTTCTATGTATCTTTGAAAATCTACCCATTTTTCTCTGCTGTATAATTAAGGATTCATCTGGTCTTTGCCACTCTTTCATGGAAAATAACCTTAGAATTTCATGGAAAATAATCCTTAGAATTTCCTGAGTTACATAAGTGTCTATTATTAATGATTGGCCCTTGAAGCACATTTGAATTTATATTAAGAAGATGATTTAGGATGAGAATTGGATATGCCAGAAAGATGAGTCATATGATTAGAAGGTTGGGGCTTTGAGCCCCTTGATGTCAGTCTAACCTCCCAATATCTGGGAAAGTAAGAGAGGGGGCTGGAGGCTGACTTCTTCAATCACATGGCCCAAGATTCAGTCAATCAACCCTGGTTGAACACACTGATGTGCTACAAGGGTGATGCACCCTGATTTCATGGGAAGAGGGCACAGAAGCTCTGCATTCTGGATCTTTGCAGACCTTTCCTTATCTAGATTTGTAACCTTTATAAGACTGTCATAAGTATAGCAATTTTCCAAGTCCTATAAATTTTTCCAATGAATTTTGGAATCTGAGGGGGTCTTGGGAATCTTCAAATTTGTGGCAGTTGATAAGAACAATGGGTCTTTTGGGGACCTCTGTAGTGTAGCTGGTGTCTGAATGAAGGACACTCTAATGGAAAACTAAGTCCTTAATTCATGCAGTTTGCACTAACACCAGTTGGTTAGTGTCAGTGTTGAATTGCAGTATAACAGTTGGTGTCAGAATACTATCTTTATCTTTGCAGATCTGCTTTTTCTGTCTATATTGTGTCTTGATTTACCCGTAACTTTGTATGATGAGAGGATTTGACTTTTCAGCCAACCTTGAAATATTTTTAGCCTCTTCCATTGGGGAACAAAAATTATCAGAGACTACATTATATCCATTGGAACTGGAGGAAAGCCCTGGTGACCGCTGGGAAATTTTTGCTAAATTTTGATTAAGAAGTAAATTTAAACTAAAGAATTATTTTCCTGGTTAAGGCACATTCTCAGTGATGAAAGAAGTTTTCTTCCCTTCCCCTCCAATACACACAAAGTTTCAACACCCAATGCAAAGAATTCTCCCGCATGTAAAGTAGGTCAACTTTAGTCCTTAATGTTCTGAAACCAAAACAATATACAACCCTTGTTTTCCAGATGAAAATCAATTTATTCAGCCCATTAAAAACCCACAATATAATCTAAAATTAATACTTTCAGGGTGCCTGGGTGGCTCAGTCGGTTAAGCATCCGACTTCAGCTCGGGTCATGATCTCACGGTTTGTGGGTTCGAGCCCCGCATCAGGCTCTGTGCTGACAGCTAGCTCAAAGCCTGGAGCCTGTTTCAGATTCTGTGTCTCCCTCTCTCTCTGACCCTCCCTTGCTCACGCTGTCTCTCTCTCTCAGAAATAAATAAAAAACATTTAAAAAAATAAAATTAATACTTTCATGTGACAATTATTAAGTATCTTATACATCAATAAATTTATTATGATTGACTCTCTTTATTTCCTATGGGAAATAAAGTTCTGCCCTACATAAAAATATCTTATGTATGAGCCACCTACTTTAAGTGATCAACTAAGCAAGACTGAAATAATTTATTGGTCAATAAAATAGAAAAAAACAAAACTTTTGTTTTCATTAATCACACACAAAAACGTATTTCTCAGCTAGTTCAGATATAACAAATTCTAACTCAAATAATGTCATGGTTGTGTGACACCCAAATGGATCCAAAGACAAATTCTCATCAAAGGTCAATATTTCAGTGGGTGCCTGAGTGACTCAGTCAGTTCAGCATCTGACTTTGGCTCAGGTCATGATATGGTTCGTGGGGTCAAGCCCCACTACAGGCTCTGTTCTGACAGCTCGGAGCCTGGATCCTGCTTCAGATTCTGTGTCTCCCTCTCTCTCAACCTTCCTCTGCTATTTATTTCAAAAATAAATACACATTAAAAAAGACTTAATAAAAAAGTGAATATATCAGTACTTTGAGCAAATGGTCAGAAGAAAGACAAACTCTGAAACTATTATGTACCTCCACAGCATGTAATTTAGGGGACTGGTTCCTTATCATTAAATGGCTCGGTCTCTAGGTATCCTTGAGTTCAATTGCCTGAGAAAGAGAGAATATGATTAGCTCAGATTGGATCAGATGTACACTCTTGGTTCAATAAGCTGTGAACAAAGAAGCTAGGGTTACTCCTTACCAATATGGTTACTTCACCTTCACCAGAGGTTTTAATATGGGAACTGAGAAGGGTATATGTTCAAAGGCTAAAAGTACAATGGATGTTATGCTACTGCACAAAAATCTAACTCATAATGCATTTCTGTTTGTTATTATTTGCTAGCTTCCTTATAAGTATTGAGTATGTCACTTAATTGGGAATGTTTTATGCTTGTCCTCAAAGCCTAACACAGTTCAGGTCCACAATAGATGATTAAAAACTTACTGTTGATTCATGATTACTAGAGAAGAATATTATAATTTAATCTTTATATATGGTGAGGAGTTGGTTGATGATTATACTTCAAATAAAGAAAATTTTCAAATAAATCTGCAAATAAAGAAAATATAGTATCAATATATGAAGTACAAAACATATAGTAACAGAATTGATATGATGTAGTTGAAGGTGCTTTCATTCAACAAGTCAGGAGACCAAAATTCAATTCCTGGGTCAGTTGCAACTATTTTTACATCTCTTATCAAGTTATTCTTGGAGTTTCAGTTTCCTTCTTTTTTTTTTTCTTGATCTTCAGTTTTTCTAATGTAAATAAAAGAGTTGGGTAAAATGGATTTGAATTTATGCCTAGTTATTTAATTACCTGTAGACCAAAATTTTATGTTAGTTGTGTGATTATTTCAGTAGTCTAGGGGTGCCTATGTGGCTTAGTCAGATAAGCATCCGACTTCAGCTCAGGTCGTGATCTCACAGTTCGTGGGTTTGAGCCCTGTGTCAAGCTCTGTCCTGACAGCTCAGAGCCTGGAGCCTGCTTCAGATTCTGTGTCTCCCTAGCTCTCTCCCCCTACCTCCTCTCTCAAAAGTAAATAAACATTTAAAAGAAATTTATTTCAGTATTCTAAATTCATGCTGAGGAAATGCTAGTGTCCTAGGAGGAGAGTAAAAGACAATATTAAAGAAGGAATTTTTAAAAAGGAAATAAATATTTACTACATGCCTAGTTTATGTTATGTATTCCTTAAGGCAACTCTAGTCATATTATTTCATTTTATCCTAGTAAATATCCCATTAAAACTGATGTAAGCATTCATATGTATATATTGGCTTATAAAGTTGGAAAGTCCTTTGGACATAGGTGATTCAGGATCTAAAATCAGCATGAGGATCCAGTGGTACTGATCAGTGAACTCTGTTTTTCATGGTTTGCCTTCATTTCTAGAAGGTTACTTCCCTTCACAATGACCTGATCACTGTGCCAGGTCACTCAACACTCTGCCAGCTCACAATGTAGGAAAATAAATAACAGTTTAATCCCAGATCTCAGGGCTATAAAGGGCCCAGATTAGACTCTGCATTCATCCTTAAACTAGCTACAATTGCCCAATGAATGGAATACATTCCCTTAAGCTTATTTTACCTGCTGCACTTCCAGTAACCCAAAACACATAAAAGAGAGTAAGAGAAGAGTGCAGAAAATTCAGGTTACAATTTCTCAGATGACATTTAGAATTAGTAAAGGTTAAGCAGCAGAACTATGGGTTTATTCATTCAACAAATGACCACTGTCCATGAGCCAAACACTATAGTAGGCACTGGGATATAGCCCTAAATAATCAGACAGCGTATTTAGCTTCCATGCAGATTAGATAGTGGGACGAGGCAATAGACAATCAATTATAAAAATGGATTTCAATTTCTATTCATCCAGAATCTCAGAGAAAAGGCAAATGCATGGAAGTGAGTCCCACATTCTGAGTCACATTTCCCATCAGGCATATTCAAATTCATAGGTGGTATGGGGCCAAATGGCTAAGGGGCTGTGCTAAAAGTGGTGCTTAACATAGGAAGAATTGGGGATTCTCGGGTGGCTCAGTTTGTTTGAGCATCTAACTATTGATTTCAGCTCAGGTCATGATCTCATGGTTCATGGGATTGAGCCCTGCATCTGCCTCTGTGCTGACAGCATAGAGACTGCTTGGGATTTTCTCTCCCTCTCTCTCTCTCTGCCCCTCTCCGACTCATGCTCTGTCTCTCTGTCTCTCTGTCTCTCTGTCTCTCTCTCAATAAGTGAACTTAAAAATTAAATAAAATAGGTAGCATTGAAATGTAGAAAGAATTCAAAATGTAGAATAAAACTGAATGGAGGCAAAATGTTTACATTTCTACCTTTATTGAGAAAGTTTTAAAAGTAATTGATTGAAAGCACTCCAAAAATTCCACATAGTAGCTCTAATGTCTTTTATGATATTTAGATGAATAATCCCAATTGCTATTGCTATGTCTTTATTTTTAATATTATTTATTCTGCTCTCTAAATTATTTATGTGCATAATTATTTTTGGTGATTTTTTGGCTTTTATTTTATTATTATTATTTATTATTATTATTATTATTACTACTATTATTATTATTTAGCCATCTCTGCCCATGTAGTTTATGAAAAATAGTGATGTGACCTTACAGTTGAATTCCCTCACTAACATGTCTTTTACAGGGAACTCTTGCCCAGGAAGACAGAGGTTGCAAATGACTTTATTGTCCATTTCAGGAACTTCCCAGGAAACCATTTAATGGATATCAAATTGTTCAAATCTTCAACAGCATCAAAGAACAGTTTACTTCCCAGGATTCCAAGACTGTTTACACTCTTGATCCAAACTTGTTTTTGCTGTGTCCATCAGTCCTCAATTATCACCTTATGATCCCTCACCAATCCTAATCAGGCCCCTGACTTGAAATATCCACTTAAAATGAGTTGCCAAAACAGGATAGAGTTTTCTCAAAAAGTTAAAAATAGAACTACCCTTCAATCTAGCAATAACGTTACTCGGTATTTATCCAAAGAATACAAAAACACTAATTCAAAGGTATACATGCACCCTGATGTGTATAGCAGCATTATCTCTAATAGCCAAATTATGGAAACAGTCCGAATGTCCATTGACCAATGAATGGATAAAGAAGATGTCGTGTGTACACACACACACACACACACACACACACACACACACACACACAGAATATTACTCAGTCATATAAAGAATGAAATCTTGCCATTTGCAATGACATGGATGGAGCTAGATAGTATAATGCTAAGTGAAATAAGTGAGACAAAGACAAATATCACATGATTTCACTTAAAGGTAGAATTTAGGAAATAAAACAAACCAGCAGAGAAGGAAAAAAGAGAGATGTAAACCAAGAAACAGACTCAACTATAGAGAATGAACGGATGGTTATTAGAGGGAAGTTTGGTGGGGGAGATGCGAGAAACAGGTTATGGGGAGTAAAGAGTGCACTTGTGGTAGAGGGTGTTGTAGACAAGTATTGGATCACTAATTTGTACATCTGAATCTACTATCACACTGAATCTAATACCTAACTGGAATTTAAATAAAAATGTAAATAAATAAATAAAACTAGTTGCCAAAACCATGTGACTGTCCTGAATTTGCCCTCCCCACTTAGGGATGCCACTAAGACTGTCACAGTAATGCTCTCTCTTACCAGCTTTGCATTGGAAGTGTTTCCGTGACGTTTTCATGGAGCCAGAATTCAGTAGCCATGAGAGAGTTTAACCACTGCAATTCAAACATGGAATGTCCGCATGTACATGTTGAATGAATAGATGAATGAATTATAGGCTCATTCAGATTCAAAATAGAACACACTTTATAATACTAAAACTAAAATATAAAAATTCTGTAGCATATTATAAAAATTATATTAATAAAGCTCTAGAGGCTATATCATTTCCACATTATTACTGTTGTTTTCTCAAAGAACATTACAAAGAATTTTGAAGGGAAAAATATGTACAATTAGGGAAGAAATGTGCAAATCTTTGCAGACAAAGAATGAAGATTTATTAATTTGACTATTCATTGATATCTGATGAGAAGCACTGTATCTAGCATTACAAATTTTGTTTCTTGGGGTGCCTGAGTTAAATCTCTGACTCGTGATTTTGGTTCAGGTCATGATCTCACAGTTAGTGAGTTCAAGTCCTACACTGGGATCTATGCTGACAGTGCAGAGCCTGCTTGGTATTCTCTCTCTCCCTCTGTGTCTGCCCTTGCCCTGCTCTCTCTCTCTCTCTCTCTCTCTCTCTCTCAAAAATTAATAAACTAACAAATTTTTAATTAAAAAAAAAAACAATTTAGATTCTTTATGATGTGTTTTCTGATGAAGTACAGTCAATCCCCAAAATTCCTTAAAAACTTTCATGCATTTATTTTCTTCTCATCAGCTGTTAAGTGCAAAAACCCTTGTTGAAATTCATGCAAGATATGGGGTGCCTGGGTGGCTCAGTTGGTTGAGCGTCCGACTTCGGCTCAGGTCATGATCTCATGGTTCCTGGGTTTGAGACCCGCATCAGGGTCTGTGCTGACAGCTAGCTCTGCCTGGAGCCTGTTTCAGAGTCTTTATCTCCCTCTCTCTCTGACCCTCCCCTGCTCACACTGTCTCTTTCTCTCTCAGAAATAAACTTTAAAAAAAAATTTTAAAAATAAACAGAATTCATGCAAGATGAAGTATCTGTAACATAACCGCATACAAGAAATATTTCTTTTAAGCATTTTAGCCATTTAATTAACTGCAAGTAACAGCTTGTCTTACTGTCTCCTTAAGGGAATTGCCTCCCTAAAATAGAAGCTAATTTTTTAATACGGAGTTAAAATGTCAATTTTCCATTATTGCATTAATCTAAGTACCAGAATTAGAACTCAAGATTTAGAGTCTCAGCCTATGGTTGATTAGACAAGAGAAGCATAATAGCGTTGACTATTCTGTCTTACAGAGAGAAATAATGCAAATAGGTATAGCCTATGGTAGCAAGCAATCCATTTGGCATGTCAGAGTCCTTATGTCCCAGGGGGCTTTCTGTATAGAGAGAAGGTGAATTCAATGAATGGACATTAAAGTAAGTGGAAATCCCTAGTTTCCAGCTTCAGTCTTTGCTTTTGAGAGAAAAGGTCTTTTTCCTCTCATACAGAGAGGGGAAACCCACAGCTACATCCCAAGACAAGGTATTCCCTTAGACAGGAATAGTTCAGATACACATTAAGGACAAAGGGTAGCCTGGTGATTTGGGATTTGCTTCTACTAGGCAGTTAGAAAATAGACTGTGAAATGCTTTTGCAGACCACAAAGCCCTATGAAAATGCTAGCCCATTAATCATGAGTGATTTTAATTACTGTGATATTGATTAGTATAGCAACTATGCAAAATGTAAGCCAGACACTATACTTTCCTGAGCTTGCTCTTTTTCTCCTCAGCTTCATGAACAGCTGGCTTAACCAGAGACTATTTTAAGAACCAAAAAAAGAGCAAACATGAATAAAGTTGAAGGTTATAGAGGACTACAATGAAAAGTTATTGAAGACAATGGAATTCTGGTTTCTTTTAGAAAACTTGCATTCTTCAAAGAATGCTCTGCAAAGTATTATGCCTGTGGGGAATGATTCAGTCAATTTCTTACAATAAATGCATGAATGGTTCTGTTTCATTTTATTCCCTAGATTGAATATATGTAGTTATTTTAAAAGATATATATTTGATATACTTCGCAAAGTATATATACTTTCATATATATACAGGTATATATACAGATATATATATATATATATACAGATATATATATATACACATACAGGCTTTGTGGCCTATCTTCTCTGTTTTTGTGGGAACATTGTCTTCACACCCATGATTTCAGTTCACACAAATGACAATAAAGAAAATCCCTTGATTTATAGTGAAACAATATATCTAATATCATGTAAGATTTACATATTTAGACACACTATAACTCAGATGTAGAGAAAAACTAACAAAACTTCTCTTGTATAACTGATCTAATGGTTTGGAAAAGCTCTTAACTTGCTGTACAGTGATAAATTTTACCTTTAAATTCAAAACTCCTCAAACTTTCCATCTAATCTCCTCTATTTCCTTTGGTTTCAAATACTCTCTTAACTGGTTTAAAAGTTAGGGTACATGCTTCAAGTTTCAGATTTAATTTCCCTGCCTACATGCCACCTCAATAAGACCTCTGGTGATTACTGTGGGAAGCTTATACCTTGTGGCAAATGAGGTGGGCAAATGGGCAGGGAGGCTGGAGACTTGAGGTTCTTAAGTGTAGGTCCTTGTTCCGTTTTCCCAAGCAGAGTGTTTAGGCGGCCAGGTCTGTCCACTTTTTGGCCTCTTAACTAATGTCTCTTGAGATGCTTCATGTCACAAATTCCCAACTTTTCTCCTTTTGGTCACAAATTTTTTACGCACTGTAACTCACCATATCTTTACTCCAGGCCTATCAGTTTATCAGCCCACATAGCATATCTCTGGTTCTCCACAGGAACATGAATAAACTTAAGGGTCTTCTGAGTGTTTCAGTGGGCCATTTGGAGCCAGCAGCACTGCCTTAGTCTCATCAATCTCACCTTTTCCCCATAAGCCTTCACATGCCACACTGGACTCGCCCAGGGGCAAGTGAGGAGATTCTCCTAGAAGGACTGCACTGTGGGAAAGCAGCTTCCATGGAGTAGCTGTGGTGAGGCAGGTCTCAGAAATAAGAACACAAATGAAAGACTTGCTTCACTCCTTTTTTTCTACCCTGCCTTTTCTCTGAAGGACAGTGCATTCAAAGCAACAAGTTTAAGAATATATTTTTAAAAACAATAAAAAGTAGTTTTCAGTTGCATCAGAAAATGTTTTCAAAAAATTATACCCTTATTTTAATAGCTAGTATTTATGTGTCAAGCATTGTACTCAATGTCTTCATACCAAACTTGTAAATAAGTATCAATACTTTACCAAATGAATGATTTGGGGCTCAGGGAGGTTAAATAACTTCTCTAATGTTGCATATTAGTATGTGCTAAAGCTAGTATTCACATTCAACTATGTTTGACTCCAAATTGGTATCTTTAAGTGTTATATGATCAAATGTAAGAGAAGGAAGAACCAGATGTAAGCAGGCCAGGAGAAGTTCCCACAGGACAAGCCAAGAGGGTTCTTGCTATGTGCAGGCTAGCAATCAAATGTGAGCAAGCAGGAAGTAAGAGCAATTTACTGAAAGTATATGGAAAGTGCAGGTACAGAGTATCTGGGAGACTCAGAAAGGAAAAAAGTATCTTGCCTTTGCTCAGGGTCTGAGGTATCTATTGAGGATTTTGGTCTGGTGTATGTGTCCTCTCAGGTATCCAGGAACCGGCTAGAACAAGGACAAAGGCCCAGATGTCCTTCATAAGCCAATTATTCCTTGGGGTCTGGCTGGGATGTGTGTGTGGTGGTGGTGGGGGGGTGGTGAAGGCGATGTCTGAGCATGGAGTTGTCTAGCACAGGTGGTCTGGGATGCACATATGATGACTTTGTCCAGTCATTCTCACCTCCTTCTTCCCCACATGTTATCTATTGTGCTGGAAGACTCTAAAGAAATCATTACTTCTTGACTCTTACAAGGAGGACATACACTATTTTCACTATGAGTCATGTGTAAAGTAGGGGTGCAGGTTCTAGCAAGAATAGCAGGGAAAGGAGCAAAAATCAGATTTTTATGGAGTTCTTCATTTTCCTATATCAAACCAACTTGCCCATATCCATACCACCATGAAAAACAAATATCCAGGAAAAGAAAATCAAACAAATATAAAAATTGAAAACCGAGTCCATAAGTTTTAGTATGATATATCAGTTGTCTGGTGTTGGAATTTGTAATGCATACATGGAATTAATAGTAGTAGGGAAAATCTATCAGCAAATCCTGGAAATTAATATTCTTCTCAGAGTTCCTAAGTAAAGGATGCTTATGTGTAGATGTAAATAAATATCTAGATTTTGAACTCAATTTAGAGTATTAAGTCAGTCTACACTGTAATTATCTAGAGTGGTATTTGTTTCCCACAGTAAACTCTAATTAGTTAAATATATAGAGCTAGAAGTGGTTCCATGGAAAGACACTGAAGATGGACATTTTGTATTGCTTATGTGACCTGGGTGAAAAGGGAGTGATTACCTCATCCCCAGGGAAAATGGATTGTGGGTGGCCCAAGACATGTGGTCATTTATAGCATGCATCTCTTACTACTTAGTAGGATTTGGAATTCAAGTGGCTGCTGCAAATGACCTTTGTGATTGCAAATGAAGGATACAGAGTCTGTGAGTTCAGCTGGCTGCTTCTGATTAAATACAAAGAAAGTTATCAAAGCACAGGGTCTTAAATACTTGGCTTTACCTCTTATATCCTCCACTCTACTTCTCAAATACCTGCACCAATTGGTTTAGACTTGTTTGAGTCCCTGAAAATATCTTTTATAACTGACAGTCACTGACTGAGACAACAATAAATCAGACATAGAAATCAATTCAAGGAGTTACAGAAATACAAAGTAATTTGAATCTCCAACTGTGCCAGGCCTCTTATGTAAAAGTCAGGCACTTATGGGAAAAGAATTAGGCTACAAAATCATAATGGGAACATTTGAGTGAGTTACAAATAAATATAAGCCTGGTAAACTTCCAAATTCCATTAATGTTCTCAGACCTATAGAAATAGCTGCTTTTCACCTTATTTAGAAGCGATAACTTGCTTGAAGACACTAAAATGTTCTTACCTGTATCAGTCAGCATCTAATCAGGGAATATAAATGACAGCAGTTACGTCAACAGAGAATTTTTTTTAATTTGAGAGAGAGAGAGAGAGAGAGCAGGGGAAAGGGACAGAGAGAAAGGAGAGAGAGAATCTTAAGCAGGATCCACACTCAGTCTGGAGCACCTCATAGACCTTGTTTCCATGATCTCAGGTTCATGACTTGAGCTTGAAATCAAGAGTTGGACACTCAACCAACTAAGTCAACCAGGTTAGAGAATTGTATGTGCTAACTAGAAATAAAGTTGTTGGCTAGGTAAATGAAAAGATAAAATGAGAATTCTAGAGGATTAAAGAGGTAGGAACCATAGGACACAGTTACTTTCCTTCAATATGAGGGAACATGGAATTCATAGGAATTATTAAAGACTTGAGGAGGGTCTTGAGTATCTTGAACCCAGACTTCTGAAGGGGCGGCACCATCCAACTGGGGCTGGGATGTCAAGGCAGTTCTTGATAAAGCTGGTTGTGCCTGTGTTGGACAAATTGCGAACTTGCCTCAGTTACTGCTACTGGAAGGAGAACCATTAACAAGGTTACCCTGATAAGAACTAGAAGCTAGGGGCACCTGGGTGGCTTAGTCGGTTAAGCGTCCGACTTTCGCTTAGGTCATGATCTCGCAGTTCGTGGGTTCGAGCCCCGCGTCGGGCTCTGTGCTGACTGCCAGCTCAGAGCCTGGAGCCTGTTTCAGTCTGTGACTCCCTCTCTCTCTGACCCTCCCCTGCTCATGCTGTCTCTCTCTCTCTCCTAAAAAATAAATAAAACATTAAAAAAACAATTAAAAAAAAAAAAGAACTAGAAGCTAAAAGAAAACTCACAAGGAAGAAACTAGAAGAAGCAAGAATCTTCTCCTCTGGCCTTGCAGTCTCCTTCTAGTACTCTTTATTGCAGATTCTAAAATAGAGCCACCCAGTTGGCCAAGCAGAAATGTATCTGACATGCCACATTTCCAGCGTCACAAAGAGTTTAGAAGGGCACTGGCACAATATATTAGGCAGTTACCTCAAAAACACTGGCCCGTTATCAAAAACAACTGGCTTGTTCCTGTCACCCCCTCACAGCTTTCAGATCCATAACTACATTCATATCCTAAAATGTCTAAGGTGGACTAATGTTAAGACCTGAGCGGAGAGGCAATGGCTCACAGAAAATACAGCTGTAAGATTTTGCTGATTTATATTGTCCAAAACCCACAGAATACGTATGGAAATAAATTCTACAGTTTCTGATAGGGAATGATAAACACAACATTAAAGAAGTCGAATTTGTCACTAAGATGAATGTACCAGAAATGTTGGATTCAATTCCATCTCTATCACTTACAAGCTTTGTGAATTTAGACAAGATGCTTAACTATCCTTTGCCTAATTTGGCTCATCTATAATATGAGTATAATAATTATGAAATGTGATTATTATGAAAAGTTAATATATATATATATATGCTTAGGTAAGCATTCAGAACATAGTAAGGACAAGAGTACTAACAAAAGAAAAGGACTCAGGCAGCTTGAAGTAACTCTAATTATTTCAGCATTTTAGTGAAACTTGTATTTAGTAGTCACCTGAATTAAATAAAGTTGAGATATTAGAAATTCCTTATATAATATAATGGAAGAAATCCAATGACTTAGAAAGATAGGAATGCTGGAGTACACTTCTGATGTGTGACCTGCTCATCCACCCCCTATCTATATATCACCCTGGGGGTCCACCAAATATTAGTCTAGTCTTCCCCAAGGGATCTGTAGCCTTTTACCAAGATGGAAATATATCTTACACTGAGGAAAGAGGACGATCTCTACTTCTCAAGGATAACCACACAGTTGCTTCCAGCAAACAATAATATCTGGGGTCTCCTGTGCGACTGAGGTTTACCACTCTGAATAAAAGAACATATCAACTGGAGGATAAATGAGGTTGGCTTGAGCTCAGCTCCCACAGCAGGTCTATAAAACAAGCCTATATTTATTTCTCCTCTATTTATTTCTGCCATTTTTGATTATGTAATTGGAACGAAGTCAGCAACTAACAGAATTTCCACATTGGTACCCTCACTTGTAGAATGAGGATTATTTTGCTTGCTAAGGCTGAGTAAAGACCCTCAAACTTCCCCTCTCTACCAAAATAATAAACCAAATTCAAACTTTATAACCCTGGTGCACTGCTGATTTAATGCTACGAGAAGTTCTGAAGAATATGAAGGTGGTGATTTCTATTATGTCTCCATTTAAATAGCAGAAGATGGATTAGTGATATAAAGAGATGATATATTGGTCTTGAAGAGTGACAGTGAATTATTTGAAATTTGATCAGGGGATTAAATGCAATTGGAACTGCTATTTCCCCTTGTGTCTCCTTATTCCAGCTAATCAACGTTCTTCTGACAACTGGTAAGCAGTTTCCAGAGGGAAAATTCTTTCTCTTCCTCTGTCTTTTCAAGGATTCACTTTGCTTTAAGGTCAGCACTATACCTTTGCTATTCTACTTCTGGTTTTCTGTATAAATAGGCTTCAAGAATCTTGATCATCTCACTAGCCTACAGGATATTTTGCTGCCTCACTACATTGATAACATTGTGTGGGCTGAATTTGGTAAGCTCTAAACGCCTATGTATACATATATCTATATGTTAGGAAACAAGAGGTTACTCCCCCCCACACACAGACACACAAAAGGGTGTCAGGGTGTTACCTCTATGTTAGGCGGATGCCTGAGGATATTGACCTCATCCACCAAAGCAAAAAGCAATTAACTTCATTCTGCACAGCTATTACTTTCTCAGTGTGGGGTGGCTGGTGGGAATATTGGTAATGGTGAAAATGGTCATCAAGTACTTTTGAAACCAATAGTCTAATCTATTCAGTTATTCTTACACTTCCAACATTTAGCAATCACCAAAATCTTATGTTACATTTATTGCTACTTGAAAAACTGTGGTTTCTGTTACTGCACTGCTGGATATTGTGGATCCTGAATTGGTTTCAGATTGCTGCTGTAATAAATTACTCAAATTTAGCTGCTTAAAACAATACTCATTTATTGTCTTGCAGTTTTGAATGATAGAAGTTCAAAATGTGTCTCACTGTGCTAAAATATAGGTGTCAACAGGCCGCATTTCTCGCTGGAGGCTCTAGAGGAAATTTACTTTCTTGCTTTTTCCAGCTTTTAGAGGCTGCCCGTATTCTTTGGCTGCCCACTTTCATAAGCTATTGTCTCTATTCATTTTCGAGGCCAGCAGTATTCAGTCCGGTCTTTCATATGTTCCTTCCTTCTGATTCTAACTTTCCTACCTCTCTCTCTCTCTCTTTATTTTTTTAAATTTATAAGAACTCTTGTGATTACATTGGGCCTACCCAGATAATTTAGGATAATTGTCTCATCTCAAGGTCATCTGGTAAGCAATTTAATTCCACTTGGGAACTTAGTTCCATTTTTTCCAGGTAACATAACACATTCACAAATTCCAGGGATTAGGATTTAAATATCTTCATGTTTGGAGGACTATATTCTGTCTATTACACCTACCTTTCCTTTCTCACTGATCTCATGTTTCTATGAGAAAGAATTTCTGTCTAGGAACCTTCTTGACTTCTCTCATACTCCTCAGGGTAGTAACAGTGACTTTTCCTGAATTTGGAAGATATAAATGAGTACACATGCCTTACTTTCTTCCATATTCTCCTAGGGCACTACTATGTGCAGAGAGAACACATTGCACTATTTGAGGCATGAAGCTATTACAGGGCAGGTGGATGATCTTGGGGTGTTTCATCCAGGGTCAAGTGCTAACCAGCTCTAGCATTTTTTTTAATGTTTTTTTTGTTTTGTTTTGTTTTTTTTTATTTCTAGGATAGAGAGAGAGAGACAGCGTGAGCAGGGGAGGGTCAGAGAGAGAGGGAGTCACAACTGAAACAGGCTCCAGGCTCTGAGCTGGCAGTCAGCACAGAGCTCGACGCAGGGATCGAACCCACGAACCGCGAGATCATGACCTAAGCGAAAGTCGACGCTTAACCGACTAAGCCACCCAGGCGCCCCAGCTCTAGCATTTTTAAAAGATTTTTTTTAAAAGCAAATTTGTTTGTTTGTTTGTTTATCTATATATTTATTTTGAGACAGAGCTAATGAGAGCACAAGCAAGGGAGGAGCAGAGAGACAGGGAAACAGAGAATCCTAAGCAGCCTCTACATGGTCAGTGCACAGAGCCCGACGCTGGGCTCAAATTCATGAAACCGTGAGGTGGTAAGATGAACTGAAATCAAGAAGTGCGGGCGCCTGAGTGGCTCAGTTCGTTAAGTGTACGACTTCGGCTCAGGTCATGATCTCCCCGTCAATGGGTTCGAGGCCCGCATTGGGTTCTGTGCTGGCAGCTCATAGCCTGCTGCCTGTTTCAGATTCTGTGTGTGTGTGTCTCTCTCTCTCTGTCCCTCCTCTGCTCATGCTCTGTCTCTCTGTCTCAAAAATAAATAAACTATAGGAGAATACTCATTGCTGATCATTTGATTTAAAAAAGAAAAAAATAAACTATAAAAAAAATTAAAGAATTCAAGAACTGGATGCTTAAGTGACTGAGCCACCCAGGTGCCCCCAAATATAGCATTAAAAAAAATTTTTTTTAATGTTTTATTTATTCCTGAGAGAGAGAGACAGCGTGACCAGGGGATGGTCAGAGAGAGAGGGAGATACAGAATCTGAAACAAGCTCCAGGCTTTGAACTAGCTGTCAGCACAGAGCCCGACGTGGGGCTCGAACCCACGAACCGTGAGATCATGACCTGAGCCGAAGTTGGACACTTAAGCGACTGAGCCACCCAGGTACTCCCCCCACCCCTCAATCTAGCATTTTTAAAGTATGTTGTCTAAAAGTCATTATCAGTAGTTAAGTATTTTATCTTCAATTATCTGTCTTCAATATCTGTATCGCAACTGGTTCCCAATTCTGACAAAGAAAATAGAGGTGTAATATATTAATTTTGCAATGTGCCAAAAAATAACAATAGTTGCTACCTGAATGGTATTTAAGCATTAGAGATTGCACATTTTAAAATAATATCTAGTAATATCTAGAAGTCAACAAAGCAAAATTATAAAGAATTTTTTCAGAAAACTAATTGTTTATTCCATTATGAGGGAGTTCATAGTAGTCTATTGAGGTAAATAGAATGAACTGACACGGTCATTACATAGGGTTACATAAGTCTTCTGGGTTCTGTACTCAATTTCAATGTATAGAAATGTTGGACCCCCACAAACCAGCAAATGATGTTCAAAACACCAACTGGCTGTCCGACAATTCAATTCACTTCTGACACTGTTTATCCAGAGATAGTATCAGATTCCACAAGTTAGAGACTCAGTCTCACAAGACTTCCCTCTTCCCACCCTCAATCTGGATGCCAGTCAGAAGCTCAGTTTGCTACCTGTACTTCTGAATAACTGGCTATATGCCAGTGGTTTCTCTGTCTCCTTCCATGGGTTTGATTAATTTGCTAAAGTGGCTCATAAAACTCAGAGAAATATTTTACATAGTGGATTACTGGTTTATTATAAAAAGGATATAACTCAAGAACAGCTAGATGCAAGAAATGAATAGGGCAATGTTTGACAAGGGAGTGTGGAGATTAGTGCCTCACTCTCTCAGCAACTTCAATCCACGAACCCCATCCTTTTGGATTTTTATGGAGGCTTCATTACATATATGTTATTGGCCATTTGTAATCTATTGGACCTCCAGACTTTCACACTTCCATCCTCAAGTGATTTATGAGCAATCCTAAATCCCTTCATTAACATAACAAAAGATACATTTATCTCTCTCACCATTTAAGAAATTCCAACAGTTTTAGAAGCTTTGTATCACACACAGCACAAAGATCAAATGTGTATATTTCTTATTTTAAATTGCATTATCTCTAGTTATCTGGTATGTCTATCGTCTATACTTTAACACTTGGTTCTATTTCTTTTAGGACAAATACTACCAAAAATCCACTGCCTAATTCTGTGTCTAAGGAATAATATTCTATTAAATTTGCTATAACATTTTCTTGATCCATTTTTATTCTAATTATGATCAAATCATGTATTAAAGAAGTCAGTCGAGGGCTATTGAGTGACTTCTTTGCTAACAAATACTTAATTTTCTTTTTTTTTAATATTTTATTTTATTATCTTTTTTAATGTTTTATCTATTTCTAGGAGAGAGAGAGAGAGAGAGACAGCATGAGCAGGGGAGGGCCAGAGAGACAGGGAGTCACAGACTGAAACAGGCTCCAGGCTCTCAGCTGGCAGTCAGCACAGAGCCCGACGCGGGGCTCGAACCCACGAACCGCGAGATCATGACCCAAGCGAAAGTCGGACGCTTAATCGAGCCACCCAGGCGCCCTAACATATACTTAATTTTCTAAATAAATTCCTTATGGGGCGACTGGGTGGCTCAGTTGGTTAAGCATCCGACTTCACCTTAGGTAATGGTCTCATGGTTCATGGGTTTGAGTCCCGCGTTGGGCTCTGTGCTGACAGCTAGCTCAGAGCCTGGAGCCTGTCTTTGGATTCTGTATCTCCCTCTCTCTCTGACCCTCCCTGCTCACGCTGTCTCTCTCTCTCTCTCTCTCTCTCTCTCAAAAATAAATAAAACATTAAAAAACAAACAAATAAATAAATTCCTTATATTTGTCCTGGCAAATTTCTAGATTTTCATAAAGACAGGAGACTGCCTTTATGCAAAACAAAATTATTAAATAAAAAGTGAGTGTTGTCATTTCTAAAGTTACATTCTTGTACTAAGTAATGTTTTATTATTATATTTATTATTGCTCTCTGGCTTTAGCTGTACTCAAGTCATTTCATAATTTTTTGCGTCAGTATCCATTTCAGTATTTTTTTCAAGTTTAGTCTATTTTATTTGAAGCACATAAAATTGTTGGGCTGCAATGCCAGAGTCTACCCACCCACCCACTCCCAAACCTGGTTAAATTCCACTACCTCCTTTATTGACTTAGATATTCCTTCATCTAGGAAAGGATTTCTGATACTCCTTAAACTTTCTTGGGTACCTTTTCTATGCAATTGCATAGTATGTCCCGTATCAATTGCCCTTGTTTTTGATGGACCTTGTTAATTTATCTGTCTCTCCCACTAGATGGTGATTGCCCCCATAGCAAAAATTGCATGTAACCTTTCTCACCATTTTATCCACGGGCATAGGACAATGATATACATATTATATATTTATTATTTATCTCCTTAAGCTTTACAAATATTCATTATTACTTAGTAAGTAATGAATGCTATGGTAGTATTCATGAGTAGTACTATCATGATAGTATTATAGCAATATAATTGGCACATTTTAGTTTCTCTTTATTCTTTTTACACTTGAGTTTCTGAATAGAACTTGAAGGGAAGTAGAATACATCATTTCAAAATATACCACTTTGGCATGTGGATTATTTTTAGCTGAAGATAAGACCCAACAGACCCAGAAAGAGATGTTTACCCTTAACTGCCTGAAAGAATTTAGAAGGAGGGCCTGTCCCAGGAGGAGAATTAATACTAAAGTGAACTTTTTATATGGAAAGATTTATGTGCATAGAAAGACAAACATTTCTTCACCAAACATCTGCTTTTCTCATGTTTCTTTGATTTGTCTTTCTCCCCTTGAAGCCCCGGATCCCTATTCCTTTCACTTTAGCTCAGGATGGCATAGAGACTCAGTTGTCTCTCTGAGTCCCATGTTTTTGGTGTTCCTGTACGTGTGAAATTTGTTTTTCTCCTATTAATCTGTTTTATCTCCACTTAATTATCAGACCAGCCAAAGAACCTAGAAGTGAAAAGAAGGGAAAAGCTTTCTACCCCTACAAACTGACAACCAGAAATATATATATATATATATATATATATTTTTTAATGGACACATTTACATTAATGTCAAAAAACAAGACAGCAATGTTACATTAACTTCTTTTCAGTTTTGATAGTGATTTAGATATGGTATGGTGGCAGACTTTTCTCCCTTTCCTTATAAAATTAGAAGACAAAGCTTCATGATTACAATTAACCAGCCCAAGTGGCAAATGGAGAGCTAGGATACGCTTTCCCCAAGTTACCATGTTTTTATTTTTGCCATTATAACAAAACCAGGGCTCACTAACTAGTTCCTGGTCATTTCTAAATAGAGAACATATGAAATTCCTAAAAGTTAGTTCACAGTTTGAAATGCTAGAGTTAATTAGTTTTGGTAATATATTCAGCAACTTTGTAAAATGTGATATCCTTCAGTCCTCTTCAAATCAGCATACTAGTAGTATTGTAATGGCATTTTTTTCTGTGGCCTCATACTAAGACCATTCTTGTCTTAAAGTAAATAAGGCCATCCATTGACTGAATATAAAATAAGAAACTTATATCTAGTAATTTGCATTCTTCTTATTTTAAGTGCCCCTTTAGTTATCACCTAATATTCTCTTATTGTCCAATAATTTAGAATCCCATGGAGCTAGAAAATGTTCAAAATTGGGGGTGCCTGGGTGGCTCAGTTGGTTGAGCATCCAACTTCAGCTCAGGTCATGATCTCACAGTCTGTGAGTTCGAGCCCCACAGCAGGCTCTGGGAGGACAGCTTGGAGACTGGAGCCTGATTCAGGTTCTGTTTCTCCTTCTCTCTCTGCCCCTCCCTGCTCATGCTCTGTCTCTCTCTGTCTTTCAAAAATAAATAAACATTTTGGGGCACCTGGGTGGCTTAGTCGGTTAAGCGTCCGACTTTCGCTTGGGTCATGATCTCGCGGTTCGTGGGTTCGAGCCCCGCGTCGGGCTCTGTGCTGACTGCCAGCTCAGAGCCTGAAGCTTGTTTCGGTCTGTGACTCCCTCTCTCTCTGACCTTCCCCTGCTCATGCTGTCTCTCTCTCTCTCCTAGAAATAAATAAAACATTAAAAAAAAATTAAAAAATAAATAAACATCAAAAAAAGAAAGAATATGTTCAAAATCTTTTCTAAATACAAATACATGCATTTAAGTCCACATACCATTTCTGTCTAATGTCCCATTATCTTAAATTTTATGATAAATAGTAAATTAATTAAACATATGCTAATCTTTCTAGCTTCAAATTCTGTGAACTCCCCCACCCTAAAGGTTATAATGATTATTAGTTCAGAAGCTAGATAAATATCAAGGTTCTTTAATATGTAACATTTATTCTTTTAATAAATGTATATTAAGCTATTACCATAGATGCCAGGGACTCTTCTAAGCATTGGGTATATAGTAAAGAAACAGACAAAAATTCCCTCCAAAGTTAATGTTTCCTCTAAACAATGCAGAAAAACCATTGTTTTATCTCATTTCACTTTTTAAAAATCTCATTGTCTTAATAACTTGTCCTAATAGTCGATCTTATTTTCAGACTCCATCAGATCTGCAGTTCCTGTTAAACCCTTTTGTCCTACACCTTTCTTTTCTATATCCTCACCTCTCAGACAATCTTATTCTACATTGTATTCACTCAAAATCCAGACAGTTAGATTACTGGAGATGTCAAGGATTTTAATGCTGACAATAAACTAAAATGTAAACAGTCAATAGCTCCCAGCATGTTATAATTACAACAAAGGTTTTAGGAGAGAGAGAAAGAAAAAGAAGCAGAAAGAGAGAAAGAAAGACCAAATATGCATACAAAGGAAGCAAGACAAGGAAGGAAAGTAGGAAGGAAAGTATTAATGAAGACAGTCAACTATTAGTTAATTGTCAGTAATCTCCAAAACCGTGCCTACTATTTGTAGGCACAAACCTTTCTGCAGTTTTCATCATTCATGAATAGAATCTGGCACTCATTGGCTTCTGAAGTTTTTATGGTTTTACTGACCCAAATCCACAGATATACCCTCTAAATGATAGTTTAAGCCCTAGAATTTATGGGCCAAATTTATAGAAACTACTTGTATTCACTTTCTATTGCTTTGTAAAATATTCCCCCACAAATTTAGCAGCTTAAGACAACATATGTTTACTATCTAGCTATTTCTCTTGGTCACAAGTCAAGTACTCGTTAACTATGTCTTCTGTTCCAGGTTTCACAAGTCTGAAATCACAGTGACAGCCAGAGCTGCAATCTCACATCAGACTCAGAGCTCTCCTCAAAGTGCATTCACTTTATTGGCAGAATTCACTTCCTTATTGTTGTAGGACTGAGGTCCCCATTTTTTGCAGTTGTCAACCGGGGACCACTCACATCCTACATAGGTTGCCTTTAAGTTGTAGCCATGAGGCCCTTTCACAACAAGGCAGCTTACTTCTTCAAAACCATCAAAGTAATATCACTCAAATCTGCTAAGATAGAATCTTAGGTAGCATCATCACAGTCCACATTTAAGGGGAGGGGATCACATAAGACAGCTACATCAGGGGGCAGGAATATTGGCAACCATCTTAGAATGCTGCCTGCCATAATATCTTTAAAGTTTCCTATTTTATATATTAGAAGTAGCCTTATTCTTCAAGTTTCCTTTCTTGTGGATAAATAATGTGGAACATGTATGTATTCTATAATGTAGAGACAATTTAGAATAATTCAGAGAAAATATGCCCATTTTCCCAGAGAATTTTTTCTTCTACAGAAGCATATCTGCTTACTCTCTCTCCTAAGAATGATAGCAAGCTCTTTTTATAAAAAGCAATCAATTAATTGTCATTTAGAATTATGTTTAAACTATCAAAATCAAACCATATCAATGATGATAGCTTGTAGTCCTAAAACATGAATTTCAAGTCAATGGTCTCTGTAAAATTGAGTGTGTTTTCCTGGCTCCCTTCCTAATACTATCATTCAGGGAGCCTTTTAGATCAAAACAGGCTATCAAATTTCCTGCTTATCTTTCTTATTTCAGAGTTGCAAAAATATGCCAAGTGTAGAAGTTCCTTTGAATTCTTCAAATACCGTTTTATATTAAATATTCAGTATAGAAAATAAAAGATTTAAAATGCTCAGAAAAGCAAGACTGGAGTTTAAAGACCTATATCATACAAAACCTGTTCAAATTCAAAATGTGTTGAATTCTGTGTATACCTATAATAAAGAATTTTTTTCATTTCAAACACATACACTGAGTGCTGAGGCACATTCAAAGAAAATTATATTCTTATTATAGAAAAACTAACTGTAAGTCACATAGACACACTGAGCTATGACAAAATAGTCTATTTGGTAAACTGAATTGTTTCTTTGCACAGGAGTAGTATCATTAGCAACGGGATTTTGTATATTATTTTTAAATGTATATTGTAATGTAAAATAAAGAACAAGTAAGGTTAAGGTTTATTTTGTATTATGTGAAATAGATCATTCTAATTTTTGTCTTTTATGTTTCTCTCCCACTTACTATATAAATAGGGAAGAGTGTAGAGATGGGGAAAGTTTGGCCACATGTATACCTGCAGAAAAACAAATATAGTCACTACCATTAAGTTAATGCAAAGGTAACATAAAGCAGCTTAAAAGAGGTTTTACTAGATATTTGGTGACTTTAAATCAAATGCAGAATTTTCTTTTCTTCTTACTGGTTATGTAATCATGTAAAACATATTTTCATTTAAAAAAATATGATGTGTGAGTTAATATTGCAGCTTCTGATATATTTTAGCATGAGTAGAACTGAAGTGAAATGGGGAAGAAAAGTCTTTTGGTATTGGGTAGATTTGTGATGACTTTGGCTGATAGAAAATCAATCAAAAAAGCAGGACCACAAAGTAGATAATTTAACTTAATGACAAAGTGTTTCTCTGAATGACAGCATCAGAACTCTACTGTAACTTTTCTCACCAGCTAAATAAAAGCACAATCCTTGGTTTCTGATTTGGAAATTTTGAGAATTTTTAATTATGAATTTATAAACAAGGAAGCTAATTCAATAACCTGAGGTCTTCCTTTGTAAGAAGTTTGACTCCACTCTAAGCTCGTCTACATCATTCTTTAGTTATGTCCTGTTGAATTTACATATTACTGCCTTTGTTAAGTATCTTTGCTTCTATTTCCACTAATCAATTTTAAAGCCTTTTAGATTTCCCCTGTATGTAGGTCATAATCACTGTCAAGAAAAATATGGGCAATTATCATTTATTTAATCACTTATTTATTCATTTACCTATATATAAACATCCATTAGTTCAATATTAGGAGAGCATTTGTATCAGGTCAGCAGTCCACTAGAAAAACAGAACTAGTAGTAGATTCTAAGAGATATATATATATATATATAATTAAATATATTAAATTAAATATAGCATATGCACATACACACATAGACATAAATTCACTACAAGGAAATGCAGTGGGGACTAGCTAGACAAGTTGAAAATATGAAGTCTGGCCACCGAGAAGGACAGATTAGAGATTCTTGGGTAGGAGCTGAAGCGACAAACCATAGACAGAATTTCTTCTTTTGCAAGGAAACCTCAACCTCAGTTCTGCTCTTGAGGACTATCAACTGATTGGATTAGGCCCACCCAGATTATTGAAGATTACCTCCTTTACTTTAAGTCAGCTGATTGAAAATGTCAATCACATCTACAAAATATCTTCATATTACCAATTAGGTTAGTGTTTGACTGAATAACTGGGACCATCATCTAACTAAGTTGACACACAAAACCAACCACCACAATATCAGAAATATGAGAAGTACCATTACAAGCACAATGAGAATTGCTGCAATGTTGAGGCTGTATTAAACTAGGAATGTACTTCCCCAAGTGGGAATCCCTATTATAGACAATATTTCTAGCCAGTCTGTAAAGTGGCTACATAATGGAAAACAGTTTGATATAATGGGGAAAATGACCCCATAAAACTCATGGATCTTCATGTGACCTTCTTGAATACCTCTTCTTTAGCTACTAGTTCTGATATCTACTATCTCTTCTATAGAATTCATATAAGGAATAGATTTATGTTCAACCAAAAATACTAAATGCCCTCACCCATTTAGCCCATCACCCACTAACCTTCCTCCACGAACCCTCAATTTGTTCTCTATAGTTAAGAGTCTCTTCTGGTTTGTTTTCCTCTCTCTTCCCCCCCCCCTCCCATGTGTGCATCTATTTTGTTTCTTAAATTCCACATTGAGTGAAATCATATGGTATTTGTATTTCTCTGCCTTACTTACTTGACTTAACATAATTCACTACAATTCCATCCATGTTGTTGCAAATACCAAGCTTTCATTCTTTTTAATGGCTGAGTAATATTCCAATGTATCTTTTTATCCACTCAAGACATTTGAGCTTCTTTATCATGTCCATGTACCCCTTAAAATCTTTATTTTTGGACCATTTGGGTAAATCGCTAGTACTACAATTGCTGGATAATAGGGTAGTTCTAATTTTAAATTTTTGAGGAATCTCCAGACTGTTTTCCAGAGCAGCTGCACCAGTTTGCAAATACCACCAACAGTACAAGAGGGTCTCCCTTTCTCCATATCCCCACAAACACTTGTTGTTTCCTGTGTTGTTAATTTTGTCCATTCTGACAGATGTGAGGGATATCTCATTGTGATTTTGATTTGCATTTTCTTGATGGTGAGTGATGTTGAACATCTTTTCATGTGTCTGTTAGCCATCTGGGTGTCTTCTTTGGGAAAATGTCTACTCATGTCTTCTGCCCATTTCTTCACTGGATTATTTATTTTTTAGGTGTTATTTGATAACTTATTTGTAAATTTTGGATACTAACCATTTATCAGATATGTCATTTGCAAATACCTTCTCTCATCCTATAGGCTGCGTTTTAGTCTTGTTGATTGGTTCCTTTGCTGTGCAGTAGCTTTTTATTTTGATGAAGTCCCAAGAGTTCATTTTTGCTTTTGTTTACCTTGCCTTCAGTTACATGTTTAGGAAGAAGTTGCTATGGCTGACATCAAAGAGCTTGATGTCTGTGTTCTTCTCTAGGATTTTGATGGTTTCCACTACTGATTTAAACTACATTGTTTAACGCTTAAAAGACTTGGAAACTCATAAGAAGATATGAATTCTGTTGGTCAGAAAATACAAATTAAAGCAAACCCTACACTGTAATCTTATTCAATAACTTTATTGGCCATCTTATATAAACTCTTCCATATGAGGATGGTCTGACATACACTAAGGCCTCTGAAGGGCTACACTGAGACTCCTAAACTTGACTTCCTAGTGCTTCTTCCTAAGAATGTCAGTACTAATCCAAAGAGCTCAACTAATGGAGTCTAAAGTGACAGAGTCTTTTATAGAGTAATAAAATCTTTTAAGATGTACTTCAGGGGCTTCTAATCCTCCCAGTAACATAGTAAATATAATGAACATAAAAATTATCTTTGCAGCTGTTGTATGTGTCTGTAGCAATAATAAACTCTCAGCACTGCAGAAGAGCAAAATAGCATCTGGTATTTTGATTCACCCAATTTAATCACATGGAGTTTGAACATTTACCATTTTACAAGTTTTGTTTATTGATTTACAAGGACTTTATAAGATTATGTGAAATCCTGTGGAACACATAGTTAGCAAAGACCCTGTCTCCTCACCCCATAGGCTCATACACACTACCAAAAGAGCTCTCCTGTGTCTCCTCAGGAGAAATTTAGCTTTATACAGTAAAGAGCTTTGAAGGAAATAAAGAAATCAGATGGTGGATTCTTAAAACATATAAGTGTAAGAAATTAAAATTACAATTCATAAATTTTTCCTAACTTCTAATTTTCAGATCTATGGTTACTCTCTTGAAAACGTCTACAGAAATTCACTAATAAGATCACCAATGATGCCTTTTTTCTACACAGCAGATCTTGAATCAAAACTTAATACATGATACTTGGTAATAAATCTTAACTTTTTTGAGCTTTTATTTTGTTATTTTTTCCACCAAAGACAGTAAGAGATCAATTTATAAGGCTTGCAGCCTAATGGATACTTTGTGGAAATACTGAAAATCCATTTCTGCAATCCAGATTCTTTGCTTGCAGATTTTTGTGACCTGATTCACAGTGCTACTTTACCACACCGGAAACTATGTGACAGAAGTGTCTTCCACATCATGAAATTTCATATGGTCTGTTAACTGTTATGTAATATCAAGGGGGTCTCATTACATTCATATGTTTAATGTCTAGAAAATGTTCTTAGTTTAAAAATAAATGATTATTTTTCTCTAAGTTTTTATTCCCCTGATACATTCTTTATTATTAAAAAAACAGAATTTGACCAAAGATTTCTATATTTTGTGTGCTAGCATAAATGCTAAGCATAAGAGGTTCAAAATCAAATAAGACACGATTTCCAATCTAAAACAGCACGACTCCTTTGAAGGGAAGAAGTAAATGGAAAGATGGAACCCTTTGTTTTCCAACACTTTTTGAACATGAATCCCATTTGCTTAAGGTTGTTGATGAGAGATAAAATTTCTAAAGTAAGCATTTATAGGAAGATCATAGTGTTTTATTTTAAACCAAGAAGATACATTTAAAAAGAGGGATTAGTAAAATGATTAGAATTAAATAAGAATTTACTTTCTCTTAGCTATTGGAGAAGGCATGTACTATGTTCAATAACAAAAACTCTAAAGCCAAAACATGTTTGTATCTTTGATTTCATTTTGGTTTTGTTGATATCTGATTTTTAAGGTAAAGTTTTGCAGAGATGTGTTAGTGCTTGGTGTGTGCCAACTGTTGTTTTGATAGCCCTCATGTTATATGTCCAAGGATAAAAGATTGTTCTCTCTGCATGATATAGCTATGGTCGTTATTGTTGCTGTTTGTCAAGATTTGCTGATGTGGAATAGTCTTGTTAAAAAGAAATAGAAGAATTTAGTATCTAAAGAAAATCAGTTTCTGGGTCTCCAGGAGATATTTTACATGTATATTTTCTCCCCATACTGTAACTGATCATTTTCTCGGAAAAGAAGTTAAAAATGACCAAGAAATGGTTTCAAAGCATGTATAGGGCATAGAGGAAATACAACTGACTAAAAAGAAGTTGCCACTTTCCTCGAGGTCATAACAGGATACAGACTTTGAAATACAGTAGGAGGGTTTTAAGCTTCCATATGAGGGGAAGTTTGCTTATAGAGACAAAAAAACTCTATCTTTCCTGACTATCCATCTGCCTTGAATAATTAATGCATAATCCTGTTTAGTGAATGACAAATGCATAAATTCGTAACATATAAGATGTTTTACAAATTGGTATAGATTAGTATGAATCCCTTACCACCATGCAAACCAAATAATTGATCATTTTATCACAAGATTATAAAGAATTTGGTTAATATGCCACCTCAAAACATGTAAATTGCAAAGCAATAACTTTAAAGAGACTTGGTAGAAATTTACACAGACTAAACATACTTGGCCACGTACAGACTTCAGTAAGTTCTATAACAAAGGGACAAGCTGCCTGCCTGACTTAATGTAGAAAATAAAATAACTTTAAGAAAACACTTTTTGGAGGCTCCTGGGTGGCTTAGTGGGTTAAGCGTCCGACTTCCGCTTAGGTCATGATCTCACGGTTCGTTGGTTCGAGCCCCGCATCGGGCTATGTGCTGACTGCCAGCTCAGAGCCTGGAGCCTATTTCAGAGTCTGTATCTCCCTCTCTCTCTCTGACCCTCCCTGCTCACGCTGTCTCTCTCTCTCTCTCTCTCTCCCCCTAGAAATAAATAAAAATATTAAAAAAAAAAAAAAGAAAACACTTTTTGCCTACAGCCAAAATCCAAGACAACTGATTGTCTGATAATCATAAATTTTGCAGAACTGAAAAGTTAAAGTAGTTTGTCTCATGGTAAAATTAGTGCATATAAAAATGAGGAGGCAAGAAATAGGATAAAAACTGGATTCAAGGAGGCTTGAAAAAATGGATCTGATCTGCCAAGTCTCTCTCAAATACTTTATTGTGCAACAGAACGTAATTGCTCCATCATCTCAGATGTAGCCTGTGAGTAGTTGCTGATTTGTTATGTTTCATCTTCTTAGACTCAGGGACTGGGTAGAGCCCTGAGGCCTGCAATTAAACTGTAAATGCTATAAGAACAGAGGCAGCTTCAATACCCTTTCCTCTATTATATATCTGGCTTGGTTTTGAGTCTAGGTTATGACCAAATATTGAGTTACCCAGTTAGTAACTACAGTAAATCACAGAAGAAATATAGAGCTTTGAATCGCTCAGCTGAGACATCAGTTGCTAGACCCTCATAATTGTACCAATTCTAAGTAGGCTTTTAATATGGTAGAATTTCTATAAAAAGAAACATGTCTCTATTATCACTGAGACAAGGTCACAAAGGATATGAGAGTAGTCTCTAGTATCACTGAGACAAGGTCACGAAGAATATGAGAGTATGAATACTCTCTCAGGAGTCAGGACCTGGAGCAAAAAGTGGAAGACCAGAGGCTAACTCTGGTCTGAGAGAAATGAGTCCTGTTACTTCTGATCAACAAAGTCTGGAATATGTCATAGAACATTGCTGTCTTGTGCAATCAGTCTTCAAAGAAGTTCCCTGTGGGCCACTTTTCCCAGAGTTCACATCCTTATGTATTCTTTCCCATATTAACTCTAGGATGCCCCAGTGACTAGTTTTAACTATGAGAGTGCAGAGAAAATGATGCTGTGACAGTTCTGAGCCTCAGCTTTACAAAGGTGAAGGCCTGGAATTGCCTTCTAGAGAGCTCTGAGCCACCATGTAAAAATCCCATCTATCCCACTGGAGACTATGGAAAGAACAAGTGGAGATACCATGTGAATCAAGAGAGCCTCCTCCCCCACCACACACACACATGGAAAAGGAGAGTCCTAGCATTCAACTGTAACCTCCAGATGATGTCATACTTGACTGCCATTGGACTACAACCACAAGAGAGAAAACATGTGAGACCCACAAAACCATGAAATATAATAAAATGATTGTTTTAAGCCATTAAGTGTTAGGGTGGTTTTGTAAGCAGCAATAGATAACTGGAGCAGAAGTTGTCATCTTCTTGCAATTTTTAAAAAAAAACATTTCTAAATAAGTGTTATTCAGTGGTTAGCTTATTTACCATCTTGTAGTATATGGAAGATCTTTGAACTAGTTAATTAATCATTTAGGCATTTATGGACTGTGTGAAGCCACATTTAGACAAAAGTGATTGAAATGCTCACCACCCACTGATCCTGCATCTGGAGCTGAGTGCAGCATCTACACATGCTTTGGGTTGTGGGGACTATTATTAGCCATTTTTAGTTTTATATAGAATAGTTGTAATATGTTATAAGGAAGCAGACTTGAAATAATTCGAGGAAAAGAGTAATTCAAGGAAAAAGAGTGAATATTGGGAGAGTGGAGAAGGAAGACTTCTTTGCTTGCTTTTCACAGTACCACTTCCCTACTTTTTCTGGTTACAGAATCTTCCTTGGTGGGAAGCTTTTTTTTTATGTTTTGGGAAGTAATAATGTCATCCTAACACCATCACAAGATGTTAAGCCTCTAAGAGAGACTAGTTAGTAGGAGTTGCTTATGTAGGAGGATGTGAGCTTGAGACTACTGCCAGCCTTCATGCCTACCATGTAGGGAGAGTCTGAGGAAGAAGTCAGAAGAAAGAGAGGAAAGAACGTCTTTCCAAAGACAGTTGGAGGTACAGTGGGAGGAAAGGGGGAAAGAGAAAGAGAGAAATGATAACATTATTTAAACTCCTAAATAGGTGACACTTAGCCTTCCTGGGAATATGAGCCAATAAATTATCCTACTTCTTCTTTCTTATTGTTATTATGATTATTGTCATTGTTTGCTTTAGAGTCATTTTTCTGTCATTTGTCATGGAAAAAGTATAAGTAATGTTATTCCCACAAAATTTTACCATGACTTTCCTGGAAAATCAACTAAAAATTTTATACTAAACAAGTGATGTACAAATAATCTGAAACTTCTCCTTTTTCCAGAAAGGAATTACAAAAGATTGTTTCCTGTGATGTAGCCCCATGTTATAATGAACCATATGAATTCTCTCCCACATAATTTTGCACAGTATTTTTCCTCCTGAAATATATGTCTCAGGAGGGCCTGACTTTCTGGTGTATGTTTCATCATGGCTACATTTCAGGTAGGGTGTCTAGAGGCATATGTATTAAGATTGCATTATCAGCCCAAGCAGAGGGACATGCTTGGTTTAAACCAGGAGGTCATGTGAGGCAGTCTAGCCTGCAGGCTGGGAGTAAAATCACCGGGAAAATAAGTAATCAAAGCTTTTCTCAAAGGCTAGGTATTTAAGCTAAATCGAGGACTTGTGGCCTGAAGTCACAAAAAGGTGATGAGTAGACCTCCCAAAGCTGGATAGCAAAGCCTGGTCATAAAATAAAAGAGGATAAATCACCATAACTGGATCAGTGGATATAAGTCTGACCCAAAGGAATCTTGCTGGAGATATGCTTGTGTGTTTGTGTGTTTATGTGTGTGCACATGTGTGTGCTCATAGGTTGAAGAGAGATTTCATAAAGATGATTACAATGAAAAGTAGGATCTCCACTGCTTTATTAAAATCTGAACGCATTGGGTAGATGGGGCACCTGGGTGGCTTAGTCGGTTAAGCGTCCGACTTTCGCTTAGGTCATGATCTCGCGGTTTGTGGGTTCGAGACCCGTGTCGGGATCTGTGCTGACTGCCAGCTGAGAGCCTGGAGCCTGTTTCAGTCTGTGACTCCCTCTCTCTCTGACCCTCCTATGCTCACGCTGTCTCTCTCTCTCTCTCTCTCTCCTACAAATAAATAAAAAACATTTAAAGAAATAAAATAAAATCTGAACGCTTTGACTTTACTTTTAAAACAAATATTTTCTAAAGTGTGCTCCGCAGAACACTATTCTGATATCATGTACCCTGACTCTGACTTGTAAGACCTGGGAAATAGCATATATTAGAATTCCCTTAGAGATTCCCAGTGGACATACAACAGTAAAGATGATAATCTGTACTAAAGAGACCATTTAACATTTGTTAATCTGAGTTACACAGCTCATTCAGCAGATACTAAAATCTCAGAGAATCAGTCTATTATAATTTATTTTGGGAAAGATTAGCCTATTGAACAGTTCTTTGAATTTGTCATGTTTTTAAACATGGAATTAAGTTTTTATAGCTTACTCCAAATTATCTTTACAGACTTTTCATCTACTCTTTAATGCAGAAAAATACTGATCCAGCCACACATATCCTCTCTCAAATCTTCTGTGGAATATACTCTCTTATGCCACCATGCCTTTCTTATGGGCAATAATAGCCTCGAACCATCCTGTAACTGAGCTCAAAATTTACCTCTATGAAGTCTCTCTCAATTCCCTTTTCAAAATGTGATGTTTCTTCCTTGAAATTTTCAAAGTAGTGCTTGGTTGTCTTTGACATAATATTAGCATTATTTGTTAAATTACAAAATCTTGGTAGGTAGGCTTATAATTAATTGATCTCCTGATACCCTGATGCTCAGCAGAATAATGAATATATAGGGAAATCTATAAGTATGTTAAAGTAAACTGAATCATACTAAGTTATATTTAGCTATTTACTAAATGGGAGCATCACGAAGTGATGATGCAAGAAAGAATCAGGTGTGGCAAATATATAAAAAAGTGCTGTCGTAGCCAGGCATAGAAGCCTTTCATGATTTCATATTAGATAAAAATACAATACCATGGACTACTCAAGCTTAATCAAGTTTGCTCACTGCCACTCATTTGAGGTAATCTGGCATCATCTCTTCATATTGCGCTTTTTCCAAACCAGAAAAGCTGGAAATGACACTTTCTATGTGTTTAAATATCAGAAATTCTCCAGCGCACTCTCTGGCTCTCAAATTCTTCATTCTATAATGTTCTTCTAGAAATAATGATACACCTGGGCCTCCTATGTGACTCATCTCTTCCATCAATGTAATAATAAAAAAAAAAAATCCTCCTTCAAAATTAATGGAGAACCTCATCTTGATTTGTATGCAAAAATCCGATTGAAATTATTGTGCCTATATCTGAAGAGAGACATTGGCATGGCAAGGTGGCATAGGGGGAAAAAACCCTCAGATTCTGGAGGCAGATAGTCCTGAACTGGATTCATGCTCCACTACTTGTCAGCTCTGTAATGCTAGTGTCCTTACTTAACTCTTGAAATCTACTTTCCTCATTCATGGAAAGAGAACAACAGTACCTATTTTATGGTATTGTTATACAAGTTAAATGATAGGTTATATATAAAGTGACTTTCATCTAGTTAACCTTATGCCAGAAATCCACCATACATGGACACTCGATTTTTTTGGTCCTGTATGACATAAACCTACAGCATATAGAACCTAGATACATGTGGAGGAATCAGGCTTTTCTTTTATAAATAATATTTTATTGGAAATTTGTCTATAGGATGCCAGTCACCATGAATTGAAAAATGAATAAATACTTTTCCTATCCTTAAGGTGTAAAACAAATACACACAACCAGATAATTTTCAAATTAGTAAAAAATTTAAGAGGTAATGATACTAGAAGCAATGATAAGCTATTTCAAGTAATATGAGGAAACAGAGAACTAACAAGCATTAGCATCACAGGGTAATTAGCAGTGCTCTTCTCTACTTGCTTCTTGAATGAATTAAGAAGTACAAGGAACAGGGGCACCTGGGTGGCTCAGTTGGTTAAGTGCCTGACTTCAGCTCATGTCGTGATTTCATGGTTCGTGGGTTCGAGGCCTGTATTGGGCTCTGTGCTGACAACTAGCTCAGAGCCTGGAGCCTGTTTCAGATTCTGTGTCTCCTTCTCTCTCTGACCCTCTGGTGCTCATGTTGTCTTTATCTCTCTCTCAAAAATAAATAAAATATTAAAAAAAAAAAAAGTACAAGAAAGAAAATAAATGGAAAAATTTTTAAGTCCCTTTTGATATTGATAAAAATAGGTGATTTTGATGGGTTTACCAACTGAACCCTACATTTAGGCAGAATTACCTAGTCATAAAAGCTGTTGTCATCTTTATGAAAGGGACCTTAATACTCTGCTTAAGAAATGACCCAAAACAGTGATTACAAGCTCACAGCTGGAAGGTTGTATACCAGAAAAGGAAAAGGGGACATTGCTCATTCTCTCAAAATTCTGCCAAGCAACAGAATCTTTTATTTTCTTGAGAACTTGTGTTTTTTTCCACATTAGAGTGGAGAAGAATTTTCTCCATAGAAGTACCTAATCAAATTTAGGAAGGATGACCATGCATCTGTGTTTGACAGCACTGTCCTGGTTTACACCAGTTTTCCCAGTATAATTCATTGTGTTTCTTTTTACTCTCAAAAGAGGTCAAATTTGTTTTAGCAAATAATTTGTTTGACAAATTATGGGATCATAATATCAGGACGTAAAGCAGTCTTATACTCGGAAAAGAGTAGACCTATTGAAGCTAAGAAGGAATCGGGTTAGAGAGAAGGGGGAATGAGGAGGGACAGGAGAAAGAGAGGGATAAACCTCAGTAAAGCATATAGAAAAGAATCTGAAGCAAGAAACTGTGTGGTGTGTGTAAAAATAATAAAAACATACATGTTTCTGGAGCATGAAATGTAAGGCATATAAGGCAGAAATGGTAAGAGCCTGAATTCAGGTTCTTTTTTTTTTTTAATGTTTTATTTATTTCTAGGAGAGAGAGAGAGAGAGACAGCGTGAGCAGAGGAGGGTCAGAGAGAGAGGGAGTCACAGACTGAAACAGGCTCCAGGCTCTGAGCTGGCAGTCAGCACAGAGCCGGACACGGGACTCGAACCCACGAACCGCGAGATCATGACCTAAGCGAAAGTCGGACGCTTAACCGACTAAGCCACCCAGGAGCCCCGAGTTCAGGTTCTTATTGCTGGAGAGAGTAGGGATCCTTTGCTACATTATGGATTTTTGGAGCATAACTTAAAATATTAATTTTTATATTGTATATGACTTCACTTTCTGGCTCTTAGGGCCTTCACAAAAAGCTAAGTGAAGACGGACATCTCATAACTGTTTTAACCTATTATTTTCCTATTAGTGTGTGCATGTGTGTGTGTGTGTAGAAGGATTATTTATATAACGGAAGGATTATTTAAGACTCTTGAAACATACTGCCAAATACTCAGCACTATTTGAAGTATTTTTTTCCCTAGAATTATTTCACTTTTTAAATGTTTATTTATTTATTTTTCAGAGAGAAAACACAAACAACTGACAGCTCAGAGCCTGCTTAGGGTCAAAAATGGATAAGATAGCATTAAATGATAGTTAATCATTGAGCTAGACATGGGATTCAGTCTCATGAAGCTGTGAGATCATGTGAGCCAAAATCAAGAGTCAGATGCCTGACTGACTCAGCAACCAGGTATCCCTTCTAGAACCAGTTTATTTTATTTTACTTTTTTTTTTTAAGTTTGTTTATTTTTGAGAGACAGAGAGACAAAGCGTGAGCAGGGGAAGGGCAGAGAGAGAAAGAGACACAGAATCTGAAGCAGGCTCCAGGCTCTGAGTTGTCAGCACAGAGCTTGATGCAGGGCTTGAACTCACGAACTGCAAGATCCTGACCTGAGCCAAAGTCAGCCACTTAACCAACTGAGCCACCCAGATGTCCCAATAACCAGTTTAAAATGCATAATGTATTTAAACATGATACATTCAATTGAAAAGTTTATTCAGTATTATGGAAAATTATTTTATCATGGGAAAAAACATCAAGACATTCAAGCACATGCATTTACATTTAAAAACAAGTTTTCATGTGTTTAGATAACTTCAGGCACTTATATTTGGCATGTTTGTGAGTTGAATCATAAAATTCAGCAATACTTATTCTATGCTTGATTGTGAAAGAAATGTCCATGAAACTCAGAAAAGTAAAAAATATATATAATCCTTATGTCTATACAAGATGATATCTTTCAACCAAATTTTACCTTTTATATTTACCAAGTAGTGATAACAGCAGTAAATTCCACCATAACAATACTTAATAGCTTATCATCTAGAAATGGGAGGATATTGCTTACTTACAATCATTCTACATTGTCTCAATTTATATCCATTGAGTTCCTACAAATCTAATAGACATTTTATGTATGTTGTCATTTTATTATTAATAACAGTGCTATCCTATGTTATACATGAGGAAGGAGTTTGAGATTAAAAAATGGATAAGATAGTATTTAACTAAAATTACATTACCAATAATTAATAAAGCTTAAGTCTATTTAAAATCTAAACCTATTTACTGCAAAATCCAATGGTATTTTGAGTACACCACATTGTCTCTTTTGCACTACTGTGTTTTTCTTGAATTCAAGAAATGGAACAATTACAGTGTTTCATTTAACCATTATCTAAGCTTTTGCTGTTTTTAAAGTATTCAACTCACAGGACAGTCATATCAGTCAGAAGAGATCAAGTGATTATTTAATGATAATCACATCAAAATTAGTTGTGCACCTGTGAAAGGGAAGCAACTACAATTCTCTGTTTTCAGCAAACTTTCTACTTCCCATAACTTTTAAGCTCCTGTACAGAAAGAGACAAAAAGAGGAAGAAGTGTTACCTCTGTTTATTTCCTAACTCTCCTAAATTGTTGACTTTTGCCTCCCAATATCTGCACTATTACTTTCATCACTAAACCATTACTTAGAGAAGTACAGAATTATTTCTCTTTGCTACTCATTCCTTTTCACTTTTGCCTCATTTTAGCCAATAGATATTTTGATTAAGGAGAAAAGAAATAATTTCAAATTTAAATTGCCCTGTAACACTTTGAAGCTGCTCCAAACTTCAACCCAATCCATTTATATTTTGTCATTGACTGTATTCTTTAAGAGGATTTTCTAATTCTTTTCCATGTGAAAAGAGTCTATATGAACCTTTAAGGGAAAAATTCTTTTGAGCCAGCCAAGAAATATTTATACCACTGGACACAGGCAACATCCATACATTAAACTGAAGTAACAATTTAGAAAGCCTTCATTCTTCATTCTAAGACCTGACTCATAGACAAGAGCAGATAAATATATGGGGCTGTAACACTTGAACTATAGAAAAGGAATTCTAAGATTTTATGTTTACATGATCTATGAATTATTGTACCTGAGAATAATTATTGAAATGTTAGAAGATGAAAAACATTTTGCAGGACTAATATAAGCTGATCATTGTGACTTTGTTTATTTAGTTCATATGTCCATGGTAGAGTCTCTGGGATTCCAGAGGAATAAACGTTACAGGAGATTATTCAGTGTTACCCAGCTTTAACCTAAAATGTCTGTTAACTTATTTTTAATCCAGTTCCCTCTTGGTATGTAGACTTTTGCTTCTTCCCAGTGTCTCTCATTCAAAAATCTCCAGGAAAGCAAATATATAACTAACTTTGCCAATGGTTTATTCCTTTCTATTTCAAAGGTAAAATTATTTTAGTCTTTTGTAGAGGGTTAGTTTGGCAAAATTCAAACCATTTTTTAAGGTTCCTCTTCAAACCATCTCTTATTCCAAACAGTTTGGGGATGAAAACCTGAATACAGGACTCAATCCAAGTCACACTGATGACTAAAAGATCAATCTTAAAATGGTAAATTCCAAATATTACCCTTAAAAACTGTAACAAAATCTGTGTTCTAACCATGTAGAGAGAAGTCTACAATATGGAGACCGTGGCTAATAACATTTGCCTAGGGATTTCTCTGCACTTTATAGGTAATAGAAATCTGTTCAAGTTATCAAACCCTTAAAAAGCTTTCTCCCCCTATAACTTACACATATATTTTGATTCTTATAACCCTGGCACTTTAGCTACCCATGAAATTATATACCCATAAGGCAATAAAATATAATGAAGAAAACAAGAGTCAATTTCTGACTTTCAAGTAAAAGCATATGGATAAATGGGTGGGAAAGGACTAGGTCTACTGCCTGTTGGGAGCCGTTTCTGAACTCATAAGTTGAGAAAGAGCTCCTTAGTTTTTATTTTTTTATGTTTTATTTATTTTTGAGAGAGAGAGAGATAGCACAAGTGAGGGAGGGTCAGAGAGAGACACACACACACAGAATCTGAAGAGAGGCTCCAGGCTCTGAGCTAGCTGTCAGCATAGAGCCCAATGTGGGGCTTGAACCCACTTCATTTAAACAAATAGACAAATTCAAGAAACTGCTCCTGAAATCATCTACCCCTCCTCCGTTATCCTAGTCAGATAGGTTATAGAAGGAGCCATTGTACCACTAGCTGCTGACCCAATAATCTGGAAGTCTCATTTTCCTATATGGGTTGAACAATGGCCCCTAACATCTGAAAAAATAACAGCTATTAGACAACTAATAGAACAACAGCTAAAAAAAAAAAAAAAGAAGGACATATTAAACCTTCTACTAGTCCTTGGAATACTCCTATTTTTTTTTTCATTAAAAATATCTGGAAAATGGAGGCTTTTGCAAGATCTAAGGGCCATAAATGTTACTATGGAAATTATGGGCTTTCTTCAACCAGGACTCCCATCTCCTGTAGCAATACTGGATGAATATCAGATAATTGTAATAGATTTATAGGATTGTTTCTTTAGCGACCTCTTATTTAAAAAGGATTGTTAGAGATTTGCCATCAGCCTGCCTTCTGAAAACTTCAAACAATCACATCAGAGATATCAATGGAAAGTCTTGCCTCAGGGTATGAAAAATAGTCCCACTCTTTGCCAAAACTTTGTTGACTGGCCCTTAAACTGGTTAGACAGGCTCGTGACACCCTTTAACTTAAATAGATTATGGACCACACATTTAGCGTTCTGTGATAACCCTGTGCCGTCCTGGCCGATAATAAAGATTCCCTTAATTCTGCTTCAGTAGTCTTGATTGGTTTCTGTGTCTCTCAGCATAACATTTTGGAGGTCCCAGAGAGATTATGGAGACCCCAGACCTCCAAATTCCTGTCTCATTCGCCTGCACCCTCCCTGGCTCCTGAAGATGTCCTGGGACCTGGGGAAACACTCTTGTCTTTCCCGCTGCCCTCAAAATGGCCCCAGTTAATCTTTGGGAGTCACCTTTCTAAACCTCCTGAGGTAAGGAAGTAAGTCAGTTTATCATCTGAATTCTGAATGCATATGTGCTTCTATCTGGGGGACTAAATGGAAGACTGGACACAGCTACTTCCCACTCCGGGGCACACGGAGACTCGGTTGGGCCCTTCAGTAAACCTGTACACCTGTTTTGCGGCCAATTCTGTATCTGTTTTGTCCTGTTTGTCATTGTCATTGTTTTTAGTCTTATCTGTAGGAATTCTGTGGGAGGGAATGTGATAACCTCTGATGGGCATGTGAGTGTGAATGTGCAACAACTCGGTCTGGCTTGCCTGCGATGTTTGATTCTGTGGCTCCACTGGTGGGCACCCTTAAGGTCCCCAAAAGCCTACGGAGTCTGAGTGGGCCTGTCTGTGATTCCGTGGTGAATGGCATATAGTCTATGTGGGCATCGGAATAGTTTCTGATCGTATTTCACAAAGCTGAGACCACTATGGCTAAGCGTCATGTAAGTTCCTTTGTGACACGGTCAGACAGGCATCTGACTGGTCTCCTCATTAGAGGGGCACCCCCACCCCTTTGTCTGTCTTTGTGACACCGCCTCACAGGAACATTATAGGATTGGGATTGTGCAAAGAAGGGATTTTTTTGAAAACTATAAAATTATGTAAATTAAAATGGCTCACTTTTGATGTAGGGTGGCGTCAACCATCCGCTGCATCTGGCATTTTACAGCTGGATTCCCAGATTAAACAGGGACACAGGAGGAATAAGTGCCTGAATCAGAAAGGGACCCCCAAATCCAGCCCATATCTGGAAAAACCTTGAGAAGGGGACCTTATTGGTCTGGCTGAGATAAAATCAGACTGAAGGGGATGTTAACTCTCTCTGTTCCTCTGCCTAGTAGATGTGAGGGCTTCTCATTCATTTCCCAGGTTAACTAACGGCTATAATTGGAGCCAACTATGGTTAGTCTATCTCAGGATGGGGACTTCAAGGAATACTTCCAAGCAGCTGCCCAAATTCCTTTTGTTTTGGGGAATTTCCTTGTCTTCTCCAGACTGACATAGAATGCATAGTAAAAGAAATCTGAAGTCTGCCCCTCTGTCTGAGTTCACAAAATTTAAACTGGGAATTCTCTTTCTCTGCCTTCTGCTGGCACCTTTCCTCTTTTGCCCTCCCTTCCCCCAATCCTTTTCTGTACCACCTGGGGGGATAGGGTGGGAGCAGTCCGCATAACTGACTCCTCAGTGCCTCTGGCACACTGGTGCCTCCTACCACCCCCCTTTTCCCGCTAGGTCAAATTTCCCATCTAAAAAATTCTGGTGTAAACACCTCTCACTCATTTGGTTACTAAGTCCTCAACTGGAGACTAAGGTTTCCCCAGAGTTAAAATTCTGCTAAATGTGCTTAAGACTTGGAAATAAGGAAAGCAACCTTGTATGTAGGAAAGTCAGGGAAGATATGTTTCTGTTGAGGGTAAAAGAAAGTAATTTTGTCCTAAATGAAACTGGTTGTTTAGAGAGAAATGGCTTTGGGACAAAGTTTAAAGCATGGGAGAATTGTAGAAGTTTCTTTGGAAAGAAATTTTATGTGTGCTCAAGATGGACTAAGGTTAAAATAAATGGAATTTTAAAAACACACTGGTACAAAGTTAAAACTCTGCTTTTTTCTCTCTTCAAAAGACAAAGTTTTCTTAGATTGTTAATCTGCTCTTGATAAGACAATGAAAACAAAGGTTTTTTCTTTTGTCTGCCAAGAAAACCAAAGCTTTAGGTTTCATCTTTATCAGGTCTCTGATTGCTTAGTTAAAATTTCTCAATGTTAAAGGAACTAGGTTTTGTTAACGATTATATAATGCTATACATTCGCCTTTAGGATCTTTTATTGCCACCTTGGTTGAATAAATAGTTTTAACATTTGTAATAATCTGTAATTCTATTTAGGATGTGCTTTATAACTTCCTAAAGTTTTAACAAACTTCCCAGGTTTTGAATGATAAAAAAAAAGTCTTTTGACCAATTAGGCTCTTTTATTTAAAATGCTGAGTTACTTGGAAAAGCACTGTCCTACAATGGTAAACCTTAGGTTATATTACACAGGTAAATGCTGCAACTGCCCAAATATATATGCAATTGCTAAAGTTTTAATGTTTTGATATAAGGTAATCACTTAATATTCAAATTACTTGAAATGTTATGTGTCACAGAAATAACTAAATTTCCTTGTCAATTGCATCTTAATGAACTCTCATCACATCTTTAACAATGTCCATTTCTGAGATTTTGTCATTTATAATTGTTCTTATTCTGTCACAAAACGTGTTTCTTCTTCAAAGAGATTTATAAAAGAGACTTTTGAAACAAATACAGGTAACTGACATCTTTAAGGTTAATACTAAAATGGGTAAGAATTTCCAGAGCTAAAAAGCTGCATTCAAACTGAGTACAAATTAGAAACATGGGACTAAATAAACTGAGGAAGATTATAGTTTTTGTGACTCTTGTTAAAAATATTGTTGGTTCTCTAATGTTTGTTTATCCAGATTAAGAAAACATTTTCTTAAACTATCTATGATAGACAGAAATGTCATAAAGTATTCTTTTGTAAACTGAGGCATTTATCTTTTCTCTCTACCTAAACCCTCTGAAATTCAAAACTCTCAGTGAGTATTCTTTCTTTTATGGCAATTACAACTGTTTGCATGAGTTCAATAAGAATCTGTTCATCTAGTAACAGGACACCATTGGAAATACTGGTTATTTTACCAAGGCTTTGATTGGAATGTCACATTTGAGAGTCATGCATAGACTCAGATATGGCCAGATAGCTTTAAGGAACTAAGGTTGACTTTATGAAACATGGATCCATGAAGCCTTTTGGAAATGTTGGCCTGATACCTTGGTTACAGAGTTCCCAGCAGCCTCCCCAGGTGAGTAAAGTAGGTCACTTCTTGGCAGGTGCAGGAACCTCAGGATATCTTGGGGACCTTGTGAAGAGGAATCAGTAGCCTCTACAGGTATTGCAGGCCTATCTGATGGCAAGTACTTGGCTTGGCTTCTGGCCTGGAGAGGCTACTAAAAGTTCAACCTGGAGATTCCTTATAAAAGGTCCCAGCAAAGTAAACTTTGTAAGACCCTCATGAACAATCACTATTCTTGCTGAGCTTATGTAAATAATTAGGCCAGGGTTGTTAAGACTGGACTTGTTCTACAAATGCATTGGTCTTGATTAGCTATCTCTGGAAATGGAGGTTTTTAGAGAGAAAAACTATGTTTCAACAACGCATCGTTATGGATGTTAAATTCTAGTTCTGATTGTTTTTAAATGTTTGTTGTTGGCCAAAAATTAGACAACTTGAGGTAACGTTCCCAGAAATTGTCACAGTATTTCATGTGTATATAATCTTCTGTGCTTGTTATTCTGTAGTGATGATAATAAGACTCCATGGGCATTTGATTATTTAAACAACAGGGAAACAGGAGTGTGTCTAAATATGCAAACCATATCCTCCCTAAACCTGATGTGACATTTACTAGAAACCCACCCCATAGAAACCCAGGATATCTGGTTTATTCAAAGGATGGAGGTCAACCCCTTCAAAGACTTAGAGGTGTACTTCACAGGTATACAGCCAAAGGATTCAGCTCTTAAAGTTTCAGGCATCACCAAGAGCCCTCAACCTGGCAAGGTGATCCAGATCCAGTCAACCAGCCTAAACTGACCTTCAAAAGGACACTGGCCCCTGAGATCTCCAGCCCTGCTCCAGCCATACCTGGGAAGCTGGCTGGTCTATGCACTGCAGAAGCTTGAGGAAATCACTGGTCTGATAAGATAAACTGTCCTTACTCTTTGCCCAGAAAGCTGGGGAAACAGCAAAAAGTTCCTGTTTATACTCACCTTCCTCTTATGTTCTGTTGGTATTAATTGCCTCTAATATAGACCCCATATGTAAGAGCAGGGCACCTTCAATGGAAGATTCTGTTATACTAACCCTTCCTTAGTATGATGATTATGGGTTGCAGGTCTTACAGGAGATCAATTATGCTCTCAACCTTCCAAAGCGATTCATCGGAGCCTTAATATTGGGTATTACCTTTGTATCTCCTTCACCAATTGCAACCTCCTTTCTGCAAGGGTTACAGAATCTCTTTAGCTCTCAAGGGCTAATTTCACTCCTGATAAATGTTTGCATGGTGGCTGGAGTGTTGGTGCTCATTCTGTGCCTTGTTCCCTGTTTCTTTAAAATAACTAATTGAGGCTTTCACAGAGTAAATGTTGAAGTACACAACCTTCATTTACAAAATAAGAAAGGGGAGATGTTGGGAGCTGATTCTGAACTGTAAGTTGAGAAAGAACTCCCTATGGGGTTAAGGTAAATTGCATGGACTCTTACCATCAGATGGTGACCGATATCCACCGATATACACCCCCACCCAATTGTTCTGCATGGAGCACCGACTCCCAAGGCATCTTGTGATCATGACTTATTCTGCTCTTGAATATGCTGATTGCACCCTGTGAAGGAACCTACTGTAGGAACTTCTTCTTTTGTGATTATGGGAGCAAACATCCCTTTTTTATGCTAAAAACATTGTCTTGTATGCTAAAGATACCTTCCTTCACCATAGGATAAGCATCTAAATCACCTACCTTGGGGCCTCTGGGTGGCTCAGTCAGTTAGGCGGCTGACTTCAGCTCCTGTCATGATCTCACAGTTCATGGGTTCGAGCCCCGCATCAGGCTCTGTGCTGACAATTAGCTCAGAGCCTGGAGTCTGCTTTGGATTATCTGTCTCCCTCTCTCTGACCCTCCCCTGCTCATGCTGTCTCTCTCTCTCAGAAATAAATAAAACATTTTAAAAAATAAATAAATCACCTACCTCAATCACTATTGATAAAGGTTATGCAGGAGTCTTCTACAAACCTATGTTCTGGGAAATTCTTACATATCAAAGAAGTTTGTCATCAGAAATCATTGTCTAAGGCAAATGCCACTTCTGTGCCATCCCCTGAACACTTAATGATATAATAAAGTTGAGCCCCAGTCAGAGCAGAGATGCCTTCCTGGTGACCAGAAAGATTTTCGGGGCTCTCTCATCCCTCCCTCGCTGACACCTTCCATTCTTCAGGACCCCTGGACCTGCTGGAGCTGGCCTCCAGCAACTGCCAAATACCAGAAAATGATTCCTTGTTTGGGGAATGAGGAAGAGCTGGAAGGGAATGAAGGATCATCCAAGTGACTGTGGCTGGGCCTCTGAAGCCTCATTAACACTAAGAGGCCCTTAAGAAAGAAAAAAAAAAAATGATATTCACCTGTGGTGACAGGAAGACTATGGAAACTCCAAGGTCAGCAAAACAACGGCCTAATCTGTTGTCACTTTATCTAGTCATTTCTCCTACCAATATTCCTGATCCACTTTTCACCCAACAGCTTTAAAAAACTAAGCCTTCTATTTCATATACGCACAGAACTTTTCCACACCAACACTACTAGTATCAACCGCTGTTAATGATGGAGCAAAAAGCAAAAATTATATAAGCACCACAATATTAGAAAGAAGTTTGGTAAATCCTAAAATTTTGAAATGTACCAATCTGGACTTAAAGCACATTTTTTTCCTGTAGTTAAGGAATCAAAAATTTTAAACTTTATTGTGTTTCTAAAACGATATAATGTAAATTCTTTCCTGTCTTGTGTTTTGGTTCAGATGGTTACTTGAGGAGCAGCTACATCAAATAGTAGTATAAATGATAGATTAAGCATTTCCTTTCTGCTTCTCATCCTACTGAACTGACAGTTCTTATACTCAGATGCCTGGATGTTTTAGGCTTTAATGCCCACAGTAAAATATCCCTTGTTGTATCACTTAACCTGACAAACTACTGCAAACTGAGATTATTCCCATCACTGTACTTTGAGGTTTCTGTATCTAATGAAGCAATACAAGTCGGCTTAACCATGAATTAGCAAAGGTGCCATTAACAATAGTGTTCAATTAATGCTAAAATTTTCAATTTATCTCATACCTAAAGCTATAATGATTCCTCCTTAAATATTAACAATATTAGGTGCTATTGTAATAGCTGCTATAGAAACTCAAAGGGAGGTGTTAGTTATTATTAGCTTAAATTATAACACTAAAGAAACTCAGGGGTTCAAATTAAAATCCTCCACTAAATACCTGAAAAGAAAAAATCTAAAACTCTAAAAAAAAAGAACCACAGAAAATGGAACTGACGTGAGGTGGAGGGAGGAAAACTTTTTCCAAATATTTTCTATTTTAACTTCTCCATTTAAAGAGAGAAACTATGAGCCTAACTTATTCCAAGCCTCAAAAATGTTTAATTATTCATATGGAACAAAGAAATAGCACCCTAGATGCAATTAGACACCTGGTAGAGCCCTCTCCCAAAAGGAAATTTTCTCTTTTATTCCCTACAGAAGCCCTACAAAAAATACAGCCACATCTTCTCTGAGTCATGTAAAGAGTACATATATTAAAGGTATTTTTCAGACAAAGTTGAGTCTTCTTAATTAGCATTCTCATATAAATAAAATAATGGTTTATAGCTTTTATGTATTTTATTCTTTTAAGCTCACTATCTTTAAAAACTGATTATCCTACTTTCTTCCAATTAGGACTGAGAGGCGATCTGGATGAAAACTTCTGATAATATAGCCACCAAAATGTTACAAAGGCCACAAGGAAAGATGAGGATTTGAGTGCCCTTCTGCACAGGTTTAAAAAATCAATAGCCTAAAAGTCACCCAAAAGTCAAAGAAGGTATCTGGAATATAATCCCTATATGGTTCTCCAATCTGAGGGAAATGCGCTTTCACTTTTCTCTCCGCATCTGCTAAAGCTGTCCCTTCCATTTGAGCTCTCTTCATACCTTACTTGTCGTCCCAAACCACAGGTACCACCCAAAACCAAGTTCATGTTACTTCACATTGGAAAGTAAGAATTCAACTATTCTAACCTCAAAGGCCTATCTCCCCTTGTTTTGTACTATTTTCAGAAACTACTGGATTGTAGTTTTCTCTGTTTACATTTCCCTCAGCAAGAAAATAAATACTTGGAAAACAAATGAACATATCAGTGTCATCATCGTTATGAGCTCCGTCGCTCTGACTACCACCATAGACTAACCTATAGACACCTAATCCAGCTGTACACTGGGCTCTCAGTCTTGAACCCTCTGTTATCATCTTTATGATCATCAAAATATTATTTGCTTCAGTGTCTCATTATAAGGACTGACTAGGATCTTATGTGTAAAGTACACGTGCCTGGAACACAATAAAAGACTAACGAATGATAGAGGATATACGAGTCATGCATTATTAAGGAAGGCATAGATGTGCCCATTTGCACAACTCCAAGGTGCATTATTTATATTGCAATCTATGTGAATAGCAGGATTAAGCTCTACCTTTATTCTGGTTATCATATTGGCATATCATATTTTCTACTTTTTTTTTCATTTAGTGCTATTTGTTTGGACTTGTACTAAGCTTAAAAATACAATAAATGAAAAAACACAATTTCACTGCCCTCTTGTAAATTACCATCTATCATAAAAGGGAGCCTCCTTTTATTACCATAAACAGGTAGTTGTAAGTTTCCCCCAGCATTTAGTGTAGGAGTTGAGTTCTTCATCCTGCAATTACTTTGTGGCATTTCTTTGCTGCCAGCTACTAAATTCAAAGTTTTGATAGAATGTGTCAGACAGACATGATCTGCCAGCATGTCTCATTCCTCCCAACTGATTAATCTGTAAAGATAAAATGAACATGTAAAGCTATAGGATTCTCCAAGTCCAAAAGTGAACATACCTCCAAAAAGGTAAAGCAGACCTGAATTTTTTTTTTTCAAAACCCTTTCTCTCAGCCTTGCCTTACAAGTTGTGAGACATGCCTCTGGCTAAACTTTGACTGAAAATTCATCTCTGATTCAGTAGCATTTTTTTTTTTTTTTTACTTTCTACTTCTTGCTCTGTGCCATCTCCTTGTAGAGGATTCTTTTGCATGAGTATAAATGACAATATAGGGCACAAAGTAACCATACTCATCACTGTTATGTACAAACAGCTAACCATGAGCCCATTCTTTTGAAATTATCCCTAGATCTCAGTTATATTTAAATATCAATAATTTTGCCCCAATGAATATTTCACCATGGACCTATTGTACCCAAAGTTCAGAATCTACTAAGGCAAACGCATAGTTGGGCAACCATTAATGTTATGTGCTTGAATAGTAGATTAATTATATATGCATCTGAATCTCTGTTGTAGTAATATCCAAGAGGAACACTGGAAATTCTGTGAAATCGGAGTAAAAGAGTTCTTCAGGTCCACACCATGCCTTTCAATTCTCTAGTCTTGCTTTAGCAGAAATAGATTAGAGTTTCTATAATTCTACATCATCTTGGAGATATCCACTCTCTGCTCCCCTCCAACACCATGGCCTATCACTCCATTTGCTTAGAGACCATTAAATGGCAGTGTGCCTTTTTCCCTATTTTCATTAGTTGCCTTTATTTTTTTTTAAGTTTATTTATTTTAAGAGAGACAGAGACACCATGAGCAGGGGAGGGGCAGAGAGAGAGACAGATAGAGAGAGAGAGAGAGGTGGCAGGGTGGGGGTGGGGGGGAATCCCAAGCAGGCTCCTCACCACCAGCACAGAGTCTGACACAGACCTTCAACTCACGAAGCCATGAGATCATGACCGGAACTGAAACCAAGAGTTGGTTGCTTAACCAACTGAGCCACCCAGGAGCCCCCATTAGTCACCTTTAAAAAGTCATTTCCCAAATTATACCTATCACCCCATTTTAGTCCTGACATAGGTTATTATACTATTTTTTAAAAAAAAATTGTATGCTTTATTTCTGAGAAAGAGAGAAAGAGAGAGAGAGAGCATGAACAGGGGAGGGTCAGAGAGAGAGGAAGACACAGGATCCGAACAGGTTCCAGGCTCTGAGCTAGCTGTCAGCACAGAGCCCGATGTGGGGCTCAAACCCACGAACCGTGAGATCATGACCTGAGCCGAAGTCAGACGCTCAGCCGACTGAGCCACCAGGTGCCCCATATATTATTTATTTTAACCAATCTCTCTCTATTCTCCTCTTCATAAAATTTTCTTACTATGTCCTGTGTAACTTACTATCATTCATTAGAAACATCTATATCTTTAATATCTTCTCTGAATGCTTCCTTTTCCTTTGCCTTCTAACAGAAATCTGATTCTCTCAGAAGACTCTTCTTCCTTGTCAGCCTTCCTTGTCAGTGGAGGATAACTATACTCTTGTTCTCCAGATGATAGACAGGTATGTTCCATTGTCTTCATTGCCAATATTAGACCATTCTTACCCCATTTCCCCATAAAGTACACATTTTAAACCTTCTCCTGTAAGACCATGACAATCACTACTCCTGTTTACTGTACTTCCCTATAAATTCTGGTTCTCACCATCTTGTGCTGGAAGATTGCATATTCTAGCCCACTGTCACTGTCTCTAATACTATTCCTGTTATATTTTGTGCCTATTGTATTAAAAAGTACCAGAGATTTTGTTTTCCTTCAAGAATGGTAAGGTCATCAGTTTAGGTAACAATTGTCTTTGAAAAGATAGTTTCATACTTACAGTTCTCCAGGGAAATGGACACACCACACTAAAGAGAGTCACATAGAGAAGTACTAGGTGAATCAGGAGGCAGAAGGAAGCAAAGGAAAAGCATGAGATAGAGCCTTTATTGGGCTCACTGAGGGAACAAATGGACGAGACAGAATAGGTAAGCTGAGTACATTAGTATTGGATAGTTTTAAGAATTTTGGTGGTGTCTGACTACAGTTACTTCCAAGGTGTCCATTACCTGACCCTGGGGTGATTTAGGACAAAGGGAATATTGGCTTGGCATATCACGTCCAAATGCTGCATTCTATATTCATTTCCCTTTTTAATAGGCTTACATTTCATTGTCCATCGTTAAAATTACTTCCCTCTGTATACCATCAATTCATTTCACTTTCTTTCATTCCTTATACTTGCTTAACAAAATCCTTACTGCAGATACATATACGTATCCATACACAACTGCACCTTATCAACTGAACTGTTAGAGGAAACACACCCACTGCTAACCAATATCAGCTTAATTTTGTTATTATTATTCTGAAGACCATTGATCTATTGCTATCATACAATTGTACTATATTTCTCTTGTCAAATCATTCTCCAAGCCCCTAGATGACTATTTCACACTTTCCCTCTCAAATCTCCAAAATCTTCTCCCCCATGGTCACGTTCAACTGATGATTTAATTTTCTACTTCACATTCACACATTCCTAACACCACTTTTACTCAAGCTTTCCTGCTTTTGTGCCCATGTATTTCTGTCTTACCCATGTCTTCCCTTGTACTGTATTATAAATGACCCAGATCCTAGTTAACTACTTCTAGTTTTAAACTCTATCTCATCCTTTCTCCCTTCTATCTTACCTTTCTCCTCTAGGTAAGGCCACTGCCCCCACACTGTTCCCTCACTCTCAGGTACCACCAGTTTCTGTCTCTGTTAGAGCACATTAGTTTCATACAAGCATACTATAATTTATGAAGCCGTCTCACATACCTCACCCAAAACCTCTATTTTAACTTTTTCTCCAACTAACTCCACATTTTTGTGACTCCATTCAACAAAGTTCTTTGAAAGATTCGCCTATACTGATTTTCTTCCAATGTGGCTCCCTCCTCTTGTTTTTTTCTTTTCTAACCCATTTAATTGAGGCATTTCCTTTCCACTGTACCACTGGAACTTCTACTATTTAAGGTCACCCATAATCTCTGAGTTGTGTATTCTAGTGATTAAATCTCAGTTTTCATTGTATTTGACCTATTAGTAGCATTCAAATGATCATTGATACCATTGATCACTCCTCCTCATAGGGGAGGAAAAATACCTTTCTTCTTTCAGCTTCCTAAATTTGATACCCTCCTGGTTTTCTTTTCTACCTGGCCGGCTCTTTCTTATCAGATCCTTTTGCTTATTTTTTCTCCCCTCTCTTACTTTTTAGGTTCAGAACGCTCCAATTCTCAGTACTTAGACAAGTTCTCTTCTCTATACCATTCCCTTGTTGACATTACTCAGTCTTATTATTTTTAATACCATCTAATGATGATATTCCCCAAATGTATAAATTCAGGTCAGTATTTTCCCTAATCCCCTATTTATAAGCAAAATGTACAAGTAAATCTTCACTTTTACAAGTAGATCTTCATGTGATGATTTAACACATTTAAAAATGTAGTCCCAATCTCCCCCTCAAAATTGCTTCTAATCTAGTTTTCCATTTCTATTTAGAAACACCATCATTGTGGATATTCTGTCAAAAATCAGTTTTGTTTCATATCCATCAACATCCCTGTTCCAATTACATCCAGGATCTGACTGCAGGTCTCCACCTGCACCATCATCTTCCAGATTCATGCCATTATTATCTTTCATCTGCATTAATGCAATAACCTCCTAACATTTTCCTGCTCTTGTTCTTGTCCCATATGATCCATTAGCAACATACATGCCTAGTTTCCAATGACTCTCAAAATAAAAACAAATTCTTTACAGCAGCCTACCAAGTTATACAGGAGCTGTCAGTCCCCTCATTTCTTCCTGTTTTCCTTGCTACATTCACTCTGCTGAAGTCTTTTGTTCTTGCTGCTCCTCAGATATACTAGACCAAATCCTGCCTCAAGGCTTTGCATGTTTTTCTTTGTCCCTGAAATGTTCCCTTCCTAGATGTCTATGTGGCTCATTCTCTCACCTACTATTGGTCTTTGTTCACATGATCTCTTGTCACTGAAACTCCCTAAAAACACTATATTTGACATTTTAGAACTCACTCCATCATTACATCACCCTTTTCCCTCCACTCTTCTCCATATTGCTTTGAACCACCCAAAATACCTTATGTTTTAATCACTTATTTACTTATGTTACTCTGCATCTTCCCTTTTTAATTTTTTAACATTTATTTATTATTTTTGAGAGACAGAATGACAGAGCACAAATGAGGGAGGAGCAGAGAAAGAGAGAAGGAGACACAGAATCCAAAGCAGGCGCCAGGCTCTGAGCTGTCAGCAGAGCCTAACATGCGGCTTGAGCCCACGAACTGTGAGATCATGACCTGAGCTGAAGTTGGCTGCCCAACTGACTGAGCCTCCCAGGCACTCCACTCTACATCCTCCTTCTGTCGTCTCCCCAGACTCTACCAGAATGTAACCCCTTTAGGAACAGAGATTTGAATCTCTAGTGCCTAGTACAGTGCTGGATATACAGCAGCTGCTCAATTAATATGTGTTGAATAAGTGAATATGAATCAAAAGAGGTATGAAAGAATCAAATACCTCTACTATTCCCTCCTTCAGACTTTCAGAGTTTTTTTTAACGTTAATTTATTTTTGACACAGAGAGAGAGAGAGCAGGAAAGGGCAGAGAGAGAGAGAGAGAGAGAGAGAGACAGAATCTGAAGCAGGCTCCAGGCTCTGGGCTATCAGCACAGAGGCTGACGTGTGGCTCAAACCCACAGATTGTGAGATCATGACCTGAGTTGAAGTCAGACACTTAACCAACTGAGCCACCCAAGAACTCCCAGACATTCAGAGATTTTATCTTTATTTTTTCTGTCCTCTCTGAATTTTTACAAACAACTCCTTTTTCATGAAACATTTTCTACTAATCATTAACACCTCATTATGAATTTCAGTCTCCATGACAAATGCCTGATATTACCTATGAATTTTAAGAGTTTGTGCCATCTTAAATAGAGATCAGGTGACAGAGAAATCATAGTGCCTCTTTTCTGTGCCCCTGAATTTATAGTCTTACCTACACCCTATTTGAATGCTCTCTTCCCCTGTGCACTTGCTAACATTGGTAACATATTGTATAACTGAGAGACAAATGGGTGAGTGCATCATATTTAAACCCAGTTATGTAGACACAGCTTTTGCCACTGCTGCATAAGACTGGCTAGGCTTACAGCTAGTTATTACCCGCTTGGCTGATTTAGTCTTCTCATTCAGTCATATAAAAATGCCACCTGCTACTCACTTGATTGGAGATGGAATGATGTCAGTATCTACTAAAGAAGACAGAAAAATAACACAGCATTTGTGATTCATGTGTTAATATTAATTCTCTTTCTTTATGCCTCCCTCTTTCCATTTCTCTCTGTCATATCTCTTTCACAACAGACTATGTTACTCCAATATTGAACCCATTAAATTATTGTATTTTTACTTTCATTCTGGACTATTTGTTCTCCAAATGTATCTGTCTATTCAATTGGCTCCTTTATGAAAAGATTATTGATAGCTTGGTCCACATTAGAGATTTCCAGTGAGATGCAGCATATTCCCCCAACAATCTAAAGAAAAGATTTATAATATCATTGTAGAATATCATCCAGATACCTTGGCCCATTAAGTTGCAATTGATGCTTAACTAATATGCTTTTTCTTGACGTGCCTATCTTTCCACAGCAATAGATAGCAATATGCCAGAAGATGGAGATGCGATTGGTGAGGGTTCAGCCTGAGATTGCTATCTAGGAGAAAGGCCAACTAGAGTTCAAAGGGACTTTTATATTCTTATACAATCACATCTGAGGAAGAAGACTTTCTTTAATCAGATTAAAACTCTTACCTATCAAATCTTAATCTCATATTTTTACTGTTATTTTTAACTAAATTAGAGAAACAGAAGGGAAAATAGTATTTGGATTTATTCAGTTTTCTAGCAAATGAAAAAGGTCATCACATACACTTTATATTTTCAGATCAAGTCAAAACAGAGACAAAAACAAAAACAAAACCATTGCAGTTTTGGCTTATTTTGTAGGTACCTAGGTCCTCTCTTTTCAGGGATAACACTATTAATTGGTCGACTCTTAAATCAGTCTCTTAAAAGGAGACTCAAGTTTCCACAAAATGCTTGCCAGATAGTCCCACATTAATGCTTATACAATATTGCAAATTTAGCACCTTAAAAACTCAGCTGCTCCTCTTTCTTTTAAGGAAACAGATTGAGTTAGTGATTCACAACCAGGACTCGGGTATAAGACCACAAGAGTCTGGGTTCCAGCTCTGACAATAACCAATTCTTTTACACTGGCTGAGCAGACTCCTTAGGTTTTTTCATCTGAGTCGTTAGTTTGTTCATCTGAGAAATGGGGATAATAAGAGCATATTTGATTCAGAGGTTTATCATGAGGCTTAAACATTGAGCTCATGGAAAGCTCTGTAACAGTACTGTTATTTGTTTGTTTCCTATCTCGATTACTAGCAATATTCATCTTTCAAGTTACCCAAGCTAAAAATTGGAAGGTCATTCTTAATACCTCTCCTCCTAAAATAATTTAGTTACCAATTTAGCACTATTTCTATCACAGTAAGAGCATATTTATCTGCCCTTCTCCTTCCCATTCTCATTACAGTAGTTGCTATCTAAATTATATTTCTCTGGCTATTGAATTAGACTTAACTATTCTACCTCTTTCCAATCTATCTGTCATACTACTTTCTGGTTGATTTTGCTTAAGGGTGAGTTAAGACCATGTCTCCCTCATCCCCTAAAACCTTCAGTCTCTCTCATTACTCACAGAAAAAGCTTTTCCAAATAGTGTTTTAGTTTTTCTCAATCTGGTTTTAAGCTACCTTTCTAAATTTATGTTCTGATACAAACTCTACCTTTTCCATACTTGGCTTTTAACGAAACATTTCCATTTATCTTTATCCTTTTTTATATAATTACCTCAACCTTTCCTACTTTTCTACCTATAAAAACCCTATTCATTTTTTAAACTAGGCTTCCAAGTTTATTATGATGACATTTAACAGAATATAGTGCTGAAATATAGGACTTTTGATTTTAAAACCCATAAAGTTGATTTTATGGGTCTAATGTTGACCTTTCCCCTTCTTTGTTTACCTTACAGTGTCATATATTGTTAATTTCCTTATGTGAAATGCTTTATAGTCATTAATTCAACTGTAGCTCTCATTTTTTTGTAAACATACATTACTTTTTTTTTCAAAATGGGGAGAAAAAGCAGTTAGAGCTCTGTTCTTTGCTTGTAGCATAGCATGTTTTTACCTGTTTGTCTTAATTTTAGGGATCATTACCTTAAAATGGTCATTACAAATTTAAAATACCAAGTTAAATCTCATAAGGGATTTCTGCCCAGAATTTTCATGCAAGTATGAAACTGTTAGTAGAGCATAGGATCATAATTATATATAGATATACCTTCTTTTGTTTCTGTCAAATATTATATTTTAAAAGATATGAAAGGATAAGCAGCATATACATAGTGTCGTTTGCACTTTGTGGTTAATATCTATATACCTTCTGCCTTACCTATAGTCAGCATGACAGGCTAGTACAGTCCTATTCATTGTTTAAGCCATATTTCAAATTTCCATTGGGAATCCTTTCTGATCCAGACTGATTACTGTATTATTTCTTGTATTTCCCCCTAATTTTCCATTTTTTAAGTTTATTTATTTATTTTGAGAGACAGCATGAGCCGGGGAGGATAGAGAGAGAGGGAGAGAGAAAGAATCGCAAGGTCCCATGTCCAGTGCACAGCCTGACTCAGGGCTCAATCCCATGACCAAGAGATCATGACTTGAGCTGAAATCAAGAACTGTGCACTTAACCGCTTGAGCCACTCTAGCATCCCTGATTTGCCATTTTAAAAATTTATTTATTTTGAGAAAGTGAGAGCTAGGGAGGAGCAGAGAGAGTCGGGGGGTGGGTGGGGGGAGAAAGAGAGGATCCCAAACAGGTTCCACTCTGTCAGCACAGAGCCCAATGCAGGGCTTGATTTCACAAACAGTGAGATCATGACTTAAGCTGAAACCAAGAGTAGGGTGTTTAACAGACTGAGCCACCCAGGCACCCCTGATTTGCCATTTAAAAAGTTATTTATTTATTTTGAGAGAGAGCATGAGCAGAGGAGGGACAGAGAGAGAGAGAGAGTGTGAGAATCCAAAGCAGGCTCCATGCTGCCAGTGTAGAGCCCATTGTGGGGCTTGAACCCACAAACCTTGAGAATATGACCCGAACCATAATGAAGAGTCAGACACTTAAGCTACTGAGCCACCCAGGGGCCCCTTTGATTTGCCATTTTTAAAGCAGCTACCCTATTCTGCTTTGCATATGTTTTTAATTTATACATCTCTCTATATGTTCAATTATAAACTCCTGAAAGCAGAAATTGTATTATTTTCCAGTTTTTAGCATTAGCACTTCCATAGTCCCATCATGAAGACACTCAGTAAATATTTGTTAAGTAGAAAAGCTGATTTTAACAATAAAACAAGCAATGGGATAAAATGCAGTTACTGTTCTTAAAGAGCTTACAGTAAGTTAAATTTCATTTTTGACATTTTTGAAAATACTTCAGAAGTGCCTAATTTTCATTTTCTGAGATTATTTCATACAGGCATGCCTGACAGCTAAAAAAGACCAAAACAACCATGAGGAGAACAAAGAGTCTATTGATCTGATCTAAGATAAAAAACAACAACAACAATGATATTAAGCAATGAGACTTGAAGTATGGGGGTTCAGAGCTGATGGCCAAGAAAGAGTTCTTGGGACATCTTAAGTGCAAAAAGGTGATTTTTATCAAAGCACAGGGACAGGACCCGTGGACAGAAAGAACTGCCCTGGCATTGTGAGGAGTGACTGATTACATACTTGGGAGTTGGGGAGATAAAGTCAAGGAGAAGTTTCCAAGAGGATTTTCCTAAGCTAAAGAAGACTCCCAGGATCCTGGAGGCCTCACTATTGTCAAACTAAAGTTGTGTTTCCCTCTAGCAAAGCATTAGCATTAAGACTGGCAGGAGTTCCCAGAGAAGTGTTTTACTTCACCTGCCTCAAGCATTTGTCAATAGGCTGCTGGTTATAAGGAAACTGGATTTTATTTACCATTTCCTTTTGCTTTTGTTTCCCACATCATTAAAGATACTATTGTAGATTTGTGTCCCCCACCCTCAATTTATGTGTTGAAGCCCCCAATCCCAAATGTGATGATATAAAAAGTTGGGCCTTTAGGAAGTAATTAGGTTTAGATGAGGCCATGAAGGGGGAGGTCCCATGATGAGATTCGTGACCTTAAAAGCGGGGAACACTGGATCTTCCTTTCTCAGCTACGTGAAGATATGGCAAGAAAGTCGTCACTTGCAAGTCGGGAAGAGAGCCTCACCACGAACCAAATCTGATATTGGACTTCCCAGTCTCCAGAAAATGAGAAATGTTTGCTGTTTAAGACACCTAGTTTATGGTATTTTGTTACAAGATCCCAAACTGAGCAGGACACATAGCTGGTATGTTTTTCAGTATCTGTATCTAAGGCCTCTCACAATCTTCCCTCAATCTTCAATTGACCTATATCCAAGTTCTCAAAAGAAAGGGAGCACTTGTGAAAAATCTGTCAGAAAGCAATTTCAAGGGGTGCCTGAGTCGCAGAGTTGGTTAAGTGTCTGGCTCTTGGTTTCAGCTCAGGTCATGATCTCACAGTTCAGAAGTTTGAGCCCCAAGTTGGGCTCTGCATTGACAGTGTGGAGCCCAGGATAATCTCTCTCCTTCTTTGTCTCTTCCCTGCTCTCTCTTTCTCTCTCAAAATAAATAAATAAACTAAAACAAACAAACAAACAACAGTTTCCAGAGCTTTTCAACCCTAGATTTCCCGAAGAGGGCAAACTATCCATTTACTGTATTGTCATAGCACCTGGTCTATAACATTACATTTTCCCTTTTGGTCATTTCAAATAGATTTGAAAACACACACAGACACACACACAGTTTCCCATTATATCAGTGTTTTCTATTTTAGTTTAAATTAAATTTATCTCTATCCGCCACCATTGCTCAAGTAAATTATGAAAGCTCAATTTTTCCAAAACTTATATCTTAAAAGCAATTATGTATCTTCCTCCATAAGTCTGAGAAGTTTTAGTTTATCTCTTTATCCGCTGTACCTAGTATGGTGCATCATAGGTGTGTAATCCTTATTATTAATCTTTAAAATATCTTCAGTGTTTACTAAAAATTTAGAGTTGGGTTAAGTACTTTAAACCTTTTTTTTTAATGTTTTTTATTTATTTGTAGAGAGAGAGAGAGAGAGAGAGAGAGAGAGAGAGAGAGACAGCGTGAGCAGGGGAGGGTCAGAGAGAGAGGGAGTCACAGACTAAAACAGGCTCCAGGCTCTGAGCTGGCAGTCAGCACAGAGCCCGACGCGGGGCCGAACCCACGAACCGCGAGATCATGACCTAAGCGAAAGTCGGACGCTTAACCGACTAAGCCACCCAGGCACCCCACAGAGTTGGGTTAAGTACTTTAAACATATGATTTTAATCTTATAAAAATACTGAAAGACGGATGCCACTTTAATTCTTATATTTCAAAAGAGTTAACTAAAGATTAGAGAAGTTAAGAAACTTGTTTTCCTTCACTTGAGTGGTGAGTGCTAAACTTACACAGTAAATCTAACATCTGTCAAACCGCTATATTGTATTTTTTTTAAACATTTTTAAAGCAAATGAGTCCATTTTAAAAAAGATTTGAGGGCACAAAATGTTATTTTGTTTTGTCAGCTTGCCCTCCTACTCCACTTTAAATCTATTAAACTTGTAGAGAAAATTAGTTTTGAAAGTCCACTGAAAATGAAAGACTACTAACTCTTAATAATCTCTGCTAATGGAAATAAGCTATGGAATAAAAACTAGATTACCCAAAAGTGATTCTTGTTTGTCTTTGAAGCCAATCATATGGCTATGTATATAATCTGTACCTTCCTAATTACATATAATTTAGGCTAATACTGAAATGAGGCTGTGCCCTGGAATAACATTGTTTTGAGCCCCTCATGATAAAAAATAAAAGAGCAAATTTGGCCCCTACTAAGTATTCTGAAATCTAATATTTTCAGCATGTAATCCTTAACATGTTTATGTACTTGTGGATAACTGAGAATTTTGCTTCCAAAAGTGATTAAGATATGCTTTGGTGCTATATATGTATTGATCAAGTGCCTCTCCCCTTTGTAACCAGGTAGCACCTATCACCTTTACTGCACATTAACACTTAATTATTCCTGATCTCAGCTCTGCTAATTACTAGCAAGTGCTCTTGGGATACTAGTGTCAACCAAGGTGCTCTGTAAAATGGGAGGATATGAATATTTAGATAAGCTTCTTCTTTCTCTTGGGGTATTAATTCTTACAGTATTCCAGTGGAACCCCAGGTCTTAAAATATAGCAGAAAAACCACCAGAATAGGCAACCTCTAAGGTCCATTTCTAATACCAGAAATTCAAAACTCCATGACACATTGTATTAAAAGAATATTTTATTTTGGTGTGGGCATGTTTTACTTCTTCAGGTACCCTGCAGGCTCCCTTGAGGCAGAGATCGCATTTTACATAATTTGCTGATTCTGTGTTAAAATATTCAATAAGCGTTCACTGAAACAATGCATGAACAGACACTACTCCACAACTACCAGATCCAACATACTCTTGAAGGATAGGAGCACTGGCTTATGTATCGCAGGGGCATCTGATTCACTACTGTGGGAAAGGGGGGGGATGTCAATAAAGGATGTCTCCTAACAGATGTCCTTTGAACTCTATTAGTTCCTCCTGACAAAGTTACTGCTTCATTAAACACACTATTTGTGCATGACTTTTCCTTCTGTAGCTGACTAAAGATTTTCCCCCATGCCATTGGTTGTATTCAGTATAACTTTTCTTTAGTAACTATACCTCCTAGCCTACCTCCTAGCCTTAATATCATGTGAGATGGAATGTTTGACCCACTGACACCCAACCACCCAGTCATGGCCCTCAGAATATGAGTGCCTATTTCTGCATTACAGTTTGATGTCTATTTGGCTATGAATGAAGTATTTACAAGCAGATGGTGTTGACAAAGGAAAATACACGGATTTGGAAAGGGAAATATATGGTAGTATACAAGATGGTGAAGCAGGGGGAGAGACCAGGCAAAGAGAGAAGGACTCTGCTAAATTAATTAACTAAAATAAACACAGGAATTTGCTTGAGGAAATACTGTGTAAAATATTTTGTCAAATTAAGTGCATGGTTCTAATTTTTGTTAAGTATATAGTACATTGTTTTGTGGTGTGTGTGTGTGTTGGCCTGCAGCCATTTGCTTCTTACACTGTGAGCCTCAAAGGCAAATAACACAATGGTGTGCATAGAGTGTGTAGGTGTGTATGCTCACTAGGAATTGTATAATTTGTGTTTTACTTCTTTTTGATTCTCAAATTTTTCTCTTGCTCCTTCAATCACTAAGAGAATGTATGTATTTTTATAAACCTGATTGTAGTTAATAAAGAATAACAAGAATCTTCACTACAAAAAGGACACAGAGATACCTTGGAGATATTGCAGACTGCGCTCCACCAATAAAGTGAATATCACAATAAAGTGAGTTACATAAAATGTTTGGCTTCCCAGTACACGTAAAAATGATGTTTGTACTATACTGTAGGGTATTTAGTGTGTAATAGCATTATGTCTAAAAAAAAAAAAACCCTCTATACACCTTAATTAAAAAGTACTTTATTGCTAAAAAGAATGCTAACTATCACCTGGGGATTCAGAAGGTCATAATTCTTTTTGTTGTTGGAGCATCTTGCCTCCGTGTTGATGGCTGCTGACCGATTGAGGTGGTGATTGTTGAAGGTTGGCATGGCTGTGGTAATTTATAAAAATAACAAAGTTTGCTACATCAACTAACTTTCATGAGTTATTTCTCTGTAGTATGTAATGCTGTTTGATGGTATTTTACCCACAGAATTTTTTTCAAACTTGGAGTCTATCTTTTCAAACTCTGCAGTTGTTTTATCAATTAAGTTTATATAATATTCTAAGTCTTGGTTGTCATTTCAACATTCTTCACAGCATCTTCACTAGGACTAGTTTCCATATCAAGAAACCATTTTCTTCACTCATCTATAAAAACTAACTCCTGAGCTGTTAAAGTTTTATAATGAAATTGTAGCAATTCAGTCACATCTGTAGGAACCACTTCTAATTCTAGGTCTCTTGCTACTTCCACTACATCCACAGTCTCTTCTTCCACTGAAGTCTTAAATGCCCTAAAGTCATCTAGGAGGGTTGGGATCAACTTCTAAATTTTCGTTACTGCTGATATGTTGACATTTTCCCATGAATCACAAATGTTCTTTAAGGCATCTAGAATGGTGAATCCTTTCCAAAAGGTTTCAATTGACTTTGCCCATATCCATCAGAGGAGTACTATCTAGGACAGCTATAGCCTTTCAAAATGCTTTCTTAAATAATGACACTTGAAAATTTAAATTACTACTTGATCCACAGGCTACAGGATAAATGTTCTGTTAGCAAGGATGAAAACAACAGTATGACAGTAATATAAAAAATCAATCACAGATCACCAAAACCAAAATGGTAACAATGAAAAAGTTTGAAATATTGCCAGAATTACTAAAATGTGACACAAAGACATGAATGAATAAATGCTGTTGGAAAAAAATGTGCTAATAGAGTTGCTCAACACTGGCCAAAAACCTTCAGTCTGTAAAAAGTACAGTATCTGCAAAGCATAATGAAGTGAAACACAATACAACAAAGTATACTTTTAAATGTAAACCAAGCATTTTTTCATACTAAAAAGGAATTCACTAAAGGATTCCTTCGGTATATTTCAAGTGTTAAATTTATACCAATTTACTTAACCTATGATTCTCCAAGAACACCTGCACCTGAAATATATATATATATATAGTGCACTTAACAGTAGGTTTAAGTTAGCAATACAATATATGCATCTTTAGGAAGTAATGAAAGAGAAAAACAAATTAGAACATGTAATTATTTCTTTGGCTCTATCTGATTTGAGAATCTTGTAATGTCATTTAATGTTTATATTCTTGATGAAAACTATAGGCCAATCATTCATTCATTTATCCATTCATTTCCTGAAAATAATTAAGTTCCTACTATAACCTAATTAATTTTTAAATGTTTTGCAGTCCAAGCGACACTGGCAATAAACAGAATTGCTTCTGTAATCAATAACAGCAAACTAACAAATTACATACACACACAACAACAAAGGAAAAATATGACTGTGCATTACTAGTCAACAGTAGTGTGGCCTCCTGACCAGTCAAGAGTTTGAGCTTTGCTCTATTCATTTGTAATCTTTGGTAAGTGTGTTCTCTCTAGGGCTTAGTTTCTTCATCCTTAAACTTGAAATTCTATATTTACCATTGAGTGTTGAGGTTAATGAAGCTAATGTATGTAAATCATTTAACGTTTTGCCTAGAAAAAAGTAGGTTCTCAATCACTAAGTCTTTGCTGAGTGATTATAATTACTGCTATAGCATCCTTATCACTATTATAATTTGCCTTATCTTGAATACTTTAGATTTTCTCCTGCTTCTTTGGTAGGTATGTACCAGCCTCCTTACTCTGTCATTAGTCTTCCTGACTCAGTGGTCAGCATTTTCAGTTAGATAATTCCTCATGCTATAAATGGAGCCATTTATCAAAACTTTTACCAAATTTCTTCCTCGTGTACAAGAAGAAACCACCCTGGAATATTCTCTGTCCATTGAAATGTGCACTCAGGCGATGACACGGAATCAGTACAGCAGAAGCTAATGATCTGATTCCATTAACAATTGCTCATTTGGGTGGTAAGTGACCTGAGACAAAGAGAAAATGCAATTTTGCCTGCCAATACAGTAAAAAATGGTTGCCATTACAGTTCTATTGAGATTATAATCAATGATACTTTTTATTGGCTCAATTGAACTACATTGTAGCCAATTAAATCCCTGTTTTGATGACATGGAGTAAAATGAAGGAGTCTAGTATCTTTCATGGCTTGTACAAAATTAGCTCATGTACAACAGCTTTAGCCTTAATGCTTTTTTAATGGCAGGAAGTCACCTAGTTCACCTGACAAATTAGCCTTCTACTTAACCAAACAATTTTTATCTCTATGTTTAAAAAAGTATTTAAAAGTGTTAACATTTTCAAAGAAGATGGTTATCCTTCTGCAATTCCTGAGTTAAAGTTTTTGCTGTTCCTCTCTTTAAATATATTTGTATGGTTAAATTTTATATGGTAATTTTCAACTCTGAGAGTTTATTTCTAACTGACTATGCTATTGACAAGCTGTTGAGAGTTTTAAAGCTGTCACATCCTTTTATTATTCAGAATGTTGTATTATTAAACACTCTATAAATACAATAGTTTGTATTTAAAAACAAATACAATATTTTGTCTATTATTGTTATTTTGATCAAATCATGCCAAAATAGGATTTTCTTTTTACAAGAATCATTACAGAATACAAGTGTGAGTATATAAAACTTATGGTTTAAGTTAAATTTTCCGAACACTTGCGGTTTTCTTGATATTCATCATGTTTTCAAATCAAAGAACAATTTGCTTCTAAGAAGACATGTGCCTAGAATTGCCTAAATCTAGTTAATTTTGCATGACCCATGATGGTGATATTTTCAAACCTTCTTTATTATCATAAAGCTTCCATAACATAAAAAAGAGTATGTGTCACTAAATTATTCAGCTAGATCCATTTCTTATCCTAAACTTGCTGAGCAGTGAAATTGAAATAAGAGAGAATTCTCTTTCTTCAATGCTCTTTTCCAATTTCTAAAGTTTATTTTGTTTCAAGCATTATTGAGTGTTTAGTTTCTGACAGACACTGCTAGAAGCTAGATGTACAGGGATGAATAGAACACAATAATTTTCTTTCAAATTTTTACAATCTTGTCTTTCCACATAAACCAATTTGTCTTTAATTGGCTAAATATTGCCAAAGGGAAGTTGGAGTGTGTTATCTGGCAGGAGGTAAATGGAGCCACTTGGATAGCTATAAAATTTTTGTCATTACCATGAACACTGTGGCTATTTTGTTCAGCAAAATTTATGGCTGCTTTGAAGGAACATAGGAAGTCCTTTTATCAAAAGATCTGTTAGGGTACTGATGGTCCGGACCCTATTTAATAACTAACAGAAAACTTCTGGCCTAGGAAGAAACAGAAATGGTTAGGATAGAATAAAAAATAAATAAATAAAAACTTTTGTCTTCTAGAAATTTGTAGTTTGAAATGCCTTTCATTACTGCTTCAAGTTGTAGACATGAACAAAAATGCATGATTCTTTTTGTTACACATCATCATTTTTGTTGGTTTATTCACTTTATCAAAATAAATGTAAAAGTTGGTATCTAACTTAAAGTAAAATCTGGAAAAAAGCCTGTGGTGCAACAGGTGCCAACATTATGCATTTTGAACAAAAGTGGAAAGGTTCTTTGTTTCCTTGTAATCACCTGGATCAGAGGTCAAGGTCTTTATCAAGTTGAACACTGATCAACCATTCTTCTATTGCCAGAATGCAATTTTGTCTCTTTGAATTCATATCTTCCTCATTGATAACTTTCTTTTAAAATCTAAATACTAAGACAAACAGAAACAACTGTATAGAAATTATAAAGACTCTTAACTATAGAAAACAAACTGATGGTTACCAGAGGGAAGGTGGGTGAAGGGGATGGGTTATATAGGTAATGGAGATTAAGAAGGGCACTTATAATGAGCACTAGATATTGTATGTAAGTGATGAATTACTGTATCCTATACCTGAAACTAACATTACCCTGTATGTTAATTAACTGGAGTTTAAATAAAAATTTGAAGATATAAATAAATAAATAATAAAATTAGAGGGGAAAGAAATTATAAAGAGTCTTGGGAGATGCAAAGAAATAATACAGTGATTAGTATAGCCTTTTATTTAACTTATCTTACATCAGGAGAAAAAAAAAACACTAGATGAAGGCCTAGTGGACACCACCCCTTGACTAAAAACTTTGAATATGAAAGGGCTGGCCACCAAAAGACAGGAAATTAGTTGATTTGACATAGACTTAGGAAGATATGAAGAGGTGCCTAGGGAAAATCCACATGATTTCTTTCATATATTAAATTGAATAAATAAAAAGTTAAAATAAAATAAAATATATGTTACTTTAAAAAGAGAAATCTCCCTTGAGAAGCAAATAGGATATAATATCCCAAGCCCTTCTCTGAATCTTCTAAAGCTTTCCAGTACCATGCCAAACAATATTGGACTCAAATAAAAAAAAAAAAACAAAGAAAAAAACAAACAAAAACCCTGAAAAATGTTTGATATTATATAAATATGTTAACATATCTTTAGTTGATATGTTTGTTTTCAGATTATTAATTTTTAAAATATTGAAAAGTTTAAAAGTAGGCATATTAAAATTCACATTTTTTAAGTTTAAATATTTTATATATACCAAAACAAAATTTATTTTATTTTCCAAAATAGAAACTCATCAATAAAATATTTTTTAAAAATTTTTAATGTTTATTTTTGAGAAAGAGACAGAGGATGAGTGGGGGAGGGGCAGAGAGAGAGAAGGAGACACAGAATCTGATACAGGCTCCAGTCTTTGAGTTGTCAGCACAGAATCCTGTCGGAGGCCGCGCCGGCTCCGACAGGTCCAGGGGTCCCTGAAGGATGGACGGTGTCGGCGAAAGAGTGAGAGAGCCCCGAGATTCTTTCTGATCACCAGGCAGGCATCTCTGTCCTGTCGGTTTTGGTGTCTTTATTTTAAGGTTCAGCAACAAGATGAAGTCATAGAAAGGAATTTCTTACAATGGGAGACCTTTTGTGATATCAATTAACAGAATGTTCTTAGTGAAAAACAGCATAACATACAAGTTAAATTGTATATAGATAAGCTAGGAGTTATTCTGTCTGGCCCTCAAGAAGATAAATGTTTCTGAATTGGTTTATTTGTGGAAACTAACATGGGGGCCCTAAATTGTCAGTCTTTGCACCTGGGTTTATGTTTTAGCTACTCTTATCTATCCTCATCCCAGCTGCCAGTGTAAGGGAGGGTGTTTGTGGAATGCAGGCCTTGAGGAAGGGACTGCTATGCTTTCACCAATTAGCAAAGATATATGTAGTAGCTATGTTCTGCTCTTAACCCCAAAATAGGCTCTTTGTCTCGGGGCCAGGCTCAATTGTAACTCTTGTGTTCTTAACCCCCTCTATTATCTAAGCCTTGGGTCTGCAGGGCCCATAGGAAGAGCCTTTTGACAATCGCCCATAGAGCTTTCATCTAAAGTCTCTTTTGTAAAGGCAGGAATATGCTTTTCCTTATGAGGTATCTGTACTCAGAATATGGGTCTGATATGGAATATTGGGAGGCCTGGTCAATACCAGCAGGCTTATATCCAACATGAGCCAGTAGTAGTAGAAGGAGATACCAGTTTTCATTTCTCATGGGAGGAGCTGCGAATATTGTCACTTCCTTGCCGTGATTGCCATCCAGAGAGGCCGGTTTGGCTCCTGGCAGAACCCTAACACAGGTCCAAACCCATGAACCATGAGATCGTGACCTGAGCCAAAATCAGATGCTTAACTGACTGAACCACCCAGGCGCCCCATAACAATCTAATATTTTCTTATCAGTTTTAGTTGAGGGAATTGCTATTCTGGCAATTGATCATGATCAAGGAATGATAATAATTTGAATTAATTTTATAAATTCATATCACTCTGTATCTAAACTTATGGGGTGCAACTAAACTGATATTTAGAGGAAAATGTATAGTTTTAAATATTTATGTTCCTAATGGAAAAAGGATTAAAAAATATAGGGCTAGTTGTCTTTATTAAGACATTGGAACAAGAACAGCAGAACAAATTCAGATAAAGAAGAGATAGTAAATATAAGAGCAGTAATCAATGAAATAAAAACAACATAGAATAGCAAGAATCAAAAGTCACAAATGAGGGGTGCCTGGGTGGC